>CM033109.1:6123935-7323935 GCA_019321725.1 Paulownia fortunei | reverse complement strand
CAACATAAATTTTTAGATTTTCTCACTATCTCCAAATCTATTGTATAGCATATATTGCATAGTGTTGCACACTCGGCGGCAGTATAGTTGAAAGTTGCGTACCCTTCACTTCAAATCTTCTGTTTTAATTTGGTATTGCATTTCGTGTTGCACATTATAAATGCATGTCAAATGTATGTGATTCGCAATTGATATGAGAAGTAATAAAATACTGAATTTGCCCCTAAAAATTCACTTCGGAAGGTTATATATTGGGATCCGTGTCTTTTAAGGTTATATATTGGGATCCACATAAAAAGATGCGGATCCCCAACCTGACCTGACCCACCATCACAATCGTTGATTTCTGACTTGACATAACCCTGGGGTGCGCGGATTAAGATAGTTCATCCCAATCTAGTGGGTTACATGTGGGAACTCTACTATAACTACTTGCATTCTCCATTGTCCAAAGGTAATTGACTTTTTATGACTGAACTATTTAATCTGTTCATTACGACCTAAAAGATTTCAGACTGACTTAAGTTTCGAAAAGTCTTAACCTAGAACAATCCCAACTAGTCTAACGTTTGTTCATCTCGCAGATCTTCCATAACCCCACTCGTTATCTCTCTGACTAGACCCGATAGACATACTCATCACCCAAGGATCATAGAGATCCTTTAGATCTGCTCATCACGACCGAGTCATCCAGGTAATATTGATCTCCAAATCAATAACAAATATGTATTTAATAAAATATTTTATACGATTAGCATGCATTTTTACAATACAAAATACAATACTAAATTGAAATCACGATTTTGATCTAACTTTTGACCGGAGAATACTAAATACATATGAAGTTCTGCATTATTATGCTCATTCAACACATTCAATGCTTTTTGTCCACTTACAGTTGGAACAGAAACCTCCTCCACCCCGCAGAAGTGATCACAAGAAAATGGCAAGATTTGTTGAATTTATTTGGGCCTAAAATAAGATATAATAACAAAATTATTGGTAAAGTTGGCATAATAATGAAGAAAAACAATGTTATTTTTAATAAAATACTAGTTTCAAGATGATATATAGCTCCTAACATATTGCATATCTTGTCTGCTATGTGAGTTTCACGCATGCGTCATCATTTATTTTTTGGGGGGACATTTCTTTTTCCCTATCTCTATCGTTGATATTTATTTATAACAAGATAAGATCATTAATTATTAATCTACTCAAATCCCATTTTTGGGTCTTTGCAAGTATGGCTACTTTGGATGTCTAGTACATGTTTTTCTAGACAAAATATATCTACACATGTGATGACTACATAGTGTTTCTAGATCGATAAGTGTAAAAAACATTAAAATGTATGAATAAGTTGTGTATAATCATTGAATAGCCTACTAATTGTCCCTTGTCAGTTCCAATTCGTGGGATCTAGGTTAGCAAAATAGTATTTGATTAATGCAAATGTCACTTCAAGATTATTTGATTAATCACGTCAAAATTTAATAGCTCCCACTAGTTGCTTGGTGGGATCTAACATGATTACTACAATTTAATTGTTAGAATAGAAAATTTAAACCTGTTATCTATATTTAAAAGTATGTTCTAATATTTTCGTTTCAATATAGACTATAAATTAACTTGTACAATTTCAGGTAAAAGTGGAATGTTAATCGCATAAGCTGTAGTGCAGATCTTTTATTTTAAAACGCGATTTTTTTCCAATATGGGTTTTGTTAATTGCGGAATTTCTCGACAAGAATTGGCTTCGACTGTGTTCTAGATGTGTATTGATGATTGTGGTGCGAATATATCTACAGTTTTGAATTAATAGATATATTTTACTGTGAGAGTTTCAGAAATGTATTGTGATTGCAGATTAATTAAGAGGATGAAAGAATGAAAAAAGGGTGCCAATATAGGTTTGAGAAGGTATTTGATGTATTTGAGAGCCTGGACCTTATTTGTTAAGTCAAAAGTTGATGCAAAACCAGTTCGTAGGATTGGAAAATTTTAGTTTACTAGCTAAGTTTTATGTTAGATTAACTTGATATGCTCTGTCAAGGTAAATTGAAAAATACGTAGGAATCAAGTTGCTGATTGAAACTCTGCTATATTTTAATCAGACATGACTCAGCTTTGGATTCTTTATAATAGTTTGGTATTACATTTCGTATTATTGTAACATGAATATATGTCAAATGTATAAAATTGTGTTATCAATTAATTCATACGAGGCATGACTTAGAAGGTAAAAATGGAGTTTTAGATGATTACTATATAATCATATAATTATGGTTTCTGTCAAGGCCTACAAGGATCCAGTAATAATTTCAAGGGGTTGATTGATATGCAATAATAAAATTAGATAAGAATAGAATAACGATGAGAAATGAATGATATGAGTGTAGCATTCCTATGTTTGGTATGTACAAAGAATGGAAAGGGTAGAGAAAGGTCTTTCCTTATTTGATGTTAATCTCATGATTGATAATTAAAAATAAATGATAATAGTATTATTTTTAATAAGAGAAACAAGAGAAATAAATAATTCAATCAAATAAAATAATATTACTATGGTTCAATATATTGTGATAAATGGTTGTTATGGCTTTAGCCGAAGTTAAATATATGAATACATATTACATGTATATGTACTAATATATACAAAATATCACATTGGTATAAATCTTTTTTTTCCATAAAAATAATAAAGCCCAACAAATAAAATTATTGTACATCCTCCTTTTTCATGGCCTAGAATTTTAGATTTTCGACAAAAAGATAAATTAAGAGACGCAAGATGAAGGTGAAGAGAAAAAGTGATAGATGAAGAGGAGTTCATACATAGTAGTTGGTGTTGATTATCCATGGAATTATAAGAAAGATTTGAAGAAGACAAAAAATGTTGGATTTTTTGTATTTGTTTAGTTTTATTAGGGATGATAATGAATTTGGGCAAAATTGGGACTTGACCCGACCCATCTTGTTTAAGGTGGCGAATTTGAAAACCATAAATGGATTCCAGAACAGGTCTTGGGTTTTAGTTTTCATATGTAACCCGAACTCTTATTAGTATCTTATATTTGTTTATCGCACAATTAATTACTTTTTGCTTAGCATTAAAGCTCTTAGAATTAACATTTTGATTTCAATTGTAAATTCCTGTTACTGTTAGGATAATTGCTGAACAAATGAGAGAATTAATATAAATATGCAGTTGTGTTGAATAGTCAACTTTAAATTACAATAATTTTCTTATACGAATTTCTTTATATGCTCATGATCTATGGTTGGAAAACTCCCGAAATTTAGTTTTATATGATACTGATTTCATTTTAAAATTCAAAAAGTATTCAAAGAGTTATGATAGAAAGAAGAAAGACTAACAATTTTTAAAGAAGAATTTAGAAATGAAAGGACATTTGGTGTTATATTAATACTATCTATATCAATACTATTATAAAAGTGTGAATGTTTCTTCTAATTTTTGATCCGACTCAAATACCTTTTAATATTATTAATTTTAATGACAGTTATATAATTTAATAATTATGTAATTTTGGAACAAATAATATTATTTATTTAATTAGTCAATGAAGTTATAGGATAATTACAATAAAAGAACACCAAGTGTCCAAGTCAAACTCTACTTTCATTTGTTTGATATTACGAAAACATATGTGAAAATTATATTTATAAGTACTTTACTTTTGTTTTCTCTTTTGTCCATTATGTGTTCATATTTCGATTCAATTATTTTGTTAAATGAATTTTTTTTAAAAAGTAAAAAATTAAATAGTTCAAATTTAAATAACTAAATCTAACTGTATTTTGAATTTATATTTTTAGTTTGGAATGTTAAAATTCAAGAAAAAAAGTATAATATTAATTAATAAAAATACAATAAGATATAAAAATTATTTATAAAACTTGTAAAATTTAAAATTTGATATAGGGTATGGTTCGATAAATCGAAAAAATAAAAAATGAAATACCAAAATGAATTTTTTTGCTCGATTTTGATAAATACCAAATTTTCTATTTCGATTTGATTCTGTCAATTTATCGATTGTGGTCACCCTTATAAAAAGTCATATTGAATTAGAATAGAAAAAAATATAACACACTCTATAAAAATTATTTTATTATATAATATGTCTATGTGAAAAAACTAAATATACCTCACAATATCCAGTTTAATCATATTCATTAAAATTAATGTGGGAAATAACATATATTTTTTATATGAATTCAAAGGCACATTCCTCTATTGTATTTCTAATTTTGGTTATTCAACTTATTTAAAAAATAGAATAGAGCAAATCTATACATTAAAGTGTAACATGGCTAACATTGGATGTTTTCCATATTATGCATTAAATTTGCAAAGCCTCCTAAACTATGAAACTAAAAGTGTACTTTTATGAGCTTGGAGATACAAAAATAATTACATCAATTAATGAGATATTTTATTCCATTAACATATGCTTTCTCAAGCAACTCATATCTGAATTTTATATTATCTTTACCAATTTCCTAATTTTTTCTAAAAATATGTGTGAAAATTATATTTATAACTATTTTACCATTTGTTTTATCTTTTATCCATTTTCGATTCAATGATTTTGTTAAATGAGTTTTTTTAGAAAAATAAAAAAATTAAATAGTTCAAATTAAATAACAAAATTTAATTGTATTTCAAAATTATTTATTTTTAGTTTGGTAAGTTAAAATTAAGGAAAAAAAGTATAAGATTAATTAATAAATATAAAATAAGATATAACAACTACTTGTACAATTTATAAAAATTAAAATTCAATATTTTATACAGTTCGACAAATCAAAATAAAAAACCAAAATCAAATTGAATATACCAAATTTTTATGAAAATATACCTCACAATATCCAGTCTAATTAGATTTAATAAAATTAATGTGAAAATAACATCTATTTTTTATATCAATTCAAAAGCACATTCTACTATTGTATTTCTAATATTGGTTATTCTACTTTTTGAAAAAATAGAATACAATAAAACCTAAGTGCATTTATGACTAAAATCTTTTTCGAAACATAGAACTAAATTTGCAAGACCTCTATAAACTATCAGATTAAAAGTGTATTTTTTTGTGTTTGGGAGATATGAAAATTATTGCATAAATTGATGGAGTATTTGATTTCTTTAACATTTACTTTCTCAAGCCATACACATATGAATTTTATATCATATTAACCAATTATAAGACTATATTCCAAAAGCGATGTTACTCCTTATATTTCATATATTTTATGCACAAAATCCAAAATCCAAAATCTATACTAATAATTTGGCTTATCTTTTGTCATTGCAATCGTAATAGCCTGGTTGCATTTGCATATAATATTTGACTTAGTAATTTTTTCACGTTTGGGATTTATAGTAAATCACTCATAGAGTCATTTCATGAAAGAGCAAATCTTTTGGGCTGACCATTTAATCTAATGAATTTTATTTATACTATTTCATTTTCAGTTCAAACATTATAGTTTCGATTGGCTTTCTCTTTCTACTTTTCTTCTAGATATTATTTTTTTTCTTCGGATACGAAAATATGTTTGTCACTTGCATTTTTCAGGAATGTTATTTTGCCCCAAAAAACCAAATTAATTATTACTACATTTAAATAATCCTATATCCTAAAATGTCACTAATTACAACATAATAATATTGATAAAATATTTATAATTGAAAATATCTCTCACTAATCACAACAAAATAATATTGATAATATATCTACAATTAAAAATATTTTTCAAAATATATTGTATCATTTTTGTCCCAACAAAACATACACGTTTTTATTTTGTACATGTTCTCCAAACTCACTTACGAGAACACATTATTCCAGAACACTCTCCTCAAAATGAGTAGAAATGAAACCTAACAAATCTTAAAAAAATTTAAGAGAATCAGACATTGCAAAAATAAGTTGTATGAACCTTCATGTTGTATTATTGCATTTCAATGTAAATATTTTAAAAAGAAAATATATTACATTAAGTTGAAAATAATTTTATACTACATTTACTTGTGTATTTCTTGATCTTTTTACATATTATTCTACTAAATAAATTATAAAATTGATAGATAATTTGAGCATTTTAAAAAGTATATGTACAGGGTAAAATGAAATTAACAATAAAAGTTTTTAAGGTAATCTTACAAAAATAAAATATTATTATGTCTATATATTACAATACTGCTATATATAACATATTTTTAGCTCAATTTCTTCATCATTTTTATTCCTTAACAAAATCTAATTATATTTTCAGTTTGGTAAGTAAAAAATAAGAAAAAAATATAAAATTAATTAATAAATATAAAATAAGATAATAAAATTATTTATAAAATTTGTAAAAATTATATTCAATATTTGGTACAGTTCGATAAATTGAATAAAAAATTAAAATCAATCCGAATACTGAATTTTTATAAAAGATAAAATAAAATATCAAATCAAAAATTTTTGTTTGACTTTGCTACAAACCGAATTTTCAGTATTGATTTGTCAAATCTATTTTATCTCTAAGAAACAAGTATCACTTATAAATTGTGAGCTAAAAGATTTGTTGCAATGTCAACTGCAAAATATTTTTTGCAATACCTCAATTTATATTCTTTTAAAATAATTAATTTCAATTCATCTTCTTTTTCTCGAATTTTATATATATTCTTAATTAATAAAATTACAATAAATAAATTATAAAATTTATAAGTATCATTATTTATATACACTAAATGCATAATTTTGGAGTTGCCTGAAATTTATCATCAAATAAAATTATAAATACACTAAGTGCATGTAATTTTATTATGCACTTTTATCATCAAATATCTAGTCGAGCTGCCTGAAATTTACTATGGAATCTACAAGAGTATATATTATGGACCAACAAATTTAAGAGTTTTTTGGATACATAGCAATGTCCAAAAATTTTAGAAGAGAATCAGAAACCTTAGTTGAACTACAAGTTGCCAAAACTTTGAAAAGTCTAAATTTTTTATTGAAGAGCATGGAAAAAAATATTATTTTAATTCATATGATCTTCCAAATATTTCTATTGATATAGATATTACAAGATAAAATGTCAGTACAAATACCTTTAGAATATTACAAAACACAACTAAAGTTGAATCATGTACAACATAAAACTTTTTCAATGATCTTAAGTTGCATAAAAAAGAGCAAGAGTTTCTTTATTAATGGATCAGGTGGAATATGAAAATAATTTTTATACCATACATCATTAGCTCATTTTAGATCCAAAAATTAAATAGCATTTGTAATTGCAATAACTAGAGTTGTTGTCACAATAATGCCAGCGAGTAGAACAATATATTCTCGCTTCAAAATACAAATAGATGCAATTAAATCAACTAAAGGCACTATGTCCAAGTAAAGTAGGGCTACAAAGCTAATATGTAAAACACAACTATTTTTATAGGATGAAATACCAATGAATGAAATGATGGCTATCAAGAATGTTGATAAACTATTGAAAGACGTAATGGAAAATAATGAGGGTTTGGGTGGAAAAATAGTAGTTTTTTGTGAACATTTTAGATATGTATTACCAGTTGTTCCTAGGGCAACAATCTATCAAATTATTTCTACAAGTTTGATAAAATCATATTTGTGGCCCAAAATAAAAAAAATTTACTTTATTAATGAACATGAGTCGAGGAATAATCTAAACTTTAATAAGTTCTAATTTAGAGAGAAAACGTGAGAAATGAAGTGATACTAAAGGTAACATCAAAATTTCAGAATAAATTATTATTGAATATTATAATTTATTAGGTTTATTTTTTCAACTTTAAATAAGAATATCAATTCAACTCATTACATGACAAGGTGAACATTGAAAAGCAAGAACTTTTAATAGTTTTAATAAAATTATTGTTGACACAAATTACTATTATGAATAGGACTTTTTGAACTTTTTAACTCCAAATGGCTTGCCTTATCATAAGTTGGTGTTGAAAAAAAAAGTCCCTTTTGAGAAATCTAGACCTATAAAGTAGATTGAGTAATTGTATGTAGGACATCAAGAATAACATAATTAATGTAGATATTGTGTTTGGCAACATACTAGAAATCATGTCTTTATACTTAGAGTATCACTTTTACCAGCTGAAAATGAAGGTTATCTATTTCAACTTAGACGATAACAATTATGTATTAAACTTTATTTTGTAATAACAATAAAAAAGACTCGAGAACAAACAATTCTAAATGTTGGTGTGTATTTTCCTCATTCAATATTTTCTCATGACTAATTATATATTACTCTTTTCAAAGCAATTTCAATGTTTATAAGCAATAGTTGATTAAACAAGACACCTCAAATGTAAGAGGCTACATAAATTAAAAATATTGTGTATAGACAAATTTTGAGTGTAGATATAAATATTTTTCTTAAATAATACATTATACTATTTTATTTTTATTAGAAAAATTCAATATTAAAACACAATTCACTATAGCACAAAATTATAATACCTAATAATCATGTAATGTGAAGAAAATTCCAATATATAAGTAATTAAAAAAATAATTTAATTACTTATGATGGTCATAGCCATTGAAGTAGTTTAATAATACTATGTATAGGTTGTACGTACAACTAATAATTTGTAAAAAAATGATGAATGATTCTGTAGTTTTTTTAATATTGGATATATATTTTACTTAATTTTTAATCCTACACCCTAATTATTTCACTTAGTTCCACATGCTTTTATCATTAAAGAAAAAATATAGTTGAATTTATTTATGTTTGTAATACTTTTTTAATATTAATTATTTATTTTGCTTAGCAATTAGATTATTTAAATTTGTCAAATTTCTTCAATCTCTATAGAACAAGTGTCACCTATAAAGTATGAGTTGGAAGAGAGTTTCTTATTTTGTTGCAATATCATGTCGATTAATAGTTAGTTTATGAAATACTTGGAATATTTTATTTTATTATTATTATATTTTTATTTAATATTTCTTAATTTATGAAGTATTTTATAGTATCTTAATTTTACTCAAATAAATTATTAAATAATATAATTATTTTATTCGAATCATATAAATCACATGCGATGCACATGTTACTTACTAGTGCTATTAAAAATAAATAAAATTCAATATGCCCTCCTTTTTTTACTATTTAATATTTATTAATTATTGTCATAGTAGGTATCATAAAAAAATCCAAGAAACATTTTTTTTTTCTTTTCATTTCTATTGTAAATCATCTTTGTTTTTCCTCTAAAATTATAATAGGCATATGACAATTGTTGAGAAAATTATAGAAATCATCATAAATATGCAGTTGTGTAGAATGCTCAAACCACCATAATTCTCTTATACAAATTCTTTTATATGCTCATGACCTATGGTTGAAAAACTCTCAAAATCTAGTTTTAAATAAAAATAATTTTATTTAAAAATTCAATATATTCAAAGAGTTACAATAATAAAAGAATATACTGACAATTTTTGAAAAATAATTTAAAATATAAAAATATACTTAGTGTTATATTCATACTATACTATTAAAAATAAATAAAGTCTAATAATTCCCAACTATGAAAAATAAATAAAATTTGATTACGCCCTCTTTTTCCACTATTGAATATTTATTAATTAGGGTAATAATAGGTATTATAAAAATTCTAAGAAACTACTTTTTTCATTTTATCTTTCCATTTCTATTGTATATTCTTTTTTCTTTTTCCTCTAAAATTATAATAGGAATAGGACAACTGTTGAGAAAATTAGAGATATTATCATAAAAACAAAGTTGTGCATAATATTCATCTTTGAACAACTATAATTCTCTCATATGAATTCCTCTTGTAAGGATCTTGATTGATTGGCATTGATTGACAATCGAGTTTGTTATGCACAAGATTTGTATGACTGATTGACTTATCATTTATAAATTAACAAACTTGATTGTATTGTCAAATTTTTGGGGATATTATTAGATAGAAATATTCATGAATTTGACCTACAACATACGATAATATATCTTTGTTGATATGACAAAAATATTAGAATATCTTGTAAAAGTTATGCAACATATCTAACGGATTTGAAGATTATTTAGAATTAATTGTTATTGCATAAAAAACTTAAAGATGTGAAGAACGTGTACCACTCCAACTAAGCAACTACATGACTTTTAAGGCTTTGAGGAGTGCACTTGCATACAACACCTTTTCTGAAGAAAAAGTTGAAGATCTGTGGTAGATGAACAATCTGCCATCTAAAGGATTCAACGTGAAGGGTGTTCAACATTGCACATTCAAAGTTAAGGGGATCTCGTTGGACATTCATCTAATTGATCTGTACTAGAATGGCATCAATAAAAAAGAAGTCTTTATTTTTGAATAAGTCCAATTATTATACTTGAAATCTGAATTAGTGTATTGTCTATTTGCAGGGTCGTAGCATCATGCATATAATATACTTTTATATCTGAAGCACGTAAAAATATTTATGTCAATATTTTACTTTCTGCAATTTGTTACAATAAACTTTTTGTATGTTACAATAATTGAACTTGATTAACTAAATTAAAGTTGGTAATAGCACGAAAATAGACCTTTCACCTTTGTATGCTCATGACTTATAGTTGGAAACATAGGCGGAGGGAAGGGGGGCGGCTAGGGGCACCTGCCCCCCCTCAAATTTTTATATTTTAAAATTATGTATATATATTTATTAAAATCAAAAAATTTGTACCCCCTAAAATAACTAATTTGCTCTTTTATATTATCAGAAAATTTCTATTTCATTCCCCTTCTCAAATTCTCCTCTTTTTTCTTCTTCTTTCAACATTACACATCTACAAGTACTAAGCTAACTTCTTTTATTCTTTTTCTATTAATTTTCTATTCATTGTTCTTTTGTTAAATATTATTTGAGTATTTGGTTGATGTTATTTAGATTGAGTTCTTCTTTTTCTATTAATTTTATGTTTATTATTCTTTTGTTAAATATTATTTGAGTGTTTGGTTGATATTATTTGGATTGAGTAGGGACTTCTAAATAAGTTTTTTTTTCATTATGTGTGCAATTTACTTTTGTATTTCTTTAAAAAAAGTTTGGAGAACATTATTTTGTGAAATAATTTAGTATAGTACTTTCCCTTTATTATTTGTCATAATTTAAAATTGATAATTTTTCATATAGGTTCACACTATGAGTAACAAGAAAATTGATTCTTACTTCAAGAAACAGAATTTTCAAGATAGTGCTAGTTCTTCTAATCTTGAGACTTAAATCAATTTGGATAATGTTGTTTTTAAATATCAAGATTCTATTCCAGAGGTTTCTCCAACAAAGGTTCAAAAGATTGATCAAAGTTCTAATTGTCCTCATATTGAATGGATCCTGGATTACGTAAGTCTATATGGGATTATCCGTTGGATAAAAGAGATGAGATTAGACGTGCTTATCTAATCGCTGGTGTTGCAAAAATTCGTGAACACAAGTGCACGTTATCGTTACAAGTAATAAAATAATGAGTAGATTATCATTCCCATGAGAACTATTAAAATACTAAATACCAAAAATTTGTTAACTCTAATTTTATTTGAACAAATGAAAGCGAGTGGCAATTAATGCAAATTAATTTAAATTACTCTTCAAAATGATGCGCAAAATCGAATAAAAATGAATATCAATGATTATAAAGACCTAGGGTTATGATTTCATCATAATTAGTTTAAGTTAAATAGTCTATCTCATCAATTTCAATTTATTTCTCAAGTGATAGTTGAGAATTCCTTAATTATTCATTAGCCTCTCCCAAGGTCTAATGAAAATATCATCAATTGCTAACTCACTATATTCCTATGTGAATTACAACAATCAATAATTCATTTAGTTCCATGAATTTCTAACAAGACTACACAAATCATGAAAGTATGTTCCTATCTCACATGCAATTTATGGTTCTCTACACCTAGAACTAGACACATATATCACCTCCCAGGTCAATTTGATTAGAAAATCATTCAATTAGTGACCAAATAATTGAAAACATTAAGAACAATGTAGAAAACTCAACTTGATAGATAAATCAAGAATTAACTTGATAAAAATATTCAACACATCCTAATTCGATTACATCACAGCCCTAGAAATGAAAATTAATTTATGGTGAAAATGAGAAATATCTTAACAATATTCATACACATATTGAAATAAAGAAATGAAAATAAAATCAAACTTCAAAGAGAATGAGTTTTTCTTTCCTTGTAGATAACTTTTTTCAAACTTGGAAGAATTCTCCCCTCTTCCCCAAAATTCTTTCTTCTTGTCTTTTTCTTCCTTTTTCAGTCTCTTCTATCTTCTCTTTCTTCTCAAATTCTCCTCACCCCTCTTTTGGAGGCTATTGGGATTTTAAAAATCTGACTGGAATACCCTAAAAAGGGCAAAATATCCATTTTACCCCCATAGACCCATTTGGTAGCGCTTAGATGGACAAAGTCCATTTTCTAGTAGGCGTTGTAGCTAGCTATTGTTCATCAGACGAAATATTTTTTATTTTTTTTAATAGAGAAAAATGTAGAATTTCGTGCATTCAATGACATTCTTTCTTTATCTTCAACTCTGCAAAATAAACGCTAAAAACAATAATAAAAATCATAAAAATCTCGAAAACTAATTAAAAAGTTAAGCAAATGATGCTCAATTTATAGGTATAATTTTCACTCATCAAATACCCCCAAACTTAACATTTTGCTAGTCCTCAAGCAAAACAAAGAAATAAAATAAGTACAATAACAAACGATGATCACAATCAACTGACTACATGGCCTCAGAAATCAATGTAAATTTATAACTAAAGGAAATATTTAAATATCATCAAAAATGAATGATTTCAATTCAAGTGTGAACTTCACCTATCTTTAAATCTTTTGAGTGTATGTGTATTTAGCCTCTTACATTTAATATTTCGTTACCCGGATTGGTTTATGCAAACTTATAATAAAATTATTGATCTCTTATTTTTGTGTTTTAGAATTCCATAGGATTGTTTTTCATGTCACTCTCCACTAATGTAGACTAACACAACATCAAGGATCATTAGCACTTTGAAAGCTTGTAATGTGTGACTAAGGTAATGGTATGATAAAAGACAATATAGTAGCTCAAATTACTCATAGCACATAACTATTTTAGAACTTTGTTGATGAGCACCACCACATTTTTTTCACACCTTCACGAACCTTTGTTCTTTTGATTTGCCACACCACTTTATTCCTTAAACTCCCATTTTTTCACATATTCTCTCTTTTTTTAAGTGCTACAGCCCTAAACTTATTTGTTTTTATAAACAATAGGTGTTGCGCTATTTTCTCATATTTCTTGACACATTTTGTTTTTTGTTTTTTTGGGAGTTTTTTTTTAAACCACTTTCAATGCTCAAAATAATATTACTAGAATAGCAATGAGCTGAGTGTAGGGTAATATGTAAGATAAAATAAAAAATTAATTCAATTTTTATTTTGGCTAAGGTTATTTTTTGTAGGATGACAAAGAAAATAGCTCAATAGGCTCAACGGGTGACACTAGGGATTATGTATCATAAAAAGGGTGATTTGAAAGGGTCAAACGGTCTAAAAATAGCCTAAATCACTTTATTAATATTATGTAGTCTAAGATTTCACCTCGAGTGATAATTAAACAAGTTCTAGAATTATATGAGATCGTACAAAAAAATATCGAGTTCACATAATTTTTTTCTAAACAAGCAGAAAATGTAAATATTCAAGGCTATGTTCTCAATATGATAGAGGATTACAAGAAAGGGAAAAAATTTCACAATAGTCAAAAACACACATAAGCATAGCATTCATCTATTTCCAAAAATTATAAATAAACATGATCAAATTCTCATCATTAGTTTTAGGTATTTCATCATAATCATTATTTCTAACACTTAAAGTACCCATGAGAAAATAACCTAGACTCACATTAAGTACTCACAACAAATACCATAAAATATAATATAACCAAATGCCCCTAAATTTGAAGTGAACATTGTCCTTAATGTAAAGATATATAACACAGAAGTAAGAAGAACTTCCCTGAAGGGGTGTTCAATAGAGTACATTGGCATCTCGAATTATTCCCCACACCACTTTTCTCGCATGAAGACTTGGCAGCCCTCACGTCTAGTCGCATAGGCATAGAATTCTCGAATTAAATAGACCATAGCATCAATGGGTTGTTGAGTGAATTCTTGCCATCTACGTCTAGTCGCATAGGCATAGAATTCTCGAATTAAATGGACCATAGCATCAATGGGTTGTTAAGTGAATTCTTGCCATCCACTTCTTTTAATGATTTGTGGAGTTGGAGTCAAAGTTGTATTGATGCCCCTTTCTTGAGTTAATTTGCATTTGATGGTGTGATTGATATAATGCTGATGAGTAGTAATATTCAGGACCTTGTGCTTATCAAATGTAGGGGAGGCAGAAGTAGAAGCAGAAGCGGTCGATTTTCTTTTCTTGGGAGCCATATGCCAATCTACTACCTAACATCGAAAATAGCCGCAATCAACAATGTTATCTCTCCAAATGGACTCGGAGCTATCCCCTAACAATCAAGCACCAAACAAGTTTTGGAGAACAAGCTTCAAATAAGGCAAAATATTCCACCCATTTCTCTTCGGTCTTTTATCAAATAGTTGGTGTGCAAGAGTTAGAATTCTTCTTGTAAGTGATGATTTTAGAACCTCAATACCCCAATTTTAACAACTACCTACCAACTACCAACAATCAACCACAAATTTACCAACAATAATCATCAAATGCCACATAATAATTCCATTACCATTCTTCTTGCCAAACTTGAGTTTTGAAGAAAATTTTCTACAATACAAAAACAAGAGAAGAGTGTAGTAAGCAATAGCAAGAGTCAATATGATTTAAGGGGGAGCAAAATAATTGTGGAAGAAAAATCAAAATATAATGGAGAATGTAAGGAAAATGAAGAAAGAAAGAGAAAGAAATAATGGAAAAACGTTGCTGAAGTTATTCTTTTTTTATGTTTTTCTTTTTTGTTATATATATAAAACTTCCCAGCGTTGCAGCACTGGGCTTTCTGCCCATTTGGGGCAGTGCTCAGCGCCTAGGCACCCAGCGCCCTGGGGCCAAGCTTTCTGCCCAAAATATATATATATATATATATATTGATTGAGCCTACAACCAAAACAAATAAATGAAGATTAGAAACAAAACATCTATTCCTAAACTATATGAAGGATTTAAGTGCAAGAAATAAATATGACGAAAAAATATGAAAACTACAAAATAATTTGGGTTATCTCCCAAGAAGTGCTTAGTTTAAAGTCTTCAACCAAACTATCTCTGGATCTCATCACCCTGGGTCTGGTAAAATTATCATAGACTCGTTGAGGCTCCCTCCACCATCGGTGTGCCTTTTCAATCGTCACCAACTCACTTGGTGCACAAATTCTAAAGTTTCAAGATCATCTTTGTTTGAAATTCCAAATGAACAAGTTGTTAAAGGCTGAGATGGTTGTTTCTCTTATAAAGTCACTTTCATGCATTTATCAACAGTCTCCACTGACAAGCAACTATCAACTCCACTTGGATATTTTATCTCCTTGAACACATTGAATGGAACTTGTTCATCTTAAACTGTCAAAATCAGCTCACCTTTCTGCACATCGATAAGAGCTCTCCCCGTGACTAAAAATGGTCGACCAAGAATTATTGGAATATCTTGATCTTCCTCCACGTCTAATACAATGAAACATGCAGGGAAGATGAACTTATCCACTTTCACTAGCACATCTTCATTTGGAAGATGAATTTACGTACCTGTTGAGACTGATTTGGAGGCTGAAAATTTGATAGTTGTGCGCCAACTGCATTTTGTCCATTTCTCCATGAGGAGTTAGGATGGTTGCGCCATCCTGGATTATACGTGTTAGAGTATGGATTATTCTACCAATTAGCATTCCCCACAAATTGTGTTGGCTCTGGCTGAGATGGAACAAATAGGTTCTCAACTTGACATTTCGTACTATGGTGAGGACCACTGCAAAAATTGCATACCTCAACTGATATGGGAGCGGGATTTGTATGAAGAGAGTTAAATTGCTGAGACAAAACAGCAGCAACTTGAGCAGTAAGAGTAGCAAGTGCATCAATGTCATGAACTCCAAATACTTTCTTTGGTGTAAATTTTCCTAAAGGCCATTGATAAGCATTAGCAGTCATGGTCTCAAGAAGATCGTAGGCCTCCTCATGTGTTTTGCCCATAAGAGTTACGCCAGCGGCAGCATCCACTAGAGTTCTAGTTGAACAACTCAACCCATTATAGAAAGTTTGTACTTGCAACCAATTTGGTAAACCATGATGTGGGAACCTCCTCAATATATCCTTGTACCTTTCACAAGCCTTATGCAAGGATTCCAAGTTATATTGAGCAAAGGGCATGATATCATTCCGCATCTTTGCTGTCTTAGCGGGTGAGAAGAATTTAGCTAGAAAGCATTGAGCCAAGCATGCCCAAGTAGTGATTGTCTCGGCATGTAGAGAATTCAAACAAATTTTGGCTTTGTCCTGAAGTGAAAATGGAAACAATCTCAATCTAATGGCATCATCAGTAACGCCATTGTACTTGAACATATGACAAATTTCAAGAAAACTAGTTTTGTGTGCATTTGGATCATCATCAGTTAATCCACCAAACTTATTAGCCTTAATCATCTGAATAATAGTCAGTTTGATCTCAAAATTATTTACTTAAATAACAGGGGGCCTGATTCCGAAAATGTATCAACGACCATAGGTATAGCATAATCACATAGTGTCTTATTAATCTCTATATTTCCCCTCACGTCTGCCATAATGCTTTGAGATTTGTTTAGGAGCTTTACTCTTCACCTTCAATCAACGCCTGGAAATCTAAAATAGAAAAAATGAAAGTAAAAGCAAAAAAAATTCAAACTAATTAGAGTTACTTGGTATCGATATTAATAAAACAAAATAGTCCCCAGCAACGGTGCCAAACACTTATTGTGAAAATTCGTGAACGTAAGTGCACGTTATCATTACAAGTAATAAAATGATGAGTAGATTATCGTTCCCACGAGGACTATTAAAATACTAAATATTAAAATTTTGTCAACTCTAATTTTATTTGAACAAACGAAAGCCAGTGGCAATTAATGCAAATGAATTTAAATTACTCTTCAAAATAATGCGCAAAATCAAATAAAAATGAATATCAATGATTATAAAGACCTAGAGTTATGATTTCATCATAATTAATTTGAGTTAAATAGTCTATCTCATCAATTTTAACTTATTTTTCAAGTGATAGTCGAGAATCCCTTAATTATCCATTAGCCTCTCCAAATGTCTAATGAAAATACCATCAATTGCTAACTCACTATATTCCTATATGAATTACAATAATCAATTATTCATTTAGTTCTATGAATCTCCAACAAGACTACACAAGCCATGAAAGTATATTCTTATCTCACATGCAATTTATGATTCTCTACACCTAGAACTAGACACATATATACCTCCCGGGTTAATATGATCAACAAATCATTCAATTAGTGACCAAATAATTGAAAACATTAAGAACAATGTAGAAAACTCAACTTGATAAATAAATCAAGAATTGACTTGATAAAATATGTAACACATCCTAATTCGATTAAATCACAACCCTAGAAATGAAAATTAGCTCATGGTGAAAATGAGAAATATCTTAACATCATTCATACACATATTGAAATAAAGAGATGAAAATAAAATCAAACTTCAAAGAGGATGAGCTTTTCTTTCATTGTAGATAACTTTCTTCAAGTTTGGAAGAATTCTCCCTTCTTTCCCAAAATTCTTTATTCTTATCTTGTTCTTCCTTTTTCACTCTCTTCTATCTTCTCTTTTTTCTCAAATTCTCCTCACCCCTCTTTTGGAGGCTATTGGAATCTTAAAAATTTGATTGAGATGCACTAAAGAGAGCAAAAGATCCATTTTACCCCCATAGACCCGTTTACTGGACAAAGTCCATTTTTCAGTAGTTGCAGCGCCTAGGCGCTGTAGCTACTGTTCATCAGATGAAATATTTTATTTTTTTTAATAGAGAAAAATGTAGAATTTCGTGCATCCAATTACATTCTTCCTTTATCTTCAACTCTGCAAAATAAATGCTAAAAACAATAATAAAAATCATAAAAATCTCGAAAACTAATTAAAAAGTTAAGCAAATTGTGCACAATTTATAGGTATAATTTCCATCATCTGCCGGCCCTTATCAAGGCATCCCAGAAAAGTCCCCTAAATATGTAGATAAGCATGGCAGGAGGTTTTTACCTTCTTGGTTCAAACTATTTCCTGATTGGTTGGAATATTCTCCTTCAAAAAATATTGCATATTATCTTCCATGTTATCTTTTCGTTAAGCCATCTACACATTATGGGGCAAATGCATTTACCACTGATGGATTTCAAACTTGGAAAAAAGTGAATGATGGTAAAAATTGTTCTTTTATGATCCATTAAGGAAATCGTCTCAATTCTTCACACAAGATAGCTGTGAAATATTGCCATGATTTGATGAACCTATTGTAGCATATTGAGAATATTATTGACAAGCAATCGACGGAGTTAGTTGCAAAGAATCGCTTGCGACTCAAAGTTTTAATTGATGTTGCAAGATTATGTGCATTTCAATGTATAGCCTTTAGAGCCCATAATGAGTGTTTAGACTCGCATAATCGTAGCAATTTTTTAGAAATCATGAAACACACAGCTTCTTACAATGATGAGGTTAGATCTATTATTTTGGAAAATGCTCCTCAAAATGTTTCTTATACTTTTCCTCAAATTCAAAAGGAGATCTTATCACTTTATGCGAGTAGAATTCAAAGATTTATTAGAGAAGAAATTGGTGATGCAAAATATTATCTTATTGTGGATGAATCTAGAGATAAGTCAAAAAGAGAGCAAATGGCCATTGTTTTAAGGTTTGTAGACAAAGAATGTTTTATTTGGGAGAAGTTCTTTGATGTAGTTCATATAGAGGATACTAAAGCTTCTACTTTGAAAAGAGAAATATCTAGTATTATTTCTCATAATAATCTTATCATACAAAATATTCGAGGACAAGGGTATGATAGTGCTAGTACTATGCGAGAAGAGTGGAATGGTTTACAGGCTCTATTTTTGAATGAGTGCCCATATGCATATTATGTTCATTGCTTTGCTCATCATCTATAATTAAAATTAGTAGCAATAGCTCAAAGTGTTATACCTATCGAGCATTTTTTTCGTATTTGGCTGTTATTGTGAATTTAGTGAATTCATTTTCTAAACGGCATGATCAACTGCACATTGCTAATGCTGTCCAAATTGTGAAATTGACCTCCACCAACGAGCTTGAAACTGGAAAGGAAAAAAATCAAATTGGGACTATACAATGTCTAGGGGATACACGATGGGGCTCTCACTTGAGGTCTCTTCTTATCTTACTTGATATGTTTGATCCTATTCTTCTTGTTTTAAGTGAGATTATCAATGACAAAAGTAGTTTATCTACCAAACCATCAGTTGATGGAGCTTATGACATAATGACATTATTTGAATTTGTGTTTATCTTACATTTTATAGTTGAATTACTGGAAATGACAGATGATCTTTGTAGAATTTTACAATACAAGTCTCAAGACATTTTGAATGCAATGGATGCAATTGCTAACATAAAGGAACTAGTTTAGAAATTTAGAGAGAATGGATGGGATCAATCATTTGATAAAGTGAAGAGTTTTTGTGATAAACATAAGATAGATGTCCCAGACATGAATGCTCCTCGTCGATCAAGTAGAGGTTGACTTCATAAGGGTAATTCTATTACCTTGGAGCATCATTATCAATATATTTACTGGAACAATAGATTCTATATTACTAGAGATGAGTTATCGATTTGATAAAAATGCAGTAGAATTGCTCAAACTCAATTCAGCTTTGGATTCAAGGGATGGATATAAATCATTCAACATTAATGATATTTGCAAACTTGTTGAGAAGTTTTATCCCAGTGATTACACTAGTCAAGAGAAATTGCATATAAAGTATCAGTTGGAGCTTTTTGAACTTGATATTCGACGGAATATCCATTTTAAAAATGTATCAACACTTTCAGAGTTATGTCAAATATTGTCGAATAC
Organism: Paulownia fortunei; assembly: GCA_019321725.1. Classification (NCBI taxonomy): domain Eukaryota; kingdom Viridiplantae; phylum Streptophyta; class Magnoliopsida; order Lamiales; family Paulowniaceae; genus Paulownia; species Paulownia fortunei. The sequence goes on along the minus strand of CM033109.1, from coordinate 7,303,665 downwards.
AAGGAAGACAATGAATTAGTATCTTGTGGATAGATTGATTAAACTTATTCTAACTCTTCCGGTTTCCACCGCAACAACAGAGCGTGCATTTTCATCTATGAAATTTGTCAAGACAAGATTGAGGAATAAAATGGAAGATGACTTTTTGGCTAGTTCATGACTAATGTACATTGAGAAAGAAATTGATCAAACTTTTAGCATTGACTCAATCATTGATGAATTTGATGTTATGAAAAAACATCGAGCACAATTTAAAATGCCTAGATTAAATAAATAGGCTAGTAGATATGCTTTATTTAGCATCAATTTGTACATTCTTGAATAATATATGTATATTTTTGAAGATTTGGTAGATTTTATAAGTTATGTTTCTATCAATTTTTTAATAAATTTGAATATCCTAGATTGATTTTTTGTATTGTGAAATGAGTGAAGTATTATTTTTTTGCCCTTTCATTTTACAAATATTATAAAGTATTATATTTGTATTTTTTTTATTTTTTCTTTAATAATTAGTTATTATGAAAATTTCAATATTGCCCTCGAGATTGAAAATCCTGGCTCTACCCCTGGTTGGAAAGCTCTCGAAATCTAATTAACTAATTTTATTTGGAAATTCAAAATATTCAAGAGTCAGTATAGAAAGAAGATAGACCAACAATTTTTTAAAAAGAGTTTGAAATATAAAAGAATTATTGGTGTTATATTGAAACTATATTATTAAAAACAAATAAAGTCCAATTATGCATTCCTGTTTTACTATTTAACACTTATTGGTTAGGGTTATAATAGGTATCAAAAATATTTTAAGAAACTTTTTGAATCATTCATGTTTTTGTAATATAATACTAATAACAATGATGATGATAATAGTAATAATAATAATAATAATAATAATGGTAATGATAATATAATAGTAACAATAACTATATTATATCTACTAATATAACATAATATAATAATAAATAATATAAAAGTACAAAAATGGTATAACAATATGATAGTAGTAACAATAATAATACAACTAATAATACTAACAATAATAATAACAGTGTTGGTGTAGATATGATAAGTTCATTTTCTTTTCCCTCTAGAACTATTATAGGAATAACACAATTGCTGAAAAAATTGGAGAGGTTATCATAAATGCACAATTGTGCAGAATATTCAATACGACTATAATTATCTCACACGAATTACTATATATGCTCATGATTTATGGTTGAAAAATTTTTAAAATCTAAATTTTATGAAATTGATTTCATTTAAAAATTCAAAGTATTCAAATAGTTAGTGTAAAAAGAAGATAGACAGATATTTTTTTAAAAAGAGTTCACAATATAAAAGGATAATTGGTGTTATATTCAAACTATATTATTAAAAATAAATAAAGTTCGATTATCTCTCATATTTCACTTTTTAATACTTATTAAGAGGATTATAATAGGTATTACAAAAATTTCAAGATTTACCTTTTGGATAATTCGTGCTTTTTTAATAATATAACATAATAATTATAATCCAAATTTAGTCTTACAAATTAGCTTTTCGTTACAATTTTTGTCCCCATGTTAAGTTTTGGATAGAAAATTCTAACTCACCAATGTACAGAGAAAAAATGGGTGGGCCTTCATTTTCTGAAAATGAAATTACCAGCCACCTATATTAAAGCTGAAAAATAATTTTTTAGCCAAAAAACAAATCATTTTTCATTGGACTTCACCCTTTTTCATTTGTAAATAATAAAAAAATAAAAATCTTGTAAGAAAGATGTCTCATCAATGCAATCAAAATTAATTTGCCACTGTAAGAGAGTTGTTCAGCTTCTTGGACAAATGGATTTTTTTTCTAGAAATATATTTTGAAATAAGTACAATAGTGATCTTAAATATATATAATTAAATAGAGTTAAGAAGAAGACATAAAAAGAGTGCAGCTATTCATTCAGTAAAATCGAATTGAAATTTTGATAAATCAAAACTTTAGCATACCAAAATATTATATCTGAGTATCGAATTTAATCAATTGATTTTGTTATTACCAATATTTTTTATTTTTTGATTCGGTAATTTGGTTAAACAAATAAAATAATAATAAATAATAGTTAAACAATTAGATAACAAAATCAAAAAATAAAAATACTTATAAAAATATGTAAAAATTATAATTGGGTATTTGGTGGGGTTTGATAAATTGAAAGCAAATTGAATACCAAATTTCTACAAAAAAAGTAGAAACTAAATACCAAACCAATTTTTTTTAATTTGATTTGTGCACCATAGAGAATCTTGATCAAATTTGAGGTTGTTACCTTTTTTTAGGGATAACTTGTTGTCTATCTTAAATTTAGAGATTTTATTTTGTTCCAAGAAATCTAGTTGTCCAGCTGTAGATTTATTCGATTTCTTATATCATAATTTGTGCTTGTTGTAATCTGTCTATAAAAGGAAGAGTGTTTCCCTTCCTTATCCAAATTTGATCCAAGAGCTTAAAAATGTTATTTTCTAGGCTATGCCCCTACTAAAAAAAGGGTATAAGCAATCCCACCACTAAGAAATTCATGTTAGTATGTATGTAAACTTTATTGAAGAAATTCCTTTCTCCAGCAAAACTACTCTTCTAAGGCAGACTTCTAATGAAGATCAGTTCTGGCAACAGAAACAATTGAAACCCAATATTTTTCTTTCTAAAATGAATCAAGAAATATATGTTTTCAATAGTGAAAAAGGAGGAAATACCAATTTATCTATACCAAATAAAATTGTCACAAATAGGAAGAGAAAATCTACAACTTATGTTGACTGAACTCTGTGTTTATACAAGGCGCATGTTTAATTCTAATACTGAGAATAATCCCTTCGATCTTGAGTAAGGTCAATCATCTCCTCCTAGTTCTCAAAATTCAAGTAATCCTCCTCCAAACTCCACTCATTTACCTCTTTTTCATCTTAATATTGCATTTGCGGTAAACATGGTGAGTCAACTCATGCACTCACCAAATCAAAAACACTTTGATGTTGTGTACAAAATTTTATGGTACTTAAAGGAAACTCTAGGAAAAGAACTTCTATATGAGGACATCTCCAAGTGGATGTGCTTATTGATGTAGATGGGGCGGAAAGTGTAACTGATAGAAGATCAATTTCAGGATATTGTGCTTTTGTTGGAGACAATCTTGTAACTTGGCAGAGTAAAAAAAATATATTGTGGCCAGAACCAGCTGAAGTTGAGTTTAGAGCAATTGCCCATGGCATTCGTGAAGTTTTGTGGATTAAACAGTTACTTGAAGAACTTAAGCTACTACTCATTTACCTATGAAGCTCGTGTGATAATAAAGTTGTCATTAGTATTTCGCATGATTTAGTACTCTATGGTAAAATTAAACATGTCGAGGTTTGCTATAATTTTAAAGTTGCAAATTCAAATGCAGATTGTGTCAGTAATAAATTTCTCGTGAGTCTGAAGTTATTTGAAGATTTCAAAATTATATTTCTAAAAAAAACATGGGTTTTATGTGGTTTAGAATTTATAAAAAAATTAATGTATGATATAACTAAAAAAATAAAGTAATAAAAGTATTAAAAATTAGGGATCCGTTCTTGAGTTTTGGAGGAAAGAACGATTATTTATTTTTTTTCTACCTATTTTAAATACAACAATTTGAATTCATGCATAATGAAGGTTTCCAATTAGAAGATGTTATCAAATGACTCGTGCATTAAGGTAATCATGATATTATCTTGTTGTTTGTCAATTATCTCTTAACATCAATATTTATTTATGGATCAAGTACTTATACACACTTTTATCTACACCAAATTAAGATTTCACATTAATAGTCAGTAGGATAGAACTGTACATCAAGTTAAATAAACTCAAGTATTTGTTGTGTCATTAGTGATATAAAAATCAAACAACGTCAATACTTATTTATGGATCAAGTATTTATGCACACATTTGTTTACAATAAATTAAGGTTTCATATTAGCAATTGGTGGGGTAGAACCATACAATAAGCTAAATGAAATTAAGTATTTATTGTGTTATTAGAAATACATAAATCAAGAATCACCACAAAATAATGAGGGTTTCAATCAAAAATTAAAACAATAATACAACACACCAAAACATTATGCACCTTTATAACCATTATTCTTCCTCCATCAAGAGTTTCACCCTTTTTTCTCAACTAAATAAAATTTAGAAATACAGAATAAAAGTAGAAAAGACTAAAAATACAAAAAAAATAAATTAGAAAATACATTTCTATTACTACTAAAAAACTTAACCTAAAGAAAGAAAATAATAAAACTTTCTCTCTCCCTGTAAGGATTTTTTGTGTATCTTAAATGCTATCTAAGAGCTCCTATTCATAGTAGAAAAGTGTCTAAATTGGCATCTTCAAATTCACTCCTAATGGAATCCAAATTAATTTTAAATATGTTCTAAATTCACATGTCCTTTTCATATACGAATTTTATCACATATTTTCTCCATGCAATTAGTTGAATTTGGAAAGTGATCAAAAGGAAAGTTGTAGATTTGTCTATTAGCTTCATTTTTCAACTTGAATCACCTAATTTCAACCAGTAGGGAGAAAGTTATGCTTAATTTAAGGAAATATGTCAGCATAGATAGATCATTTCCAATGCACACACTTACACGGATTTTCTGTTATAATCAAAGTTGAATTGGACTGAACTTCCAACAGTAAAGTTGTAGTTCTATCTCTTAGCTTTCAAATGAAGTAAGAATCAGATTCATAGGGCTTTTGAGCATAGAGTTATGCCCAAGTCTGAAAATATATTTATTTTAACTTTAATTCAATCCCAACAATAATTTGAAAAATTCAAATATTTTTTTGCATATATTTTGATCCACACATGATGGACTTAAGTAAAAAAAATGGTTCTTTTCTTCCAATTGTGATTTTTTTTTATTCAATGAAATATTATCTCTCAACTTGCTCACGAAACGTATTGGCTTTTTCGATCTTTTTTTATTCATTGAATCTCTAACACAAAATATTAATAAAACTATAATATTAACAAGAATAAAGTAAGAAAAGTATAAAGCATTTGATATAAAAATATATCAAAGTATATACTTATCAAGGTTGATAAACATTTTATTAAGGAAAAACTAAAAAATGGACTGATTGTACTTGTAGTTGAACAAGGATCACCAAAGAAGCAATTTAATGATTTAGTAGGGAAGCTAGCCATGAATGACATCTTCAAGCTCCCAGGGAGGGAAGCATAGAAAATCTCAATCAAATCAAAAATTGTTACCTATTTTTTAGGGATAAATTATTGTTTATCTTAAATTTAGAGAAATTATTTTTTTCCTAAAACTCTAGATGTCTTGAAAAGATTTATTTTGATTTGTTATAACTTATGTCCTAATTTTTGCTGGTTGTAATCTGTCTATAAAGGAAGAGCGTTTCCCTCCAAATTTTATGCGTAATAAATTTGAAACAATGATTTAGTTCAAAACTAAACATAATCAATCAAATTCAAATGGGCACTATAGGGTTATTTTTCATGTACACATTAGGGTTGATTAAAAATGATAATCCGTCGTTATTGTTATGCTTTTAAAGTCAATACTATAGTGTAGCCACAACAAAAAAGGAAAAAAAGAAATGGAAACTACCTACTTTCAAAGGTAAAAATAGAAATAAATCGAAGATACAAAAAATCACTCAACTCAAACGAGCTTTATTTCTTTTGATAAATAATTTTTACTCGATTGACTAACTCATGTAATTTGAGTTCACAAGAATGGAACAAAATAATGATTGAAGCTTTGTATTTATAATTAGATGGAGCCAAAAGAAAACAGCCAAGGGCTATAAAAACATCTAATTTAATTGTCTCAGGTAGAGTTTATGACAATTACATAAAATACTTACAGAAATAATTGGCAAAGGCCAAAGGACAAGACAGAAGACCTCCTGAGACAAGGAAAATGCGACAATTCTGAGGAATCATATACTCCAAGGCTCTCTTTTCCCTACACAAGAATCTCACCTTAAGAATGTGTAGCCAGTTTGTCATGGGTTCACCCACTCAACTTTGTTCGAATGCAAGCAAGTGAAAAGTTGTTCTAAGAAAGCTCCGGGACAACTTGCATCAGATAAGACCAGATTCAAGACCAGAAAACAGGAATCTCCATTTCAATGTTTACACATTGATCGTCTCTTTAGTAGGGCCTTCGGCCACTTCTTGGCTCTCATCGACCAGGGCAGAGGTGAGCATTTGGTGCCGTTTTTGTTCCTGGGCTTTCCTCCGGTTTGATTCTAGGATGATAAGGAGTGCTGTAATATCAGCAGGGCTGACTCCACCTACTCTACTTGCTTGCCCAATTGTTTGGGGTCTGACCTGTAGAAATAGGGATTTCATAAGCCAACATTCAAATCAATTCTTCCAAAGCTTCAGCAGCTGATTAATAGTAATTCAACTGTTTGCATGGGAAGAAATCTTGTCCTCCAAATTTTGCATTCTTTTAGTATCCTACACATTTCACTTTAAGTATAGAAATTAAGATGGAAATGCTCAAAACTCCCCAACAATCCTGCACCAATATCTCAGGAGTCAGGACATAAAGAAGAATGACGAGGCCAGAAACTTTTCTCCTTTTCTTCTAGGGATCAGTCTGTCTGTTGCTGATTGTTCAAATTATTACTATTTTTTGCCATCCACTAGTGCAAAGATCCTTTAGAGTGCATTTGGATTAAAGCATTGGAAAGCTTAGAATTTCAAATCCATAATATCATATCTCCATAAGTAACAATATTGAGTTATTGTCTCAAGCATTATCAGAAATTCACCCAATTTTAGAGTCATTTAAAATCTCTAGCTCTATATCTTTCCACTTAGATCATTTTCACTTGGCTTCATGAAAACAATGTGGCCCGTTATCCCCCAACCATGTATTTTACTCTTTTAGCCAACCACAAGGGCCAACCCAAAACAGTAAAAGTAAACCAAAGCATTACACAGATATACTGTTTTGTAGACCACATGAAAAGAAAATGAAGGGAAGGAACGGGAAGAAAAATGGCTGGCTATGTGTTTGAGCCCAAGAAATTCTTAAATGCACGAGACAAATGCTAATGATTTTGACAATGATAATCTGCACTCTGCTGTATATGAGCAACAACCATGATATGGGATTACTGCATTCAAGAAATTGGATGGACAAGCATAATTTTGACAAAATGGCGTGATGAAAATCAATTAGGCAAACATACCTTCGACAGTTTCTCACGTGCTTCGTGCGACAAAGTTGTCATTGCATAGTAATCAAGATCCTCTGGAAGTCGTCTATGCTGTTGATGAACCATCTACAAAGAGAAACAGGTCATAATCACGAGATTTCACCAATCAGCTAAAGCAACCATAACATATATTATTGTAATTCTAAAAAGATAATCTCTCAGTTCACATATAAAGGCAGAACCAAGAGCCAGGTGTTATATTAACAGATAGTAAGACAAGCTGATAGAAAAACAGGCTGGTTTAGGTACAAAATTATTTTACAAAATCAGGCCTGCAGTTTCACACTCGAGTATTAACTATATGTCGTGATGCTTTAAATATCTACCTGCTGGAGTTGGTTCTGCTGACGTATAATGAAGCCCTCATACTTAATATCTATCTCCACACATTCCTTGTCCACCCTAGACAATAGATCATTCCCATATCCATGCTTGTCAAAAGTTTTGTATTGCACATGTGGCTTCTTAAGGAGGCTTTCTAATGTAGATAAATCCTTCACAGGTTGACCAGAAATCTTACTAACTTCAGCAGCTAGATCTCCTCCTGAATCAAACACAAGGAGCAGTACGGTTAAGGCGTAGGTCGATTTTGAAGTATGCAATATGCTTGCATTATTTATATTTACCACTCCACATTCATAGGGAATATTTTTCTTCTTTTATGAGTTCAAGTTTCATATAAATATAATCTGGTCTAGACAGCATACACCTCCAGCATCCACACTATGAAAATTTTGAACTAATTGAATATTGTAAAGTTGTGCAAGAGAGAATCTCTCTGCTGATATACAGAAGCAATTCCTAGACCTCACAGCATTAAAAAATTAAGAACAGTCGTGCCACTGAATTTCTAACGATATTTACAAGTCGTTCCAGCTAGCATGAGGTGCTTGATCCAATTTCTATCATGCCCGCTCACAATAAATTCCAGAACTTATAGAAATTCACATGAGCTAAGAACACAGAAAAATGACTCCCAGTCAGTAGAAAAAGGTTTGATAAGATTATTTATTTTACCTGAAATGAACTTTGTATCTTAGTTATGTAAGCTTTTTTGTGGAAATACACCCCTTTTTCTTTTTTCTCCTTTTATTCCTTTTCTTGCTCTCACTTCATATAAATCTAATTATACATTGTTCATGGACTATCTGAGTTTTCGGTGACAAATCATGGCATAACTTCAGCAAATAGGACGAGCATTCAGGCTTTCAAATTCTGCCCATGTAGCAGAAGTATACAACTTGACTAAATTGATTACATAAGGAAGAAACAACTTCCATGTGCATATGGAGCATCCAAGTCTTTCGAATTCTACGAACTATAAAATAACTCCTGCCATTTAGATTAACCATATACGGATTCAGCAAATAGGACAAACATTCAGGTTTTCTAAATCTGCCCATGTAGCAGTCAACTTGATTAAAATGATTAAATGAGGATAAGGAAGAAACAACTTCAATATTCATTCTGAGCACCCAAGTTTTTAAATTCAATGAATTATAAAATAATTCATGCCATCAGGTTAACCATATGAAAGCCCAACTGTGTATCCTCAAGAAAATGATGGTACATTGGTACGGACAATGATAATGATAACAGCCATAAGTTCTTTCAAAGAAATAAAAATCAACCTGAAACCCTGACTATCTTGAGTCGCTTTTTCTCTTCTGAAATTCGAGCCTGCTTGTCCTGGTAAATTTTCCAACGACTATCATCTATCAAACCAATTTCATGTCCCAGAGGCGTGAGGCGGCTGTCGGCATTATCAGATCGCAGAAGCAGCCGATGTTCAGAGCGGCTGAAAATTTTAAAGAAGTACTTAACTAAAAAGAGAATGATTAAGGAGAAATAAGGAAGCCATTCTACTATTCAGTTCGTCAAGGCCTCTAAATCCATTTCGATTTTTGGGTTGTCCAAGAATTGTATCCTCTTTATTGAAATCAATAGTTTCTTTCGGAAAGTATCCCAACATTAGATGATGACAGTCATTCGCAACTCGGATGGAAGATAGAAAGAGATATAAAATTCATCTGCCCTCAGGAAGAAGTGTAAAAATCAAAGGAGCTGGAACTATTAAATTGTGCACGGCAGGAAGGTATAATAGACCTACTCTTTACAAACTGCACTTACGTGCCTCAGAATCATCTGACAAGTTAACAACATAGTTGAAGTGTTATGAGTCGTAGCCCCCTAAAGTAAAAAACGCTCAGTGAGCCCATTAACACCTAGATGAACCAGTTAATTATATTAACATCAGCACTACAAACCAACAAATCTAGACATACACTACCTAAATTGTACATTTCATATGATGGCCACAGTCAAACAGAAAAGTGTAGCAATATATGCTGTGGCAAAGAACCGGTGCAATGTTAATTTACTTGCACTCACACAGCCATTTTGGATTCGTAACTTTACTGTAATATATATTCTAGTAATTTCAACATTACATTCATTTAACACATTAGGTTGCCCAGTGCATTGATTCCATGTCCTTATTCTACATTGTGGCAATTAACATCAAATAAAGCAGTTGAAGTATCCATCATGGATGGCCATTTCTTTACGTCTTCTGTGCAAGAGTATTTTCTTTTCTTTCATTCCATTTGGGACGGAGTGGGGGTTTAACTCATTCAAATAAACTCAATGAACATGAGATAGCACACAAACACATCACCTACATCGACCACCACTGATGAAAAATAACAAGCAAAATAGATTAAATCTTACAAAAGGTAATAATATGAAGAATCACTATGTATCTTCATTGACATAACCCATTCATGAAGCAAAATGTAAAACAGATTATAGCATGAGTTTGGACACAGAAGTGCCTGAGCATCAGGCCAACAAAAATTTATTGTTGTGTGTTTAGCATGAAGGCTCCCACATACCTACCCTTGTCAGAGTATCAAATGTCCAGGACCAGTATTTGAGCTTTATGGAACGATGTACATTACATTGGTGGAGTATAAATAGGAAGCACCTACATCTTTATTTACCTTGTCAACATGCGATAAGGCTCTCGGAGGTCCTTCGTCACCAGATCATCAATCAAAGTTCCTATGTAACTGCTTTCCCTCTCCAGAACAATTAGAGATTTACCATCTGCATGTCTAGCAGCATTTATTCCAGAAACAATGCCCTGTCAGATAGAAGATATTGGAAAGAATACAACACTTGACAAGTAATCATCACTGGTGAAAATTGTGGTATATAATTAAATTTTATTGGCAAAGACAAACACCTGAGCAGCTGCTTCTTCATAACCAGTTGTTCCATTTATTTGACCGGAGAAAAAGAGTCCTTCAATTTTCTTTGTCATGAGGGACCTAAAACATTGATATGCTGGCAAGTAATCATACTCCACAGCGTAAGCAGGCCTCAGCATTGAGCAATTCTCAAGTCCAGGTAAAGTTCTCAAGAGTGGAAGCTGTAGTCTCTCTGGTAAACCAGTAGAGAATCCCTGTAGGATAAGCATACACCATGATGGTTGTTTGGAACAGTGACAACTTTTGCTTTTCTATACTAAAACTAACTGTAACTCTGTAAGAACTCACAATTCTAATTTCTTGCTCCGAAAATTTTAATTTACAAGAAAATATTTGTATTGGTCATAGAATTTTCTGACACCTCTTGATATGATCTTATAATGCCTTCTAAAACACGTAACCAAGTGTTACAAAATAATGAGTAATACTTTAAGGAATGTAAGTAAACTCCTCAAAAAGCAAAAAATCTCATTTATTCCTGAAAGGTGATATATTAGTAATAGTAGATAACTTTAGTGCAGGCAGCAAACCTTAGTTTTATAAATTCATATAAACGTAAAAAGACGATTATTATACCACTACAACTTCCATTCTCATTAATAATTTACCATACAAGTCAGATTCACGACAACCACATGAGAAAGAAATAACTGAATAAACTCTTCCAATGTTCACTCTATCATCCCTAGAGTTACAATTCATAGCTGCCAAGTTCTGCCATTCAGAAGAGTGACTCCCTGATCTAGGGAGAATCTTTTCCATCCAAAACCAATCCGTCCATAGGCTGTTCTCCAGCAAATTCAATTCATTTTCTTGAGCCAAAACTTTATCACAAAACCAGTCCAATATTTTGGGTGCAGAACCAGGCACACCCATGGTTCAGGGTCCATTATACCATCCCAACCTCTGGCAGTGCAAGTAAGACTCTTCGAAATCATAGACTAATTTGAACTTATATAACACAGAACCAGATATCAGATAAAACAGGCTCTATAGATAAACTGTAGCCAAATAATCTCATCTGTTGCTCCAAGTAAAGAAACTCAGAGGCATTAACAATCTTTTTGAGCTTTAAAAATGATGCAATAGCATTCTCATGGCATTCAGGAGAGCAGTAGAATACAAGTTTATGAATCAACTACCAATAAAACTGCTTGTTACAAATAGAAATTTGCTTGAAACAAATAAACGTTTTAGCAACAATTTTTGGATTTAAAAATAGATATTTAACTACTATATTCATCTTAAATGAATCATGTCTAGGCTTCCCTAAAGATTACCACTTAGACACCATTCTGAAAAATGAAAACCTTACACTTCAGAAATTGATAGGCTGTGGAATGTGTTTTTCCATTTTCTAAATAATTTTGGAAGCACAAGTTATAGTCAGAATATGGGAATCTCATCAATGGTGCTTGTATTCGGATAGATGAAGCAATATATTTTCACAATAATATTTGCAAGACATCTCAGCCTTATACTTATTGAGGAACTTTGAGAACCACATTACCAAGCAAGAAGAATGCACATAAACTAGCATTTATTAATTTAATCTTGACAGAGAAACATGACGTTATTTTGGCAAACATATCCACTCTTTCTATTGACAAACAGAAACAATGGGTTACAGACCAAAGGGTAGAAGTTCCAAAAACCTGCACATAGAGTTCAGGCACACTCCGACCTTCTGGTTCGAGAAATATTTGATGCGACTCTTTATCCTGGAATCTAACAATCTGGAGAACAAATATTTGAACTAAATTAGGAGAAGCTGGACAGAGATTTGAATGTGGAAGTTTCATAAACACATACAGAATCTCAAAGTACAAAATTTCTACATAGCATGATTTTTCCTCATTAGGCATGTGCGTGTATTATGTACAGGTGAAAGAAAGAAAGGCAGGAGACAGAGAGCATTACCGCACCTTGTCCTCAATGGAGGGGCAGTATCGAGGTCCCTTAGCTTCCACCCATCCTCCATAAGTAGGGGTCTCATGCAAGTTTTCTTTGATTAATTGATGAGTCTTCTTTGTAGTACGTGTAAGATAGCAGCACATTTGTTCTCTTGTAATATGGTAATTAGGATCAAAGCTGAACCAGCTTATCTGTTCATCATTGAGACGAATTAATACCACACTTTACAATGTAATATGCTCATGAAGGTTTGGATAAAAAAAGGTAAGGCTTCCAATAAGTTTTAGCTGATGATTAAACTCAGACCAGCAGACATGCAGAGAAAGTCAATTTTTGAATCACACTGAACAAGTACTATATTTACCACGTGATAGTGGTACGTATCAGATGCAGAATACTAGAGATGGTAAAAGTTTCTATAAATAGATTATCTAGATCGCATTACTACATAAGAATGAGGATGGACAACCTTAAAATGTTGCAGGCAATCTGATTTTAGTAAGCCAAGTAAACAAGAGAAAACCAGGTACAAAAACTACATAAAGTGGCGATATAGGAAAAAAGAGAAATATTTATCAAATGGTAAAATCGACTGGGTCACTGGTTCAATCGTCATATCAACTGTAACTAAATCATAAATAAACTGTGATGTCATAAACTTACTTTATGAACAAACAAAGAAGAAATAATGCAAAAATAAATATAAAATGGTAAATAAAAATCCATTCCCCACAAATTTTTATTTTAAAGTAGCTTCTTTATTGCATTCAAAAGATTCTACTCTAATAATACAATAAGAGTAATTGGCAAAACTACAATTTCTTTAAAGGAGGGAACACATTAGAATTAGAATCTAGAATACAAATACAGTATATTATTAACACCAAGAAAAGATTGGTTCTTTACTAGCCAATAGTCTTTACATTTAAAACACAAAACGAAAAAAGATAGAAATAAAAACTGAATAACATTACTTAAAACCCTAATATCTCGCCACATCACTGCCACATCTTTTTTCTTTCCTTTTCTTTTACTTTGTCTTCTTTCTTCTTCTTCTTCTTCCAACCAATACCCCTCTTTCATTACCTGTTTTTTTTTTTTTTTTTCCTTCCTTATTTCTCCTCTTTCTTCTTCTTCTGCCTGCACTCTGTTCCAACCAGTATTTCTCTTTTTTTCTTTTTTTTCCCTTTCTTCAATCTATTCCACAGAACCATCACCACTGTCCACTATCAGTCACCACCGCCTTCCTCCAAGGCAGAGTCGCTGGCTGCCATTAGAGTGTGTTGGCAGGAAATAGGTAGGTAAAAAGAAATTATTTGAACCAGCCCAGTTATCCAGAACCATGAGCGGCTTTTCCAACGTGGTTGTTCAACCACTGGGGTTTGACGGTTTCACAAACATAAGGCAATATTTTCACATGAGCATGTTTTAAGGAGACCTAGACCTAGACCAGAAAAGGGAGTGATGATCCGGGCAGTCAACCAGCCAGTTTGGTTTGGGTTTTTAATCCTTGATTCAAGGTGGTTCAGCCTTCAACAAAGCCGACTAGGGAGCTTAAATAGCCCAGCATAAGGCGCACATCTAGTCATTCGCCTTGGTAAATAGTTAATTGAGAGCAACAATCATTAGGGGAAGAACTTAATCTGATCCTGACAGCATGTTTAATTTGTATAGCCACTAGCCTAGAATTTAGCAGTACATAAGCAGAGATATTTTTTAACATATTCATGCGCCTAACTCATGTCTCGAATTCTAACTCAAGGAAACACAGGATAGATGCAAGAATTGCACTTCATATTGTCTAGCAGAGAGCTTATGTCTCATAGAACTGCTACTGAACCTACATATGAAATTAAGTGAGATGACCTCTTCATCTCCAGGTTGAGGCATCAATCCAGAGAAATCTACTGTACGACAATCAACACGTGCAGGGGTTCCAGTTTTTAGCCGGTCTGTCTCAAACCCAAACTGCTGCAAGTTTTCTGTGAGACCATGGGAAGCTGATTCACCAGCTCTTCCAGCAGGCATAGAAGTTCTTCCCACCCAAATTTTCCCACTCATGAAAGTGCCAGTAGTGAGAACCACAGAAGGTGCATAGAAATTCATGCCAAAGAATGTACAGACACCTTCCACATTGTCATTCTTCCCCACCAAAATATCCGTCACCATAGCTTCTCTAATGGAAAGGTGTGGCGTACTGAAAACATGACTCAATAGTTAGAAAATGACTACAGCAAATGGCGGTAAGAAGTATAGGTAACATGCAAGCTCAAATACGGTGGAACAACATATAGGTATACTTCTGCATTGCAATTACTTGATAAACTTATCTATTATTAGTTCCAGCCAAAATCTCACCACAATGTGCTACATCTAACATTTCAAACAAAATAAAGAAACAATTCAGAACCAATACAACCCAAAACATTTGGAATATTCTATATTCTGTTTCAGGAATTCTTGTCTCTGTTTTGATATTTCACATACACTGGAAGATGCAAAATTGTAAACAACATACATTTATTATATGGAACATATTCGATTGCCAATGAATCTACTGTTGAAGAAAATCTAGGATGTCGTCAGCTATTTTAAGTCTGTATTTTTTTTTAGTTAGTATTATTATTCATAATAAGAGGAGATAAGATGTCTAACTCCAATAGAGGAAGAGTAGGGTTGTTTATGATTTGCTGTTATCCAAAATATTAGGCAGGGAAGATTTGATCTTATCTGATCCAGGTTTGAGTCCAGGAATAGGTAGCTATAAATCAGAGTTGTATCCTAGTGTTTAATTCAATGAAGTTCGAATCGTTTCTCTGATTTTTTGCATGGTATCAGAGCCCAAATAGAATCCATCAGAACTTCATAATCAACCATGATGAAGACAGCTATGACGGGAAAGAACTTCCAGTTCATCAGAAGAAACCTCTACTCCACCTCCAGTGAGTTGAAACAACACTGGATCAAACGATGGCTCGATTCTTCATATCACAGTCCACAAGCTGAATGGCCGGAACTATCTGCAGTGGGCCCAGTCCGTCATGATGTATGTAAGCGGCCGTGGAAAGGATGATTACCTCACTGGACTGAAAAATGGAGCCGGAGAAGGATGGTGCTGGGTATAGAACCTAGAAATCAGAAAATAACATGGTCATGTCTTGGCTTATCAACTCTATGGAAGCAGACGTAGGCCAAACATTCCTCCTCTATAAGACAACAACCGAGATCTAGGAAGCAGCAAAAGAGACCTCTTCTGACAGCGAAAATGCAGCTGAGGTCTATGAAATCAAGAGTCAACTTCGAGAACTTTGCCTCTCCAGAAGACCCAACGCGGTTATTAAGCCTTAACTAAGAAAATAGCTACTGGTGGGAACTCAGTCGAAGGGCCTTCCACTCCAGAGCAACTAGATCACCTTTATAAACTGATCAACTGTGATCAACCTGGTTCATCTATGATAGGAAGTGTCACCGTGGCACAGAAAGGCATATTACCTACAGCTCTAAGCGCCTCTATAATAACCGACCCCTCTTGGATTGTTGATTCTAGGGCTTTTGACCATATGACTGGGAATAGATCTTTGTTTCATTTTTATAGAAATTGTTCAGGGAACTATAAAAATTAAAATT
Source organism: Paulownia fortunei (assembly GCA_019321725.1). Taxonomy (NCBI): domain Eukaryota; kingdom Viridiplantae; phylum Streptophyta; class Magnoliopsida; order Lamiales; family Paulowniaceae; genus Paulownia; species Paulownia fortunei. The sequence continues at coordinate 7,287,570 of CM033109.1, read as the reverse complement.
GCTGATGGTTCCTTTTCATTTGTAGCTGGAACAGGAAGTATTCTATTGCCTAACAATCTTGTTCCTTCTTCAGTTCTTCATGTTCCAAACATTTCTTGTAATCTACTGTCAATCAGCAAAATCACAAAAACCCTTTCTTGTATCACTAAGTTTTATCCTACTCATTGTGAATTTCAGGAACCGGAATTGGGGAAGACGATTGGACTTGCTTGGGAGCGGGAGCATGAGGGACTTTAGGCAATAAAGCTTCAGCGGGTGGACAAGCTCAACATGCAAGCTGTGATTCCTTTCTAGGTCTAGTTTTAATCCAAGTTCTAGGTCTAGTTTTCATGAAACGATAGTGTGGCATTTCCGGTTAGGCCATCCAAACTTTTTTTATTTAAAGAAGTTGTTTCCTTCACTTTTCAGGAATAAAAATTAAATTCCTTTCAATGTGAATTCTGTCAACTTTCAAAACATTGTCGTAGCGCATACAGTTTACAACCGTACAAAGCATTTCATCATTTTTCCATTATTCATAGTGATATTCGGGGACCCTTGAAAATAATAAATATTTCTTGTTCAAGATGGTTTATGTTATTTATTGACAATCATACTCAAATTTGCTGGGTCTATCTTCTCAAGGAAAAATCCGAAGTCAAAGAAAGATTTAAAGAATTTTATACCATGATAGATACCCAATTTCAATCAAAAATTCAAGTTCTTCGTACTGATAATGGCACTGAATATTTTCAAACTATTCTAACTCCCTACCTTTGTGACAAAGGAATAATCCATCAAAACTCATGTATAAACACTCCCCAACAAAATGGAATTGCAGAAAGAAAAAATCAACATTTTTTGGAAGTCGCAAGACCAATCATGTTTACTATGAACATTCCAAAGATTTTTTGGGGAGAAGCTATTCTGACAACATCATATTTAATTAATTGAATGCCTTCTCGTGTTTTAAAGTTCAAAAGTCCAATTGATACTCTAAAAGGGTTTTATCCTCGCCTTCGGATTCTTCCATCTTTACCTCCTACAATCTTTGGCTGCACAGTTTTTGTCAATACTCATCTTCCCCAATCAAAACTAGATCCAAGATCAATTATATGTATTTGGGATACTTTTCAAATGAAAAGGGTATAAATGTTATTCACCTGTCACAAAGAAATTTTATGTTTCGGCTGATGTTACATTTTTTCAAACACAACCTTTTTTTCCGCAAAGCTCATCTTCGGGGGGAGAATACTGAATATTCAGATCAGTTTTGGGACATAGTTCGTCCTGCTCCATCTAATGAGTCAAGTCCAAATTCACAATCTATTTCTATTTCTTCTATCAGTTCAGAGAATGTTGAACATGTCCAGCAGCCGAATGCCATTCCAGATTGTGCTGAAAATTTCCCAGAAATAGAACAGATCGATTCTGAATCCTATCCTTCCAACCATGAGGTTATTCAGGGACCTGATTCTCAAGAAATTGAACGTAGTAAATCAAAAGCTGAACCTGGTCAAGAACAACAGCTTGAAAAACTTTCAGAGTTACGTGTCTATAGCAGAAGAAATAAAGCCAAAGATATGCAGTCTAGTATGCCCTCTAAGCAAGAAGAGTGGTCTAATCCGAGTCCTACTCCTCGTCACAATGATTCTGGTAATCTTCCTATGTCTAGTTCTCTTGATGATTTGAATATTCCAATTGCTAATCGTAAAGGAACTCAAACCTGCATTAAGCATCCTATATTAAACTTTGTCTTATGTCAAAAACTATCCCCTAAATTTCGAGCCTTTACACCTAACCTATCTAAGATTGAAATTTCAGTATTATAGAAGATGCTTTAAGAATCCTAGAGTGGCGTGCAGCTATGTGTGAGGAACTTGAAGCTTTGGAGGAAAATCGGACTTGGTCACTCACTGAAATACCAAGGGAAAAACCATTGTGGGGTGCAAGTGGATCTTTAATGTGAAGTACAAGGAGGACGGAAGTATTGATAGATTCAAGGCTCGGTTGGTAGCAAAGGGGTTCACTCAAACCTATGGAGTGGACCATTAGGAGACATTCGCCCGGTAGCCAAACTCAACACTGTAAGAGTTGTACTCTCAATTGCAGTAAATCATGATCAGCCTCTCCACCAGATGGATGTGAAGAACGCTTTTTTAAATGGCGATCTCAATGAGGAAGTGTATATGGATATTCCTCCAAGGTTCGAAAATTCCAACAACAATAACAAAGTGTGCAAACTTAGAAGATCTTTGTATGGGCTAAAGCAGTCTCCCAGGGATGGTTTGAAAGATTCTCAACAGTTGTGAAGGACATTGGGTATACACAAGGACAAATTGATCATACTATGTTCTTCAAATACTTATTGTATATGTTGATGATATCATGATTATGGGAGATAACTATAAAATCTCAAAGTTAAAAGCCACTTTAGCTCAAAAGTTCAAATTAAAAGATTTAGGAGCTTTTAAATACTTTTCAGGAATGGAGGTTGCTCGAAATTGAAATGGAATATCAGTATCACAACGCAAGTATGTGTTAGACTTGTTAAAGGAGACTGGAATGCTTGGTTGCAAACCAATAGAGACACCAATGGAACAAAATTTGAAGCTTGGAGATGCTAAAGATAGTGCACCGGTAGATAAGGGTCAATATCGAAGGTTAGTTGGGAAATTAATCTATTTATCACACACATGGCCATATATTGCATTCCCTATTAGTGCAGTTAGTCAATTTATGCATGCCCCTACAGAGGAACACTTGGAGGCAGTTTATCGAATTCTTCCATAGTTGAAAATGACTCCTGGAAAGGGACTGTATTTTTGGAAGAAAGGAAACAGGGGAATTGAAATAAACTGTGATGCTGATTGGGCCGGTTCGGTGACTGACAGAAGATCGACGTCAGGTTATTGTACCTATGTATGGGGAAATCTAGTGACGTGGAGGAGTGAAATAGCACGAAGCAGTGCCGAGGCTGAATTTAGAGCCATTGCCCTTGGAGTATGTGAATGAATGTGGCTTAAATGAGTTCTTGAGGAGTTAAAAAAATCATACAATGGTTATGAAAATGTACTGTGACAATCAAGCAGCTATCAACATTGCTCATAATCCAATCCATCATGATAAGACAAAGCACGCAGAAATTGACAGGTGCTTCATCTGAGAGAAGATTTGAGTCAAAGATTATTTCCATGCAGTACATGCCAACAAGGACTCAGACACCAGATATCCTCACCAAACCCTTACCAAGATCAGCATTTGACTCCCTTGTTAGCAAACTCTATTCCTCAGTTTGAGAGGGAATGTCGAAAATCTAGGATCAGTTTGAGAGGGAATGTCGAAAATCTAGGATCAGTTTGAGAGGGAATGTCGAAAATCTAGGATCAGTTTGAGGGGGAGTGTAGAAAATCAAGGATGTTGTCAGCTATTCTAATTCTGTATTTTTATTTTTTTAAGTTAGTGTTATTATTCATAATAAGAGGAGATAATCCCAGTGTTTATTTCAAAGAAGTTCGAATCGTTTCTCTGATTTTCTGCAACTGTATCAATCTATTGGCCAACCAAATTATTATGAGGTTTAATTTACACAACTTACACCTTTAAAAATTGAGGTGTAATGACCAATGGCTCTATGTCACATTCCCAGCATATCATCAATAATATTTACTTTTAAGAAACAACACAAATTTGAAGAGATAATTTCAAACATGTCCAACCCCGCTCCTCCGCTCCTACAGGTACAACGGTCAGAGAGAGTAACTATGGCCAAACTCATACATCAAGTTTACATTTCTGCTGCTTTGAAGCTACAAAGACCTAAAGTTCGTTATTGTCAAGGCACTCAAATCATCAAGCCTTTGACTTCAAAGTTGACCTTTGGATTCAAGGAGAGTTTTTCAGATAAATTTAAAATCTCTTCTACAAAGTTGAGAGGACAACTTGATGATGATTTCTAAACAAGCTTTCAAGCCCTCATATCTATATCTTGGAAGAGAAGAACCATAAGAGAACTCTTTGTAGAAATAAGTAAGAAGTTTGCCATGCATATCCTGTCTCTTTATATTTTGTCTCGAAATTTTTATGTACATAAACTTCTATATGTCTCTTAATTTTTGGAAAATGATCCAACTTACAAGAAGAGATCTGCACAATTCTTTATTTACAAAATCCTTGGATTTACTTTGCCCTGAAAACAGTTTAGACATTTATACTGGTAGGGTATCTACACTACCCAGACCTAGCTAGACCTGATTAAGTATGAGTCTAGCCCTTAGTGATTTAGCAAACCTCTCAATGGTTGACGGTAAGGAATTGATGTAGCAGTTAAAGAATACAGCTTGGCTTCAACCCAGGTAGGAACTTTGAACATACCCCTTTTCCCGAAAGACCCAGAACTCGGGCCAACCTGGTTGCACATGGTGTCTCTGTCATACTGTAATTAAGGGAGGCCTGAAGACTGGTTTCGAGGGCCAATGCAGGGGAGAGACAGCCTAGGTTAAAAGATTGGGGAGTGGTGCAGGGGCGGCATGGCTTGCATGAGGGGCGGGAAGAAGAGGTTACTTCAAACTTTCAAAAGATTAGAACAAATGTTAACTTTCAGATCTAATCCAGTTAAATATAACAGCCACTATTTATCATGTATACACATATTCATGCGCGCACATAGATATACCAATACCGATACTAGGATATTGAGTAGGGTCTAGATATGGAGCTCAATCCAGAATGACTTTATACATCTTTAGTTGGGTAGAATTTGGGACTTGGCGCGCTAATTTGGGCTAGGACAGGGTCTAGACTCTTCACAATCCAGACTGACTTTTAACATTTTTAGTAGGTTAGAGTTTGGGACTCGGTCTTGTTCTAGACCTCTACACCTGTCCATTCACAAGCCTACTCAAATCTCCCATTTGGCAGGTTAATAACATTGTACCTAACAGATATGGAATCTAATTGTTATTTAACCATCTTAAAGACATGTAGGAAATACTCCAAAGATTCCGCATGTAACCAGTAGGTTACGGAAATGCTACTAAATAGCACCCCAATCTAAGCAGCCAATAACTCAAAAAAGACCAAAGAAATCTCCCTAAAAGAATATAACATGCATATACTGGATGTCTGCAACATAACCTTTTTATATCATTTTTTTCTTGGAAGCTAGCAGAATAATATTCCCCCTCCCAGAACTGCTAAATGTCACTAATTTCTAAGTGTATATTTGGGAGCACTTTTGAAATAAAAGTCCATCTATAAAATGGACTTTTGAATTGGACTTTTTCAAAAAGTGCTATAAGTATTATTAATTGTTTGGTAAAATGTACTTTAAACGCCCATTTAGTAGAAGTACAAGAAAAGAAATTCAAAAGCCACAATTTTGCACTTCTCCAAAATGGACTTTTGGATAAGTGGCTTATTTTAAAAGTCCATTCAAAAATAATTATCAAACACATAATTTTTTTACAAATAGACTTTCATATCTAAAAGTCCATTTGGAATGGGTTTCCAAACACCCTCTAAGTCTCTATAAGCATATGATTCTCATCCATACAAAAAAGTTTGTATTCACTTGCAATTCGAATTCAAAGTTGTGAAGAGATAATGGATTTACACCCAAATAAAATATACTCCACCAGTTGAATTAAGGTTTAAATAGCCGATGATAATGGATATGCACCTGGTCACATTACATCCAAATAACTTTTCATTTGTGGATTTGAAGGGATGAATATGAAAAGAAACAGCCGTCGGATCTTTTGGATATTTTGACAGCACACTTTACAAAATTAAATTGGAATGCTTGACAAGGTAATGTAAGTTATGAAGTCAGGTGGAACTTTAAGCCCAATCTGGCCACAAGAGCTTGTAACTGCTGAAGAGCTTCACCAGTTGTGAAATTAAAAGGCAATATATTAAATAGATGTTCATTCCCACATAGCACACAGCATAGAGAAACATCAAGGTTAACAAGTTTTCATTAAAAATGAAAAAATCAGCCAGCACACTGCACTTCATTGTAGTATAAATCCCTGCATATTAGTGGAATTTATAAGAGGCAACAGCATTTCTAAAACGAATTATTAATAAGCCATACCTTCTCAATGAAATTCAAAAATTCAAAAACTAAAAGAATTATTATTGTATTTGGAGTCATATCATTCTGAATAGTACACAAATATGAACGTGTAAACAATCTTTAGATAGGGTGCATGGATGAACTTGCCTTTCCACAATCTTCTTCATTTCCAAAGCATATTCCCTTTTATCAGTTTGAGCACGCAGTGCCCTAACAGCAGGCCCCCTTGAGAGATTCAGAACTCGCTTTTGCAAGTAACATCTGAAGTACAAACATTATCCATCCACTTTATTCACAGAATAATAAAAACGAAAAATGAAATTTTCTATCAATCAGCAAGTGTTTATGAGAGAGAATTATAAAGAGGCCCAGCCATGAAAGAAAAGATAAAGACCTAAAACATTAAAACAAAAGCAAAACATGTTTTCATATTTTATTTCACTTTACATTTTCTTATACTTCTAATAGAAAATGTTTCACGCTATACATCAACCAGGTGGCTATTACAGCCAATCTGGACCACAGAAGGTATGTTCGTGATTCACAGCGTAAGCATCTCGTCTCCCAAAGCTAGTCACATGCTTTTCCTAAACATGCCTATTCAGTCCCAAACAGTTGTTTTTATTATTCATGTTATTAGCTGTAAGGAATAATGCTTTCTATAATTTCTACTCCATCATGACTTTCTACATCTAGACTTTTTCCACCCCTCATTTAAGTGTTATATCATTCATTTCAGTCACTTGGGAACTTTTCAAGTTCGGGCTAACCAAACATAAGTATAATTGTTTTTTTTCCAAAATGGATTTGATGTTTATAAATGATTAAGAATCTAGAAAAAAAATTGCGAAAATTGGAGAAGAAACAGGAAGCAATAATTGAGAAGCCATCACTCCTTTTTACAAACTGAATCGGCAGATAAAAGTTTAGAGCAAATCTTCACAAGCCCAAAGAAGACAGGTACGGTTAGAGGAGTGTGCAATACATGTCACAATGTTGAAGTGAATGATGCATATTCTGTTGCATCCGGCAGAAAGAAAAAACATTATTTATTGCAAATGGAGCCATCGAATACATGGTAACCTTAAAACAAATATAGTAGTATTTGAGTTAACAAATATTCTGGGATTTTCAGTTTATTACCTATCAGCTACCTTTCCAATTTCACCACCAAGTGCATCCACTTCGTGTACAAGTTGAGACTTTGCAGGGCCACCAACAGCTGGATTGCACGGCTGTATTCAACTTCACTTAGTACAGAAACCATATGCAAATTTCAGGCAAATTTAAGAATAAACTCTCTTGACAATAACCAGGAATTGATTCGATAGAGTCCATGACAAAAGCAGAGAATATAAATCCAAGAAAATAAAAATATTAGAATTTTGAATGATTCTGGACAATTCACGATTTTCCATTCCTAGACTTATGTCCTACTTGGTCTTAATCAATTCAAAATTTACATCGTCATTACAATGAATAGAAAAAGTTATTTCTGTAGTTTGCCTGTAAGCTGCATTACTCGGGTTAGACTTTGAAAGTTTGGGGTTACCTGAATGAAGTACTCAAATCGAGTGAGTACAACCAAAAATGCTAAATCTTGTAACTGAGGTAACTTTTAGACCACTGTTACTCCGTTACTTTGTTTAAAGTTCCAGGCTACTAAACACCTTGTACGCAATATGAATGCAAAACTCCTGACCTCTCAAGGAAAATAAACACATTTCGCTTCAGTATTGTATGAATGTCTTTCAAAAATGTTGAATCACTTCATCAGTAAGAGGTCAAACTAGTTATTAGATGACTGTCAAAAAGCAGTAGCTCAGAAATTTTTTTTAAAAAAAAGAATATCGAACATAAACTCGTCTGACATTCTAGATGATATTTTCCAGATCTTCATTTCCCAACAGCAGAAAGCCACTGTTATCTTACCTGCATGAACCACACATGGCAGCTACCTTCCTCTGCTCACCCTTCACCTCTTCCTCCCATGTCTATCTGCAAATTTTCTTCTTTGAACTATGGTAGTGTCGGGAAAATTGGAAAGGAAAGAATCTCCAAGAAGTTAGTTTTCAGGTGATGTGCAAGATCTCATTCACCAGAGTATTACATGAATATTACCAGTTTAGATATTACATGTAATATCTAAACTGGGATTACATGAATATTTTTTCTAAAGCACAATATAGAGATGGAACTGATATTCCTAATATCTATCATGGATTTCTGGGTTTCCGTACCCAAATAGCTACAATCTGAGGCATGTTTAGTGCCAATATTTGAGCCACACCTTTAAGTCCACTCCATTTCAAATCCAACGAAGCCAATGGTTATCAAGCAATTTCAATTTTTTTCCATTTTTATGATTTGATCTCGAGTCCCTGACCTTGAGCAACTCATTTTTTTTCTTTTTTTTGGGGGGTGGGGGGCGGTGGGGTGATGGGGATCAATTCCATCTGCAACAGGATATATATTAAGGAACATTGAGTGAAATGATAGTATATGTGACCCCAGCCCATATCTTTCCACCACTCCTATGGTTATTTGTTGCTTAAAAAAAAACAAAACCAAGTGATTGAATGTACTTAGGTGGTCAACGCTATTGGTAGCAAGAGAACTTGGTAGCTCTTCATCTGTTATAGACAGATAATCTTATTACAAGGGTGCATTGACGTAATAACGTTAGCATGATACAGCAGAATGATGTGCATCTTTTTTCTTTCTAAACAAGTTACATTATTTTCAGTAGAAATGCAGCAGATATATGTATTATCATCTCTCTTTTCAGATGCACGATACACAATTTCTCTTAGAAGTTATTCCAGGTAAGTTCTTCATTCTTTCACTTGATTTCAACACCTCTAACCTCCGAACCAAACTTGATGTTCCAACTTATAACCATACTTTCACATGACTTGGCCCAAAATTTTCTTTTCAGACCATAACATATTGATTTCATTAGACAAGAAGAATTAATAACATCATTTTTATCCTTATTCATACCTCAGACCCCCATGATCTTCCTAACAATAGTTTCCAGAATTCACTAAATGCCCACCCTCCACCCCCACAAACAATTTGCAATCTTGATTGACTGAACTAGATTGCAGATGATTTGCTACTCTGGACAAATCTTTGCATCGAATTGGAAACTTCCAGACTTCATGTTCATATATAGATATTGCTTTACTCTTTTAATTGTGTCCTTTTCTAACATCAATTTGACTTCTAATTATCTTAAAGGGTCAAATATTCCAAATTGGTTTCCATTACAAACATGTACCCATAAATAAATTTTATTTGCCAGAAAATGCCATTCTAACAGGGCTATCCAAGGAATTCAATTCAACTTTAGCACAACTTGTAGCTACTTATGATAAGCAATTGATAATGCATTCCACAAACCAAAACAATCAAGCTCTGTGTACGACTGTGAACCAAATTTTTTAGAGTAACCCCTAAAACTTCCTCTATATTAGAGCTGCAAATATCAGGGTTTCTACCAACAGAAAGATTTTGCCCACACATAGATTCAATTAGGAGAACCAATGAAAAAGAGGCTTTCATGTTCCCACCATTCTGATTGTTGTTAGCAGGGACTTAGCTTGGTTTTGATCGCTCAGGACCAAGCAAAACACATGATATCTCACAGTACACTTATCTATTTATAATAAATAATGCTAGATCATGATCCACATTCCACCCAACACCATAGCAACAAATGGATCCATGAAGAACAAGCAAAAAATCTTCTTAGGTCATGCATCATAATTTCACAAATGTTCTTTGATAGAAGTCAAAGGAGGCCAAAACACAGTTAAATAATCTCTTTGGGACCCCACTCCCATTACGAAAAACAATAAAAATAAAAATCAATAAGTAAAGACATTGACGCAGGAAAGATTTGTCAAAGAAGACACTTAGAGTCAATTGCCATAGTCAACAGGATTGAACACCAGAGAGCAGGCAAAAAGAGAATTCAGGATAAATAACAAGAATGTAATTCTTTACAAGTAAAAGGTAAGATTAAGAGAACCTTTATGACTAGTCAACTAACCTGCCATGCAATACGGTCAATATTGAGCGTGAGAAGAAGTGTTTTTGCCCCTAAACGAGCAGATGCAAGGGCAGCTTCACAGCCTGCATGCCCGCCACCAACAACAATGACATCATATCTTTCATCTGAAGTGTCGCTATGATTATTCCAGTCTGCATAATAGGTACACCCCACGAAATATATTTCTTTAGAAACTTCTCAAAATTCAAGCAGGTAAACTGCTTCAGAGCATCAAAAATATTGCAACCATGTCTCAAAATAACAAGACATAAGTACTCCTTTCACCTATCCCAGTTCATGTTACAATGTTAGAACTAAATAAGAGCAATATTATCAGAATTACACCTTGTTTACGTATTCATCAGATTGAAAAAGAAACTGGAATAGGATACAAGAAAACTGCTACTTAGTCTAGCAATAGGTCTGAAAAAGTATCTAAAAATATCAGATTTAGATTGATTTTGTTCGGATCCACCTTTTCTTCCGAAAAAAAGGAACAAGTTGTCAATATCAATGTTGGTCTGACCACTTTTAAATTTTTACAAGGCAAATAAGCTTGGTTTAATCTTACAGAACATAAACTGCACCAGAAAATATCACTAAAATTTTGAACTTTAGAGGCTCTTTTATTAGCGAAATCAAAACTAAAAAGAAGTAGAACTCAATCTATTTACAAATTCACAACATCCCAGTTTAACATCAACCACCTAAAGTGCATCAAGAAATAAACACGCACAGAACCTGTTCGATGAAACATCAATGTGAGCAAATCACAGAACTGTTGTTAGAACATCATTATACCTTGAGAAGTAGAGGCTGAAACGCAAAACCGGCGACGCGGGGAGCTGGAGAAAGAGCGGGAAAAGTGAAATCGCAAGCTGGGGCGACAATGGAGTAACTGATGGCGCTGTTTAGCAAAGAAGCGAGGGGTAAAGCGCGAAGAGTGGAGAGGGACTTGCGAGGCAAATCGAGTAAAATGAAGATATAGAGTGGTGGCCATTTGGGTTTTTGCCAAGGGTCGAAAATTCAGGGTTTTCAGTTGCAGTGATAGTAGCAACACTGCCCGTGCGCCATGGAAGAGGACAACGTGAAAAAAGATTTGGTGAAGGCAATGGTTGGTATATAAGCTATAGGCTCAGTTTCAGATTCGCGCCTCAGAATTTGGGAAATTAGGATAGATTATTGCACTTTGACCCCTAAATTTTCATCATTTTGGCATTTTGTCTCTAAATCTTGCTATATGGGACTTCTGGGTGTTGTTTAGCTTTGGGATTTTGATGATAAAAGGAAAATGGTAAGATAATGGAAACAAAGTCTAAGAAAATGGAAAATCACTATCTTGTTTAGTTGCCTAGGAATAATAATAAATAATATTCACTTGAGAAGGAAAACATAGAAAAAGAATAGCACCATGTTTGGTTTCATTTCTCCATATCCATTTCTTTTCTTTAGAAACGAAAATGTGTTTGTCACTTGCATTTGGGAGAATAGTATTTTTATTCTCTTAAAATATCAATATTTATTATAAAATTTAAATAATCATACACATACTATACCCCACTAACTATAATAAAATAATATTAACAAAATATCTACCGTTAAAAATATTTACCATAAACTATTATAAAATAACATTGACAAGATATCTATAATTAAAAATGTTCCCCACAGTATATCACATTATTTTTTCAAATAAAACATCCAAACACTCATTTTGATTTTCCACACTTTCTTCAATCGCACTGTCAAAATATATTTTCCCGAAATAATATCCATGGTCGGAAATGAGACCAAGCAGAGCCTAAAGCACCCCCATATTTTTGGTCCCCATTTTCCAGCCCCCATAATCCTTCACATAGTCAGCACTACATTTACAAGGAATGCTCTTATGTTGTCCTTGATTGAGAATAAAATTATTTTATTAGCTATATCTGTATTGTTAAAAATTAATAATTGATTCTTTGATATAATTATAAGATTACAACAATATATATCTAACTAATTGTTGTGATATTTTTTATTTGATTTTGGTGTAATTTTTTTTTCTTATTTTTTTACATGTCTAATTCACTTGATGTTTATTGTAATATCATATTAAGAGAGAACAATAAGTGATATAGCATTTGGGCACTTTGTCCAATAAGTAATATTTTTGTATTCTGCCTTACCTCTTCAATTCTAATTCATATCTTAACATGGTATCAGCTTAACATGGCATCATAGTAGGTTTTAGGCTTGCTTCATTTTGCTTCAACCTTGCCATAGCACGGTCATTCCACTCATGTAATTCTTTGGTTACACTTGATCATAGTGTCATGATTTCATATCACAAGGTATGATGTATCATTCCATGCATTCTTTTATTACTATTTATAAAATAATTTTGTCTAAATCATGCATGAAGTCATGTTATTAATTGAAGACTTGAAGAAAAGTTTGAACTCCGTGGTTTAAATTGAAGACTTTAATCAAGATTTTCTTATTCAAATTGAGGGAGAATGTTAAGTCGTTAAGAATTAAGAGTTGATTTTTTGATATAATTACAAAATTACTATAGTACATATCTAATTAATTTTTATGATATTCGTCATTTTATTTTGGAGTGATTTCCTTTATTTCTTATTTCTTCATATGTCTACTTCACCTATACAATTAGTGTTTAGTTGAATATAAAATTAAGAGAAAAATAATATAAGTGATATGGCCCTCCAGGCATTTTATCCATGAATGTAGGTCATATGACTGAACCACATTATATTTTTGTATTTTGTTTTCTCTCTTCAATTCTAATTCAAATCTTAACATGCAATATATTGTACATAATTAAGAGAAATAAATAAAACCGATCATAAGTGAACCCACTCTTTTTTGCCAATCTAATAGTCCATCTATCTGTGTTCTTTCTCATAGCTACAGTGTTAGGTGTCACCCCAAGTTCAACAAAAAAGAAAAAATACTTGTAATTTTTTCAAATAAAATAAATTTATTTCTCAATCAAATCGGGCACAGCGAAAAGACGTGATACACAACAAAATTTATCATAAAATACATGTGGTAGTATAAATACGTAAGTTTAATCTATTCTACCCAGCATAACAATTATATTAAATAAAGTTTTAAAAAACATAAGCGGATAAACTAAAGATGATTCTTTTCTTTTTTATGTTTTGTGAAACCTTGACCTTCCACTCCAACCTTTAAACTGGTTGATTGAGATATAAAGGCCTTCCAATACAAGCATCCACACCAACAGGAATGAGTGAACATTCTTAATATTGAATTAAATAATATTGTATGATTTATTTTGTGATATTCTCAACTCATAAAATTACAAGATCGGGTAGAACTCTCTTGCATAAAAATGATGTGTGGTCTCATGGAGAGATAAGAATAAAACCTCTCCTTTTTATAGTTGTTGAATCCTCATTTTTCTATTTCTCTTCTTACTTTAATTGGAAGATAATTATATCTCTTAGAAAAGTGACACACCTCTTCCTTTTTATTTTTATCTAAAATTCATAATTCTAAATAATACTTATACATATCAACAATTAATATCTCATATTTATTTATTATCAAATAATATCAATTATTCTCGATAATCTTTAATATTAATAATTAACACCCAATATTGAAAATATTTTTTTATAATTATAAGTATAATATAATTTATTGCTACAGTGTTTACGAATGTGGATTGAAAACTTATAGACCTACAATTACAAGCTCCAATAAATTTGAATAATTAATTAAATTTTTTAATTAATTCATTTAATTTATTAATTCCATGATTCCAACTAAAAACTACAATTGCACTCTTGTAATTATATAACAATTTACTCTAATCAATATTAAGTAGTCCATTGATATAATCATTACATATGGTTGGACCCTCCATAGATGATTATAATTAGAGATAAATTTTTCCGTTAACCTCTCTAATTATCTTTTATTTCTTATTAATCATTAATTCACCAGTGAATAATAAATTTATAATCAAATTATAAATTGAGCGCTCTACTGTTCAGTTCCATAACTAATTAATCAACGGAACCATACCATCTTTTCACTTCTCGCAAGAAGATATGGATTCAATAAGTTACAGTCCCAATTATCTATTTCAATATGAATCGAAAATGTAAGTGTTTAGAAATATTGATTAACAAATATTTATCGAGCAAATCAAACCAATCAGTATTAATGTCAATCCATATATGATTCATATATTGTTTGAATTTTTAAAAGATAATTGAATTTATACAAAAATTTAAATTACATCAGATTCAATCATATATAATCACGTTATATAAAATGCCTCCATTTAAATATTACTACATCAAAAATCCTGATAAGATAATTACATTCTTAATAGTAATAGACCACATTAATAATGATTTGATTAAAAATTCCTACTTTAATTAATTTCATTATAAACCAATTTTATTATTATCCATAATCTTAATCCTCTCATATATAACACTTATATGCTAAGATTATAAGTACATCTAATAAACAAAGATTTTCTTATATTCACTAGCCAATATGAACAAAGATAAGTATAAAATATTATTTTATTAATTCAATAAATAATATATAAATACATATTTTAAGGCAATATTCCTAATAAAAAAAATAGATAATTAAATAAACTAAACAAAGAAAAGACACACAACATAGACGAAATGCAAGTTCCTAATGGAGTATTGCAAAGTTCATCGGGTGGCGAAGTGGGGTAGTGTGGGCGTGGAAAGAGGGGTGGTGCGGCAAGGGTTGAGAATTAGAATGGAGGGAGGGATGGATGGCAAGTGGTAACAGGGAGCTTGATTTGTTTTTCTCTGTTCCTCGTCTTTTTTCTAAGGAAATCCAATTTTCTCAAACTACTATTAATTTCCCTCACATTTTCTCATTCCTGACTTTCTCCTTTAGCAATGAAACAATGGATAAACACTTTATTGTTTTCTTTTTGTGTCTTCCAAAATCTTGCAATCAAACAAGGTCTTAGATTTATTGCACAATGGTCATGGGCCAACTCTGTCCATCTATTTTGATGAAATCTCATCAAGGTGATGGAAATTTTGGTCGTACATACTTTTTGAGAAGAAAAAAATATTCAACTAATTTGGTTACAAATTTTCTTTTTTCCAAAGTAGATAAAAACTACACTTGCCTCCCATCTAAAATAGCTAAATTATCAAATCTTCCATTTTCTTTCATAGAGTTTACCATCCCAAATTTCCCCTGCTGTTAAGGTTTTGGGCAAAAAATGATGACATTAACAACTTTTTCTAATAAACTCTGAGCTAACCGTCCTTGAATTTTGCTATCAATTTTTTTCTGGTAAGATGTAAAACCTAGAGAGTGAGTAAATGTAATAATTATTAAATATATAAAAGTGGGTTAACTCTAATGAAATATTATTCCAAAAATATAATCATTGAATGAAAAAGTTAGGGTGTGATTGTCTGTCCTTTCATTCCGTCCATTTTTATTTTGAAAAAGAATAGTGAGAAAAAATTATTTTTTTAAAAAAAGAATAAATTCGAAGAGTGTGATTGGATATGGGATGAAAGTGTAATGATGATAGTTGATGTGATATTTTTTTTGTTGTGAAGTGGTGATTGGATATAAAAATATTTTTGAAAAAAAATTATGAAATGTTGATTGGATGTGGGAATTTTCGTAAGAACTCATTTTTGGTACTTTATTTTGTATTTTAATCTTTTGCGAAATATTAATTCTTTTTTTTTTTTTTTGCTATTCAATTAGTATAATTAAGGATACCACTATACATACAATTATGATGGTATTTATATACAATGTGTACAATTCGACATACATAAATATAAATTTTGTATTTATGAAAGCATTTTAAAATCATCTTGTGAATGTAAAAAACATTATTATGCCATAATATCTATATTATATTTTGTAATTTATTTGAATAACTCAAATTTAATAATCATAATTATTTATTCTATTTTAACACTAAAATTTAATAGTATTTAAAAAAAATACTACATAATATCTCCATTATATTTTTTAATTTATTTGAATAACTAGTATTTAATTATAGATTTCTTTGCCTCATTTCAATTCTTATTTTCTCTTTCTTAATTTATTATCATTTTTCTCTTCTCCACCACTACCTTCCCTGTTTAATCTCTTGTTTACCCAACTCATAAGATGTCCAAATTTACTAATTACTACCACATCGAATCAAAGGGGTAAAAAATTGAATGAGTGTTGTTGTAATTTGTGGTGGTTGTAGTAGGCAAGGAGATGAAGCCTGGAAAAAATGAAACCGAAATCCATTTACAATGTTAGAATTTCACATCTTATAAAAGATATGCAAAATGGATCTTGTTTCAAATCCATTTACAAACAATTTTTTTTTTTTGTCTATTTTACTTTTCTGCTCTCATTTGTTTCTTTGCTTTCTCTCAATTATTTTTCCTTTTTTACCTATTAGTTTTCTTTTCTTCTATAGTGCGGCGATGGAGAAAATAAGTAAAGGAAGGGGTCGCAATGAGGATGGAGAAAGAAAGGATGGGATGGGCAATAGTGAATGAGAGAGAGATGAATGAGGGGAAGGCAACTGGAAGAAAAAGTTGGGTAGCAGAGAGGAACAAGAGAAAGGCTTTTTTAACATAACAGAGTAATTGAATAAAACTATTACACTGTTGCCGTAGAATAGGTAGGCATTAAGTTTATAAGCAAAGCCGCGAATTTTATTACCGACTTTAACAAACGGCACACCATCATCTACGGGGTATACCTGCTACTAATCATATTTTTACGTCCTATAATATTCTTCTTCCATATATGTCTATTACAATAGATATAACAATTCCATCTATTTCGATACTTCATATGTTTTATGATATGGATAGCGCTGCTAATTTCTACATGCCTCAAAATGCATAATCGAATGAGTCGTTTACTTCTTATTGGGGTACGCCGCCATAAATGCAGTTATTCTCGACACTGCTTAATTTTGATTTTGATATGGGATACCCATCTACACAATAACAACTAATATACAATAATCATTATTCAAAGTTTATTGTTTCATCTGTACCATATCTATATACATATAGTAGATATCATGATTGTGGAGAATTGACATCCATAACATTATCACGTCGTCCTTCTTTTTATTTAAATTATATTACAAATGATGACGATAACTGCAGCAACAAATACATGAAATTCCTATTGCTGAAGATGGTCTTAGAGATAGGCGATAGTGATATCGATCTCGTTGTGGCACCAAAAGACATTTTTGAGATTTTTTAATTATACCTTCATAAATTGTATTATATATTTTAGGACTTTTTTATGTTAAACATTCAAAATTTTTGTATTGTATATATTCATTTAGTTCAAATTAATTTAAATTCATTCAAAATAATTTTGTGTTGTATATGTTCATACATATACATATATATATATAAATTTATATAAAAATATGTCAAAATTAATTATAATTTTATCTATTTTTAATCATTGCATAATTGATTATTATTCATTATGTAATTTATTCCTAATAATTATTCTTAATCATTAAAAATTTATTTATTTAATCATTGCGTATCATTATTTCTAATTATTACAAATTATTTATCTAATTTAAAGTTACTTCATCATTGTTTAGTCATTTTTTCTAATCATTTTAAGATTAAAATTACCTAATCATTGTCTAATTATTTTTTAATCATTTTAAAATTAAAATTACCTCATCATTGCTTAATCATTGCCTAATTAAAATATTTTAAAAAAATTAATTATTATCTAGGTAATCATTGCCTTATTAAAATATAAAGAAAAAAATAATTAGTTAGCATAAAATGGTTATCTAAAGTAGTAACTTATGCAATCACTAAAAGTTGTTAATCAAGGTAGAGACTTTACATAAAGTCGCTACCCTAAGTATCAACTTTGCTCAAAATAATAAACTCTCCCTATTTTGCATATTTGTGTAACAATAAAGTAAACGTGTAATATTCTTTAAAAGCCGAAGAGAGAAGGGGGAGAGGGAAGGGATGCAGTGAAGGGGAGAGAGACAATAGGCATGTAGTGGAGAGAGAGAGAGAGAGAGAGAGAGAGAGAGAGAGAGAGAGAGAGAGGAGAGGGTGGGTGAGGATAGAGATGTGGGAGAAAAAAGAGTGAGGAACGCAATGATAAGAATAGAGGAGGAGATGAGCGGCATTGGGAAGAAAGAGGGAAAAAGAAAGAGGTAAGAGTGCGAGAAAGATAAAGAGAGTAGGGCAATGAGAATGAAGAGTAAATAAGAAGAAGATGACAGTGGTAAGGGGAAAGCGAAAGAGGTAAGGAGAGTAGGGCATTGGGAAGGAAGTGTAAAGAAGAAGAAGACGACAACGGTAAGGGAGAGCGAGAGAGGTAAGAGAGTAGGGCTTTGGGAAGGAAGTGTAAAGAAGAAGAAGACGACAACGGTAAGGGAGAGCGAGAGAGGTAAGAGAGTAGGGCTTTGGGAAGGAAGAGTCAAGGATGAGAGAGAGAGAGAGAGACAGAGAGAGACAGAGAGATAGGAAAAAAAGAGAGGAGGGAATGTAGGATGGTAATGAGGTAGTAATGAGCATACCAAATATTATAAATAAATAATATAATTTACACATACCAAACAAAATTAGGAACTAAAATATTACTTTTTAAAACAAAATAATAAAATTATAAGATCAAATAATGAATAGACTATAGAACTTGAAATTTTCAAAAAATTAAATCACAAGATAAAATATACAAAATATAAATTTTATTTTTGAAATTATAAATTTTATTTTGATTACTTAGAATATACATAGTAAATAAATAATAAATATTTGTTCAAGAGGAGGGGATGTGCGATGGTAAGGAGGTAGTAACAACGGAGGAGAGAGTTAACTTAGATTATATTAAATTATGACTCTTTAAATTAATTACAAACAACAAAAAATTGAGATTGAATCAAATTTCAATATCCAAATATATAACTGGGGGTGAAAAAGGATGTTTGTACTTGAGATATATTGAAGTTTCTAGCATTGAAATTTAATTACGAATATATTACAAAGACTCATCTTCAACTAAAGAACTATTATTAATACACCTATTCCCAATTATATTAATATTATCAAGATATTCACGGATAAAATGATTACTTAATAAATTAATATTTTTAATTTTTAATTTTTCAATTCAAAGGAAAATTAAACATTCATCTCTTCTATCTGACTTTTTTTAATGGAGCAAAGTTAGAGGGAAATTTTTTGTAATTATAAAAGATGAGGTAAATAATTGATAATTTAGCTACTTGAGATGGAGTATAAGTATAGTTGTCCCAAATAGAAAGAGTGGCAGTGGAAAACTTCTATTTTCGGTTGCTTCGGATTTTGGCTCCACCTCTAGTCTTTGCTCATTACAATACGTTTAGACAATGATGCTACTATTAGTATAGCCGGATTTTGTCTGCCCAAAAAGGTTAAACAAAGAATGAAAAGCATATTTTGAGACATCATTTGCCAAATAACTTATAATTTGTTCACATGTTGAATGGGTTAGAACAATTTTTCAAATGATGTCTTTAGCTCATTATAATGTTATCAAGGGCTTTCATTCTTTCATTTTTTTTTTAAATGGAGGCCAACAATTATAGAATATACTTATTTCTATTAACTTATTGAAATTTTACTCATGTTTTAATACTTGATTTAACACCCAAGTTCGATAAAAATATTATTTTTTTATGAAATATTTTAATTACATAATATGGTTGAGTTTCTAATAATTTGATAAAATGATTTACACATACTTGAATGAAAGAATGATATTGTGTGTGAAATAACTTTCAGTGCTTTTAAATATATATATATATATAGAGAGAGAGAGAGAGAAATAATAATTATCTCATTACATCGAAATATTACTCAATTTTTAATCTAATATAACTATTATTAATTAATTAATTGCAATGGATAATGAGATAACAATGTTCAGGTCAGCATAGAATGAATGAGACAAATACCCATACATATAATGGAACTTAAATGTAAAACTTCACACTTAGAAGATTTCAATGGACAAATAAGAAATTAATATCTCACAATACATAGACATGACCTTAATACAATCTGCTTAAAAAATTTCTCCATTGGCCTTAATTTTTCTATACCACTCTCATTAGTTTCCTCCCCTTTCTGTTATTGACTGGTCATCCCCCATATGTACAGTCATCCCCCATATGTACAACCAACGTAATTAATTATATATAAATTAAAGAGGTGGGGGGGGGGGGGGTTATTTTATCATTATTTATTAATGTTCAACTGAAAGTCTAAGTTTTGTGATTAGAAAAATAAAAATTATTTAATCTCACGTTGAATTAGTGTCATCATATAACGTAAAAAAATTATTTTTGGTCACATAAAAATAGTAAGAATTGTGAAGTGTAAATCAATAAATGACTTTCAAAGACAATATTAATGCATATTTTTCAAAGCGCAATCAATAGTGAGATCTTTTCTAAGCTGTTAATGTTGAGGTTCAAAGAATTTAAAAGTATAATCTAGGTTCAAATCTTATGGATTTGATTTTCAAAGACAATATTAATGCGTATTTTTCAAAGCGCAATTAATATTGAGATCTTTTCTAAACTGTTAATGTTGAGGTTCAAAGAATTTAAAAGTATGATCTAGATTCAAATCTTATTAGATATATGGATTTTTGTCTCAATTATATAAAATTGATAATTGAAATAATGATATATCTTGATATAATAGTTCAAGATGTTTGTCTCTCTTCAGTTGAATGAAAGTGAACTCTTTGGATTGTTGGACTTGAAGGCTTTTGCATATTGTACTTGTGTCATATTACGTATATTTTTATGAATCATATTGTGTCTGTTCAACTTATATTTATATGCCTTCAAAATTCTATCACTTGTAACGATGCCCTCATTTGCAGGTTGTCTGTTTTCCTTGAACTTTAGTCGTTTATCAGTATGAGATGACAGTTGTGAATTCGACTTCTTGTAGAGTGCATCAATCCTCACTCTATTGAAGATTTTAACCCTACTAAATCATTTGTTCTGATTTTGAACACTGTTGTGTACTTAAGTCTTCCTCACTCTTGTATTAAGCTAAGTTCTTCAACTAGATTTGATCTTCTTGTGAATAATGCTTCTCACTAATTGTTTCCATTTTTACTCCACTGAAGACCTTAGCTCAATTAAGTCCTTTCCTCTGAGCTTGAACTCTGGTGTCTCGTTCTTGAAGCCTTCTTCACTGGTCTGATCATCAATTATACTCTGACTCCTATGTTCTATCTATTTGGCCGATCTTCACTATTCTTACAATTGCCTTTACAACTAATCCTAACAAAATAGAAAACTTCAGGAGTTTTGTGGATCCATCTTAGTCTATCATAATCCATCATATTCTTCGTCAAAATCTATACCAAATTTAACCTAACACGATCTTATTATCTTTTTCTTTAACATAAAAAAAATAGAATGCACAACAAATTTTGTGGTAGAAAAAATATATGGTGATCTAATTTTGTTCTATTAGTTTTTCATTTAAAATATTGCATGGATATGTTGTCATGTCACCTATATAATGTGGGTGATTGGTTAAACTTTTTTTTATTTTTTTATAAACTCTTACATTTTATAAGATATTTTTGAGACTTATAAAATATTATATCTTATTTTGACATTAAGCTTTTAAAGTATTTAAATAAAATAAGATTATTTAACTTATAAGATATTAGTAATGATAATTTTATAATTAATATGATCAAAGTTATAGAATTTTGTTAAAATCTTAGAAACAAGTTAGGAAATACTTACTTTCCTTTTTAAAGGAGCTTATAAGCTCATCTCTTAAAAATTTTACTAAATAATTTAAGACATCTTAATAGGCTCTCAAAACATCTTATAAGTTATTTTAAGGAACTACTAAGCTCACCTAAACACCCTCTAAGAATGACTAGCTACCCTAACCTATATTGTTTTATAACAATGATGATTATATTGTGTCATGTCG
This sequence comes from Paulownia fortunei, assembly GCA_019321725.1. Taxonomy (NCBI): domain Eukaryota; kingdom Viridiplantae; phylum Streptophyta; class Magnoliopsida; order Lamiales; family Paulowniaceae; genus Paulownia; species Paulownia fortunei. The sequence goes on along the minus strand of CM033109.1, from coordinate 7,265,414 downwards.
TGAGCTTATAAGGTGGAGACCTGCGAGGAAGACTCCAACACAATGGGTTGCTTTATTTTCATAAGATAGGTTCCACTAACAACTATTTTGCACTCGTTGTCACTTTGTAAAAATAATTAACTCAAATTGTTATATATTCTTTTGTAAACTAGTTGAACCTTACTTGTACAATTCAATATCACATATCCTCTTAAGGGGTTGTTTACTTTGTTGGGTGGAATATGAAATGATTGATAAAAATTGTGATAATTTTTGAGATATGGATCAATTTATCAATAAGTATTGTATGTAATTTGACTAATTGTAAATATAATATTTTATTATAAATTTTGATCAAATGTATCATTTATGTGATAAATGAGTGTGAATGTTGTAATATGACCTAAATGTCCTTATTGAAATTGCCAACCACAATTTTTTTCTTTTTCCTTCCTTTTTTTCTTCATCATCTAAGGCCCAATTGAATTTAGTTAAAAAAAAAATAAGACGATGGAGAAGTAGAAACATCCTATGAATGATAAACAAGAATTTTTTTGGGTAAAATGTACTTTTTTCCTAAAGTATTGCCCATATATTACTTTATCCTCCTAAACAATTCAAAGCAACATTAGCCAAGAAAATACCTAATTTGGCCGGAGACTGTTGATGCGGACAAAAATTTGTGGATTTTTTAAAATAGAAAAAATTACCTGTGGACAAAATGAAAGGGAAGTTAATACTACGTGGATTTCACGTAGACAATTTTCAGAAAATATAAAATTAAATATAATTAATTAACAAAAATAACTATTTTCCAATTTTTTTCCTTTTCCTTTTCCTTTTCTCTTTCTTTTTTTTTTTTTTTCCTTCTCTTCTTCTTCTCTTCTTCTTTCAATGGTGGCCTTTTATTTTTTTATTTTTTTTACATTAATGGCTACATTTGAGGGGATCATATTATTCCAAGTATCTTTCCCAAAATCCAAATTTGCTTCAATTGGAAGACTTAATTGTCATGCTTAGAAGTAGCCATTTTTCTTGTTAGAATGATTCATGTTAAAAATAAAGAAACCTACACATTACTTTTTACAAGGTGAATAGTGTGGGCAAACCACTCACTGAAAACTTTTATCACAAAATCAGCTTCTTTTAAGAAAGATGGCACTAAAGACAATTGAGATATGGAGGCCACAAATATCATGACTCCAAGTTAATTCACATGCAACAACACGTTTAAGCATTCATAACGTATGCCCTAATCCTTTTTTTCATGAAAAGTGTCAATGTATTCCTTCTTACCAAAATCTCTTTAAATAGAAGCTTGCTAATCTTGGATGGGCTCCATGAAGAATGAGAGCAATGGCAATCTCCAAACTCGGTTTCATGATATACCTAACCCTATATTTTTACGCTAGTATCGTCGTCTTCACCACTACCATGGTATCGGCACAATGCCAAGGGAATTTCCAAGGTCTTATTCAACAATGCTCGAGATATGTTAAAAAATCGGGTCCAAAAGAAACCCCGTCTCAAGGATGTTGTAACGTTGTCAGTACAGTCGACTTACCATGTGTGTGCCAGCATATCAGTAGTGAAGTTGAGCAAATAATTAGTATGGAGAAAGCAGCCTATGTTGCAGCATTTTGTGGCAAAGCATTACCACATGGAACCAAGTGCGGCAGTAAGAAAACAATCCAAGTGTTTTTCCTATCATTTTCTTCAATATCGCAGTAGTCGTTTTCTTAAACAATTCACATCTTCAGGGACGGAGTTAGAATTTGTCTTCGGAGGCAAAATAGATATTTCAGTTCACATGGGAGAGCAATTTTAAAATTTTAAGGGAGTAAAATTTTAAATTTTGAATTCCATGTAATTTATAAATAAAACTTGAGATTATAGACAAAGTGAGAAGGGTGGGAGGGGCGACGTCCACTCCAGCCCCCTACTGACTCCGTCTTTGCACGTCATTAAAAATAGATTTTTCCATGTTGAGTATTGAATTGAAAAGATACTAACATAGAGAGGATTGCTTCAATTTATTCACATGTTAATGCATTCTTACAAAATTGATTACTTGTATTAATTTTCTTGTGTTGCAGGTTATATAGTTCCGGGAAGCTAGAGATCATCGAGAAAAGAATGACTTTGGATGCTCAGTAATTTAAGAAATTATTCCAACTTTCATATATATAATAAAAGAGTATTTGCCGTTTATGATTTTCTATGAGATGTATGGTTTGTAGTGAAAAAGGGTCAAGTACTATATTGATCAATCTTTGGGATCCATTGGATTTTAATGGTGAACTTTGAAATGACTCCATTTTTATTTTATTTTTTGGGATTTCGTCTAATTAATTCAAGACGAAGATCAAAACTCTTAATTCAAATTGTAATTAACCTAACTAAGATATAATTTCTTGACCTAGTAAGAAAAAACTAATTGATTAAAATTACAATTTTGTAAAATTTTCAAGTCACTGTCCTATAGCTGAAATGATGCTTATGAAGAAAAGTTGTATTATAAAGAACATTATGTCACTGCTAGAAAACAGATTGTAAAAAGTGAACAATGTCAACATGGTCTATTTTTACTTCATTTGTTTTGAATTCTAAACTTAGAATACTTTTTGCATTCTTGTGTTTCAGATGAGATATTTTAGGGAAGCTTAAATATTTGATTATCTATCTAAGCTTACCGATAATATATGGAGCGCTCGCTTTCATGTTGTTGGAAAATTGCAAAAGAAAAACTGTTATTAATATATAGAGTACCTAACTCATAACATGATGAGTTATGGTACTGTTTAAACTACAGATTGCCCCTAACTTCTTTAAATGGCTGTCTTCAAGATATTTATGCAGTATTAAATCCCTGCCTACTTCTTCAGCTCTTAGTGATTCGAAAACTATCACCAACATTTCTTGAATCTGCATTCACAAACTGCAACAAGAAATTAATATGTCAGAAAATAAGAAATTTAATCTAGCATGATAATATATAGCTGCACTTTTTTTTTTATCAGAAGTGAAAATATCATGAAAATACTTTTAGCTACCGACATTTTGCATGTAAAATCTGCTGTGGAGGTGAGGAATATATTTTCCCCGAGCTTTGCTAATTTGCAAAGCTACCATCAATGGAAGCCTGATTTTGAAAGTGAATGAATTTTGGGATTAACTTATTTTCAGCTGGGATCATAGGCAGCCAGAATTGTTCCAGTGAAAGTTCATAAAGTTTTGACACTTCTACTGGTATATATATACCATCAGCTTGCATCATTTTCATAACCTCTAATATTACAGAGGCATGAGATTGAAGGGCAATTCTGTATAAACTGACCTCAACTTTAAGCTCTTCCTTTGTCGCGTGAGCTCTTATGTATCCAAACTCGGAAATCCTAGACAAGCTCCAGCTATTATCCTGTATACATCAAGGGAGAAGTAAAATAAGTTCATGGTCTCAAGATAATGCATAAGGAGGGGTGGGGGTGTTGGGTAAGGGTTGAGGGGGATGTCGCCTTTGTGAATATATAAGAGCCTTACATTCTCTGTGAAACTATCCAGCTTAAAGCCAGCCATTCCAATAACAGCATGAACTGGTGCAGTGTAGTTGGTATTATCATACGTGTCAATTCCATTGCCATCTTTCGTCGGCATTGCTTTGCATTCTTGCTGATATACAGCACAGGTTCTCTCATAGTTGTGAACATGGCCAAACAGAACCAGATCAACCTAGTTCATATTGCCAATCATAATCAAACTCAAACTAAAGAAGATATAACTAGTTACATGATGAAATCTTCAACTCATTTACCTTGTTTGCTAGTAGCAACGGCTCCACAGCATCAACGAACCCGCTGTCAACGCTAGGAAGAATGACATTTCCAGGACTGGAGGTATACATTGGCCTGTGCCTAAAGTCCACTCACAAACATTCATTGGTTTGATCAAAATTTCAGGCAATTCAGGAAAAAATTTCATAAACACTGTAATGATACAGATGCGAATAACAAAGATGTACTTAGTCGAGGAATCAACTTCAAGAGAGATCCAACTTACCCTGCAAAAATCAACCAAGGAGTTCTTGTTCTGTCTACTGCAGCTATGTCCTTATTCATCCACTCATACTGTGAAGGAAAAATAAAAGTGAGTTGCAGTGTTGAAGAACAAGCTAGAATCAGGGGCGAAAAGCCAGCAATCCACTACGGGATCAAGTTCAGAGTACCTGTTCTGAATTTACTGACCAATTATGTTCTGTTGAAATTACAGTAAAATGGACACTCCCTTGTTCTATAGAATACCATGGCTTATCCTGTGCTGGTGTTGGCATTGGAAAGTAAGTCTCATAAGGAACCCCACATTCTCCACCTGAGTCTGGAGTAATATAAACTGATCCAGAGTCCACATAATCCCTGAAAATACAATAAACAACAGAATAAGTACTACCGATGACAAGAACCTGATTTAAGTATATGCATCTCAGTAAATTCCTGCTTAGTTATTATGACTAAGGTTGTGCTAAAAGATGCGGTTCCCACGGGACAATACCTCTCATGGTTCCCAATCGCAGTCATGTAAGAAACTTGGGAGGCCAAAGGGCTGATGAGGTGAAGGAAAAAGTCCCATTCTACCAGAAATCCTGTGGCATAGCTTATGTCTCCAATGTGGAATATAGAGTCAACACCGCCGGAGGATACTTCATCAGCCATAGCTTTGGTCACTGACACTGATCCTGGCTATATAGTGATGATACGCACTATTCTCATAATAACATTTTTGACATTACTGATTTATAAGTAGAGACTTCTAGTATTCTTTGAACAGAATATGTATACCTGTATGTAGTGTTCTACAGAGGAATCAAGGGGAGCCTTGCCCATATCACCATAAGCAAGAAACTTCAGCTCATCTGATCCCCCTGCAGGTGGTGTTTTGAATGTAATTTGATCACTCCATCCAACTGAATCACTGCATCAAATGCATAATTATCAACACTACACGTAAAACGCTGCTGTCTAATGACATGAAAGCAAAAATATAGTTGAAATAATCATGTTTGGTGAAATATCAAGATCCACATATCAGTCTTGAGCAATCTTGTATATGAAATCATTAGTTTCCTTGACTGACAGATATATCAAGTTAGAATCTCTGTTAGCATATGTTAGAACTTAGAAGCAATGTTTCTTGTGACATTGTGGCCTAAATATAAATCCCTTATTCTGCTGATTGTAGATTTATAGTTTAGTACTCTTTAATGATGTAGGAAATAACTTTACCTTCCATATTTGTAGGAGTAAGTGCTGGAAGGATTTAGTCCTGTCATTACTGCTGAATGGATGTAGCCAGGGTCATGCCACCCGAAATCAATGGCAGGACTTTCTAACAGGGAACCTGTGTGTTTTAATTAAGAAACAAACATATATCAGAAAATTAAAATTGACAGCACAAGTTTTATTTCAAATATTTACTGCTAGATATGCAGGGACGGAGTGTTTTGGCTCAAACGAGACAACAATTTAAAATATTAAATGGGACAAAATTTTAAATTCTACTCAATTTATATGTAAAACTTGAGATTATAAACAAGTGAAAAGAGAGAGGAAGCGACTGTCGGGTGGGTCTAACCCTCTAATTTCTCCATCTCTATAGATATGTAATAGATCCTCCTCCTCCTCCTCCTGAACATTTAGGATCAAAGATCTTTGATGAGAAGTTACAATAAATTCTTTGACATATATTAGGTTCCATTCTTTTGACATATATTAGTTTACAATAATTCCTCTTCCTGAACATTTAGGATCAAGGATATTTGATAATGCTGCTAGATTTTTTATTATTTATTTTTATATTTATAGTATAATATATAATATTCTATCATCTATAATTTTATTATTTTCTTTTAATTTTAAAAAAGAATATTAATTGATTCCCAATTTCTGTTTAGGTAATTTTATGTGTATTCTTGACAAACGTGACTGTGAAGGCACTGACGGCCTTTAAACCTGGACCATGTTTTCCATTGAACTTTCTTTAACGCGTTTCCCTTTCCTTCTTTCCCTCTTTTCTACTTTTTTGAATCTACCCAATTCAGATTGCTACTTGCCAGCGTAAAACTATCCAAAAAGGTACTAGCAATAGTAGGATGGTGTGAGGAATACAAAAAAAAAAACAAATCGACCCAGCCAAACCAGAACTGAATTTTTTTAGTTAAATCAAATATATCGAATTTGTAGAACCAATCGGCAAAAATTATAAATGTTATTAATTGTGCAACTCAAATTTTTATTAAGTATCACGTTTTGATTGTGACTTTACTACGAAAACGTTTATTACTATACAAATCAACAATTATATCCTCATTAATTATTTTATGGTCCTCATTTTAATAACAATTATTGCCGCACAAACAAATAGAATTAAACCGAACATAAGTATAAAAATGGGAATTTGATAAAGTGATATACTTACTGGTGCACATGTCAGCTTGTGAAAAAGTGGAAACTGAGGAGGTTGCTGTCTGGCCATTTCCGTATTGAACTTGTTGGGGATTTTGATCCCCGCTCACCCACGTTAATCTCATCTGCCATTATTTCAACAACAAACATCCTAATCTATTATAATATATATATATATATATATATATAAATTTCTCTCTATAAATCAACAATAATATGAATTTTACGAAGTTGGAACTTTAAATTTTCACGACACATTTGAGAAAGAAATAATTAATTTCTTGCTTAATTTCAACATAATCGTTTAACTTCAACACATTAAGAAGGTTACATACACATCTTATATAAGTTCCATCAACTTTTATTTTTTTTAGAGATATCGAGTAATGTTTGTTTATCTTTTTTATCTTTTTTTTTTCTTTTACCTCGAGGAAAGCTTAACATATATTTGGAGCATGAGAAGTTCAGAATGATATGTCCTTACGTGTGAAAATAAAAATATATTCGTATTAATAGTTATAAATTTTGACCAATTAAGTCAACGTGTTGATTTGACATGTGAAACTAAAAAAAAGGTTGTGGTGTTTATTTATTTTCAAACCTTTGATAAAGAGTATTTTCTGCCAAAAAAAAAAAAAATTGTAAGAAAAAATGAGTGTTGTATTTTCAAAATATGTAGAAAAAACAAACATATTCTGATATTTTAATGGGGGGAAATTTTATAAAACAAAATAAAATTTAGTCTTATAGTTTTGTATTACCCTTGCGTTTTGTTTGCTTTTGACTAGTATTACTACATTGAGTAGTCATAAAAATGCTTACCCCTTTTTGTTTGAGAACCAAAAAGAAAATAAAAACAACATGCACTAAGAAAGACAAAATAAACAAGTACAATGAATCGAGTCAAATCAAATAATATATTATTTAAATTTAATTTAAATTTTTTATTAAGCTTGAAATTTTTTTAAATTTGATTTAACTATTAAATAAGTCAAAGTAAAATGAATATTACTCGAGTTGAATACGAGTCGAATGCGAATAGATTAATATTTTTATATATATTTTTATTATTTTTTTAATTAATTGAGCTGAATTTTAGATATTAAATAAAAAAAATGTTCAAACTTAATTTGTTATTTTCCACGTTTCAACAACCTCTGTTGAAGCCATATTCTTGAAGTGCTCAAAGCTTAAACAAACTTTCAAACAATCAATATCAAATCAATTATCGAATAACTTCGATTGATTTCTCAACCCTAAAATTTCAAATGCAAATTAAATCACACAGAGTTTTTCATATCAAATTCTTTTATCATTATGTAAAATCTCATATCATATTCTTTTATCATTATGTAAACCTCATATCATATCTTTAATAAATCGAAATCCTACAAAATCTTGGATAACATTCTTGTTATCCCCATTCCCCTCACAGCTGTTTCATTAATTAGATGGTTATCTGTCAATTACTAAAATCTCATTGTCTAAGAGGATTTGGCAATGGAGGGAAGTCAACAAAATGTTAGTTAATAATTTATTGTCATAATTACATCTTCTAAGACCACTCCTTTTTGTCCCTATTACCTCTTTTTGAACAAGAGAGGTGGTGGACTTGCCTATGTTACTATAGGGACCCTTTTTGATTTACTTACCTTCAATCAAAAAAAGGAAAAAGATGTACTCAATTTTCACGTTCGAATTTTAGTTCTTGTTCTCCTAACAAGCTAGCCACAAGAAGTAACAAAGAAAATAAGTTTTTTCTTTCAAAACGATAAAAAAAATCCTAAAAAACTTTTTCACGTTTTACTATTTAAAAATGAGAAAATGCAGTTATTTTATTTTATCGTTCATAGTAAAAGTAGGTGTAGAAAGAAAAACGACGAGAAAAGTCAAAGTGGCGTAAAGAAAGTAGTGGTAGGCATTATGTACCGATGTTCCAGTTGAATCAGTAGCTGAGATGTGTCCATACAAGGGCTGGTTTGGATTGGCGAAGCTCACTGCCTCCGATCTTTTCAAAATGCATGGTGTCTGAAATCCACCACCAAACAGCACAAATTCGATATCTGTCCTTATGTTGACGACATGAAACGATAGAGTTGCTCCACACGTCGTTAATACGCATTCTCCTCCCACATACTTCTTGCATTCTTGCTTGCTGCAGCTCAGGTAATCTGGATCATTGCTCACATACTGAGCCTGTCAAGATTAGCAATAACATCAAACATTTATACTAAAACAAATAAATAAATCATTTTAACTGCAAAAAATAAACGAAACCCTCAAATTCTGAAAGACCCTTGATAATTCGGGTAAGAAAATGGTTGGACGACTTTGAAATCATGAAAATTCTTATTATTTGGTCAGACGATAGCTATATTTCTGGCCAGACTAAAGTTATATATTTACGTGTCATATCATTTGTATTGGTTATGTCACGAACGAATAACTTTAGTCTTGTAACCTCTACGTGGACAATATCACCAATGCATGCAACCTAATTAAATGAGATACCGAATAAATTGTTGGAAAGTTTGTTAGTTCATAAATGTGTTTCCCATTTTTATTAATAACACAGACTCGAGAAGTGGACCCAAACGCTACATCTAAGTATTATGGCTGGCTATAGCTGGCTATTTGCATGAAAAAATAAAATTATCTAAAAAATAAAATAGTAAGGTATATATTTAAGTAATTAATGTATAGTTAAGTAGTAATCCAAGATAACTGCACACGACGTGGTCTCACCTTTACAGGATAGTGGCAGAGAAGAGGAAGACTGCTAAAATCCCCCGTCTGTTCATACATGACTGCATTCTGTATACACGTTGCCACACTGCAACCCAAAAAAACAGACAACCTTAATAACCTCGAAGAAGAAGAAAAAGAAGGAAAAAAGATTGTCTGGAAGTGGACACCATAGGCCAATCTGAATTCTTGATGCTAATACGTACTTAGAATGAGAAGGAGAGATCATGGCCACCCAATCACTGCTCGAAGGGAGCAAAACTCCGGTGATGTTTACCGTTACGTATTCGTCGTCGGAGAGGCTGGGGTGGGAGCTGATGTTCAGTTGGAGATACGGATTCGGGTCGGGGCAGTCGATCAAATGCCTCCTGTTGAGCAGCCGGAACTCTGATATGGCGGTGTGGTTGCGGAGCTCGAGTGTGGATCGGAGCAGCCTTTCGGGCAGGGATGATGCATCAGTGTTTGTCGACAAGAAGAATATGGCGAAAGTAACCAAGAAAATTCTCGGAACCCAAAGTGGAGTACTTGGCATCTTGATGAACAGAAAATTAAGGAAAAAGAAACTTGGGTTTTAAGGATGTGAGGAAAATAATAAAGGGAAATAGGGAATGGTGGAGTAGATGATTTTGTAGGAGCCTTCTTATATGCACAATATGTGAACATACCAATTAATGAAGATTATATCAAGTCTACTCAAGTCGACAGGACACGTGTAGTGTGACCCTTATTTTTTAATACTTTCACACTAGGGGAGTAAGAAAATGGATACGAGAGTGCAAGAATTTTTATTTATTTTTAAATAAAAGAGATATTTTTTATTATTTAATTTAATAGATTTTAAAATTTATTAATTTTTATATAAAATCAATACTAATTATAAAAAAAATTGGAGTTGAGCGGGGCGGCTACTGTCGCCAACCTCCTAGCTCCGTCACTGTTCACACTCAGTGCATGTAAAATTTTTTCGACTTTATAATTAGGAATGGATGGATTTTCAGTATGAACAAGTCAGATTGACTTTAATTGAAGTTTTTTTATATGTACTGAGTATGTTAAAATATCAAACAATTAAAATCACACTAAGTCGACAAGCACTAATGTGATATGATCCTAGTTTTTAACATTTTTCCGCCCAATGCATATAAGAATTTTTCGACTTAATAGATGGATTTTCAGTGTGAAGAAGTTAGAATGATTTTTGGGACTGTTACGAAGATACGGGATTCGATTATTATGAGGAGAAAACATGTTGTGGGGGGAATGTTATTACGGTTTGTTTATGGGCTGCGTGCCTTGTTGGACTGTTGGTTATGTTGATACTAGGTAGGTATTAACTGTCACGTTTCTGTCTTAATGGTATATGCTGTTAATTAATCCCTCAGAATTATCAGCCCTTCTTGTTTTCAAACTCATTTAATATTTCCCATGGTTCCAACTGTTACCAGAACCAATCACTATCATGGCAATTGCTTGAAATCAAACAACAGCTGTGGATTTGTTGTTCGGATATCATGTTGTGGATATTGTTAGAAGGTTAGACTCTCCATTTTAGATAATCACAATTATTTATATGATGGAATCCACATAAGATTTATGAATATTGTAATTATTCGAGCACGTTTGTTTTAATTTGATTCTCATATTTCACTTTACAAATATATATTAAATATATATTATTCACATAAAATATATCATTAATAAAATATTTTATATATTTATTGTATATTTATAAAGTGAAACGTGGGATAAATATCAAATTAAAATAAAAAATTCGAATTAAAATTCTCAATGGCTTTATGGGATTAGTGCATGGGTTTATGGTCGCCGTACTTATGCCTAATCTAATATATTTTATACTAACATCTTCCCTAAAACTAGCACAATCATTAGTTCTTTTCAAATTGTAGAAGGAACACATGCATGTTCCATCACGACTAATGCCATATGGGATGTAATTGGATCCACATCCAAGAAAAGGCATACCGTGGGAAGTCAATTAGCTCAAGGAACTACTCTAATTATATAATTAATAAGAATTATTGGTTGATGTTTTAGAGGATAAACCAACCTCTCTTGGTGTCCTAATTATTGCTAATCATGTATCTTACATATTAATTGCAACAACGTGCAGTACGTCTATGATTGCTTGACACAAACCTTAATACTATCTTATAAATCAACCGCTGAATTTATTTTATAATTGCAGGATAAGTGAGTAAATTCAGGATTTTAAATATTACAATGTGCATAGAGTGTCGACACCCAAAAAAAAAAAAAATGAAATTAGAAATTTTAATAGATATCTCATGAATTTCAATAAAATAAGTGATAAAAATAAACATTTTTTTTTAATATATAGACTGATTTGACATTATAGACACATTGATGTAAAATGGTTCGACTGTTGTCCAGGGTTAACTCCAAAAATTGATATGGAATGCCCTAGGTCATACAGGATCAACTCCTGAGTGATTGATTGCTTGATGGGATCTCTTTTTTGTCACATAAACAAATTGTTAGAGGATGTTTTGTAATAATCCTCTAACAATCAAATCAAAATAAATTATTAAAGGTGTTGGAGTGTTTCTAGAATAATCCTTTGTCATTTAAGTAAAAATAAATTGATAGTGATTTTGGCATGTGTCCTCGCAATAACCCTTCGACAATCAAGTCGATATTAATAAAGAACTGAAAACTAAAAAATGTAAAATTACTTCAACATACATTAAAATAAAAAGATTGCTAATATTTATAAGTGTTCAAATAAAAATTATATTTTTTATATAATAGGGTACATATGCTTATAAAACTTCTTTTATTATTGGATTTGGGCTTGTTAGAGGAGTTTTTTAGATTGTTGGATTTGAATTATTAGTGGATCCATCATGATGCCCCTACTCCCAAGTAAGTTTGCGGAAGAGAGGTTAATCGGAGTAAATCGTTTAGCTTGTTTGGTTTAACTTATAATCGCATGATGTATAAAATTTTATTGGCAGAGGTTTGCGAATATTATTAGACTACATATTATTTTCTTGAGTATCGAATTTTTAAGTCAAGGTTTCTCAATGTATTTTAAAGTTTTTTTCTCACACTCCTTATGTTAACTCGATTCAACCCCCACTCCAGCACGCTATAGCATTCCACTATCTTTTTTTTTTTAATTTGATCCTCGATGACTTGGAACATTTTACACATGTATATAAATGCTTTCATACCAAGTAATTAAATTTAATTTAGTGCATTGTAAATTTTTTTACTTTTCAACAGCTTTTTAAAGTTATGAATGTAATCGAATTCCCTTCCCCCCCACAAAAAAAAAAAAAAAAAAAAAACACAAAAAATGAAGGTTGAGAAAATTTTGTGAAAAATTCTCAAATTAAACTCCCAAACTTTAGAGCACACGATTGAAAGCTAGAAGTTGATGTGATAAAGTGTGAGAAAGAAAATGTGAAGAAAGAAGAAAAGCTTCTTGAATAGTTTAAACTATGATCATGAAAATTTTGAAAAAAGTGAAAAGGCCAAAAAGCAATTCTCCAAAAAAAAAAAAAACCATCAAATGGAAAATGGGCCTTAATCATTCTAGTTTTTAGGGTCTTCAATTTCTCTTGAGAAATATTTGTTGTCGTATGAATGTATGCAATTTGTTGGGTTTGTCTTTGTTTTGGGCTGAGAAAAAAAGTTCAGGTCCCATATCTTGGCGGGAGACACCAGCTATTTATTTGTAAATCCATTGGGCTTAACGGCCCTTACCTTGTTTACCATTCTATAAATGCTCAACATGGAATCTAAAATCTCACACAGACCATGAACTCAAGTGAATCTTCATATATTTTATAGTTTTGGATGTGTTCGATTGGCGATATTTATATTGATTCATATCAAGGCATTTAAATGCTATATTATCTTAGGAGTTCAATTAGAAAAAAAAAAAAAAGAAAAAAGAAAAATCAAGAATTCGGAAAAATCATTCAATTGATCATTAACTTTGTAAAAAAATAGCAAATTTGGAGATCAAACCAAATATTCAAGAAGCGAAACAAGTACAAGTTACAGGGATAATCACCGCCAATCGATCAGAATAAGTGCAAATTTCATACGTAAAAAACTAAATATTCCCACCCTTCAAGATTGCATTTTGTTCGAGTATTATACATAGAAATCTTTACTATATATTACATAGTTAGATGTCACACCACTACAAAATGTCACTCTTTTGAATAGACGACCCCCCCCCCCCACCCCACCCCCACCCACACCCCCACCAAGCAGGCATTGTTTGGCCAGCGACACCAGCTTCTTAAGACAACAAGTTGTCTTTAATGAGAAAAAACCCAAGTACTTATAAATCACAAAATATAGTTTATTCTTTTAGGCACCATCTCGATCATCTTTTATAAATGAAGTTAGAAGATTGAATATTGTACCTTTCCTTCTTTTTCATATTTTAGGATTCGATTTTTTTGTTCTTTTTAAAGTGCATGTATAGATCCATCAAGCACACATTTTTCAGTTTTGCTGCAAACATATGCTTTACCTTTGGTATAGCTACTCAGGTACTTACTACTTCGTTTGTGTAGGGTAGACCTTATTTAGACAAGGGTCGAGGAGGTTAGCATTTTATTATTGTCTATAATGTCTTTACTTTTGTCATGGACTCGTCATAATTTTATGGTAAGAACAATTACTTAAATATCTTTAAATTTATCGTAGTTACAAGTAATGTTAAAAAGAATATAATAATTGATTTTTTCTACCAAATAAGAAAAGTCAAATTTATGAACAATTCTTCTGATAATACCTTTTTCAACAATTTAGAAAAGATAAACAAAAAAAGAAGAAGAAATTAGTTCAAACTCTATATTCTACTTAAAGATATTTCATTTGAAAAAAACTGATTTTAATAAACACTTTATTAACTCCTAAAATAAAGGGCCTGTTTATGTAAATGTATTCTTGAATTAGGAAGAAGCTTTAACCAAGCTTCCAAGTTCTAGCATGTCAAATTTGAAGATTTCTTCGTCCATTGCACTATGGCAATGTTAATTTTCTTTCATTAAATTTAAAATGAAGGGTATAATTGGTATTTTAGAACAAAAAGGTATAGAACAAGAATTTTTGGACAACTTAAAATAGAAGCGCAGACATTCTTTAGGGGATGGAGAGTATAAAACTAGTTCTTCCCCAAACAACATTACCAAATAAACACCTCCAAACAAACAAGATTACCTTTTTAATACCTCCAAACCTCGTATCTCATGAAAGTATCCAAAAAGCACAAGGGCATGGGAGGATGGAGCCATTCTAGAAGTATGGCATAAAATAAGTCAAAAAAGAGGTTAAAAAACGATATAAAATTGAATCCTTAATGTGCATGTAAAATTTTAAGGTATGGAATTAGCAAAATCCCAGGACTCTCATCCAAAAAGTTAAATGCATTCCACCATCCACTTTTTGGCATGTTGCACAACTCCCTTGTCCCTTTGTCTTGGTGCAAGAAGATAGTAACAAGTGGATGGTCTATGTCTTTGCACAAGCAACCAAGAACAGTGGGTTGGTTTTTTGTTTTGGATTCGAGGCATTTGGGGGGCCTCTTTTTTTGCATTGCAATCTCCCACACTAAGCAACAAGCCAAGGTGTTTGTTTTGTTTTAGTCATAAGATACCCGCTTGGATTTGTGTTGTGCTGGAGAATAACCCCAAAGTATTGAATTGATCGTAAATTAGTGATCGGTTCGTTCCTCTTAATCATAAATAACTATTTTTATAGTTGAATCAGTTAAAAAATCGATCCAAATTGATCAAATCGGTCAAATTATTTTTTTGAGAAAATTTAAACTTATTATTTTGTTATATGTATGTAATTATTTGAATTTAAACTTTGTTAGATATTTGTTTAGTTAATTATTTATTTTTGTACCTTTAAAATATTTTATATAACAATTACTGTATTACTACTATTTTACATAATATAATAAAAAAATTAATTAATTCTTATTAAACTATGAGATTCAATGATTGAATAGATTCGATTGATTAAACTGTTGATCAATAATAAGACTCATTTGATCACTAATCCAATTATAAATACAGTAATTAAGGAAAATATTAATGTAGAGTTTAAGAAAAATATTAATGGAGAGATTTATTTATTATGGAGGAGGCTTGTTCAATTGGCCACTTACCTATTAAAAAAGAATGTCTTTGCATCTTATTGAAAAGTTAAATAACAGGAAGGCTGAGTATCAATCCACGTATAAAAACAGCGGGATGACTAGCGAAAATGTTAATGGAGAGTTTTATTTATTATGGGAGGAGGCTTGTTAAATTGGGAACCTTGTATCCCTTTTTACATTTTAAAAAGGAATGTCTTTGCACCTCACAAATTCCATATTCCTCTGCAGCCCCCAAGGGACAACAAAGCGATAAGGACAAAAACTACTCCTCTGAATTGTCTCTCACACTTACAGGCATACAAAATAGCAGACATGGAAAAGTCCTTCAAGACAAGAAATGCTTATATTCCATTTTGACTCTTTACCTAGCCTTAGGGATACTGCAACAACCCTGGACAGTTCCAAAATTCACTTTGGGTGATGAGTGTTGTAGATGCTCTCTTGGGAGTTTTTGTGGGTTTCTCATTAATTTCGCTACCCATTTGGTAACTTAAGTTTTCTTTCTTGTTCATTCAAGAAGTTAGCTTTGTACAGCTACTGGTGAGTTTATTGATTTTGCTCTGTGTCCCTGTTCCGTCTTGTTGAGGAATGTTTTTTACTAATAATTTCTTGAAGTGACCTTGGTACCATGTTTTCATTTTGCTCTATGTTGAAATTAATATACATTTGTACTGTTGAATTTCTGGAAATTTGAAGTTTCTTGGTGAATGTTCATTCATTGCACAATATTGGACTCTCATGATCCAACGCTGAAGGGGCAAAATGGGAGTGTTTTCATGGTCTAAGAATCTAGTGCATGGTCAGGCTCTAAGCTAATCTGTGAAACTTTTGGGGAAGAAAATAGTTGTTTGGTAGTTAAATGACTGAAATCTTGTCTTGAAAAACTGGTCATGATCTGGCATCGTAGGGGAGTATATTAATAATTGTTTCTTGAATATTGAGAAGATATAAGAAAGGAAATGCCAAACATATTACTTGATTTTCTTACTACCAATTATTTTCTACTAGTACTTAAGAATTGAACTTGTTTCCACGAAATATAAGAGAGAAGAGAATCATATGCATGGCTGAAAAGGTTGAACATGGAAAAAAAGATCCTCTCTTGGGACCATACACTTACTCGTTCTCCGTTGTCCGCATTCTAGTTGAGAAAAACATTTCATCTGGCGAATTCAAACACTCCAAATTTAAATTCTATTGCTATGTATTTTATCTTGTTTATTATGCGTCTGTGGACTTCTACTTAACTGTTCTATGTTTATTCAGAAGCTACATGATCTTACTCACAATCTTTTGGTACATTTAAGATCAGTCTCGATAAATATTGGTTGGCCGGTTATTCCTTTATTGACAGGAATGGTTCAAGAGGACGGATCTTCCTCTGTAAGTTCATCACCTCTGCAGATGTTCTCTCTGATGTCTCTTTCACCTGGTTTTGGATCACCGTTTCCTTGGCTCAGGGAGATGAGATCTGAGGAGAGAGGCCTGTATCTGATCCATCTTCTTGTTGCCTGTGCTAATCATGTTGCCGCTGGAAGCATTGAGAATGCCAATATATGCCTTGAATATATTTCAAATCTTGCCTCTTCTGATGGTGATACAATGCAGAGGATTGCTGCATACTTCACTGAAGCTCTTGCTGATTGCATGCTTAAAGGTTGGCCTGGACTGCACAAGGCCCTTAATTCCACCAAAATAACGTCTGTTGCTGAGGAATTTCTAGTTCAGATGTTGTTTTTTGAATTCTGTCCCTTTCTAAAGCTTTCATATGTGATCACCAACCAGGCAATTCTGGAAGCAATGGAAGGGGAGAAGGTGGTTCACATTATTGATCTCAATTCTTTTGAACCCACTCAGTGGGTTAGTCTTCTTCAGGCATTAAGAGCAAGGCCTGAAGGACCACCTCATTTAATAATTACAGGCATTCATGAGCAGAAAGAGTTATTAGATCAGATGGCTCATCGATTAAAAGAAGAAGCTGAAAAATTAGATATCCCTTTTCAATTTAATCCTATAGTTTGCAGATTGGAGAATCTTGATATTGAAAGCTTACGTGTCAAGACGGGTGAAGCTGTTGCAATTAGCTCTGTACTTCAGCTACATCCTCTTTTGGCAGTGGATGATGAGATGCTGCAAAGGAATTCGCCCTCTTTAAGTAAATGTTCAAATGCAGCACACTTGCAGAGAGTCTTGCAGATGAATCTGCTCACTCTAGACAAATTTCTTGAGAAGGATGTGATCAATGCATGGTGCCAGCCCTGATTCTGCTTCATCGTCGCCAATATCTTTGGCCTCCTCACCGAAGATGGTGAGTTTTCTAAATGCCCTTTGGTGTGTTTCACGAAAGCTAATGGTGGTGACGGAGCAAGAATCAAACCACAATAGGTTCAGTTTGATGGACAGAATCATGGAAGCATTAAACTTTTATGCAGCACTCTTTGATTGCTTGGAGTCTACCATGCCAAGGGCATCCGTGGAGCGTCAAAAGATAGAGAAGATGCTATTCGGAGAGGAGATTAAGAATATCATAGCATGTGAGGGTCTTGACAGAAAGAAGAGGCACGAGAAGCTTGAGAAATGGATTCCTAGGCTTGAATTAGCTGGTTTTGGAAAGGTGCCTTTAAGCTATCATGTTATGTTACAGGCAAGGAGATTGTTGCAGACTTGTAATTTTGATGCGTACAAAATTAAAGAGGAAAACGGTTATATCATAATCTGCTGGCAGGATCAACCACTTCTTTCAGTTTCAGCATGGAGATTTAGACGGTATAGATGATGTCAACATCAAATGCAGATTGTTCATTTTTTATTTTGATTTTCACATTTTGTTATTTGTATAAAATACATAAGTCTACTTTTTCCATCCTTCCCAAACACATAATGTGCTGAGGATGGATAATAAACCTCCACAGTTGTACCATATGCATATTTATGATCCTAATTGCCTTCTACATCCAACGTTTTCTGCTGTATACATCCCTTCAATTGACATACTTTTCCAATAATCATGAAGTGAGATTTTATGCCCATTAAAACTTGAAAATAGTGTATTCAAACCTTGAATCCTTACTGTGATTTGAGAACTGAACATAAGCTTGCTAAATAAGCTCAATTTTCCTTACATTATTTGCTTTTCTCTTTATGGGCTTTACAAAGTGTAAAATCTGAACTTTCCAGACCAAGAAAATGAAGTCCCAAACAGAGTGACTTGATAGTTCACAAAGTTTGTCAGCAATCAGCAAGTCCAGAAGAAAGAATTGATTGTGGGGAACACAATTGGAGAGAGTTGGAGAAAGCTTATTTTATGTGAGAACTTACTCCTGTCAACAAGTGCATCTCTGGTAAGACATTTCGAATCTTCTTTTCCAATTTCCTGTTTTATCTCCTATTCCACTTCAAAGATGCAATCCAAGTATATATGATTCACGTCAAATTTATATTTAACGATACATTTTATACACTTGACATTCATTTGTAATGTGAAATACGAGAACAAAAGCAGCTGGTAAGATGCTTCAATTTCAGCTCTGTATTAATTTCTCATAATTAAAAAAACAACAACAACTGATATTTGGATATGTGAACAATAGAGTTTCAGTGATGCATTACAAATATATTGTATTCAACCACAGCATCTCCTGTTTCGACATTAAAGCGCACCGTCTTTGCCAATGCATAGCCACGAGCCAACCGGAAAAGCCCACTCCCTCCAACTACTGGCATTTCCCTCACAGTTTCAAGAAACTGATTCCTCCCAAGAATGCTGAGTGAACTGCCATTGTATTCCCCCTCCTTGAACGCAAAATTCATAACCATGAGCAGAGATGCAGCATCTTCAGAAGACATAGCATACATGCCTTGAGCTCTTCCCACCACTTTGGATCCGGGCTCCACTCCTTCTGTCAAGGGGTCATCTATTATCGCAGTACCGCCAAACTTGTTTTTCCGCCCAGCAACTGTGATGGCGGTCGGGTGTTTTCCACTGACAATATCATGGAAGTAAAAATGCACATGGCTCATCTTCTCAACATGGTGATCAGCCTTCGTTTCAGGGAATTGTTCAGAGAACTTTCCATCAGTAGCTGTGAAGAATGGTGAGAGGAAGATGAAGGTCAGACTGAAGAGAGTGCGGCAGGTGAGGAAGGAGGCCATTTTGGCATAGCATTTGCTTTGTTAGTGGGTGCAGAATTGAGGACATTAATAGACTGTGGCATGGCCATTTAGCACATGCTTCTTATTCTTGCATGCTTATCATTCGTGCAATTCTACTATGGACAGGATGCAACAATCCTGGTCCACCCAATCCCTGTTGAACTAAGGGGGATGGGTGGGTTTGGTTGTGAAAAACCACCCATCCCTGTAATCCAATGGTCATCAGGCACCGCTCCCGACCCCAATGAATGAACCATTATCATTTTAAGAAGGAATTATTGCTTCTACTTGATTTTCTGTCTAACATATAGTGGAGGAGATTTGAGTGAAAGGGATTAAAGTTGGAAAAAGATTTCCACTAGTATGAGAATGAAGCCATAACCTTCTGTGGGGGGTTAAATCAAAGCATCTACAACAAGAAAAGTGTGTTCATTTTCAAATAGGTTTCAAGTAAGCAATGCACTAGGAGTTGAATTTAACTTGTAGTGGACAGATGCTATGCTGATTAGATACTCAAAACTTCATTGTTTTCCCACCCAAACTGAAAAAAGTTGGTTAACAACAACATGTTAATATCTATGTTATACCGGTATAATATACATTGAGTGATGGGATGATAGACATGTGTCTCATTTCATAAGAAATAAGGTACTTGTCTATCATTCATAAACCCGGTGTATTATTCAACAGATGTAGTTATGAAACGAGGTATTTACCTATCATTCACGTATTCGTATTTTTCATCAAATATAATATCTCAAAAATCGAGAGCGGGTGACATACTGTTAAACTAGATCACTGGGGAAGTTGCATAAATCTCTTCCATGTGCACATGACATCATGATATGAAGGGCATAGGTATGATGGCCATCAAACATCAGCACCCTTTGCTTTCTGCACAAACTAAAGGTTTACAGCTTTTCTCTGGTTAGCAGTTTCCACATGCCTCATGTATTATGTTCACATATATTGTGGTGCACAGACACAGACATAGTGATATGGATACAACACGACACGACACAATAAAACAATAATTTCCCAATTCACAAAATATAAAGCTAAGATATGTTAGGACTTAGGATATGCTTATGTTAAAAACATAATTATATTTACATTTTGTAAAAATAATACTAAACTTGTAATACTTCAACTAACGAAATATCTATCTTAATGTTTTGATAGAAGAAAATTTACAAAAAATGTATGATATTTGATGTGTTACAGTGTCCCATATGCCCTCGGGATACATGGCGTGGCAAAATTTAAAATAGATAAATAATATAATTATTAAGTAAGCCAACATATCTCCTTCTATCATCATTGATCGATTATACGAAATCAATTTTTGTTTCAGAAAAATTCAAAACTTTTCTCTTAAACTTCTGGCTTATTACAGTGGACAGTGAAACAATCAAAATCGTTATTAAAATTTCTCAAATTAATTAAATATTTCAAGAACTTATCTGATTAATTGAGGACCACAATCAGAATTCTTTAGAATCCTTCTGATTAATCTGATAGTCTTGAATCAATACAAACCCCTTCATTTGATATGGAAGTTATTCAATTTAGAGACCTAATTGTTTTCTTCTTTAAAGTTGATTAGATAGGATGCCCATACGTTATAAAATTTATGCTAGTAAATTCAATTAGAAAATTCCAAAGAGATTAGTGTTTTAGTAGTTTTTGGAAGCAATAACACAACTATTGTCCGTGGATAAATATATTTTTGAGTTCATGTATTTAAGGATACAGAATAAAGAACACATAAAATAAGACAAGAGAGGGGCAGTGGTTTCGAGGCTGGGACAAATATCCACACTTTAAATTGTGTAATTTTCACCCAATTGTATTTTTATATATACACACTAATTTCGTCGGCTTTTTTAATAAAATATTGTAATTTTTAAAAAAAATTATACAAATATCATAAAAAAAATGTGATAAATTTTTATTCGGTTAACCGGTCAAATCGAACCAAAAATTTTGATTTGGTTTTCAACTTTTTTTTCAAATTTTTGGTTTTCGATTTTCGGTTAGATTTCGATTTTTTTTTTAAATTCGGTTAATCGAACCGAAATAATATTTTTATATTATATTTTATACTATTTTTTATTTTAAAATTTATATTTTTATATTTATTATTTATTTTTATACTATTTTTTATGTTTTTCTCACTCATAATAAATAAAAAATATATTTATAATAATATTATTTAGTTTTTATTTATTTATTATTTATTTTTAAAAAATTTCAATTAATCAAAAACTGAATCAAAAAATAAAAAAAAAAATTCGATTAAAATTGAATCGAATTAATTAATTTAATTTAATTTTTAATTTTTAATTTTCACGAATCGAATGTGCACCCCTGCATTGATGCAGGAGTACTTGTTTTGTAGAAAACTGCAAAACTGCACCTTTCCGCAAAGCAAGTTGCAACTTTGATCAAAAGTTGCTCGTATCCGCTCCTTATAAAATGCTCCCTTCATATTCATTTTCATTCCTCCCTTCCATCCCTTATTTTCTTTTCTCTACCATCCTCCTCCATTTCTTTTTTTTTTTTTGTTATTTTTTTTAAAAGTATAATTATATTATTTATTTTTATTTTTTTAATAAATTAAAAATTTATTATTGTTACTCATTTTTTTGGTTTGTTTAATAAATTATTAATTTTGAAAGAAAAGAACATTTTAACCTTGATAAATTTTAAGTACAAGTATGAGACTTTAATTATATTTAAATTATATAATTTTTGTATTGTTGTATTTGTACGTAATTTAGTTGAAAAGAATAATAACTTGATAAATTAGTATGTTGATTAGTTGATTTGATATGTGTAAATGATTATAATTATACTTTTAGATATTGTATGTATTGATGCATATTTGTTATTTCAATTATTTGATGCACAATTTGAAAATTATAATTAAGCAACAATTGAAATATTAATAAGTAAATAAAAACTTCTTAATTATTAAAATAAAAATAATAATTAACTAATGAATTAAAAAAATAATTATTTGTGAATGCATTTGTTCAAAATAAATATTTTAAAATTCAAAAAATTAAATTAATAATTACAAAATTAATTTTAATGAATAATAATTTGAGTTAATTCGAAATGATAATTATTAGAAACTTCTTAATTATTATAATAAAAAATAATTAACTAACTAATAAAAATAAATATTTATTTGTGAATGCATTTGTTCAAAATAAATATTTTAAAATTTGAAAAATTAAATTAATAATTATAAAATTAGTTTTAATGAATAATGATTTTAGTTAATTAGGAATGATAATTATTAGAAACTTCTTAATTATTATAAAAAATAATAATTAACTAACTAATTAAAATAAATAATTATCTGTGAATCCTTATTTGTTCAAAATAAGTATTTTAAAATTCAAAAAATTAAATTAATAATTATAAAATTAATTTTAATGAATAATAATTTTAGTTAATTGGGAATGATAATTATTAGAAAGTTATTAATTATTATAAAAAATAATAATTAACTAACTAATAAAAATAAATATTTATTTGTGAATGCATTTGTTCAAAATAAGTATTTTAAAATTTGAAAAATTAAATTAATAATTATAAAATTAATTTTAATGAATAATAATTTGAGTTAATTCGAAATGATAATTATTAGAAACTTCTTAATTATTATATTAAAAAATAATTAACTAACTAATAAAAATAAATATTTATTTGTGAATGCCTTTGTTCAAAATATATATTTTAGTATTCAAAAAATTAAATTAATAATTATAAAATTTAATTTTAATAAATTTATTTAATTAGGAATGATAATTATTAGAAACTTCTTAATTATTATAATAAAATAATTATTAACTAACTAATGAAAATAAATAATTATTTGTGAATGCATTTGTTCAAAATAAGTATTTTAAAATTTGAAAAATTAAATTAATAATTATAAAATTAATTTTAATAAATAATAATTTGAGTTAATTCGAAATGATAATTATTAGAAACTTCTTACTTATTATATTAAAAAATAATTAACTAACCAATAAAAATAAATATTTATTTGTGAATGCATTTGTTCAAAATAAATATTTTAAAATTTGAAAAATTAAATTAATAATTATAAAATTAGTTTTAATGAATAATGATTTTAGTTAATTAGGAATGATAATTATTAGAAACTTCTTAATTATTATAAAAAATAATAATTAACTAACTAATTAAAATAAATAATTATCTGTGAATCCTTATTTGTTCAAAATAAGTATTTTAAAATTCAAAAAATTAAATTAATAATTATAAAATTAATTTTAATGAATAATAATTTTAGTTAATTGGGAATGATAATTATTAGAAAGTTATTAATTATTATAAAAAATAATAATTAACTAACTAATTAAAATAAATAATTATTTGTGAATGCATTTGTTCAAAATAAGTATTTTAAAATTTGAAAAATTAAATTAATAATTATAAAATTAATTTTAATGAATAATAATTTGAGTTAATTCGAAATGATAATTATTAGAAACTTCTTAATTATTATATTAAAAAATAATTAACTAACTAATAAAAATAAATATTTATTTGTGAATGCCTTTGTTCAAAATATATATTTTAGTATTCAAAAAATTAAATTAATAATTATAAAATTTAATTTTAATAAATTTATTTAATTAGGAATGATAATTATTAGAAACTTCTTAATTATTATAATAAAATAATTATTAACTAACTAATGAAAATAAATAATTATTTGTGAATGCATTTGTTCAAAATAAGTATTTTAAAATTTGAAAAATTAAATTAATAATTATAAAATTAATTTTAATAAATAATAATTTGAGTTAATTCGAAATGATAATTATTAGAAACTTCTTACTTATTATATTAAAAAATAATTAACTAACCAATAAAAATAAATATTTATTTATGAATGCGTTTGTTCAAAATATATATTTTAATATTCAAAAAATTAAATTAATAATTATAAAATTTAATTTTAATGAATAATGATTTTAGTTAATTAGGAATGATAATTATTAGAAACTTCTTAATTATTATAATAAAATATTAATTAACTAACTGATGAAAATAAATAATTATTTTTGAATGCATTTGTTCAAAATAAGTATTTTAAAATTTTAAAAATTAAATTAATAATTATAAAATTAATTTTAATGAATAATAATTTGAGTTAATTCGAAATGATAATTATTAAAAACTTCTTAATTATTATATTAAAAAATAATTAACTAACTAATAAAAATAAATATTTATTTGTGAATGCATTTGTTCAAAATATATATTTTAATATTCAAAATATTAAATTAATAATTATAAAATTTAATTTTAATGAATAATGATTTTTGTTAATTAGGAATGATAATTATTAGAAACTTCTTAATTATTATAATAAAATAATAATTAACTAACTAATGAAAATAAATAATTATTTGTGAATGCGGTTGTTAATGAATATTAGGTTTAGTTAATTAACTCATATATTCTTAATTTTGAAGTTATGTCAAATTCGAGTTAAATCGGTGTTGTGGTGCATTTTGGTGGTCAAACTTTACAAAATGGTTATTCTGTCACATATGATCGTCTTGCAATTAAAGTTAGGAGGATATCTCATAGGACAGATTATTCAGGATTGTTATTAATGTTGTATCAGATGACGGGTATTGATAATAATCAGTACTTGTTGAAAATATCCACTAAGTACTGTAAAAATAATACGTCACATCTAATACCAATCAACAATGACGAACATTTATGGTTTTTCTTTGATCCGGAGGTCGAAAATCAATCTATACACCTTTATGTTCAAGCTGAACAATTGCAGCCTAATATTATGCTCGATATCCGCGAAACAATGAGTATTACCAATATGCACCTTATTTAAAAGATAATACCGTTATTGATATATCTACAATCATGCAAGGGATGTCAAGTATCGGGATTGAAGATCATTGTGCAGTTGTTTCAAGTTCCAACCAACATCATAATGTTCAATTTGAAAGTACATATGTAGAAGGTGCGAATGTCAGATCAGTCGATGAATTACCCGACCTAATAGTCGATAGTTTTGGTGCTCAAGAATATGTTGATTTTGAACCCGACGAAAGTGACTCTAATGGTAAAGTCAATGGTGATGATGAGATAGATGTTGATAACATGCAGGAGATGTATAACCAACATGACGAGGACACCTTATCCCAACAGTACGTGTCAGTACCAGTGTATACCTCCATGCCCTCAATGATTGTTGATTATGCGATATATTTGACTTCTCCATTCTTCAACACAACTCATTCGGAAGTACTTGTGGACTCTATTGATATTCTGAAAAAAATAAAGTTTTAAGATTCCATGAAAGAATAATTTGAGAAGGTTTGGTCTTCAAAGATAAAAAAAAAATTACAGTCTAAGGTGAAAGATTTCTCTGTGCGAACACAAAACGTGAATATCGAGTGGTTGAGAGTACAACGAAACTATGGAAGGTCGAATGCAACATAGCACATTGGGATCGTGGTGCGGTTGGGGGCTTCGAGCAGATTTCAAAGATAAGCTCGGTTATGGCAAATCACTAAGAATGGAAGCCCTCATACATTTTTGATGAGTGCAGTATTCGTAGATCATCGTAACCTATATAAAAACATGATTGCTACATTACTTGGAGGCATAGTTCAGTGTGATCCTATATAAGAGATTAAGTATGTCCAGCAGTCAGTTAAGGATAAATATGGGTATGAAATTTCATACCATAAGGCAGGGCATAGCTTGGTACGAGAGAGGGAGAATGTTTATGGAACATGGGAGAATTCTGTAAGACAGTTGCCTAAGTACATAGAATCCCTACAGAAATACAATCCAGACACAATTGTCGAATGGCATCATATTAACACTGAAAATCCTGAAATCAAGATGTTGAAATATGTATTTTGGGCTTTCAAGCCATGTATCGATGGATTCCAGCATTGCCGGAAGATTATAAGTGTTGATGGAACCTATCTTTACACAACATACAAGCATAAGATGCTGGTTGCTGTTGGGGTAGATGCAAATCAACATGTTCTCCCTCTTGCATACGCAATTGTTGATGAAGAAACCTTTACATCTTGGATATGGTTCCTTCACATGTTG
Source organism: Paulownia fortunei (assembly GCA_019321725.1). Taxonomy (NCBI): domain Eukaryota; kingdom Viridiplantae; phylum Streptophyta; class Magnoliopsida; order Lamiales; family Paulowniaceae; genus Paulownia; species Paulownia fortunei. The sequence continues at coordinate 7,238,762 of CM033109.1, read as the reverse complement.
TCTAAACATATTATTTGAGGTGTTGAAGGTGTATGTCTTATTTCTGATTGGCACGCTAGTCTTATTGCAGTGGTTGAATACATACTTGACTTTAAGCCCCTCGTGGAGTGCATTATTTTTGTTTAAGGCATGTGTGCTCAAATTTCAACAAGCAGTTCAAAAGTATCAAGTAAAGGACATGACATATAATGTTGGTTCAACGTTGAGACCTACACAATTTGTGAATATCATGGAATAGATCAAGAATCTCAGTGAGGATGCATATGCATATTTGGATAACATTGATAAGTCTCAATCGACCCTTTCACAATGAAGGATTTTGTTGTGGCATAATGTCAACAAATTTATCGAAGTGCTTTAATGAAGTGTTAAAAGGTGCTAGACGGCTCCTAATCACTGCTATAGTTGGAATGATATTTCATCGCTCTGAAAAATATTTTTTTGATCGTACATCGAAGGGTCATCAAATGATTGAGAAGAACTAACCGTGGCCCAATGAAGTATTAAGACAATAAGACACTTTGCAGAAACAATTTATAGACCATACTGTACATTTGTTTGATTACACCGAGCAATCTACTTTGGTAATAATGCGCCAAGCTGGATATCAAACATTTATACACATGTTGTGAAACTGAAGTTGTTGGAATGCATATGCGGATAGTGGAGGTACACTGGAATTCCATGCTCACATGCAATGCAAGTTTATCAACATTTTGGGATTAACCCAGCAGTATTCATGAAATCGTACTACAATACTGCTTCCTATGTGGACACATATAGTAGCAAATTTGAGCCATTGCCAGATGAAAATTGTTGAGACACCCCATATTTCGAACTGTGCCACAATCCATCTTTGCGAGTTTGGAAATATCGTGGACGAGATACTACTATTCGAATCCCAAACGAGATGGATTGGCCTTAAATACGTGCTAGACAATAATATCGTGCAAGCCAACAGGGCGATACATCATAACGTAGGATAAATAGTCGACAACGTAGATGATGTTGTTAGTACTAGTATAAATATGTTAGTTTGTATTATTTTCGTGAAGACTAGTCGATGACTTGTTAAATAACTTTATTGCATATGATATTTGTAATCTTTATCTATGTCATCTGATTTGACTTATTTACCACATGATTCATGATTTGACTTATTTAATTTATGCAGTTATTTAAATTTTGTACATCATTATGAATGGTATGTTTATTTCACAACTTGAGTTATTAATTAGGATTATTATTATTATTATGGATGGACATTCCTATAATTTATGATCCCCGCGAGACGACAGTTCTTTGTAGACAGGCATATCACCGATTTGATGATATATTTTGAGTTCTGTAGATAACATCTTATCCGTTAGACATGAAGTTGGATTATTTTGGAGACTTGACGATGGTGATTATGATCCTATCTCAGACTACATTATCGTGTCATTCATATATTATTTGACATGAAATTTTATGGAGTTTATAGGTGTGGATATTTTGATATTGATCATCATTTGATCACTGCACTTGTTGAGAGATGGCGTTCTGAGAGCCACACCTTCCATTTTCGAGTTGATGAGATGACTGTTACATTACAAGATGTAACAGTCATTTGAGGGCTACTAGTAAAGGGAGAGCCCATTACTGGCACGGATATTAAGAGATCGAAATCACAATAGTAGCAATATTGTCTCCATTATCTAGGATTCATACCTAATGATGAGCATTTGCATGGTTAGCATATTATATTGACCGCCATCTGGGATTACATGATAGCCCATCCAGTGACTGATAAAACCCCAGATGTAGATGTCGAGAGATATGCTCGGGGATGTATTTTGATTCTTTTGGGCAGAGTTATGTGCCGAGATACATCAGGCAACAGGTGTCATTGCTATATTTACATCATATGGAGCATATTGCAGACTGTGGTATATTCAATTGGGGTAGTGCAGTCTTTAATGTTTTGTACCGTGAGTTATGCAACGCGATTGCTAGAGGAAAGAAAGATGTTAGTGGAACCATGCATTTTCTGCAGGTAAATTTAATTTTAGTACCTCATACCAATTTGCTACGCGAGTGCTAGTGTTTACTTTCTAATTGAATTGCAGATTTGGGCATGGTCGCATATTACTATTCTGGTGCTTAGACAGTTACTCAGTTGGATTAATATGGGACCAGTTGTAGGCGATGCTGAACATGAGCTTCCTATTTCTCCATATGATGCTAGGTATCACTTGTAATAATTAATATTAAATTATAAATAATGTGTTTATTTTTTAAATAACTAGTTCATACTCTCATATGTTATATCGACATAATTTGTATTATGTAGGTGGATACAGTGTCATAGCTATACACATACCACAAGGCATTCTACCAAGGTCATTAGGGATTCTTGACAGAATGACTGATAAGCAAATAGGCGAGCTAATTTTTAATTATTTTAATTGCATAGCCACATTGTAGTTATTAATTTAAGATTGTATGTTTTTTAACAATTTATTTGGTAGCCGTATGACCTTAACTAGCGTGAGATTCAGATTCTTGGAGATATGCATATTACAAATATGTGAAGATCATCATGTCTATTGATTCACTATACCATTATAGAGCTCTATTATCATGAGCGAGTCATGCGACAGTTCAGCATGGCCCAGTATATTCCTCCAGATATATTTGCACATCATGAGACATTATACGATTTTGATCGCAGGGGACGCTCTTCTCAAAATTGAGCTCTTTATCACCAGCATTATGTGAGTCAATGGATAGATAGTCATGCACTGCTTGTATCCACCCTTTATAGTAGTGGAGCTAACAGTATTGGAGATGGATATTTATCATGGTATGATCACATTACACGCCATTTTATATCTCTTACGCACTTGCCTATGCATCAGGAATTTTAGCCTTTGGATACAGCTACATTGGCTGCTTTGGTATGCTATTATTTTTATTATATAATTATATAAATATTGATAATTAATAATAAACTTATTTATTCGTATTTCAGGAAGGAGCAATTGACAGAATAAGGGTGAATGTCGATGAGGATGACGATGTTGGGGAACCTCTTAGAAGGTTTATTGATGAGATTATGTTGAGGTCAGACCTTTCTTTCAACGTCATCGAAATTCAGTTCATATGGCTTCTCAACAATCACCTTTACTTCAAGAACAAGGTGCTCACCAACGTACGGGGACGAGAAGACATAGTAGTGCAACAAAGACAGATGTGACAGATCCATCTACTTATTGGGGTCCACCTGAAGTTACTAATCATGTCTCTACATCTTACAATATCCCTCGTCCATATACTACAATCGATATGACAGGTCCATCTACTTCGACACTTCCTATGTTTCATAGTATGGACAATGAGGCACCTCAGGAGCTACAACTAGATGAGTCTTTCACTCTGTTTTGAGGTATGTCGCCATATGCGCAGTCATTCTCAACACTACTTAGTTCTAATTTTGGCATGTGGTATTCATCTACACGGCAACAACCAGTATATAGTATTCATCGTCCATAGTTTATTGTTTCTCCTATACCATATCCACCTACATATAATGGGTATCATGATGGTGGAGAGTCGAACTCCATCAAATCATAAGGTCGTCTATCTTTTAATTTAAATTATATTACAAATGACGATGATGACAGACAACAACAAACACATGAAATTCTTGCTGTTAAAGTAGACGTAAAGGTAGGAGACAATGACATTGATCTCGTTGTGGCACCAGAGGTCATTTTTAGAATTTTTTTTGTTAAATATTTATAAATTATATTATATATTTTTTATGATTTTTGTATTAAACATTCAAAAATTTTATTTTGTATATAATAATCATTGTACATCATTATTTATAATATTATAAATTATTTTTTTAATTTTAAATTATCTTATCATTATTTAATTACTTATCATTATTTAGTCATTGTTTAAACTAACTAATTATTATCTAATGATTAATTAATTAAAATATTTAAAAAAATAAATTATGAACTAAATCATTACCAATCAATTATTGATAAATAATTATTTAAAATTAATTATTACAAAAAACTTTATCTAATTTTTTAATTACATTCTAATATTTTACGATATTTATATAATTTTTTTTTAAAATTACAATATTCAATTAAAAGTCAATTTCGTCCCTCTTGTTTTCGAACTATCTGGGATTTTAACTCCATAAAGTAGCTTTTTTTAAATAAATTATTTCCAAACCTCATCCGACTACCTTATTTCTTTCTCTTTATGGGATTACAATTTTTCATGGTTTAGTTCCTAGTGGCCCTTGACCCAAGCACATACCCATTGAATTAGACTTAAAAATATTTAAACCCAATTAACTGAATTAATTCAATTAATCCATCACATTAATTGATTACAATTTATTTGATTATTTAATTAAATTAATTAATTAGTTGCTCCAATTGAGCTTCTCTTAATTTTATTAGGTTCAACTAAATAATTAAATTAGTTCAATATTTAATTAATTGAAACACAATTAGTTAATTTACCTAATTAACTAGTTCATTTTAATCCAATAATTGGATTATTTCTCTTAACAAGAAATAGACTTGTACAAGTTAGTGTGTGGCTTCTTAGGTTTTCGTTTAAGCTAGTAATATATTTGCAACTCTTGTAACTTAATTGAATAATTAAAATTATTTTGATTGATTAATAAAATTAACTTCTTAATTTTAAGAACCTATCAGCTATGGTTAACGTTCGTCAACATGTCAAAAAGATCAAGATATATATTAAAGTGAATCTATCCAATTATGAATACTATTTGAGTAATGTCTTTCCATCAACCAATTTTCTGATTAGTCATCGAAAATGAATTTTTAATAAAAACTTAAATAAACAAATGACTATGTGTTCATTCTTGTATCTAGATTTCATTAATGAAATTAGAAATTTTATTTTTTAATTTTTATCCAATATTAGCCAAGGACTTTAAAGTTAAGTATCATGAAAAATACAGAAAATTCTCCTATTTATTTAGATAGATGATGAATCGTTTGTTAACCACTCATTAATCCCTGTACATAATTAATTTGCAACAAAATATTTATTTTGTGATATACACAAAATTACTACGATGTTTCAAGTTTAAAAACTAATATTATATTATCGTAAAATAAAAATTTTATATTTAATGATATGGGGAATTATGATTAAATTATTCAATAAATTTTATGTATACTTCATATGATTATTTTAATGATATATTAGTCAAATTCTTATCAAACGTATACTTTAATGGATAATTATGTAGATTATTATACATTTGACTATTTCACCATTAACTAAAAATTATCATAAATTAATATAGGTTCAAATTATAATATATAATTTAAAATTATGATTATTATGGTCAAAATATATTTTAGATATTTTAGATGAAAGTGTGTCATTATTTTATCCCACCTCATAAGTGGGATGAATTATTCAATAAAAAACATCATTTGTGTCGGACTTGGAGTTTTATCGTAAGTCATCATCACCAAAAGTAAATATTTGATAAGGTTGAATATTTTAGTATATCCAACCTAATCAAATTAAGTAAACAAGCTATAGTGTTTTATTACCTATTAACAAGCACTAGTATCCTACACAAATGTCCATAAAATAGGACATTCTCCTTGCGGTATGTACAATCTTGCTAAACATGTGTTTTATTACCTACTAAGCAGTCATATAGAAGTAAAGTACTAGTATCCTTACATCAACGTCCATGAAATAGGACATTCTCCTTGCGGTATGTACAATCTTGCTAAACATTAATATCTCATTTCAATAATTCTTAACTTAAAAAAATTAAAATCAAACCGTAGAGATATATTCTATAATCATCATCACATAAGTGCCTATGCCCTATAATTATATATGTTGAGGAACTTTATCTAAATTTAGTTAATTATAAAATAAAATAAAGAAATACCTAATATACAAATTATCGACAAAAGTAAATAATTTAGTTAGCTTATCGAATACTATTCTAACATATAACACTCACAAATTAGTTTACATCACTAAAATATAAGTCAGAATATGCCAAATTAATTAATTAATTTAGTAATAAATATAAATTATTTAACATTTACACATACTTATGTATTTCACTTGATATAATTTGTATTCATTATTGTTGGATATAACTAATGTATATGCCGAAAAATGTCGGACACGCATTTCATTATGTTATTTTATTAATATTTTAGGCACAATTTTTTAATGTGTGAAAACATACTTAAAAAGGGTAAATTGCGTCAACACCTCATGAGTTTAGATTAAACAATAAACCTTCTATTATTTGTAAAATTACATATAGACCCTTTGAGATTACATACGTCGTACAAATAGCCCTTGAGGCATTAGTTGTTTAACGGATTTTGATGACGTTATAAAAAATTACTGGTGGATTTTCGATTTCACCCTCAAGTAAAAAATGATGTGGTACATTGAGGGTGTTCTTATTATTAAACCTTACTATAGGGGTTATTGATATAATTTATCATAAATTTAGTTTTAAGATGATTTTATTATTATTTTTTGTGTGTAATTATTACTTCTCGTTAATTAGTTAATTTTTAATTGTTCTAACTATTTTTTAACAATAATTAGTGTCTGCTTTGTCCTATTTTAATTAATATAAAATCTAATATACCTCTAGATGAGATTCAAATTTAACTTTATAACATGCAATTGTTTTTTAAACCCAAAGATGCATTGTCACATTTGCTCTTATAAAACTAATATAAAAATTACTAATATAATTGATAAATTATTAAATTCGACCCAAAAAATCATCATAACTAATCAAAACTTGATTCAAGCTTGTCGAATTCGGAAAACATATTTTAATTTCTAAAAATAATTCATAAATATTAATTTTTCAAATTTGATTAGATGTACTTTTATAGAAATTCAGTGTAACCACACAAGTGGATTTTTTTTCCTTAATTATTTATTCATTTTCCTCATTTTTCATTTTTCGTGGAATTAAAGGCGTCTAAGATATGCATTTGTTACCTGAATATTTAAATAAATAAATATGTACGTGTATTTGTAAAAATTATTTATTTACTTATTCTTTATAATGTGCTTCATTTATGTGGACAATACAACAAAATTATTTATTTACTTATTCTTTATAATGTGCTTCATTTATGTGGACAATACAACAAAATTATTGTACACTTTTCATGCCTTCAAGGTAATCGACGTAAAGGTCATGTGTGCGTTTGTGTGTATATATTTAGTAATGAATTTCATACATATGAAAAACAATATTTAGTTATTTACAAATAATGTCCAAACAAGAAAAAGCAATAACCTAAATAAACTACAATAATCTTTATATTTAACATAATAAGAAAGTATATGAATTTACTATCTAGAACTAATAATAATATCCTTTCTATTATACACCTTTTACAAGATAAGTGGGGGCAAAAACGTTATTCCAACAACATCACTAACTTCATAACACTTGTTAGTTGTTACTGGCAGAAGAGAAAAGTGTAATTTCTCAAAAGTAGGGGGTATATTTCTATATTTAGACTAACATTAGGGCTGTAAAATCAATCAAGTTATTTAATTTTTAATTTAAAATTGATTGTTCAAATCTCATTCAAACTCAATTTATTCAGCATATAATTAAAAAAAAAACTTAAACACTTTTTGTTTGTTGTTGAATATGATTTGAAACTTAATTCGAACTCGACTTGATTTGTATAAGAAAAATTTAATATATATAAATATCAAATTATTCCATTTTGAAGCGTTTAAAATCCAGTCATTCACAATCACATCAAATTCATATGCAGTACCAAACTCAATAAAAAATTTAAAATAAATTTTAAACTACACCTTAATATTTATTTCATTCCTTTAGTTACATCCCTAGTCTCAAAAGCCCAAAGAGTATCATTACTGGAGCAAGCATGTAACAAATTCATCAAGTCTAGTACGGCATCAAAGATTGCTAGGGTCATAAATCAAAAAACAGACACCTTTATTTTCAATTGTATTTACTTTTGGGTGCAGGAAGATGTTTTCAAGGGCTTTGAAGTTTTTGTTCTATTTTTTTATTTGACTGGTATTTTATATTTTAGATGTATGACACGTATTTATTAAATAAATTATATTTAAATAATTAACAACATATATTTTATTTCAGATGTATTATATATCTAAATATTAGAATTCAAAGTGAAATAGAAAAATAGAAAACAAAATTTGAAGCTGTTTTCAAGAGTGCACACACCAATGACAATTATAGTTCCCCATTTCGTTCAACCCATAATTTGTTTCCTTCTGTTTGTCTCTTCTAATTTTTTTAGTTACATGTTTGGTCTTTGAATTTAAATAAATAAAAAAAAATATTACAAAAAATAGTAATTTGTGCTTTATTTTTTAATCTTTTTTCCTTTGCGTAACGAGTGTGCTTGATCGAATCCAAAACTCGCCCCGCCAAGGTTGACATGGACCCGAAACCCGCCCTGTCCTATTTCAATTTAGCTTCAGACCTATCGCAAACTCGAAGCCGAACCCCATCGGGTCTAACCTCCTAGAATCGTAGACCGTTAGATTCACCATTCCCTTTGTGGAGCTTCTTGCTTTGACCTATGAATACAAAAATAATATTTACTCATATAACTATACCCAAATCTAAAACACACTATAAAGAGAAGAAATAGCGAGATTGGCAATGAGGATTATGAACACCTTGGCCGGCGATGGGCGGTGGCAGTGCAAGGCGGAGCGAAAGATTGAAAGTCTGGATTGAATTTTTCTTGCGGGGGAGAGATGGATTGAAGAATTGAAACTGAAAGTGCATGTGAACTGATCTTCTTCAAATGCAAATATATCTTGTAATGATTAATGTTGGCCGAGAAATAAATGTGAAAATAAGGACAAAAAAATGAAAGCTGAAATGAATGAGAGCGGCGGCTAGATAATGGAGAGATAATGGAAAAAAATAAACACTTGATTACAAGTCAAACCCTAGAAAACTTTTTATACTTTTTGTTCGGAGTGAGTTCATTAGAACCCGTTCCCCGCCCTGAACCCAATCGGATTTGAAAAAATCAAACCCGTTATCAGTCCTATTACCCGTTTAAACGCCCTAAACCCGTACTTAATGGTTTATTACGGATTCGAATTTTACCCGACCCATGAATAACTTCCAAAATACCATATTCTTGAAGAGTTTGGGCATTTCATTTGGTTAATAGGTTTCTGGAGTACTTCATTTGCCTTTTATGTAAATTCTCATAACAAGAGCTAGAAACAAGTAAAGGAAAAGAAAATTAACAAGGAAAATAACATTTAACTTGCCAAGCACTAAAGTAAATGTATCTGACTAGAACTAAGTTTTGACAAAACAGAGTGGAATACAATCACAAACTACAAGAGATACAAAATCATGCAAAACTATAAAATCTCGGAACGAATGTGTTAAGAGAGAATAAATATTAATATTTAATATATTTAACACGTTTTCTCACATGCATCATTCATAAATAGGTAACGACAAGATTTCAATTCAGAACCTCTCATCTTGTATGTAATTAATACCGTATTGAATTATCTACCTCATTCGAAAATTTAAATTATTAAAATAAGAAATAGTTAATATATATATATATATATATATATATATATATATGTGTGTGTGTGTGTGTGTAACAAAAAAAATATGAAATTAATTGAGAGTGAGATATGTATTTGGTTTCATTTTCTAAAAGGCACTTTCATATTCCGAGAATAAAAACGCGATTGGTAAGTGTATTTGGTGGATTTATATTTTTAATCCTAAAAATAATTTTTATGTTTCCAAAATCCTTATGTCGCTTTTATATATCTTTCAATCATTAGTCATTATCTCAATTTAAATATATATATATATATCTTTTAATCATTAATTATTACCTATATATAATAATAATATAAAACATTATAAATACTTAATGTGACACCACTAATCAGACAAAATCTTAATTGAAAAGATATTTACAATGAAAAAATATCAGTTCGAATGTAGTTCATTCAAACACATTTTCTTCAAAAATATATCATATCATTATTTGCTAACAACTCATCCAAACATCTCCATTCTCACACATTTGTCAATTTCACTCTCAAAATATATTTTTTTAAAATATTTTTTCCAAAATACCTAAAATAACACCAAACATAGCCGTAGGTTCTTTTTTGTTTAGAAATGATAGGAAGTGAATACTTCACCTATAATGCTTCATTTTACTGTCTAATTTCCCACTGCAAGTGAGAACCCCTTAGTAAATAAATGGCATACATTCTTCACATTGTTAAAGTAATCACTTTGCATACTTCCTTTTGTCTTTTAAAAGTTGTCAAAAGTTCCTTTTATTTTATTTTTTTGGTGATAATTTGCTACTTTTTTTATTTCATAGAATAAAAATTTAAAATATGACAATTTTTTAATTGAAATTTGACCATGCATAGTTTATTTCATAAAATAAAAAGTTAAAAATATTACAATTCTTTAGGTGAAATTTGACTATCAAGAAGACTTTGCATCGATGTATGTCATCGAACTAAACCTCAAACAATGACCTTTGAATCTGCTCCTGAAATCAAAACCAAAATTAAATACTATTCTATGTCAGACCAAATAATTAGGTGTAGGTCTCTTCAAAACCATTTTAACATGGTTTGATATTATATAGTTATGATTGTTAAACTTGATCTGTTTGTAATAATTTTATTATTATTTTGTTTTTTACAAAATTTGGTCGATAAATTAATATGTGTAGATATTAAATTAAAGATTTAATTTCATGAAATTAAAATTTCAACGTAATTAATCCATCAATTACCTTACAATTTACATGTTTTATAAATATATATATTACTAGTTACCAACGTACTGTGATAGAATAAATTTGACATCGTGAGTAATACTGACTCTGTTTAAAAACAAATAAATAAATAAAAACAGGCTCACGGTAAGTAAGCGTATAAATATAATTTTATTAAGAAAAAAATGATATAATTGTTGATAAATTGTAAAGGCTTAGCTAACCCTAACAGTTAACTTTGGAGTTGAGAAAAGATTGTGCAAAAAATCCCTTCATTTTCCTTGAAGTAACTGTGCATAGAGAAGCTGGTTCCATGTGTCGGGTACCCCGGCAAGGCACCAATGGGTGCAGTCCATGCCTCTGAAGCCATTATACTTGCTGGGATGCCCATCTTTTCTCAACTGGGACAGTGTTGTGATATCAAGCAAATGCACTGGTTTTGATGATGAGATGTTGGTGCTTAGAACTTCTTTCAAAACTTTTGCTGCTAATGGCACGCCACCAGGATATGTCGATCCACTCAGAGGTGTTGTTTCCTTTGAGCAATCCCTTGCTCCTGGCTCGTTCCACTCTCTCCCACTGAAAATGTTGATCGAAAGACATAATTTATTCATCATAAAATTTGTTGTACTAATGTAGTGTACTCGGGCTTTTCCTTTCTAGAAAGTGTGCAGCAACGGAAGTTTTCATCCTTCTTATTAACCTACTTTCTATGGCGCTCAACGTAAGCTACTAGTCCCTCTATTGTCCTAATCTTATGTATCTTATTTGATCCATTATAGAGTTTGAAATGATAGTTTAATGGCTAAGAGTGACTACCAACACTTACTAGAAGTGGTGGTATCTCACTTTACTTCTTATAGATAAGGTTAATGGTTCAAATTATGTCATTCCCCATGTTTCAAAGTTCGAATTATAAAAAAAAAAAAAAAAGATTAGGAGTTACTGATATCACTTATTTCTCCATATTTCAGGAATATTATTAAAAAAATAATTAAAAATTACTGATATCACATAATTATTTTAAATAATAAAATAATTTTTTTTGAAAAAAAATATAACTTAAGAAATAAAATCTTATATTAAGACGTCGTACAAAAGAAATTAGAGCTTGTAATATATTGTTTCAAGATTATAGTATATTCTTACTTGTAATGAGATGGAGATATTCCTTGGAAGAAAACTTTGGTTTTAGAAGGATTCACATCTGATTCAACCCATTTTGCCCAAGTTATAAGAGCTTTACGAAATGCTTCCATGCGGTCCATGTCCTTGAGTGTCTCGCCATCATTTTCAATATAATCCCACCTGCAATTAATGAAAATTCAGCATTGTTAGTATTGGTTAATAACCCTGTATTTTGCTGCATAAAAGTTCTAAGTCACTACCCAAAAAATATATATTTATTAGTGATAAAAAGTTAAAATAACAATTATAAATAATTAACGACACATGTATAGTTACAATTCATTATATTTGTGTTGTCATTGTACATGTATCACTAATTATTAACATGTGACAACATAAATAAAATTCTTGTCACTATTAAATTTTTAAAATCAGATTATGGTAAAATTAAAATTATTATAGTTTAATTCATATATTTAGTGACTCACTAAATATTTTGTCATTAATATTATTATTTTTTTGTGGTAAGTAATAGGGTTGATGGTCTCATACGGTTGCTTAGGTCCTCTGCGATACCACCAAAGCCATGTGTTGAAGACTAAGACGTCGGCTTGCTTCCATGTCTCTCCATCTTTAAGAGATTCGAGCTTCAACACTCGACCAACTTGCTCCATTTCTATGTCTACTAAATAATGCGAAAGGAACATTATGATGGAAACTCCATATTCCTGCAACATTAATTTGTTGATGTTTGTATTAAGTATCATATATGATAAACACAATTTAATTTGCTAATTGAATAAAGCCAAGAAATGAAATAAAATGCATCATGAGAACTATGGAAAATTAAAGTGTATCCATGAACTTACTACATTACTATTACCACACAATGGTGGTCAGTTTTTTTCTGTTTAACTATTTCACACAAATATGTATTACGCACTTTAGTGTATGACAAAGATAGAGAGAATCACTAGACTAATATAGAATTATCCCCTATATTGTAATAATATAAATTATAGCACAAGCAATGCGCTTTATTGTCTGAAAAGGGAAAAAAACAGACTCAAAGACCACTGCAGCGGATCTAACATTGAATTATCCCATCTATTGTAACAGTATTACTTATTGATACCACTTGGGTTGGCCCTAGATATTGAGCTAAGTTTATTGGGTTGAGTTGTCCTCTATCAAGTTAGGAATTCTAGATTGGGTGTTGAGTTGACGCTTATAGTTGTTAGCAATTGGACCAAGCCTCTGTGTTAGGGTAGTTCATCCCAATTTAAGAAAAGGCCCAAGTTAATGATTTTGTGTTAGGAGGCTTAGACATTTCTGGAGGGTAAAGTCCGATTAGAATGACTAATCTTGAAATCATAGTTGTAATAGGAATGGACTCATATCTAACATGATAATGTTAGAATCCTACCTAGAAAAGGTTAGGTTTCTCATATAAATAAGTCTTCTGGTAAAGATTAAGGTACACATTCAATAAGCACTATTTTATCTCAAATAATTCCTATCTTAGATTGATTATGACGCAAGCATAAGAGCCTTTTTGTTGGGCCAAAACCCAATACCTCTAATGTTGGTTTTGTAGGAATTCTTAAAAGACAAACGAAGAAGATGAATGGTGATTTGGTGTTACGGATCTGGTACGTATAAATTAGCATCGTCTGTAAGAAATAATATTAAGTTGAGATATTGGGTTATTGCAAAAAATGGAGAATCAATATCAAAACCTAAAAGGAGATGAGAAACCGACTCCAATCATGTTGGCCAATCCTTTCTACAGTGTGATGAATGTACCCCCCTAAAGAGGTCTTGTCAAGCGAGTTGAGACAACTCATAATAGAATAATTATTAGTTATTAGTGTTTATTATTATGGTGGCCACACGTAGATAAGAGACACAGTCTAACCCGTCTTCCCTCCCATGTTGCCATAGGGTGAGCAAGCAAATGATAATGTGAACATCGATGTAGTAATAAGGGAAAGGGCTAATTTCTAGGGTATATGTGCAGCATGAATCGAAAAGCTATACTTTATATGACTTGGGCATGGAGACATCAAAGATCACATCCAAATCTCACATAGAAGATAGAGGATCTCCATAATGAGATGAGAGAGATAAGGAGGCAGATGACTGGGAAGATTGCCAATCAAAATAGAGGAATCCTATTTGGAAATAAAACATGGTGAATGAGTTGCCAATTATTTTAAGTCGCACAACTATAAGTATGATAAGACTACCTATCCTTGGGAATATTTATGTGAGTTTGAGAATTTAACACTGCTCCAAAGGTATTCACATTGAGTGAAGTGTAGGGTCTTCTTAAGCCCTCTAGCTAAAGCTGCATAGTAGTGGTTCAACCAATTGTCATCCAATTCGATCTATTTATTTGAAGAGTTTAGTTTGGCATTCATTCACCAGCTTGCTAATGGCCGAAGGTATCAAAAAATGGTGTTGACTCTCTTCAACATCCATCAAGAGGAGGATGAAATTTTACAAAGTTATATTTAAAGGTTCACCATTGCAGCCCTAGAGGTACTATCAACCATGCAAGATGTACTAGCCAATTCTTTTCCACAAGATCTTGTTCTTTCATTCCTTAGCCAAGAAATCGACTAATTTTGATGATTTGCTAGCTCGAGCAAAGATGTACATAAATATGAAGGGAGTCCAACGGATGAAAAATGTGGACTCTATAGAAAAAAAAAAAGAAGAAAAGAAGGAAGACAACCCAATCCTCCAAAGGTATGAGTAGTATACTACCATGAGACGTCACAAGTTTTAATAGCTATAGAAGGTAGGAATATAGTAAAATAGCCTCGAAAGTGCAAGGATAGACCCACAAAACCCATATCAAATAAGTTTTGTAGGTTTTATAATGAATGTGGGCATCTGATTAATGAGTGTTATCACCTAAAGGATGAAATAGAGAAGCCCATTAAGGATGAACACATAATGAATTCATTTACAAAGATGGAGAGCGCACCAGCCCAGCTACAAGAGAGTGCCTTCCTAGAATACCCCAACATGGATGACGGATGGAGCAGAATTGTGAAAATTTGGCACTACTCCATAGGTATTCATATGGGGTGAAGTACAAGGTCTTCTTAACCATACTAGCTAAAGCCACACAACAGTGGTTCTACCAATTGTCATCAAATTCAATCTATTCATTTAAAGAGTTTAGTTCGACATTTCTTCACAAGTTTGCTAGTGGCCTAAGATATCAGAAAATGGTGTTGACCATTTTCAATATGTATTATGAGAAGGATGAAAGCTATATTTAGAGGTTCACTATTGCAACCCTAGAGGTACCATCGGCCACACAAAATGTATTAGCCAATGCCTTTGCACAAGATCTTGTAGATGGGGGAGTTCTTTCTTTTTTTTAGCAAACAAATCGGCTAAGAATTTTGATAATTTGCTAGCTCAAGTAGAAAAACATATGAATATAAATAAAGTCCAGCAGATAAAAAGGCAAACACTATAGGTGAAAAAAAAATAGAAAAAGAAGGAAGATAATATGCTAAGAATCCCAATTCCTCCATAGGTATGAGCAGTATACTCCTAGAGGGTACTTAAGTCATATGTCTTAATGGCTATGGAGGGCAAGAATATGATTGAATAGCCTCAAAAGAGCAAGGATGGATCTATAAAGCCCAAATTAGATAAACTTTGCAGGTTTCATAATGAATATGGCCAACTGATTGGTAAGTGTTATAACCTAAAAGATAAAATAGAAGAGCTCATCAGGGCTAGACACTTGAAGGAATTCATGTATAGAGATAGAGCGCCAACTGACCCCACTTAGGAGGGAGGATCCCCCCAGAATACCTCGAGATAGAGGAATGATGGACTAGGAGAGTGAACCAAAAGTAATGAATGATTTTTATTTTTATTGATTTTCATTTATGTCATGGGGCTCCTCGATAGCAAGAAAACCCTCTGGGATTTATATTTTGGAAAATTGATTTTTTTATTTCACATGGATTCTTGGATATCAAGCAGATTGGTTTTTTTCTCTCGATTATATGTTTCTTTTCTTTATGCCTTGTATCGCTGACTTACAAATGGAATACCTCCTTTTCTTTGGCACAAGATGTTGAGCATTAAAGAACCTAACCTTCATGTGGTTCATGGAATGGAGCTTGGAAGATTGAAACTTGTTGCTTATAAGTGTTTAAATTGAAGCTTGTCGATTACAAGTATTTGAGCTAATCGAGTTCGAGCTCATTGTGATTCATGAAAGAAAACTCCAAAGATTGAAAGTCATTGATTACAAGTGATGAATGGATTTTATACCCATTAATTGAGTACCATTTGCTTAAATTTTTGTTTAATTTTTGAGTGTTTATGTTAATTTTTATGCATTTAGTTTAAAATATTGTAGGTAATAGCAAAATGAGGAGAAAATGAAAGAAACATAAAACTTGGTTTAAATTTAATAATTCGGTTTTTGGTGTTATTGGAGCAGTGTTCATATTTCAATCATAACATTTTGCTCCAATATCATTTTGACTTATTTCTTGAATCATTGGAAAGCCAAGATATATGTATATAATATTTATGTTTACTATGAAATTCAGTTCTTTCTATTTCAATGAGAAAATTTGGGTTAAAAAATCTGCACCTGACTGAAAATTTTTAGTATGACACATTTTGGTATTTTAGGCATAAATCTTTCCACCAATTTCATATTGAGTTGATTCAAGTACCTATTGAAAGCCAATACACAGAGCTACAATTTATATTCAGATATCAAAAGCTAATTTAGCATAAAAATGGGTGAAACATCAGTTGAAAATACTATAAGCATAGTAGAAACTCACATTGGACAGCAAGAGCAGCGCCTAGGCGCTGTCCTGTAGCGCCTAGGCGCTACAATCACTGTCCCAGAAGGTGATATATGTATCTAGTTCTATATGTAGAAAATCATAAATTGCATGTGAGATAGGAATATACTTACATGATTTGTATAGCCTTGTTAGAGATCCATAGAACTTAATAAATTGTTGATTGTTATAATTTCTATAAGAATATAGTGAGTTAGCAATTGATAATATTTTCATTAGATCTTAGGAGAGACTATTGGATTATTTAGGTATTCTCGATTATCACTTGGGAAATAAATTGAGACTGATGCGATAAATTATTCAATTCAGATTATTTATGGTGAAATCATAATCCTAGGCTTTTAGTTATTGAAATTCATCTTTAAATGTTTTTCATCATTAATTTAGTTTGGTTGAATTTAGTTTATAAACAAAAATACAAAAATGCATTTATTCAACTAAAATTAGAGTTAACATAATTTCGGTACTTAATAATTCAACAATCATCATGAGAACGATAATTGATTCATCACTTTATTACTTGTATACGATAACGTGCACTTATGTTCACTAAATTTCACAAGAAGTTTTTGGCACCGTTGCCGGTGATTGTTTTGTTTTGTTAATATCGATACCAAGTAACTGTGATTTTAATTTGAATTTTTCTTGTATATATTTTTCTTTTATCGTTTGAGTGTGCCCTTGTTTATAATCGCAGGTGTTTTCTTGTGTGTGTAATATGATTAAAAAGTGGTAGACGAGATGGCATATAATTCATACTATTGGACAAATGAATATGACATGACAAATCAAACTTCAACTCAAGCCTCTAGAACAAATCGAGTTGATGCCATTAATGCATTGGGTGCTCAAGTGCAAATACTTTCAAAAAAGATGGAGAAATATTTTACAGCAAATGTTAATTATTCACCATTCAAGGTACGTGAGTTATATGGTGGTTTTCATGCAAGAGCACAATTCCAATGGAGCAATCAATTTGTACCACCATATGTCGAGTATGCTCAATATGGGTGGAATTACAACCAACTATAAAATTATCCTTTCTCCAATACTTATTAAGGATGGCCAAATCATTCTAATGTTTCATAGAGAAATGATGTGAATATGATGTGGCATGCACTTAGTTACCCACAATTGGAGAATAAGCAAAGTCTTGAAGAAGCTTTAGGTCAATTCGGACGTACTACCGACTAAATCTTGTTGCGAACTAAACCTAGTAATCCATCACCAAAGAGGATTTTTCTTAATGAAGTAATAGCTCAATTAGCAAACACTCAGAGCCAATTCATGTTGGAGGCTACAATTGATGTTCAAATCCATCATCACAACTTTAAAACTCGAAGATCCAAAATTGTAAGATAGATAACATATTTCCAACAAGACATTAAGATAATTTGCCTTACACAACTGAGGCAAATAGAAAGAGCGAAAAATATTGGGATGTTAGTTTGCTAAGTGATGAAGAGATGGAAATTGTCTTGTGGATTAAAAATTTGATGAAGGATGAACAAGAGGTATCAACACAAATATCTCTAGTGGAGAATAGAGAAGACCAAGAAAATGTTCAACCAAACCCTTCTCAAGAGCCATCACGGGGAGTTTCTTATCCTAAAACTTGTTTAATTGTCACTCGAGGCGAAATCCTAGACTACATAATATTAGGAAAGTGATTTAGGCCATTTTTGGACCGTTTGAGCCTTTCAAGCCACCCTATTTATGATGCATAATCCCTAGTGTCCCCCGATTGAGTCTAATGAGCAATTTTCTTTGTCACCCTATAAATCAACCTCAACCACTGTATTTTTTTTATCTTATATATTACCCCATATTCAACTCATTGTTATTCTAGTAACATCATTTTGAGCATTGAAAGTGGTTTGAAAAAACAATGATAAAAGAGAGGTAACGATTTGTACAAAACTCCTAAAAAAAAATATGTCAAGAAATATGATAAAAGAGTGCGACACCAATTGTTTATAAAACAAATAATAATAAGTTTGGGGGTCTAGCACTTCAAAAAAAAAGGAGAATATGTGAAAAAGTGGGAATTTAACGAATAAAGTGGTATGACAAATCAAAAAAAGAAAGGTTCATAAAGATGTGAGACGAAATGTAGTAGTGCTCATCAACAAGGTTCTAGAATAATTGTGTGCTATGAGTAATTTGAGCTACTATATTATCTTTTATCCTACCATTACCTTAGCCACACATTACAAGCTTTCAAAATTCTAATGATCCTTGGTGTTATGTTAGTCTACATTAATAGAGAGTGACATGAAAAACAAGCCTATGGAATTCTAAAACACATAAATAAAATATCAATAATTTTATTGTAAGTTTGCATAAACCAATCCGAGTAATAAAATTTTTAGCGTAAGCGGCTACACACACACACACTCAAAGGATTTAAAGATAGGTGAATTTGACACTTTAGTTGAAATCGTGCATTTTGATGATATTTTGAGATTTTCTTGAGTTATAAACTCACAACGTTCTTTGAAACTCATTTGGTTAGTAGGTTTAATTATCACTTATTATTTTACTTGTTTTATTTCTTTCTTTTGCTCGATGACTCGCAAAATATTAAGTTTTGGGGTATTTGATAAGTGGATTTTATACTAATTAATTGAGTACCATTTGCTTAACTTTTTATTTAGTTTTCGAATGTTTATGTTACTTTTTATGCATTTAGTTTGAAATATTGTAGGTAATAGCAAAATGAGGAGAAAATGGAAAGAAACATAAAACTTGGTTTAAATTTAGAATAATCCATTTTTTGGTGCTATTGGGGCAGTGTTCATATTTCAATCATAATTTTTTGCTCCAATATCATTTTGACTTGTTTCTTGAATCATTGGAAAGCCAAGATATATATATATAATATTTATGTTTACTATAAAATTCAATTCTTTCTATTTTAATAAGAAAAATTGGGTTAAATAATCTGCACTTAACTGAAAATTTTTAGTATAACACATCTTGGTATTTCAATCATAAATCTTTCCACCGATTTCATATTGAGTTGATTCAAGTGCCTATCGAAAGCAAAGACACAGAGCTACAATTCATATGAAGACACTAAAAGCTAATAGCCTAGAAATGGGTGAAACATTAGTTAAAAGAGGTTACAAGCGCAGTAGAAACTCATCTTGGACAGCAAAAGCAACGCCTAGGCGCTGCAATCACTGTCCATGATAGAATGTGCAGCACCTAGGCACTGCCCTCATTGGACTGCAGCACTAATTGGCGCCTAGGCGCTGCCAACTAGGCAAGTAAGGGTAAATTGGTCTTTTATGCCCTTTTTAGGGCATCTCCCATCAAGTTTAAGTTTTCCAAAAGCTTCCATTTCAGATTTTTTAGAGAAGGAGAGAATAGGAAACAAGCCAAGAAACAAGGAGATGAGAAGAAGAGGAGAATTCTTCCATGATTTGTGAAGAAGACATCAACAAGGAAAGAATTTCATCTTCTTTCTAGTTTTATTTCACTGTTCTCTTTCTTTTTTTCATTATGTGTATGAATATTGTTAATTTGTATTTCATTTTCATCATAAAGTAATTTATTTTTCTAAGATTGTGATGTAATCTAATTATATGTTTTTTGAATATTTATATCAATTCAATTCTCAATTTATCTTCAAATTGAATTTTCTAAATTGTTCTTAATACTTTCAATTACTTGGCCACTAATTGAATGATTTGTTAATCATATTGACCCGAAAGGTGATATATGTATCTAGTTCTATATGTAGAAAATCATAAATTGCATGTGAAATAGAAATATGCTTACATGGTTTGTGTAATCTTGTTAAAGATCCATAGAACCTAATAAATTGTTGATTGTTATAATTCACATAAGAATATAGTAAGTTAGCAATTGATGATATTTTCATTAGATCTTGGAAGAGGCTACTGGATAATTTAGAGATTATCAATTATCACTTGAAAAATAAATTGAGATTGATGCAATAAATTATTCAATTCGGATTAATTATGGTGAAATCATAACCCTAGGCTTTTAGTTATTGAATTTCATCTTTAAATGCTTTTCATCATTAATTTAGTTTGGTTGAATTTAGTTTATAAACAAAAATACAAAAATGCATTTATTCAAATAAAATTAAAGTGAATATAATTTCGGTACTTAATAATTCAACAATTCTCATAGAAACGATAATTGATTCATCACTTTATTACTTATATACGATAACGTGCACTTGTGTTCACTAAATTTCGCAACAAGTATTTGAATAGAAGCTTGTAGACTACAACCGTCTAAGTTGATCGAGCTTGACCTTCTTGTGATTCATGGGATAGGGATCGGAAGATTGGAACTTGTTAATTACAAGTATGTGAACCAACTCTTATTGATTACAAGCATTTGAGTTGATCTAGCTCAACCTTTGTGATTCATGGAATTGAACTCGAAAGATTGAAACTTATTTATTACAAGTGTTTAAACTAAGGCTTGTTTACTATAAACATTTTGTTGATGAGCTTGACCTTTATATGATTCATGGAATCGAGCTTGGAAGATCAAAATTTAAGTACAAGTATTTGAATTGAAGCTTGTTGATTAAAAGTGTTTGAGCTGATAGAGTTCGACCTTCCTATTATTCATAGAATCAAGCTTAGGACATTGGAAATTTTTTTCTACGAAGTGTTAAAGTTGATTAAACTATGCCTCCTTATAAGTAGGAAAGTCAGGTAATTTATTATCTTATGGTGACGGATTATAAGTCTAGGCGAGCTGGTGATCTCTAGTAGATGAAGCAACATTCCTTGTTGATCAGATTCAAAGTGGCTCGACTTTCAAATTTTGAACAAGGTGGCCAACTTTGGAGCGAGGTTAGGAATGTTGAGCTGAGAGGAGTGGGTAGGCGAAGTGTTCAAATGATTGAGGACAACTCTTCTCCACTCTTTTTAGCTCAGTACTTAACCTGTGTTGATCGAGTGGCGGGACTAGATGATATGACTTGAATTGGCCATAAGATAGTGGGTTAAGATTGCAGAGTTGTCCTCTGACAAGTTAGGAGGTTGATTGTTGAGTTGAGGCTTGTAGTTGTTAGAATTGGACTAGGCTTCCCTCTTAGGGTAGTTCATCCCAATTCACGAAATGGCCCACTTAATCATCTTGTGTTTGGAGGCTTAGACATTTCTAGAGGGTTGAGTCCAATTAGAATGGAACCTTGGATTCATAGTTATAACGGGGAATTGATTCTAACCTAACAAGATAATATTAGAATCCTACCTAGAGAAGGTCAAGTTTCTCTTATAAATGATTTTTTTTTTTAATAAAGATTAAGGTACGCATTCAACAAACAATATTATTTCTCAAAAAATTCCTTCTAACTTAAATATTTGAAGAATTTCACTGGACCAAAAACCCAGCACGGTGACGTTGGGTTTATAGGAATTCTTGGAAGACCAGGCACACAATCATAGAGTAATTTATTTATTGTCATGTGAGTTTGAAAGTAAGTTTATGGTATACGCACCTGAAATGTAACAGTAGAGGTTGAGTTATTTGTGACGCTGGTGATGTTGGATCCCCCAATAGCCCCATGGAGCAGGCACACTAGTGATTGCCAATGATTGTCACTCACTGAATCCCCAACAAACATAATCTTTTTGCCCTTCATTCTCCTCAGAAAATCTCTGCCATCAAATCTGCAAAAACAAACTCTTGGTAATCAACTTCATAAACATTTGGGAGACAAAAAGAGAACAAACAGGAATGCTGATTATAATCTGTATCATGCTTGACGAAAAACGTAAAAAGAAAAAAAAACAACATACCGAGGTAAGTTACAGCCATTGGGTTGCCATCTATATTTAAGGTACTGATGATCAGGCCGACCGTACTTCAAGCAGTCGAATTCCTTTCGAATGGATGGGCATTTCGATGAGTCGAAAAGAGGGTAGGATTCATCATACACCCACTTCCCTTCATACAGATTGCAGCCCTTCTGCTTCACCTGAAGCAAACTTTGAGCTGCATCTGATGTGCTGAGACAGGGTAAAAACATGGACATGGAAACAAGAACAAACAGAAGATTGCTTGTAATTCCTTTGTCCATCTCCTGTTTTTGTTTTGTCAGCTCTGTGTTGGTGGGGTGGGGGAAGGGGGGTTTGAAGGAAGAGGAAGAGTTGTCAGACCAGGCTGACCTGCATTATATATAGCAGCATCCTAAAATGGAACAACTGGTAAAATATTAGAGTAATCTTACAATGGAACAAGTGGTAAAATATTACAGAAATCTTACAGGAAACATCTTTTTTCAGTATTCATAGGATTTGTGTGGAGGACCTTAGACAATCTGTTAATTCAGATGGTAGCTACAATTTTTGATGAATCATTAGTTTGTTCAAGCAATTCCATTGAGTCAGATTATCCTTAATTATCAAATCCTATTGTTTCCGTCTTGGAAAGGGAAGTGGTGTAGTGCCTTATACCAGAATTTGAGTAGCAGAATCCAATACAAGGAACCTAATTACTAAAGTTGTCGTTCACAATGGGATTAACAGGACAAGAAACAATGCAAATTCCATTTATGATGTTTGATTTCTATATGTAAAGAATAAGAAATGTAATCCACAAAGTTGGTAAATTTGTGTATATTCAAAGTCCAAAACATATTATGGTTTGAGATTCCATCAGCAGTTAAACTATTCTAAGAAATCATAAGCATATAATTGAAATCTGGATCAAGACAATTTGAAGGAGATTTTCTTCTTTTGTTAATTGGACAATTGAAAGGTGGTAGAGAGGTGATTTGCAAGATTAGTTTGACAAAACAATGCATGAGGGCAGAGCCTGGATCCATGGGGCTATTTGCCAGTACCCACATGCAAAGACACATGACAAACACCTCATTTGTGGGCATCACTCACATCTTCATTTTGTTATTTATTGGCCTCACCTTTACATGAATGTCTATCTCATGTGACCTTAAATATAACATGGGAAAAACCTGCCCAAAATAGTAAAGAAACAAAGATAGTTCTCCTCTTCCACACTCACCTTTCAAATAGATAAAATTCTTGAAAAGTCTTTGCCCATTAGCCCGATTCAACCACGGGTTCACTTATGTGGGGGGTTCACTTGTAATTTATATAGACTCCATGTATTCTAGCATGATTCCATTATTATTGGTAAATCCAACCTTCCATTGTCATTTGACAAAAAACAATGATTTTGCTGATGAGGTACAATATAGGATTGTGTGCTTCAATATCCATGTGCCCAAACATTAGGAACTAATTCGTGGATGTCTTTTTCTAGTTAGGGACTAGGTACAATACATTTGGTTCATTGACGATCGTTGAATTAGATGGAGTGGATGTTTTTTACCACTTATTCTCCTTTCATCTAAGAATTTCACATTTAAATTCATTCGGTACATGCCATTAATATTATGTTTGCCGCATCAAGAAAATCATGCAGTATTACTTTGGGAGAATTTCCTTTATGTTATATTTAGATCTTGAATTTATTAAGAAAAAAAAATAATGATAATTTTCTTGCTTCAAGTAATATAGTTTTGTGGTATAATTTTCTTGCTTTAAAAGAAATAATGATAATTTTCATTTTTTTTTCCTATTCCTTAATGATATTTTTTTTTATTTTTAAAATTCAAGATCCAATATAGCCTTGTGGTTTAAGGTCAAAAAGGATTTATGCGGTTAAGGAATAGGAATGAAGGATTGTCACCTAAGAAAGCAAAAGTTTTGGCAAATAAGTTACAACAAATTTTATCCAAAAAATAGAAATAAGGCAATAAGAATACACACAACTCTTTTCAAACCTCAAAATGCTTAAGGAAAATGGTGGATAGGCCCTTATGCATCATTTACTTGCAATTCGAGTCCCATCTAACTATGGATATTAACAATTATTATGATTTTAACTTATATTATGTAGATAGAATAATTTATTTTACTTGATTAGTTTTTGATATTTTAATGTACTGCATGATGTAATTAATAAAAAAATCAAGAAATTATAATACGTATATACCTTTGGGTTGATTTTCTTTTTTCATAAGTGCAATAACATCTTTTTCATCACTTTTCTCACTAGTGCTTGATAGAAAGGAATGAACAAATTAATATTAGTACCTATATGAATATCATATTTACTATCCCTTTTTACATTAATGTTTATTTAGGCTAGTGACATCTTGTGTGGCAAAGGTTCATAATGATATATTTCTTTCCCAATTTTTGGTTCCAATAGCAAGGCAAGTAGCTGATGCAGCACTATTCATTTATACCAAATTTGGTGAATAGTAAATAATAATTTCAAGATCCCACAAGTTTTATTTTTTTTTGTCACAACTTAGGATTAACATTAGTCAAGATATATAATATATTCAATTACGGAATAACCAAGAATTTTGTGTTTATTATTTCCCACATATATTTAAAAAATATGAAAGTTTTGTGAATTTTATGATATAAAAAGCTATTGAAAATATTCAAAACACAATTTATTTATTTTTTCTCCGAGACGTTGGGAATATAAAAATAGTAATTTGAAAATCTTCAATTCTTCTTGTGCCAAATAAAGTTTTGGTTTTATCTTATTCATAAAATAAAGATTAACCTTCTTGGAGGATTATAAAAATTGCACAACAACATAAATCATTTTATCAAGTAAAAATTTATGCAAAAAAATATTTTTTTGGGAAGTAAACGTGTCATTTTTAGGAGGTTTTAAACAACAATCATCCTATATTATGAACAAAACTTTAAATAAACCCTATTATGTGAATAGTTATAAGGATAAATCTCACTTTACCCCCTCTATTTTGATTTAATATTATTTTATTTGATTGTACTCTCAATTATTTCATTTTATTCCCTTATATTCTCATTTTATCTTACTTTACCCCCTTGTACTCTAAAACAATTAATCAAATTATCCTTACCAATTATTTATAGTAAAATTATTATAAAATTTTTTAAGATTGATAGACTTGTATTTATATTCTAATATTTTTTAACTTAACTAATAACACTTAACATTAAATTCATTTTAAATTTTATTATTCTTAATGTTTAATAGCTATTTTTTTTATAAATATAGTTCCTATTAAATTCCTATATTATATGATATTTTTTATTAAATAATATATTTTACTTATAAATTTTATACTTATCATAAATATAATAAATATATATAACATATTTCTAAAAAGTATTTTGTTAAATATACAAAATATTAGTAATAAATTTCTCATTGATAGTGGAATTATTAAAATTTCATAAAAACAATGTTATATTAAAAAAAAGTTATTTTTAGGTATAATTTAATACTATTAAATAAAATATAAATAGTCGAATTATTGTAATTTAATACATACTATGTTCTATTTAAAAAATCATAATCATTTTACTAATTATTTTTATTACTATGACTTGATTATAATGATTATTTTTGAATTTAACATAGTTTATATGAACTTATGATAATTCTATTAATAATAAAAAATTATTACTAATCTTTTATGTATTTAGTAAGATATTATTTAAAAATATTTTATATATTTTTTGTGAATTTATATTGAGTAGAAAATTTATAAATAAAGTGTATTAACTAATAAAGAATATTATAATATATACTAATTTAATAAGAATTATATTAAATTAAAAATTAACTATTAAAATTGAAGTATAATAAAAAAATTTAAATAAATTTAATGTCAAGTATTAATTAATTAAATTAAAAAATTATTAGAATATAAATATAAATCTATTAATTTTAAAAAAAATTAAAGTAATTTTACTATAAATAATTGATAAAGGTGATTTGGTTATTGTTTTAGAGTACAATGGGGTAAAATAAGATAAAGAGAGTATAATGGGGTAAAGTGAGATAGAATGAGAGTATAAGAGGGTAAAATGAAATAATTGATAGTATAAGAGAGTAAAGTGATACTGAATCAAAATAGAGGGATAAAGTGAGATTTACCTAATTATAATTATTCCAAAAACTCAAGTACAAAAGCCTCCTAAAAATTCTAGAGAGCTTCACCTTCCTCAATTTCGTTTAATCACTTTCGCGTGATCATACAGATTAAAACCAATAGAATAATTAAGTAACGTTAAGTGGAACCTAGAGTGCAATTAATAATGAAATTCTTGGAATTAGAACACATATTAGTGTAGTAAATCTTAGAAATGATGTCCAATTACTGAAAAGTACTTCTTCTGGAGTTTTAATTTTCTTTCTGGAATATCATAAAATAAAAATTTTAGTTTTTATAGTAAAAATTAATTTTAAAAAAAATTCTCTCAATTATTTAAAAATAATAGTTTTTCACAACTAACTTATTCGTACTGATCAAACTAATCTCAATATTTTAGAATCAATGAAGTATAATGAAATGGAGCATTGATTTTGAGACTATGGATCAAAAAATTCAACAGAATATTTTCGTCCATAACTGCAGGTTTATTCAAATTCATTCCATCAGTTTATCTGTACATAAACAATCCTTAACTTTGGCCACCTAAGTTTAAACATCGCTGCTGTTTTGGTCCTCACTTATGGCTTCAAGTCCAGAAGGCATAAGTTGCTCAGGGTCACTTTTTTGTTCTTTCTTGTATGGATTTATTGGTGATGCTCTCAAATTCTGGTAGAGGGAGCATCTGTGATGTGACCATCATTTTTGTGCATCCATGATCGTTTGTTTGTGGGAAATGCAAAATGAGCATAACCTTGCATTTCTTTGGCAAAGAATGACCTTTTACCAAGATTTTGCTGGTATTTTTCCTCATTTCCTTAGTTAGTAGGCATATATTATGTTTTAAAAGGAATGAATGAGTCTGCTAATTGCTTAATGGGATCAGTGTTAAGAGCAAGAAATAATCATCTTTTGGAGGGTATATGTCTTTACGGATAATGAGAGAATTCTTCGATGCATATTTTGATTTGTAGGGAAGGCAATTTCAAAATTTAAAAGGGGCAAAATTTTGAATTTTATGTGATTTATATATAAAACTTGAGATTATGGATAAAAATAGGAGATGGGGATTCTAGGCCTCCTACTGGCTCCATCTCTGTATGTCCTGAATTCCAGTTGTCACTGGGAAAAAAAAATGGCGGCCTGGCCTAGAAATATTAAGATAAAGGGTAATTGCATAAGCTATGACTCAAAGGGATTCCAGAAATGCCTCTCTTTTTTGTACTGATTGTTTTTAGATGTCAAAAAGAATCTGCTAAGCAAATAACTCATTGTGTTCTCTGTTTACTTATTTAGAAAGAAAATATATTTGCTGTGAAAATTGAACAGAACAAAAATAGGTAATTTTGAGCTTCTATATCTCCTTTTTTGTGTTAATATATGCGCAATTGTAATAGGGTATTTCGTATAATTATTTGTTAGAATACATGCATTTGGCTAAGTGACATAATAGCTGTTAAAACAAAATGTGATGGATTGTTATCCTTTTTTCTCAAAATTGCTGGGGACATTCTTGGCACAGCCCTGCGACTTTGTCAATGATGCTGGGGACATTAACCTTCAAATTGTTGTTGCAGGAGGGCATTTCGTAGTTTAAGGACATATATCTTAACATTGATGTTCTTAATCCAACAACAACAATTGTTAGCTTATATAATAGATGAGTACTTGAAGGTTAAGGTACACTCTGTTACAGAAAGGACAATAACTGAAGAAACTAAAAATGTCACACAGTTGTCCCTAAACTTGCAGCACACAGGAAAGCGCTTTATAGTTTGTTGTTGGCTTAATCATCTTCCCATTAAGCTTCTTTTTCTCCTCTCCAGAACATTCAGTATATTTGAATCAGGCTTGAGAAATACATTTGCAACTGAGCTGGTCCCTCACTGTGCCTGCACTATAAAGGATGAGAGCATCTTGTCATTTTGACATTAATGAATATGTTTTTGTCATAAAATTTGGTGATGAAAACCGGATTGATTTTTCTCTTACAAAGAAATGGAAATACACAAGAAATGAGATATAGTTTTCTGTTTTTACCTGCAACTGATATCAGCTGCATGCCTGCAGTAGACTGTCATGGTGAAATACTGAACTCTGCCTCTGCTGGAGTTCTCATTTGGTTGTTGGCATGACTTTTTCGAATGCTTCTACTAGCAGTGCAACTTTTCTCTTGCGAGCAGGACCAAGTTTTTTGACTGCTTGTCTGAGTGCATAATCTACCATCCATTCCTCTGTGTTCTTCCTTTCATCCAGCTCTTGGTGCCTCAGATCAACCTTTTCTGCTTCTGGGCCAGGTTCCAGTGGTAAGAAATTTGGTGCTCGTGGATTGAAGTGTCCTGGTTCATCTGATTTCGGGATAAGCTTCTTGCACTTGACTTTAGCTTGAGTTGAACAACTGTCTTCAGTTTCTGGCATTGCTAAGTTTCTGGCTTTCACTTCATGAATGATATGGCATTCAGGTTCAGTGGAATTCAGCCAAGAAACCTCTGAATGAGGCTCATTTTCTGAGTCCATGGGGCTCACTGGTTTGAAATTCTCTGCTTGATGGCATTCTTTCTCCACTTGGTCCTGGTTTTCACTGTTGATGCTCTGATATTCATCAGAAAAGTGATCTTCATTCTGAACCTGATGGCCTTCATCTGTAGAAGTTTGATTTGATACCTGATCTTTTGTGATGGTATCGTACATGGCTTTACCACCGCAAGTTCCCATTTCCTCAACAGGACCCTTCAAGAGGTCCCATGCTTGTTTTCCCATCACTGCAATTGCTTCTTCATTAGGAAGATATTCATCTTTTAGATTATCCAACGACGTTTCCTCTTCAACCATAATGTTGTAACACATTGCTGTATCGCCAATGTGAGGACCTGTTATTGGGGTCTGGTTGCCTTCAAACAAGAAATCATTCTTATCTTCAGGTGCTGCTTCTGGTTCTCCCACTGGAACCACAACAGGTACTAAAGTCTTCAAATTTCTGAAACTCTCCAGATAATCATATGAACCAACGGATTCACCGTCACAGGTAGACAATGTGTCTGAGCTCAAACTCTCTTCATCAAAGGACTCTTGTGATACTTCATCCGCTGAAACTTCATCAAAGCGGCAGCTGAGTCTGTTGTCTAACTTGATTATGAACCCGGCATGGATAATAACTTTACCTCCTTCCTGATCAGGTTCATTCTCCGTTTTGGAGGTGTATTCATAATCATCATCAAGATACAGAAGAGAGTGTTGACCTGTCTCCCAGTCCATACCAGAAGAATCAGAATCTATTTCATGGAAATCAACACTTGGCATGCTTTCTACTGCAACATCGCTCAAGAGTTCCAGTTTTGCCTCTTGAGCCAAAGATGGGGGAGATACTTCTTCAGCTATGTTTTCTTCATGGAAGTGTGCAGCAGTTGCTATCTCTTTAGAATTGAGATCTCCGGTTTGTTCAATATTTTCACAAGAATCAATGTCATAATAAAGTGGTCCATCTGAAAGCATCTCCACAACTTTTTCTTCATGATTTTCAGCGGCTGTTTCATCTCTGCCTTCAACCGACGCCGTAAGATCAGCAGTATCTTCATTTCCTGTATTGTAGATTTCAATGAAGAAATCGCTGTGCTCCTCTTGAGTCAGAGAACTAATTGTTGAGCCATTCATATCATCTTGAAATGGGAGTTTCTCATCAAAGTTCGAACCACCTCCATTAGGCCTTGCTCGCCTTGGCGATAGACATCCCAGCTTTATGCTTCTCTGAGTTTTGAGCATCCGCCTCCTTGCTGATAAGAAGCACTTTAATGGGGGCAAGGGAGCATGACGATGGCCATTGAGAGAACAGTAATTGTATGGGCAAACCTTCATGGCAGAGGTCCCCTCTGATTCTGTTCCCCCAGGACTGAGCTTGAGGTAAGCAGGAAACTTACAATCTTTCGAAGTCGAAGAGCATGTTGCTCTCTCGACATCTAAATTTTTACATAAAACAACAGGAGAACATTTTTTCACCAAAGCTCTTGCTGGTTTAAAGCTAGGAGTCTTTATCAAAGTCCTCATCATTTTCAAACTACTAGTCCTAGCCAATGTTTTTGTTGCTTTGTTACCTAAAGCTAAGCTAATTTTCGAAGAATGCGAACATGAATTATCAGGACTAGTTTGAGGACTTTTGGTACTCACCTGTGATTGTTCCTTTCTTGCATCAGTACTGGTCGTCGACTTCATGTAATTTGGTATTGCGGCTGGTGACTGCTTCTGCAGGGTTGCGCCACTGGTTGGAAGAGCAAGAGCAGGTGGCGGCTTTCCCGGTTGTTTTACCTGCTTTCTCAAATTTTGAGAACGCGGGCTGTCAAGTTCCGGGCGCTTGATTGATCCTGATTTCTTCATCTTCTTCATCTTCAAGTCCGTGCCTCCGTTCTTGGCATCCTGGTGCTGCAAAGAAGATGGTTTGAGGTTCACCAACAGCTTTGAGGTTTTAACATGATCAGCTTGGATGCCAAGCTTGTTGGGCACCTTTCTTTGCACCATCTTCAACGGAAAACCAATGGCAGAAGCATTGGACTTGAGGTTGTTTTGCTTTGTGATGGGGGAAGAAAAGTGGTTTCCTTTCAGTTTTCTTTTGGCTTGAGAGGAAGATTCGATGGATATGAAGACAGAATTGTTAATTCTTGAAATATCAATAAACAGAGATTCCAAGTTAGGTGTTGCTTTTGTTTGAAGTAGGGTGGCCTCCTTCTATTGCGTATTCCCAATTGGCGTATGGAATTTGAATAAGGTTGAGATGAGTATTGGATGCCGACCCTCCACTAACCTACCTCATGGGGCCCATACATACATATATATATATATATATGATGTGGCATAGAATTGTCCAATTTTTAATGGGCCTATGAGATGGGTTAAGGAAGACCATCGGATCTTATGGGCCTTGATGGTTAATAGTTGATAATAGGTTGACCAGGAAACGAATTATTATAATCAAGTAGGAGTAGTTTAGACATGCTCCAAGGATATCGATATATCTGAGTTGGTACATCCAACCTAATATGTCCGAAGTGGCTAGTTTTGGAGTTTGAGAAAATTCATAATTCACATTGTGATGTTAAATATTAATGATTTAATCAGGTAAGTGCATTTGTTCTTTTCCCAAAATTAAAAAAGAACTATAAAAAAGTGAAGACTTGGATATGATCTGTGTGTGTATGTAAGTAAGCATATGTCATTGTCTTGATTTAAATAACTTGTTTATGACATATCCCGCGTGCTGTGGAGAAGGGGTAGGGGTTGGGGTTTATTAATATTTACGCATATTTAATAATCAAAGATTTCTTAATTGATTGAGGCTTTCGTTATTTTTACTGATTTGAGCGTGAAGTGTTTATGCTGACTCCTCAGCATTTTCAGGTCAATTCAGCACAAGGTTCATGTAGATTAAGACAATCATTCAACTGAAATTCTTAATTGTTGCTGGAATTTTTGACATCATCAATATATATATATATATATATATATATATTATCTAACCCTTCACTTTTTAATTGCTTGTTTTTTGTTAGGGATAAATAAATTTCATCTTATATTTCATATTATTAATTTAAGTTTTTTATTCTAATTTCATATTTTATTTTATATTTTAGATCGAAAAATTATGTTATGTGTATAAACGCTGAATCAGGTTCTGATACATATGCTAGAAGTTAATCAATCAATTTTAGTATTTGGAGTAGAAATGAGAATTCGTTTCGCAGACAATGAAATAAATAGTTGTGTGCAGCGCGATCCACTCGCATGCGACGGCCAACCATTGTGCTGCTCGTTGCGTTTTTTTTTTTCGAGTTTGAGAAAATTCATAATTCACATTGTGATGTTAAATATTAATGATTTAATCAGGTAAGTGCATTTGTTCTTTTCCCAAAATTAAAAAAGAACTATAAAAAAGTGAACACTTGGATATGATCTGTGTGTGTGTGTAAGTAAGCATATGTCATTGTCTTGATTTAAATAACTTGTTAATGACATATCCCGCGTGCTGTGGAGAAGGGGTAGGGGTTGGGGTTGGGGTTTATTAATATTTACGCATATTTAATAATCAGAGATTTCTTAATTGATTGAGGCTTTCGTTATTTTTACTGATTTGAGCGTGAAGTGTTTATGCTGACTCCTCAGCATTTTCAGGTCAATTCAGCACAAGGTTCATGTAGATTAAGACAATCATTCAACTGAAATTCTTAATTGTTGCTGGAATTTTTGGCATCATCAATATATATATATATATACATATATATATATATATATTATCTAACCCTTCACTTTTTAATTGCTTGTTTTTTGTTAGGGATAAATAAATTTCATCTTATATTTCATATTATTAATTTAAGTTTTTTATTCTAATTTCATATTTTATTTTATATTTTAGATCGAAAAATTATGTTATGTGTATAAACGTTGAATCAGGTTCTGATACATATGCTAGAAGTTAATCAATCAATTGTAGTATTTGGAGTAGAAATGAGAATTCGTTTCGCAGACAATGAAATAAATAGTTGTGTGCAGCGCGATCCACTCGCATGCGACGGCCAACCATTGTGCTGCTCGTTGCGGGTTTTTTTTTCGAGTTTGAGAAAATTCATAATTCACATTGTGATGTTAAATATTAATGATTTAATCAGGTAAGTGCATTTGTTCTTTTCCCAAAATTAAAAAAAAACTATAAAAAAGTGAAGACTTGGATATGATCTGTGTGTGTGTAAGTAAGCATATGTCATTGTCTTGATTTAAATAACTTGTTAATGACATATCCCGCGTGCTGTGGAGAAGGGGTAGGGGTTGGGGTTGGGGTTTATTAATATTTACGCATATTTAATAATCAAAGATTTCTTAATTGATTGAGGCTTTCGTTATTTTTACTGATTTGAGCGTGAAGTGTATATGCTGACTCCTCAGCATTTTCAGGTCAATTCAGCACAAGGTTCATGTAGATTAAGACAATTATTCAACTGAAATTCTTAATTGTTGCTGGAATTTTTGGCATCATCAATATATATATATATATATATATGTTATCTAACCCTTCACTTTTTAATTGCTTGTTTTTTGTTAGGGATAAATAAATTTCATCTTATATTTCATATTATTAATTTAAGTTTTTTATTCTAATTTCATATTTTATTTTATATTTTAGATCGAAAAATTATGTTATGTGTATAAACGCTGAATCAGGTTCTGATACATATGCTAGAAGTTAATCAATCAATTGTAGTATTTGGAGTAGAAATGAGAATTCGTTTCGCAGACAATGAAATAAATAGTTGTGTGCAGCGCGATCCACTCGCATGCGACGGCCAACCATTGCGCTGCTCGTTGCGTTTTTTTTTTTCGAGTTTGAGAAAATTCATAATTCACATTGTGATGTTAAATATTAATGATTTAATCAGGTAAGTGCATTTGTTCTTTTCCCAAAATTAAAAAAGAACTATAAAAAAGTGAAGACTTGGATATGATCCGTGTGTGTGTAAGTAAGCATATGTCATTGTCTTGATTTAAATAACTTGTTAATGACATATCCCGCGTGCTGTGGAGAAGGGGTGGGGGTTGGGGTTGGGGTTCATGCAAAAAAAAAAAAAAGATGATTTTGTGCCTCAACTGCTCCATAATATTGTGTGGAGTTTGTCCCAAATTTTCCTTGTATGATGCACACAGAAATCTGACCTTTTGACGTGAAGAAAAATAAAGATTATCTAGTTTCATGTTAGTCAGACTAGTCTGCTAATAAAATTATCGCACCTATCTTGACCAACTTATTAGAGAGGGCCAAAAAGAAAAAGATAATTGCTAGTTCTAGTTATAGGACTTTAATTTAGCCATGAACTTAAATGTATGGGAAAGACAAATTAGCTTGTTTTTAAATGTGTAAAGGATTTTGGTAAATGTGGCTCCAAATATCACATTGTTGTATGATATTTAGATATAAGATACTACATATAACTACATCATTTTAATTCAAAAATTATTCTGTAATGTATTTAATATTCAAAAAATCATTCACGGTCATTATGCTTATAGCTTTATAACTGAGCTTAGGATTGAAAATTACCCAGTTATTCGATGTCAATTTACAATTAAACTTGGTTCAATACACGTAATAAAATAAATTTGAATATTTTTTATTATTAAAAAAATTATAAAATTTGACTCGGACTCAATAACCTAAAAGATTATAATATATATATATATATATATAATATATATATATATATAAATTACCAGTCATTTGTTTTGGTGGTACCATCTCCCACCTTTGTGTGGGCGGTCAGGGTTCAACCCATTATGTGTGAGTGGGTGTGTGTCTATATATATATAGACATATATATATACATACATAAGTATTGAACAATTCATTTCATTTTTTCTAGCATATTCAAATAAAATTTAAAGTCTATAAAAATGTTCAAATTCTCCAAAAAGAACATCTCATGGTATATGTTGTGTGGTGGTGAATGGTGAAATGTTTTGGGCTCGTTAAATTGGTGGTCCAATTCTGCAATAATAAAAAAGCAAAACTGAGCAAATGCTCGGGCAGAAAATGCGCCCATTGGGCCTACACCAATAAGGGGAGCATATATGATAATGTAAAACTCCCGCTCCTCTTGATTTGATTTTATTATTATTTTTTTTTTTTTTGGTAACTTTTCTTATTAATAATGGAATTTAAAAGCATTAAGCAACACGAAAAAATAAAAAATAAAAAGCACTGATTTAAGCATCATATTTTTGCCCTACTAATTTGCGCAAATTAATATGAAAAAGTGACCCTTGTTAAGTGGAAAATGTCAAACTTTTTAGTGCACTAGAAATTGCTACCACTTTGTTTTAGTTGTGTTGCATCCAATTTTGTGAAACAATTTACAAAAATGTTGGTTCACACAATTCCAATTATATATATATAATATGAGTTTCACATGCTGGCAGTATGAGGGCTTCATATCCAGAAACAACTTAGAGCAACCCTTGTTTTATTTTTTTTGGTATCAACTTAACATTTCTTGTAGTTTTATGTAATTAGTAATTGTTATTAGTCGATGAATGTGTTATTATACACATGATTCTTGATTAATGTATATAATTTCTACTCAAAATTTTAGAGTCGTTCAATTGAATCTAATAATTTCAGAATCAGTTCGATGCATTAACGAACTATGATGTATTAAAGTATAATTTATTAAGTTAGTGAATCGAATACTAATGATTATTTAATAATTGATAATACGAATTGAAATTAACTAACCCGAAACTTATAGTAACAATCTCAAAAATGCATCATATATTTCCCAAAACATAACAAGAGAAAGAGGGCATTTGTCATTTAGTATTTGAATTTGGATCAATGGTACAATTAGTACTTTGTTTACTTTGCCTGCATGTTTATTCTAAATATCCCCCAAATGTTCATGGATGGCCTATGACTTAGTACTAGATTGTGACCGGCCATGGAATTTTATTCTAAGTACCTAACTAATTGTCCTTATCTATGACATGAATAAGTTGGCGGCTCGATTTTATTCAATTTGACACCTGTTCTCACTATAATTTATGCAGTCATCAATCGTTATACGCAATCCAAGTCTGAGTTAAAAGATTATCAAAATTTTAATTTCTTTTTTCAACAAATTTTAGACTATGTTGGCTTAAAATCTGTATTATATGATAAATTAAGTAAATATGGAGTCAATTTATATTCAAAAATAATAAATATTATCGCGTTGAAAATGATACTAATAGCAAATGAAGCACAAATAGGAGGAATATCAATAGAATGTAAAGCTCAGTACATCAATCAAGAGAAGCAACATTACTAGCTATTAATTTTAATATAGAACTCATCATCGACACGAACAATTTTTGTATATAGACATATAAAGCAGTTCGATGGAATAAAATAACACCGTAGAAGGGAATTAAAAATTCCACTATTTAAATTGTTGGAAATATGTAATTAAATTCTTAATAGTATCATCTAAGTCACAAAATACACAAAATGTGGTCAATTAGCAAAATACATCGCAACAATTTGTTGATGTTGTCACACTTTTTATAAACGCAGAAAACAAATGGTCAGAGTAATCTCGTGAAATGTGTTTGGCATGTGTCAGAGAAAATATTTATTTTTAGATTTGACATTTTTAATCTCGTGAAACATGTATATCTCTCAAAGTTCATTATTTTAGATTTCAAAGGAATCAAAAGAAGACTTTTTTATTTTTATTTTTTATTTTTTTGGGTAATTTGTGGTTTAATAATAAAACAAAAATGAAATTTAAGAACTATTGCAAATTCATCTAATTACCAAAAAAATCATGAACATGAAAAATCAACTACAAGAGAGGAAACAAAGTTATACCCAAGCAAATGAGCCCAAAGAGCTGACATTTGAGGAACTTGTGATATAATGGAAGTAGAAAGAGAAGGCGTGTGCCCAAGAAATGCGACATTAGTGAATATTTGGGTCTTAACTGTTGCTCTCAGGTTGGCCAACGGCGTCACTTATTGGATGCCACCCACAGAGCAAATAAGCAATTATGGGGAAGTTCAGAAATTGCCAAATCGCTCCCTAAAGATGGACTTAATTAGTAATTGACCATAAATTCCAACTAAAGATTGCAGGTTCAAGTCATGCATTTGGCAGTTTTTTTTTTCCTTTTTTTTTTTTTAATTTTGTTAAAATCATATAGTATGGATCCCCATCTGTATATATATATTTTAAAAAAATGTACAAGATGTTCTACAAAAGAAACAAAAAAAAAAACATCCTTTACAACACCTCGAATATGGAAAAAAAAGTTTCAATTTGAGAAAAAAGACAGAAACCCTAAATCCCACATAAAAAAACTCACTTCGATATGATTGAGAAGGGTATTCATAAAGAGGAATTGATAAGATCATATAGGAATAAGGTTCAAATCTATTAACATTTACCTCCTAAAGTTAAATTAATTATATATTTTAATTAAATATTATTAAAGAAATTAAACATATTAACTTTTAAAATATTCAAAAATAATATTTTAATATTTTAATTATTTTATATAATATTTATATTAATTTTTTAAAATTTTAAAAATTTATAATTTTATTTATTGTGTTGGTATAATTCAATATATATTTTTACCTTCAATCCTAAAATAAGAGTCATGGGATTGCATAGGGGTGTAGAGGTGCGTTAGGCACAATGCTCCTACTTATATATATGATGTCAGTTTTATAATTTTTAATAAAAGAAAAAAAGAAGAAGAAATTGCCCCAGCAACAGTGAGGCAGGTTCACCAAAATCCTGTGGAGTTGCTGTCGGCCACTTTTTTATTTTTATTTTATTTGGGGGGTGGGGGCAGGGGGGTGGGGGCGGTGGGTTTCTTTTTTCTAATTAATTGAAGAAATCTTATGGCAATAAATATAAAAACAGTTGGGAACATGGATCAAAACTGAGAAATTTGAGGTGTGATGCCACAAATGAAAATTATGGAATTTAAGGTATTGTATGTTCCCATTTCCAAATTCATTTTTTCATTTTATAGTATTTCTCGAGTCATATTTGTTTAACCTATTTTTAATAAAGATGTTCATTTTATCTTTTTATTTTTTTTAATAAAAAATTAATAACATCTCAAATCTAAAATTTCACTATACATAATTTTAATTATCAATCATTTTTTTATTATTGTAATTCAAAAGATATTAATAGGACTTATCACTGTCAACTCTATATATTTAATATATTATTATTTTGAAATTACATTATTCTGAGGAGACTAATCATCTACAAATATTATGAGTAAAATATCATATTCAAAGTGAATCCCACCAAATTTTACTTAATTAATATATTAATATTTTTAAATTATATAATTTCAGTGAAACTTATTATCTTTCAAATCATTCGAATAAATTATCATATTCAAATTAAATATTCAAAATAAATCCGACAACTACCAACTTTACAAATTATAATATACATAGATTTCTAAAATAATACTATAAAATACACAAACGAACATAATTTTATTTTATAATTCTCTCAAAACTACTTTATAATTCTCTAAAAACTACTCAAATCAAATATATTTCCAATCTCAAACCTATATAAAATCTCATTTTCATTCATTCAAATATAATTTCCCTTCTCACATAAAAACCAATACAAAATCAAATTTTGAATAAAAATAAGATTTCTCACTGAAAACACTAAATTTAGGCCAATAGATCTATAACAACTACACTATTGAACTAAAAATTACTACAAATTAATTAAAGAGAATTGTTATTCAACTTCAATTCATTCAAGTTCCATAATAAGAGTAAAGTCCATCTATACATAGGCA
Organism: Paulownia fortunei; assembly: GCA_019321725.1. Taxonomy (NCBI): domain Eukaryota; kingdom Viridiplantae; phylum Streptophyta; class Magnoliopsida; order Lamiales; family Paulowniaceae; genus Paulownia; species Paulownia fortunei. Next base: position 7,199,584 of record CM033109.1, on the reverse strand, counting down.
AGTCAAAATATTTATTCTAATCATGGAACAAAATAATGGGGTAAGTTCAAAATCGAATAAAAATTTGACATACCTAATAAAATAACTATTAATTTTCTAAAATATTAATTAATTTTCTTGTATTGTTATCCTATTTTTTATCGCTCTCATCAATTGATCTCATGCATAATACTTGGGATCAAACATGTTTATGTGACAAAATGTGTGACATCTAAAAAAATTATAAAATCTTTAAGCATATAATTGCAATATAATTATAACTATTGATCTTAGTACTCCATTCACATGTCTAAAAAATTACCGTTATTTCAATGCAAAAATATGAATGACAATATATAATTAGACAAAAATCGATAATTTTTTAAGAGTTAAATTCAAGATTTTGAATTTTAAAACATAATTTTTTTTCCACTTGAACTATGTCTTATGGACACACTATATACATTAAAGACAAAGATTTCTAACTATTATTTTGCAAGGAATTACAAATTGAAAGTATACAGATTATTTCTCACGTTTTCAAAAGTTAAACGCAGACCTCGTACGATTTACGTATCTTATTATCTTTATTCAAATAAGAACGTGGAAATTTGACTGATTAGAGAATTAAATTAAAGATGTGCGTGACACAAGGAATTGAAATTGACGAATATTGGATTTATTGGCACATAATTCTTCTGATTTAAGGAGCCTTTTTTGAATCAATTTGCAGTGGCAGTCATGCCCATCTAAATTTAATGTCAAAAAAAAAGAAAATGGAAACATTTCTATATTATCGTAAAACATTTATGAGTTCGAATTTCCAATCATGAAAGCATGCTTCTTATGACTTTTTACTTCTTCTTTTTCATTTATTTGTTTCACTCATCTGAGTGCAAAAAATTTACGAGTATAAAATTTTGGGTAGTAAACATATTTTCAAATACTCAAAATATTTACAATTTGTCAATAAAATCTAAGCCAAGTAGTAAAAATTCATATACTAAAACTTCACGTCTAGGGCTCAAATTCTATCAAGAGTGCATATATTAATCTAATTTCAAATTAGTTTAGTGAATTTCGATATATTGTTAGTTGTTACTACATAGTCATTGACAACGTTGATATTCTTTCATAAAATTTCATTTATTTGATAAAAAAAGAATATATTATTTGTGTTGAGAAAGAATTCATCCGACATTGAATGAGTACGTGAGTGGCCTGTGGTTTATAAACGATAAATCAACCCTTCTTCCCCAAATGTGTCTTTTTCAGAACAAAAATATGAGACCAAATAAAACGAATAATATTTTTTAAGCGAAAACTTGTCTTTTCGTGTCACGTCAATTTGCAATTCAAATATTATAAAGTTAGAAAAGAAATTTGCAATTCAAATGTAAGAGCTGTATTTTTCAAATTTTCATTTAAGCATACAAAAATGGACTCAATATTTCTGCAAAACTCAATGAGGAATTATGGCATTCACATTTACATAAATATGAACATGAGTAGGATTGCGGGCATGGATTTGCAAGGGTTGAAAACCAGGGTTTGTAGGTATGACCCTGACAGAAATCGACATCATTTGAGGAATTTGGTAGGTTCCCAGTAACATCTTCAGACATAAAATTGATTTGAATTCTTAAGTCCTAGTTTTAAGAAATATTCATATTCAAGCCCAATCCCTACTTCATTTTCTCCAAGTATTCCATAATAAACTAACGTAGACAATTTGAAAACTTTTTCTCTAATTATTCCACGGCAACGAACTTAGACATTTCTAAAAAAAATTCCGTAACCTAGTTTCATTTGTATTAGGCTCTTTGTCCTAATATAATAATTATCCTCACAAGGTTGTGCTCAAAGTGAAAATCAAGTGAGAATACAAATACAAACATAACATCCAGCCTACGAATAGAGACGAAGGGAGTACTATGTCCCCATCACTTGTATTAAATGAAATTTATAGACTTTATTTGCATTCAGTCTAATCTCAATTTCAATAATTTTAGTGTTTTCGAAAAAATAAAATCAAACATTCACATAGCAAATCCTCCAAAATTATTTTTATCCATTCCCAAAATATTATTAAAAAATCTTAATAATTATTATACATACATGTATATTGATATATTTTTATATATTTAAATAAATCTTATCAGATATATATTTACATCATCTAATCATTATATTAATTTAATTTTAATATATATAATAATAGAAAATAATGATTTAATACCACTTATCAAACAAAACATGATATCTACATTAACAACTATTTTCTTTAGAACTAAAATCAAAACATAGATGACAATCCCTTATATATTTTCAAACGGTAAATTTTTTCATTATTTCTTGCGAAAATATTGGAACTTAAATCGGACTAACTCCAAATAAATCCATAATTTTCCTCCTTAAATTTCCTAAAACTGCCCTTGTATATATATATATATATATATGTATGTATATATTAAAAATCTATCTCGTCCTTCAAAATTAAAATTTTTACCTCCATATCCGATGCCAAATTAAAGACTAAAGTAATACAACTATTAACATCTATAATTTTTGACACAATAATAAATATCGACATATATTATATGATTTGATTTCGAAACCACATGAAGATTTATCATTACTTGTTGAAAGTTGAATTATTTGACGAGTGAGTGTATTAATTATTGTATGACCAACAAATTTATAGTTGGATAAATTGGGCTAACATTATCAGAATTGTGGGTTGCACCAAAAAGTCGCGTTTTCAGATTTTGAGCAAGGCCTAATTTTGCAGAAGGACAAATTCAAACGTTGGATGTTCGGCTCGGGCTAAGTTGTTGGCCAATATTGACTCTAACCTTATGCGTATTTAAAGTTGCTACAAACAACACACATGCGATTTACTCATGCCGATTAGAGATAAATGTTAAAAAAAAAAATCTTGTATTTTAGCAAACTTGCTAAAAATCACCTATATTAAGAAAATAGCCTAAAAATCCTTTGTATTAAATAAAATTCTACAAAAAAAAAAAAATACAGGTGGGTTTTTTGCGCTTATCCCTGTCAATTATTATCTTTTTTTCATTTTCAGAATAATATAATATGCTAAAGAAACTTTTTTAGTTAAGAGATATGCTAAAATATAAAGAAATATTATAATATGCCTTATATGATAACCATGTCCACTTAGCAGAAAATGAAAAAGATGATAATTGGCATGAGTTTGTAATTATTCCATAGGAACTTATTTATAAAGCATGTTATCCATAAAGAAAATTACCATGTCCACTTAAACCTAACATACTTTTTAGATATTACGCTGAATAATATTTTTTTTTTTTCTGCTATAATCTCAATTCTTTTTTAAATGTATATTATAAATTTGATGTAATTGATAAATACAATTAAAAACAATATTCTCTTTTATATGCTAAGTTTAACAAACTAACTCTAAATTTGTGAAGGAAAATCATCATTGCGCAATATTATTGATGTGAGATTAGGCATTAAAATATGAAATTATTTATAAAGTATTGGTATTGTATGGTTAGATTAGAGATTTTAGGAGCAAATTCAAATATATAATAACAATAGTAAATATGAACAAGATTAAGTCAAATTTGAAATGGATAGTAATCTAATTATTATTGAAATTAACGGCTACTAGTATTTTTTTATAAAGACTAAAGTTTCTTATCATATTGAATTAAAAATAACGCAATCTACACTTAAGTACATACATTAAGCATATATTTATCAAGTTTTACTTTAATACATACATAATAAATAAATTAAAAAGCATTAGTATTCAAACTAAAACTAAGTCTAAAATTTAATGCCCACTAGTATTTTGTATAAAGACTAAAATTTCTTATTATATTAAATTAAAAATGACAAAAGTAGCACTGAAGTACATACGATGAGCATATAAATCTCAATTTTTACTTTATTTCATACATACTAAATAAATTAAAAAGTATTAGTATTCAAACTAAAAACTTAGTCTAAAATAGTTTTATTATAGATCTCAAATTTTAGGCTGACAATCAAATTTAGATTTTGAAAACTAAAAATTCAATACTCAAAAAATAAAATTGTAAAACCTTTCCATTCCATCCCATCCCATCCCTACCCAATAATTAACCACAGACTCTATATTGCTGTTGTAGTAAAACCTTTCTTTATTATAACAAGAATTTATTGTTTTTATTATTAGAAAAAGAAAATAAATGTAATAAATTGATGGAAGTATATCTAATACATTATACATATAACTGCTTAAAAAAATTAAAAGAATTTATGAAGATAAGTCAAGAATTGATGCATGCCATAGAAGCAAAAAGAACTTTCTAGCAAGATTGAAAATGTGAAAAAAAGCATATAAGGCACTATGGTGGTTGGGTCACTTTAAAAAGAAAATTACCCCAACTTTTCATAGCAACTCCATAAGAAAAGTTACCTACAATCCCATCATAAGACAAATGGCGTCTTAAAAAAGAAGTGGGAATGCTTAAAATCACTGAGAAGAGAAATAATTCATGTACTGTTTCTAGTCATCTTGACTCCTATTGGCCCAAAAAATGGTTCAAGTCTTTCCATACTTTGGTCATATAGGTCACCTAAGTGATGCAATTTTCCTTTGTCATGATGTAAAAATTGGTGACAAATGGAGCCATTCTGCTCTATATAAGGAGGTTAAAAGAGTTGAAACAACAAGAGGGAATCAGCCAAGGAATGTTAAAAGACCAGGATTAAAGGGATCAAGAAAAATTGAAAAAACTAGCAAAGGTTGCATTGAGCTTTGGTTATGGAGATCCAATTTTTGTCTAAACTTTTCGTTTCGGTTGCGGTGGTTGGTGTTTTAGGACTGTTTCTCCGGCTGTATAATGCTGTGGTGGCGCATCCAGGAAGGCTTCGCTCCGCCCTGCGCAAGCAGGGGTTGAGTGGGCCGCCGCCTACTTTTCTTCTTGGAAACATATTGGAGATGAAAAGGGCAAAGGAGGCAGCTGCTAAGGCCGCCACCGTCAATGGCCCTCCATCCTCCCACAACTGCGGAACCGCCCTTCTTCCCTTTTTCGACGAGTGGAGGAAGCAATATGGTACTTGTCTCTTCTTTCTTCGAATTTCAAACTGAATCTCAACAGATAGCAGCAACAAGAACCACTTTACTATTTATTACACTGTACAACGACACGCTTTTAGTTGTAAAATATTGATTTGGTTTTTGGCAGGGGATGTATTTATGTTTTCCCTTGGCAACACACAAATTGTGCACGTGACTCAACCAGAGATGGTGAGGGAGATAACTACGTGCACATCGTTGGACTTGGGGAAGCCGACGTATCAAGCCAAAGAAAGAGGCTCTCTACTTGGACAGGGCATTCTTACTTCAAATGGACCTCACTGGGTTCACCAGAGGAAGATTCTTGCACCTGAACTATACATGGAGAAAGTTAAGGTACAAAAATTTCACCCACTCCAAACTATTATAGCCACTCTACAAAACTTATACCATAAACCAAGATATAGTCCTTTAAATTTCATTAGTAGTCAGCTTTGTGCCTCTATTGATTAATTTTACACACTCAGGGAATGATAAATTTGATTCAAGATTCGACTATCGCGTTATTGAACTCATGGAAGAACATAGTTGACGCAGAGGGTGGGTTAGCAGAGATTAAAATTGATCAGTACATGAGGAGTTTATCAGGGGATGTAATATCCAGAGCTTGTTTTGGGAGTAATTATTCCAAGGGGGAAGAAATTTTCTTGAGACTCAGAGCCCTGCAAGAAGCTGCATCCAAGAAACTTTTGGCCACAGGGATTCCAGGCATGAGGTGCAACATTTTTAGCTGCTACAATATTTTGACTTTATATTATGCATATACAACTAAGCTTTTCGAGGAAAATTCTTAAAAGGGCCGGCCTGGAAATGCCGAAGGGTCCGAATTATGGTATGTCAGCAATGATTCCACTGCCGACTCCAGACCCTTTTAGCGTTTTCACACCCGATCCATATAAAAATATTCCTCTTTTTGAGGTGTAAAAGGTTCATGGTTTGATTAAATACTTCCCAAACACTGCAGGCATCTTCCGACGAAGAGCAACCGGGAGACGTGGGCGCTGGAGAAAGAGATCAAGACATTGATCTTGAATGTGGTGAAGGAAAGAAAAGAAGCAGGGTTTGAAAAGGACTTGCTGCAAATGGTACTTGAAGGAGCCCAAAATAGTGACCTGGGCCAAGATGCAATCGATCGATTCATCGTCGACAACTGCAAGAACATATACTTGGCAGGGTACGAGACCACTGCAGTTTCAGCAACATGGTGCCTCATGCTGTTGGCTTCTCATCCTGAATGGCAAGAACGAATCCGTGCCGAGGTTCTTGATATCTGCAAGGGCCAAATCCCAGATGCTGAAATGATTCGGAAAATGAAGCTGGTATTCTAGTTTGTATTCTTGTTGCATTTTAGTTGTTGTACACTTGACATGAATCCGTAAAGTGAAAAACAGAAGATTCGATGTGATTTTTCTCCTAATTCATATTCTTTGTACACTTTTTGTATGGATTTTTCTTGGCAGCTAACAATGGCAATTAATGAATCGCTACGGCTATATCCTCCAGTGTCCGTGGTGTCGAGGGAGGCCTTGAAGGACATGAAATTTGGGGACATTAATGTTCCCAAGGGCGTGAACCTGTGGACGATAGTGACAACTTTACACACTGATCCCGACACGTGGGGACCCGATTCCTACCAATTCAACCCTGAGAGGTTCGCGAACGGGATCACCGGAGCGTGCAAGTTTCCCCATTTGTACATGCCATTCGGGGTGGGACCCCGAGTTTGTCTAGGACAAAACTTGGCTCTAGTTGAACTCAAGATTCTGATATCCTTAATCTTGTCTAGATTCTCCATCTCCCTCTCTCCCAAATACGTTCACTCCCCAGCACTGACTTTGGTCATTGAGCCTGGCAATGGAGTTAAGCTTTTGGTTAAAGAGTTGTAACTAATTATTACCTATATGGGCATTACTGAACTATGGCGTACCCGTTTTTGCCTTTGTAATTTCCTTTTTTTTGTTTTTGTTTTTTAATAATTTAATGGCATTTAAGGTTTTATATGTATTCGTTGATTTCCTATTGTTTATTCCCATATGTGTTTCATACTTTTACCTTATTTCTTTTCCAAAGTTAGGCCGCTATGCAGGAATTATAAGGAATCATTTTTTAATACATAGTTAACACTAAGAAAAGTAAAAGGTTAGAGATAACAGGTCAAATGATAATTTAAAGTTGTTATTATTTATATATATTAAGTAATAAGAAATTTTATTTTGCCATAATAATAATTTATTTATAAACAGTGACAACTTAATATCAACAAAAATTGTCACTTTATGTTGATTACTAATTGTTAAAAATTAATTGATAATTGTGTTGGAATCAAATTAAATTTGATAGTTATTTATTATGAATTTACAGATCACTAACAAATTTAATCATAAAAGATAATATCGAGGTATAGAAAATGAATACACGTAGGTTTCAAAATCCAACTATATTTAAGAGAGTTTTCGTTTTTCAATTATAAGAGAAATTTCCATATACACCTTTAAATTTTGATACCCAATGCAAAACAAAATTATCAATCGTATAATATCTCTCAAAATTACTAAAAAATTACTCTCTTATCCCTTTTGTACTTCCCCACTAGAATATCCCACAGGTGTTATGAAAGTCTCACGAGTAATAAAAAAAAATACTCATATTTATATTAATAATTTACTTGATTACTATTCCTCCTAACATTAGGAATCCTAATTCTACAATTCCCCCCATCCCCACACCAAAAACACCCCCCCCCCCCCCCCCAACCCATTAGAGAATAAGAATCCAAGTAATCAGTCAATTTTGAACATCTTTTTATAATTGTTCGCTGTAGAGATTGATATAATGTAATGATGTAATTGATTTATTTAAATAAAAAAATATCACAATGATTATGGCTGTATTTGTATTATCATTGAGCTATTATCTCATTAATTGTCAATATAATAATTTACACATAATTATTTTTATTATTAAATTTATAAAAATTATTTTTACATTGTCACTCTATATTTAATATTATTTTTTTCTTGAAGAATAAATGCTTTAACAAAAAATAAAATTATTGATTAATATATAATTAGAAATAATTTTGATATTGTCACTCAATATGTAATATTACTTTTTTTTTTAAATAAATACTTTAATAAAAAATAAAATTATTTCCTTATAAAGTCCAATCAAAGCAGGTTTTCTTGGTCGTCCACCTAGTTTTACCACTTCTTTCACATAATTTGAAATAATATCAATGGATGTGCATCTAGAGATCCATATGGTTCGACTATTTAATTTCATAGCTAAAAGTTCGACTCAGCAATGATTCAAGGCGTAGGTACTTATATGCCTGCTAGGCAAGAGGCAGTAGCATATGGTATGCAAAACTAATGATTTTCATTTATGAACCTTGTTGAAAATTGAATTGGGTTAATTGAGGATGTTATCTTTATAATTATGGGTGGGATTGTGTTTTTCAATTAGATTAAAAAATTTCATTAAGCAGGAATATATATATATATATATATAGTTATCCCAATATACTTTCTCCACATTATCTCTTTCCTAAAATTTCTCTTTACGATTTTTTTTTAGATCACTTATAGTTATTCACTACCAATAAGAAAGGTATGTTCACATCCAAAGATTTGAGATGTGTAATTGAATAAATAAATCTAATAGTTATTCACCACCAACAAAAAATATATATTCGTGGTTTGATCAAAAAAAGAATCGTAGACAAATTTAATTCGAAATACATAAATCGATAATTTGTTGCATATAGTAAAACTCGATGTACTTATATTTATATTTATATGAATATATGATTTATATTATGGTTGCTTATTTGCTAACAAACCTAAATTATGCATACAATTCATGGATTGTTAAGGTTTAACGAAGGCATCAAAATATTTGACTTGAATTAATGTGTGATGACAATAAGTGTATAAAAGAAATCATGACATAGTAGTTATATTCTTAGAATATTAATGGCAACCTATTAATTGAGAATGATTTAGGATCATTGTCAATTGTTAAAGTTTGGTCATCTAACCATATGTTGACATAAATGACCCAAGTGAAGCTAGCTAAATTTTAAAAGATTAAGTTTTTTAAAAGATCGGAAGAATGAAATGTTAGGTTTATCACGTGTTATGTAAATGAAGTATCGGCAAAGTACAACACCGTAAATTCCACAAGGGTTTATTGCCCCTTAGACATGGAATATCTATTCCTTTAGAGTAGGGTCCTAAAATCAATTATTTCATAATTGAAACGATAATCAAATTGATCTTATTAATAATTAACAGTTCAATCAATTGAATCAATTCAATTAGCGGTCAGATCGATTTTATAAAAATGGATTATATTTTTTTATTTTATTATATAAAATGATAATATAATAGGTTAATTTTTATGTAATACATTTTAAATGTAAAAATAAATAAATAATTATATAACAAAATACAAATTTTAAATAATCACATAAATATAATAAAATATCAAATTTAAATTTTTTAAAAATTAAAAAAAAAATAAAATCGATCAAACCAATTTATGAGTCTAATCGGATTAGATCGATTTTTAATTCCGATTGCACCAATTAAACTGGCCAATAAAATCCAATTTTGAAAAGATTGCCTAAAACAACTATGAGAAACGGAATGAATGAGGATTTCATCCTATAGCTTATCATTAAATAGCCTCTTATTTTATGTATAAGGCCATATATCTTGTTTGGAGTTAAAAGTACCTAAGAAACACTTGAGGTGCTTTAGATTTCAAATGACTCTAGCAAATCCTCTTTTTAGTACTAGAGACATTTGAATTATGAGTTCCAAATTCCTCCATCCAACACAACTTAAAAATATTTAGTTGAAAATAAGTTTATTAGTCCTAAAATAAGATGTTATTAGCCCTAAAATAAAACGTAAAATCTTATAAACTCTCTAAAAAAAAGTAAAATGACCTAACATATTTTTAACATCTTAATAACTCTTAAATTATGGAATTATTATTACTAATTCTTATAATTTATATTATTTATACACTTTAATAATTTATTTTTAAAATAAAATTTAAAATTTGATAATTTTCAAAAATATTTTATAAAATTGAGTAACTTATAAAATATTTCAGTAAAAAATCCTCTAAATAAAATAATAAGAAATTCATGCTTTCCAACAAGCAAATTGTGAGACAATCATTTTGACCCCATTCACACTCTATTCTAGAACCTTATCGGGAAAGTGGTTCTTGTCACATTAACCATCCTACAGACAAAAAAATCAATCAAATTAGTCTCTATTTACCACAAAAAATAAAATCAAATTAATTTATTATTTCCTTTTTAACTTGCCGTACTACTTAAAGCAAATAGTGAATGTGACACAGCAGCAACTTTTGTCTTTCACATAAAGACATAGTACATCTTTAATTGCTAGTTGTTTGTTTGTATTTTTTTGTATTTTTTTTTTAATTCTTATTCTTTTGAAAAGAACTGTGAATAGCAAGCATAATTGATATAAATCTTTATTAAACATATAATCAAAAAATAATACTTCATTTACTTCAAATTTAATGAATATTTTTTTTCAAAACCATTCTTTTATATAAAGTAATGATTTATAAAAGCAATTTAAAAAGGTGTACAAGATTTATAATTTTAAATTTTCACTTAAAACTTTGTATCGAATTTCACATTTTTTTGGAACTATTAATGGAGTAATATTAACATATATATATATATATATATATAGAGAGAGAGAGAGAGAGAGAGAGAGATTATAAGTTGTTGGGTCCTAGAGTTTTGCCAAAAGTCATTTTCATGGCACGCACTACAATATAATGTGACAATCAAAATTAAAAGTTGAATAACTTAATGGACTAATATTAAGACTTAATAGGGCATCTGAAGTAGAAAATCTAACAAATAATTTATGGATTTCAATTAACTAAGATAAATAAATTGTGTTGGGGTCATGTTTTTCTAGAAGCAAATTATTGTGAGACAGTCTTTCTTAAGGATCAGGATAACGACCTAATTTATAGAGTCAAATCCATCAAGAAATGAAGTGGGTTGTTGGGTCATTCAAGAACGTAGTATTCTCTTGTACACACAATCTATTTAGGGATGATCATGATCGGGTTTAAATCCGACTTCATAACAAACTCGTTTTATTTGGAATGGGTTTAAATCCTGTTAAATAAATTTGAGATGAATAATAAATTTTAATTTTTTAAACTTGGCCGAATTCGAAACGAGTAATAGGTCTTATTGAACTCATCCCAAACTCGTTCTATATTTTATTTAATATGTATTATTAGGGTTTATAATATTAATAAAATAAAAAAATTGTATTGAATTTTTTTTTTTGTTTGATATAGGAATTATAAATAAATGTTGGTGACTTATATTTATTATATTCTCTTTTTTTTTAACATATATTGCAAGATAAATTTCAAAAATGTAGTAATTAATATTAAAAAATAATTTAAAATTTTTGAAAACGGATTAGCGGGTCCAAATGGGTTGGACATGTCGGATTTTATGTTCAGAGTGGGGCGGGTCTCAAATCCAATTTTCTCTTCACGGGGCAAGTCTCGAGTTTAGCCAAATTCGTCCCAAATTCGTTTTTTTGCCATTCCTAAATCTATCTATTTATCTATCATATATATATATATATGAACTTGTATCTTTTCTCATTATTTGTTGGTGTAAACTATAGAAATTATTTTTGAAATTTGATTTATTTACAAAAAAAAATTCACTATATTTTAAAATTACGCAAAATAGAAATAAATATTATAAAAAATTTAAAATTTTGAAAATTAACTGAATTTTTTTATAATTAGGTCAAATTTTAACAAATAGTTTTTATAATTTATTCTTATTTATAGTGGAGTGCTATGACATTGTTGGATGACACTTCAATATTTTCCACAAAATATAAGATATATATTGGTTTATAAGTTGGAGACGTAAATTTGATATAGTACAAAATGCAATATGTGTGTAAGTACTCATGAATTTGAATAAAATTACTCGGAAGAGAATTTTGCAAAGCTATATATATGGGTGGAAACAGATGTTCACGCACTAATTAAAATCATCATAAATCCATGTCTAAGTCGTTGACAGTTTCAAAGTTTATCAGCAAAATCAAGCACTATATGTCACTTATGGTGCGAGAAAAATATCAGGCACATGTAGAGAGTCCTTGGAATATGGTTGCCAACTTCTTTGCTAGTCAAGCTTGCAATACAGAAATTTTGGTTGTACTCAAGAGTCAAGAGGCCTAGATCAAGGCATAGGCAAAAAATGAATACGAGGAGGAGTGAGAATTATTTTTTTTAATTTTATTTTTATTATTTAAAAGAATAAATTTTTAAAATTTAATAATTTTATATATAAAATCAATACTAACTTTAAAACAATTGGAGTTGAGGGGCGCCGGCTCCTCCCCTAATTCCGCCACCGGACTAGATTCAAGGATATGTGGCTGGAATGCTTGGAGTTGATAAATTTAATCTCCCTACCATTAGACAATCTTTTCTATTATGCTTTATTTTCTTGAATTTGACATTGTATAGTTTTTTCTCATAATTAATAAAAAAAAAAGAGTTTGTGTGCATTTCAATATATATTTTACATATACTTATATATATATATATATGTGTGTGTGTGAGTGTGTTAATATATAATAAAATATATATTCTATGCATATCATCGAGCGTAACATTTATAAAATTGAGGTTATTTCATACCATACTTAGACACATAAGATTTTAACAAAAAAAGTTAAATGTACATATTTCTAGATAATTATTAAAGATTTTTTTCTGAGGAAAAATAAAAAATATGATTTTAAAAACTACTCAAAAACTATCTTTAAAATGATATTTGTCCATATATATATACATACCAAAAATTACAAAACTTTCCAGGTGGCACAACTAACTAATACAGACACTCATTATACTTATTATTTCTTCTAGTCTCTCACCTCTAACATTACAATTTATTGAAATTAAATCTTGAATTTTGATATATTTTTTTAACTATTGATATTCACACTATAAAAATTACTATCGACACTCTACCCTTTTTTTTTCTTTTTCATTTAGCAATTGACTCTATTGCCCATATATTGGTACAAGCCATGAAAATTAGTACTATTCCAAGACAAATTTGCCCCTCCACTTTCTCTGTTTTTTTTTTAGTTAAATAATGAAACTGGGACTTATGTTTTGGGCTGTTGGTATTCCACCTTTCAAATTGAGAAGGGCAAATCAGTCTTTTGTGAATTATGGACAATTAGATATGTTTGAAAATCTGGTAGTGGTCTACCATTTCTATGTGCTGGTCAAACCAAGGGAAAAAAATAAATGAATAAATAAATAAAGACTTTGACTTAAAATAAATAAATCTCTACATCATATGTTGAAATTATGAGAATTGAAGTGAAACAGGAAAAAGAAAGACCACAGTGTTTGACCAAAACAATTATTCTATTTTTAAAGAATATTTATATATATATATATATATATATAAGTAACTTTGACATTCAAAAAGGGCCAATTGCAGATAGTTAATTTCAGTTCAGCCTAATACTTTGCCATACAATTCCACCTAATATTAGTCATGATGTCTTCTACACAGGAAAAGGAGTTTGTGAAACAGTGTGCTAATATAAAAGGAAGTGGAGTGGTGGGCTGGTGGAGGAAAGAAAACTGCGAGCTCTCATTTGTTTTTTTTATTTTTTTAAGGATATTTTTTATTTTTTATTATTTAAATTTTTAAAAATATATTTTTTATTTATTTTTATCAAAAATACACTATTTTATTTTTAAAATTTATTTTTATTTTTTAAATTTATTTTTAAACATACTAACATTTCGTATTACATTTTCGTTTTTAAATATATAAATATAACTAATTCAAATATATTTTTATTCTTACAGAAAAATTTAATTAAAAATTTTTCAACCCTGAAAATATTAAAAATATAAAAATGAGTTTAAAAATGAAGCCAAACGGTCCCTAAATTTTTAGATAATGTCCGGATACTTTTAAAATTAAATTGTATTTTGCGTTAAACACTTAAACACGATATGATATTCGCATAAGCTGGTTGAATACGTGATTGACGATTAAAAAAAATAACAAAAAGAAAAAAAAAAGTAAAAACATGTGAACTAAGTAGTATCCCAAATTAACTAAAATAAAATATAATACACAATTGATTTGTGTTATTCATTTTACTTTTATTATCTCATGTCTTGATATAATTTAGTATATATATTGTATGTCGAAAAAAAATTGAATTTATATTTAAAGTTTCAGCTGAAGTGAAGTAAATACAAAATTAATCTCTTTAAATCATTTCGTTCCTTACAATGTGTTATAAGAAATTTAACGTTTGTCTCCTAAAATACAATATCTTTTTATAAAATTAGTACAACAATATATTAATTTTATTGGGCGAATCAAAAGCTGGATTGTAAATTTTTCAAAAGAGTAATAAAAATATTAAAATAACAAAATTTATTTTAGTAATGCTTAATGCAACAAATCATTAGTTATTTAAATTCCAATTTGCCCAGTCTCATATATGGAACCTTACAGCTGACCATAAACTATATAGAATTCATTGTTTTCCTTTGAAAAACTAATTTAATTCATCAAAAATATGTCCATCAAAAATATTAAAGAAGGAATAAATTCTCTCATCAAAAAGATCTGAAGTCAAACCTACAGTTAAGAATATAAATCAAAGATAAGATCAAGCATTAAAGAAAAGAACAAAAAGTTGAAAAAAAAAAAAAAGAAAGAAAGAAAAAATCAATCTATAAAAATAATCAAAATCACATAATTGAATGCACTAAAAACTTTGCATCAATGGAGATATTTGCCAAATTGTACTTGTTGCCCAATCTCTTTTGTTGATGTCAATTAATACATGAAAATGTTCAATTAAAAAGCAAAGGAAATAGGATTGTGTAAATTCCAACAAATTAAATTTGTTTATAGAGACTCCTATATTATACAATATTCATTGGATTTTAACATATTACAAAGTATAAAATTAATGCCACGTTTGTCGACTGACTCTATCATTGAACCCAAAAAAAAAAAAAAAGACTAGATTAAAAATACTATTATTAGGAAAAAGAATTATATAACATACAATCTCCAATATTGAATATAATTAATTTCTTCTCTTGTCCTTAAAAGAAAATTATTATCACCATCATAAAGAAAAAAAAAATACTTTAGTACTCACCATACATGTATCCAAAAAAAAAATTAATATTTACTTTTTTCCCATTGTTTTCATGAAAAAGAGAATTAAAGATGAGGGAGAATCCTTCACCATATAAAGAAAAGGGAGAGAGCATGATGAAAAAGGAAAAATTAGGAATTGTAGGGGTATCTAAGTTTGATTAATCTTTTGATTGCAAAGGACAAAAAAGGCATTTGTGATATTTTGCTCTGGCATTAGGGGAATGTGCTCTGCCATTATCATCAACATTAGGTAAAACATGTGCCATACGCGTACCCATAACATGTTATCGTATTCGTATTCATTCAACATAAATTTAATTAAATAAACTGTATTTATAAAATATATAAAAATAGTTGAACAATTAAGTTGTTGGGTACTTTTTAACTGTCAATAACTAATATTGTCAAAAAGTTGTTTTAGTTCGCACTAACATTTATTAGGTCAGAAACAACCTTAAACCTTATAACTTAATTAAAGTTTCGTGGTAGGTCATATGAAATTTTCTCTATTTTTTACTTTATTAATCATTCTCTTAAATGAGACAACTTTTTTTGACTGCCCTCAGAATTCTACAAATAATTAAGTTAAAAAAAAGTTATTTGTTTTACCATGTTGGAATATTTTATTTTTTATATCGTCTTCAAGTTAAGTTATATTTAATTTTAGTTCAATAAATACATTGTTATTATTTGTTTTTGAAATTAATTGCTTCGAGATATTTTAAATTCATTTTCGTTTCCTTTTCATGTTTTGGATACTATTATCAATTTATGCTATGCGACATTATATTTGATATAATGATAAATTTAATCATTTCACTTATAAAAAAAACTCTTATCTTGGAATATCTGTACATTTATTTGTTTTTTTTATTTTTTACACTCATAAGAAATCATGAGATATTACATTCTAAAATGCCAGTATTCACATTATTTTTCCTACATTAGCTTAAGCAAAATTTAGCTTATTTAATGAATTCATACCCTCTACATTTAACATATTTGTTATAAGTTGATAAATGAGTTACATTATGCAATAAATACTTTAATTAAGATATTTCCTAGTATAAACTAAGATGTATCAAATTATTCATCAACCAAGTTTGTAAATATTCCATTCATTAATTCATACTGTTAAAAGTGTCACTTTTCACATAATGAGAGCGAAATGCGCTTTTGTAACTATACAATTCTAATATAATTCCAACCCAATCTTTTCTTTGTAGTTTTCTCTCCAATTTTGGATCACTATTTATTAATTTGTGCATGTATTATATATTTTTTTCAAATAGGTCATTATATTTTACAACTTATATACTCAATATCTTGGTTACAATGATCTCCATGCATGCATTTGCTGAGTTTGGTAGTTATTACATATTAAAGATGAATACATACTTGGTCTAATAAATAAGAATAATTTATTTTAATTAAAATCCAGCACTATGTATTTAATTATTTGACACTTAATTACACACTAAAATACACACTCGTTACAAGTCACCGAGTATAGCATCTCTTACATCCTTTACAAGCAGATTGTGTGAACGTTAAAAAAAAACTTAAGAGGATTTCATACCAATGTGCCAATTAAAAGCAAGAAGTGAAAATTTGGAGGCCTCAAGATTTAAAGTTTTGAATCCGAATTCTAATAAAAATATCAATATTTATTTACTTTTTATAATAATTGGAATTTATAAATTATTAACTGATGAGACAGCAAAGTAATAATGCGGTTGATTTCTTTATTCAAAATATAAAAAAAAATGAATTGTATAATTATGTGTTCTCTCCCCTAACAAGTGCAATATTATTGCAATAAGAAAGAAAAAGAATTTTAATTACTTAATGAATAAATATATTCATGTTGAATAAACAAATGCTTGTGTTAATTTGTTTGGCACATAAACATTAAAAACATGACAACTTTAATTCATCCAATAATATTTATATTAATTGGTACATCCAACAGTTAAACGTGTAAAAATCTGGCAAGTATCCCCCAAGGGGTGTGTGCAGAAGAAGAAGAAGAAGGGCTTTGACTGGTACAGTAATGGAGTCGGGAGGATACACAAAACACAAAAATCATTAATGTTGTGCAGAAGTGATAACAAAGTTGTAGCTTTTCTAACATAAATTTCAAAATAATCAATCTTCCAAATTATCGACGATACTAAATCTATTCTTCTAAAATTAATTAAAAAAATTGCAAAAAATTTAAATGTATGTGTAAATGCACCATTAATGTGATGGTTGTACTCATCCTCTCACATGCGAGTAGTATTCATTTTTAAGTACTTCTTTTACCTTGTTCTGATATCATATTAAACGAGCACTTTATTTAAAAATTTAATACATAAAAATTCATAGACAATATGGAAATTAACCCGATTTCAACCAAGATTAAGCACAGAAAGAAAAGAGCAAATTCTATTTGACCTAATTAAAAAACTCTTTAACTAATATTGTCATTACTATTACTATTACAACTACTCTCACATATCCCAAATTCAAATGGGACAAAAAATTGAAAATTTTCTTATTTATATTGAGTATTTTTACACTAACGATGAGAATTAGGTCATGTTAACACAGTAGAATTTATTTTCGGCGGCTGCCGTAGGACCATTTGATATTGAATATAAGCAAGTATTTTCTTCAAAGACTTAACAAAGGTTTAAGTGGGATACTTTGACTCTATTATACTAATTAAGTCATGCAAACCCACCTAAATTTTCCTTTTAGACCCAAAAAAAGTCGTCTAGAAACAGGAACAAATCTCCCTCACAATTTTCTTCATTCATGCATCATCATAATCACAATCAAACTTCAGCTTCATTCTACATTGACGGCATTACCATCATAGAAATTTCATAGTTTCATTCCAAAAGTAATATTTTTTTTAGGGTTTGGAGTCAATATTATCTTTCCACAAAGTACTACCATAACATGCAATATAAATTCCCCCCTAATTATAGAATTTGTATCACTCACCCAACCCTCAAAATACCCCCCAAAAACATCACATTTTGTGGGGAAATTGGAAGAGAAAAGGAGTGTAGAAATTAAAAGGCTATGGAGTTTGAATTTCTAGTGAAAGTTTTTGGGTCCTTTGTGTTGATTAGCATTGTAGGGTTGTTTGTGCATTTGTACAATGTTTTGGTGGCTAAGCCGGAGAGGCTTAGGTCAATCTTGAGGAAGCAAGGGATATGCGGTCCGCCGCCCACGCCGCTGCTCGGAAATATATTGGAGATCAAGAAGTTGAAGGCTGCCGCGGCCGCGGCCGCCGCCCCGGTGTGTGGTCCTCCCACCACCCACAACTGTGATAAAGTTCTCTTTCCTTTCTTTGAGGAATGGCAGAAGAAATATGGTAAACTTTAATTTGATTTTGTGCTTTTAATTATGCAATTAACATACCCCTTTTGTCAAATTCCATGCATGTTCATGAAACTATTCTTACATAATTTGTTACTCTTACAGATAATAAATATTAAAAAAAAAATCCCTCATTTAATTATTTTCATAATTTGATGGGATTGTCATTCAATATAATATCATATTTCCATCAAGAAGTGACCAATTCAAATCTCACCACTAGACAGTTATGAGAAAAAAATTTAAGTGCTAAAAAATAACACCACGTGTAAATAGTGAGATATGTTAAAAATTCACTGTTAAATGTATGTCGTCTCTCATATTTTAAAGTTGTAAATAAGGTATTAGTTATTATTTGTCCAAGATTTCTTATGTCATTGTATTAAGCCTAGAAATAGTAATAAGAAATTATCTAATGGATGTGCATTTAATTGTGTCTTTTTTTGAAAAAAATATTGTTTCTTTTTCAGATAATTGATTACTTTATCATGCTATGTTGTACCTTGAATAAAAGTATTAATAAATAAAGTATAAAATATTATCATTTTAAAGTAAGAAAAATATTTTTTTAATATTTTTCTTATTAAATACAAGGACTAATCATAGTTTAAATTTTTCAGTCGTGCTCCGCCTGACTAGTGAAGATATAAATTTTTTAAATTGAATGATCATTTTCGTATACGTAAAAACTTCATATATTTGTAGAAGTCCATTTTGGAGTTGAAAATCTTTTGACTTTGGAAATTCTTTCCCTGCATATATATTATGTACTTATGTGAAAGCACTTCTTACAAAGCCAATAATATTATTGAAAAATCAATTTTCGTAATGGACTTCTCATTGAGGAATAATTTGCGTCTAAAAATTCAAACATAGGTCTCATGGAGGGGGCGGGTCAGCAGGCGGCTGCTGCTGCTTAATAATTTGGATTTGATGTTTGAGTGAATAACCAACGTTTGCCAAACCACTCCCAAATGGCTGCTACCTAACATGACTAATTTTGTTAGAATTAAATAATTACAAACAATTTGTTCAAAAAAAATTAAGTTTATGCACGACATATAATTAATAAAAATCAAAATCATTTTTTTTTATATAAAAAAGCTAATTTTTTTTCATCTTGTCACAGGAACCCTATTCTTATTCTTTTTTTTTCTGATATTTTTATTTTCAAAATAAAGTGATTTATAGAAATATACTTTGTTATCGATGAGAGAATATATATATATATTATTTAATGCAAAATCCACTAGTAACTACTTGGGTTAATTTTGCAGTAAAAGTCAAAATTCTTGCCAAAGATGTCATAATATATATATATATAAGTTTAGAGGTAATTTCATCTTAAAAAAATAAATAATCCAACTCTTGCTTCGATCAAATTTAATTTTTATAATTATTCTATTCGAAATTTCTAACCATCTACAATTACACACGTTCGAGATATATTTTTCCAACATAAGTAGATACAGTCCGATTAATTTTCTAATAACAATCAAGAATTAGATTGCACAACTAATTATCTTGATTTATATAGTTGTGTAATTTATTTGTTATGCATGATGTATGGGGTGCAGGTGAAGTATTCATGTTTTCACTTGGCAACACTCAAATATTGCACATAACTCAACCCGACATGGTACGAGAGATAACCACATGCACATCCTTGGATTTGGGGAAGCCATTGTACCAAGCCAAAGAAAGAGGGTCCCTGTTGGGACAGGGTATCTTGACATCTAATGGACCTTATTGGGCTCACCAAAGGAAAATCATTGCACCTGAATTGTACATGGAGAAAGTTAAGGTAAATTATTTTATATATATATATATATATATTCATAAATCTCATATTGGGCCTCTAGTAAGTAGTAGTATTAGTAATAGTAATATTAATAGTAAGAATAACAAATATATCTAGTTTTGTGAACTATGTTTGACATGTGTTTAAAAAATACTTTTTTCTATTTGAATTTGGAATTTTCAATTCTAAACGACTTTATGGATTTTTAGAAGAAAAAAAAAAAGAGAAAGTCTAGGACTCCCATGAATGGAGTTCTTTTTGGACTTAATTTTTACTTATGAATTTTAGAGTTTGAAAAAATGAATAATCCAGTAGAATCTTCATGTTAAAACATTCAAAAAAGAATTGAACACTAAATGGGAAGCATATCTAAATTTATTGGAATGCAGAAAACTTTGGGTTTCAGTTTTGAAAAAATCTAGATATTTCAGTCTTCCATCTTTCAAGTTTTCATATTGATGGGATATGAGAAAATAACAATATATATATATATATATATATATAGTGGGCCCTCAATCTAATAATTGTATTGTATTTTTTTTATTATAACTTTTATAAATAGGAACTTCTATTTTAAATTGTATTTTATCTTTTATATCAATATCATCAATTTATGTCAATTGTATAAAATGACATCATCAAAACATTTGACGTGTATTGATAATAATAAATAGAAGATGAAACACAATTTAGAATAAAAAATTCAGATTATATCACTATACATAAAAGTAAAATAATATGGTTTCTCTGTTCCAATATCCATAAAGATGTATCCTAGGCCAAAACTTTATTTAATTAATTGATCACTTTTATAATGGGCTTTTACACATACAATATGTTAATATGTTGCCCATTAAAGAAATTCAAACAGTTGTGCCAACAATATTATTCAAATTCTAAAGATAAAGTATGCACAATTTCTTGGTTTTGTACCTTAGAGATCTTATACAGATGTCTTATGAACTTCTTGAACGTTACGACTCGCTTGTCACTATAATTTCTCATTCAAATTCAAATATTGGACTGTAATTATACATGCCATTGAACCATGAAGGGCAAGAATTTCAACTTGGGTGTAAAATCAACTTATATGATTATCAACTTTGTATGTGAATAATGCTACAACTAAACCAAGTTCTGATCAGTGCCTGGAAACTTTCACAGGGTATGATGAACATGATCACAGAGTCCACTCTTACACTGGTAAATTCCTGGAAAACCAAAATCGATGAAGCTAAGGGTGGAACTGCTGACATAAAAATTGATCAACACATGAGAAGCTTTTCAGGGGATGTAATATCAAAAGCCTGTTTTGGGAGCAATTATTCCAAAGGACAGGAAATCTTCTTCAAACTCAGAGACCTCCAAGAAGCTGCCTCCAAGAAAGTCTTGGCTACTGGGATTCCTGGAATGAGGTAAAAATAATATACATATATATATATATATAATCGTTTTGAAGATCCAAGAACAGTGGATTGACTGATTTGTATTGGACAGACATCTTCCAACGAAGAGCAACAGGGAAGCATGGGCTCTAGAGAAGGACATCCGCACGTTGATTTTGAAGGTGGTGAAAGAAAGAAAAGAAGCTGGATATGAAAAGGATTTACTGCAAATGCTTCTGAATGGAGCTAAGGACAGTGACTTGAGCTCAGACATGCTCGATAAATTCATCGTAGATAACTGCAAAAACATATACTTGGCTGGATATGAGACCACTGCTGTTTCAGCTACATGGTGCCTCATGCTTTTAGCCTCCAACCCCCAATGGCAAGAACGCGTAAGAGCTGAGGTTCTTGAAGTTTGCAAGGGCCAAGTCCCGGATTATGATATGATCCGAAAGATGAAACAGGTAACTTATCAGATAAATCATGTTTCCTGGTTAAAAATATTGCATATAGTTTAAAACTAAAACTTTTAAAAGATGTGCTCATTTAGTACATAACAGGGGCTTCATGTGGGCTACTAATTTTAGGCTTTTTATGCTTATTGACAGCTGACTATGGTGATCAATGAGTCGTTACGTCTTTACCCTCCCGTGACAGTAGTGTCCAGGGAGGCGTTCAAGGACATGAAATTCGGCAACATAGATGTGCCCAAGGGGGTGAATCTGTGGACCTTCGTGTTGAAGTTGCACACGGATCCTGAGATATGGGGACCTGATGCCTACAACTTCAACCCTGACAGGTTTGCAAATGGGATCACAGGTGCTTGCAAGTTTCCACACTTGTACATGCCATTTGGGGTTGGCCCAAGAGTTTGTCTTGGACAGAACTTGGCCTTGGTTGAACTCAAAGTATTGACAGCTCTTGTTCTGTCCAACTTCAGTTTCACCCTCTCTCCCTCCTATATCCACTCACCGGCGCTAAATTTGGTCATTGAACCGGGCAATGGGGTAAATTTGTATGTGAAGAAGTTGTAGGCATACCTTGAATTATACTCATGTATGTGATAGCTAGGAAGAAAAGGAGAGAAATCAAGAAACACATCTATTTAAAAACAATGTAGGACAAGATACATACTCTTTTCAATTGTCTTTTTGTTATAGTTATTAATGTTGTGGTATTATGTTTTTTGTGTTTTTATGTCTCTTGGACAAACAAGAGTTTTGTATTTGCTGAGAATATGAATGAAGAAATAAAGAATTTGTCACTGCCATATTTCTTCAGTTTGGTTGATGAATACAAAAATAGTTAGCTTTGAGTGTTCAGACTATGCTCTCTGAACTTTGAAGCTTGCCTTTATAGCACATTTACCAAACTGATTTGTAGAGTTATTTCATCATGAAAACAGTCCTCAATCATTTATTTGTATGTAAATTTCTCTGTATTGTCCTTCTAATTCAAATATGAAGTTTTGGAATTATTGTGTTTGAAAGTAAATTTTTCATAGTTTTAGATATTAATATTATTAGTGTTTATATAACTCATATATAATATAATATATATTTGTAACCAAGCTTAATTTATATTAAAGTTGTGCCACTTATAACGTTACTCAACCTCAACCGCCAGATGAAAGGTGGAACGAAGTGCTAGTTGAAAAAAGTTTGATCGAACAAATTCCACACTAAGTGGAAAGAAAGATGTCAATAAAAGTAGGTGACAAGTGACCAAAAATTGACAAAAAAAAAAAAGGTAACTTACCTAACCCAATAAAGAAACAAATAAATATATAAAAAAAAGCCTCAAATTTGCCTATTTAAGGCTCATTCAGGAGTAGCAAAATATAAGCAAATCTTAGACAGAACAAAGAGTGTTTAAGAAGTCGAGAGTTGCCTCAAATGAAGAGAGCAAAGCCAAGAAATAGATAATTTGGATGAGAATTCTTCGAGTGAGAGAGTTTTCTCCAATTGAGAGTGAGTTTTCTCCGAAAGAGGGAGAATAGTTTCTGTAAATAGAAGGAAAGTTTTCTCTAAATATTTTGATCGTGTGTAATAAAATAGTGGAGTCGAGTTTCTGTGAGTTTTGGAGAAATTAATGGATTTTCTTGTAGGGTATTTAATAGTATTATGAGATATAATAAAAGAGAGTATTTATATTTTTTTTATTATTGTAATTAACTCAAATTTGAGGTAAAAGTTTGAGGTATTTGTAATCATTATTCGTTAGTAGATTCTTAGTGTGTATTTGCCCCATAGTTTTTCCCCTTATTCTTTTGGGGCTTTCTACATAAAATTTGATCTCTTGGTCTATCACTTTATTTTTTGTAGTTTTTATTTTGATTTGAATAATTATTTATTTTAGAGTATTTAATCTGCTTCATATAGTATTATTTAAGTAGATTTTTTATAAAGATATTAGACTTTAAATAGGACCATTGTGATCCTCCAATTTTTTCTCAAACCTTACTATAATTAATAATATTTGTTTGTGGAATTTTTATTACCTGATACCCCAAAAGAAAGGAGGGTCGGGAGAGGCTTATTCCTATAACCACCCAACCCAGCTAAGCTAGAGCCTCTACATTTAGATTCAAGTTCTAACATTCCATTTCAACTCAAATTACGTGATATTAAGAGGATGTTTGACTAAACTTATTTAAAATTTCTTATAAAATATTTTTGAAGCGTGTAAGATGATATATCTTTTTTTCAAAATAAGCTTTTAAAGTATTTAAATAAAATAAAATTATACAATTTATAAGATATTGTAATAATAATTTTTTTTAATTTATATGGTCAAACTAGAAGAATTTGTTAAAATATTAAAGGACAAATCATGATCTTTTTATTTTTTTAAGAAATTTAAGAAATCGCAACATCTTATTAAGAGCTTATAAGTTTATCTTCTCAATTTTTATCAAACACTATGTGACATTTTATTTGATGTTTTAAATAGTTTATAAATTCACGTTCAGCTTAAAAATTATCAAATTGAATTTGCGAGTGTCGGAATTTACTTGGGCTCATTGACAATCCAACTTTAGATGTGCTACAGTGAAAAGAAATTGTCATGTGTGTTTCAATTTATGAATGCTTTTATGTTCTTGTATTTTAAACCAAATAAGTTTGAAGCCATCTTAATCTAAAATTTCTCCCAATCTCATGCTTTCAAACCATCACCATAGGAAAAACCACTGGATTTAAAAATAATTAACAATATAATTGATTTTATTATATATGTTACACAACAAATTAATTACGAAGACGAAAAAAAAAATGAAGGCTAGCTGTTGGCATATATAAAATATATTTTTACTAAATAAAATTGGTTACAGCTGCATTTAAAGACACATTATGAAAACTATCCAATAGAAATTGAAAAATGTTAAGACTAATTACAAGGATGGAAAGGGAAAAAAATTGAAAGAATTAAGAAAATGTTCATCAAGGAAATGAAGAAGGCAAAATAAGATGGATAAAATTATGGAAAAGAAAATGTGGTGTCTTCAGTCTCAAATTTTTCTTTATTTAAAAAAAAAAAAAAGAAAGAAAAGAAAAAAAAAAACCGACAACTATGAGAACGTGGTATAAGTTCGATTTCGTGTCACATGATGTGCTCAATGTTAGGCACTTTGAATATTTCAATTACCCTAATAGAGAAAAATACCTCACTTGAAGAAATTCCAAATCAAAGCTTCTGCCACAATTTTTTATATCACAAAAAAATTCAAACGGCCATCTCAACCCACAACATTAAATTTGATATAATTTTTATATTAAATTTGGTATTTTAGTATAATTTGGTGTAAATTATCTCCAACACACTACACTAAATTTTACATCAAATGAATATTTTATTTTTATTTTCTTATTTTTCAATTATTACCATTCTATTTATTTATAAAATTATTTTATTACTACTAATTCTACTAAATAAAAATTACATATAATCAATATTATATTTATTGATTATATCACAAAAAATAAACAATACAATTAATATCACAATAAAGAAAAATACTTCATTGCACGTTACGTACAACAAAAAAAACTTTCACAAAACAAACTTACAGAATTCTCTATTGCAAATGTTAATTATTTGTTAATTATTACAAATGTTATTGCAAAATAATAACTAAATTAAAATCAAATAAATAGAAATAAGTTATAAATTAATTAAATATACAATATATGATACAAAATTAATTAAAATTTTAGAGTAGAACAAATTTGAGAGCAAAACGGAAATATATGCATTATACAAAATTTAGTGTAAAGATATAATATTTCGTTAAATTTGGTATACTATTCATTACACCAAATTTGATGGTTTATTGGAGAGGAAAAAACACCAAATATAGTGTGATGGCCTAAGATTCATTCATTTATCATTGTCAGTAATGTTTTAGAAGTTCTTTGTTGTCAAAAAAGCTTTTCTAATTTCCTTCCTATAATGTAATTGTGATCGTTAGTACATGTTTTTCTTGCACGTTATCAGAGTGATATTTGCCACTTCATTTATGCATGTTAGAACTTAACAATTTTGTGCAAATTCTATGTATATATTATTGGAAATAAGCTTTAAAATTTCCTCATTTTTGCATGATTTCCAACATTTATCATTTCATGATATTTCACTAACGGTTATTGAGGCTTTATTATCGTATTAATTATATGACCATTGGACTTCTAGCATTCATTTTATTGGCCATTTTATTATGGTTTTATAATTTGATTTATGATCATACTTATTATTCTAGTTAGTTAAATACGAGATGGAAAAAATTTGCTATTTAATACGTGTATATTACGAATTTTTATTAAAACTTATGATGAAAAATTGGTCAAAAAATACAAAAATGATAATATACGAATTCATAGACATACGGATAAAATAAGAATGTAAAATAATTATTCGGGAGCAAAAATATGGGTGGTTTTGATATTATTTTTAAATATATTGTGCTTATATTTATTTTGTGTTATGCAAATATTATTCTATACATATATATATATATATTATTTAATTTATAATTATAGCACAACTTAGAGATATCTATTTAACAAAAAATAGTATTTTCATAAAATATTAAGATTTTTATTTTATATTTATATGATATTCAATTAATACTTATAAATATTTTTATATAATCTTTTAATTTTAATTAAATAATATAAATAATTATTAAAATAGAATATTATTCATCAAATATTATATGATTAAGTATACTACGTGTATTAATGTTTCATTTTAAAAATACGAATAATATTCGATAAATTCAAAATATATACGAGAAATAAAGGTATTTTTTAATTATTAATATGTACGTGCACTATGTGGCTATAATACGAATTTTAATTAATAAAGATTATTATCATTTTATGAAATGATTTATTAGAACCTTTAGTTAATTCATCTAACAATCACAAACTTTAGTCAGGCCATGGATATTTTTATTTGATAGGAACTTGAGAGAGATTTCCCTTACATAAATGAATTTTGTATTCAAGTCGTATGGCTTTAGAATGGGATAAGTGTCGTTGGTCTCCATTAGTTCAATTTCTATCCTAATTTTTATGTAGTTTTTAGATATTATTTTATGATTTATATTGATTTCATTTCTAACATGTTTTAGATGATTTAATTGATTTATATTATTTAAACGGATCACATATTATTCGCAAGATATGTATTCCATCTTCGACGATTAATGTGGTTTTTTCGACACAGGGAAAGTTAATTTCAAATAGTCTGTTTCGAACCAGATTTATTGAATGATCAGAGAAAAGGGTTCATGAGGAAGATGAAGATCAAGAAAAGTTTCATCTCTTTGGCCACCAGAGACCGGTGCACACAGCCCTTGGTGGCTTATCTTATCTTCATTCTTCACTAATGCAACTTGCTCCACCACCATACTATTTCTTAGTTGAGTTGTTGTACTCATTTCCTTTGATCTTGCAATATACTGCTTCATTCTTCCAATTATTTGATTCGATTTGTAAAATTAACCATATATGTATTATTGAATAATCATCTCATCCAAAAGTTTAAGTTGTTGGTTTAACCATATATGTATTATTGAATAATCATCTCATCCAAAAGTTTAAGTTGTTGGATACGTAAGATATTTAACTTTTTAATAACTCTAATTTTATTTAATATGGTATCAAAGTCAGGTCAAACAATAGATAATCCTATAACCACCCATAAAAAATATTTCACATGCTACACTTAATAGAAAATCGACTGCAAGTGAGGGGGTATTAAAGGTATTAAAATGTTAAATATCTTATCCCTCCAATTTTAAATTTTTGGATGAGATATGTGCATCTTGTGC
The DNA here is from genome assembly GCA_019321725.1 of Paulownia fortunei. Lineage (NCBI taxonomy): Eukaryota > Viridiplantae > Streptophyta > Magnoliopsida > Lamiales > Paulowniaceae > Paulownia > Paulownia fortunei. The sequence continues at coordinate 7,171,315 of CM033109.1, read as the reverse complement.
AAGAACAAAAGCAGAATTTCACATGGGGTAGTGGGAGGACCCCGTTGGCAGATACAAGTACAGTTGATATTCGAATAAAATAGACAGACCAAGAGGGGCAAAAGTCGCATGTTCAGAAACAACTCTCCATAAAAGTCGTTCTTATTTAGTCCATCCAAGACTAAATATATTTCTACGTATGCATACAAGATCGTATGCGATATGCATATGGATGATTGCAAGAATAAATCTTTTCAAATTGAAGAAATATATAGGTTCTAAGAAAATCAAGATATTGGCATTCAAGTTTCCAAGAACCGATGTATTTAGTGGAATGGAGTGAATGTAGGTGTTTGTTTTGATGTTTCTTCCCAACATTAAGGCATCTTGATAAAACTGATACTGGTATAGTGTCTATATTGTGGCGGAAGAAGCAGATTTCTGGGGCTTTACTAGGTGGTGCAACTGTCATATGGCTCCTCTTAGCTATCATTTGCTTACTTTCATTTGCCATTCTCTTATACTGTCTTTGGCAACTTTGTTTTTATGGTTGAACCTGTCCTTCGTTAACAAGTCAGTATCTTACCTTCAGTTCCTCCTGTAATCAATCTGTTTTTCAGCCAATATACCTTCTTTGTATTCAGAACTCTGCTGTGATTTTATACTTTTCTAATATTTGGAGTGTTGTTTTCTATGTGCTTGGTTTTCGGGACAGGTCACCTTTTAACTTCCCAGAGATTGTGTTGCCAGAGGATCTGTCCATGAGTGTTGCTCTCTTACTAAGGAACAGATGCAACAAGGCAATTAGTATCTTCTGGGAAGTGGCTTTAGGAAAGGATTTGAAGTAATTTCTCTATGTAATCTTGTTTTCCCCGAGCTCTTTTACGCACTATTAACATAAAATTGAGTTGTGTAGTGAACTACGGGCTGTGAGTTTAACTGTAAAAAGTGCACGCAATTTTGGCCTTTGTGGGTTGTGTCTATCGTTGGCAGCTGGTCCAACTTCTTGACCCTAGTATATAACTCTCTCTCTCTTGCCCCTAGTATATAACTCTCTCTCATTCAAAGAATGAAGAATTTGTTACATGATTCTACCTTTTAGAAATTAAGTTCCCCTCATGAGAGCTTTACTTCATGTTACTTATCCATGCAGCATGCCACTTAAACAACATGGTCTATTCTTTAGATTTGTGGTCATTTTCCTGTTGCACTACATTAGATTTAAGCTCCCCTTCCAGAATTGACTGATCGATTCACAGGGGAAGAAAAAAGAGGAAAACAAAGCAAACATTAAGAAATTATATTGAGCTGACATCTTACTAACATGTGCATGGAATTTTCTAAACTAGATGACTAATGAAAGTGCTCTTGTTACGTGCTGACAGTATTTGTGATGCTACTGACAATGCCCCTAATGTACGGGAAGCATGAAGGTCAAGTGGATTCTTATGCTCAGAAGGCAAAAACCAAACTCAAGAGAGAATACAGCACATTGGATGAAAAGCTTCTTCAGAAATTACAAAAGGTCCTTTCATGACAGACAATAAGCTGCACTGTGAAATATCCCGAATCTACACTTTAGCTTATCCGATGATTAGTCTTTGCACGTTTAAGTTTATTGGCTTTGTTCTTATGCTAGTGCAGCTATAAGTGCAAAACCATGTCCTGTTTTAATCGGTTGGCAGTGACCAAGTAACAATCTCTCCAGTCTTGCATAACTCAGGTTTATAACTTGATCTTCTCATTTCATTATTCAATTAAAGTGCTTTTTGAGTTCGTATACTTATTTTAGTATAGCTTCATTCTTGACTACATCAGCAGAGAAAGCATGTTTTTGGCTAATTGCCCTTAGATACATTTGAAAGGAAATACATCAGTTACTGTGGAAAGGAATCTGATATAACTCTCATTTCTGTAAAATATGTTGAACTCTTGGACGGTTTGGGGTAATGAACGAAAGTGAAATATTTTTTGGGCGCATTGAAAGCATAAGGAATACCAAATGAAAAAGTTCTTGAGAAAAAGATCGGTGATCCTTGTTTTCCAGCTTTTGCTTAATTAATTTGGAGACACCATATAAGCACCAAGTCGTTCCAAATCAGCTCATTACAAAATATGCACATTTAGGAACTCTTGCAAAGAATCATCTGGAATCTAGGTAGGGTATTCTACTTCTCTACATCACCAGCAACCAGTAAAAGTATATTCCAATAAACAACTTAATAATATCTGGAGAACCACCGGAGAATTCATTGCCACAACAGAGCTAAATCTTAAGATTGTATGATTCGAATCTGTTTATTTTGGCTTCATGTGTGATCCAAAAAGCCAGTAGTAGTAATATAAAACAAATCTCAGTTGTCCTAAGACATGCATTTCCTCTGCAACCCTGGAAATGAATCTACAACACATCTCTTAACTAACAAACAGGAGCAACAGTAAAGACACATCTACAAAAATTAACACATCGCTTACAAAAACCAATGCATCGCTCTTCATACCTTCGATGTCTTCAGGGGGAGGAAGGGCTCCCACCACCCATATTCGTACTTGGTATAAGGAGCTGTCCACTTTTCTGGTTTTTCAAACTCTATATTAACAGGATTGGAAGCCAAAGCTTCTTCTAGACTGTCAGCTTCGTAGCTCTCTTGCAAAACCCGGTCTAGTCTTAACTTCATGAACCTACAAGCAAACACAAAACATTCAGAACATTTGAAGAGGTTCCAATTTCCACATACTCACGTGCATATAAAAAATATCCAGATTCACTTCTTGGCATTACAATACCATGATTTCATTAGGACAAGGGTGATAAAAAGTAGCACGTTTAGGTGAATCATGGTGGTAGTAAATCAATGACTTCAAGAAAGAGGTAAGCAATTACAATTATGCGAAAGAGGCTTTTAAAACAAGTGTGATGTGAGGCCTACCAATAATCATATGTACCTTACCAATGAAACCAAAGCAATTAGATGCATTTCATAAAGTCATGGTCTTTTAGGCCAAAAATTTCAGTAAAAGAATATATCTATCTTTTATCAAGTTCCAACAACAGCTCTTACGTGATCCAAGTGCCATTGGTAGAAACAAGAGCAACGGCAGGTCTCTTTAGTCTCTTGGTGATGTCAGGGAACTTGTCCAAGAATTTGGGTTCAATCACAAGCCAGAAATCCTGCTCTTTGTTTCGCTCCCCATAATTCCGAAGGCGCTCAGCCAATAGCTCCTTGAAATGCTCCTCCTCATCCAACATAAATTTGGCATTCGCCACAACAAAATGATACTTCTTGCTTCCAGCTTCTTCTTCCTATTCTCTCAAAAATAAAATTCAAGAATACCCGCATCGAAAAAGCAAAAAATCATCATCAAATTCAAACACATTGAAGAAAGAAAGACTGATCCTTCCCCTGTCAAACAGTAATTTACGAAATGGGAGAGCAATGGCGGACCTTTTCAGTGGGTTCAGAGGAACCAACCGCGGCCACAGCTGTTTCTACTGAGGTGGTTGATTTCCAGCTGCTGCTGCTAATGGTTCTTGGAGAAGTTAACAAAGGGAATGGTTTTGTTGCAGGGACCAAGAAAGGTTTGTGAGAATTGTGGGTAGGGACATTGAGAAGCAATCTACCCAAAGAGCCAAGATTCAGAGATGTAGAACCCAACATAGCTGCCAAGATCTTCTGTATGACAAAAAAGACACCCTCCCTCTTTTTCTATTTGTGCAGAGTTTCTTTAATATCCGCTGCAGAGTGAAATGGTGAAAGAAAGAAGATAATAAAGCGCGAAGTGGGAAAATACAAGAGAGATACAACCAACCTTATCTGCTATTTCTTTCTCATTCCCCTTATCCCTGCACTTGTTTTCAAAGTTAAACCCCTGGTAGTTGTGTAAATTTTGTATTTGACACAAAAATTCTAGCTCGGATCGAGTTTAACTAATTATACTTGTTATGTGTAATTGTTGTACAATCTAAGATGAATACACATGATAAGTACAAAACTAGTTATGTAATTAATTGAATCTGATCAAACCTAAGCCCTATAAAAAAAATTCCATATTTGATCCCTTCCTTCATCCATAGAAAGCCCACATTTATTTTCCTACCAACAGCCCTCCTAGAAATAATTACTGGCTGATTTTAGAAAATGGAAAAGTTGGTCCTTCTAGATGCAAGAAATGGGCTGATTTTTCCTTCTCAGAAGGTTTGTTCTTGTCTCTTCTCATTTTTCTATCTTACCTTTATCTTTAATATTTTCCCTTCTTTCAAAAGTAAAACCAATATCTGATTCGATCAGTGGCCCATAGAAATGCAATGTTTTTAAACCGGATAATTAATTAAACCATTGGATATTAGTTCAATGGATTGAATCATTAATCACATATATATATATATGCATATAAGTTAAATACAAATATCAAGATAAAAAAATCTTACAAATGTAAATAAAAATAAAGAACTAAATTAATAAAATACATATTCATATAGATTTAAAATAAGTCGAAAATATTCATATATATTTGTTTTCCATTACTTTTACGTCTTTTTTTTCCTTTGTAAATTTAAAAAAGAAAAAAAAATAGTTAAATCGAGTCACAGTAAGTCACCGAGTCAATCGATTTTTACCGATTTTCATTGGATGGCAACGAATTTCTTGCCACCTATTTTAAATACAAATCCAGATTGGTGCCTTGATCGATTCTCTAAATCGGACCAACTGACTGCTCCGATCCGAGTTTCAAAACCATGTTGAAATGAAGGAAGGATCGGTGGCCCACTGAAATGAAGAATCACAGAGTAAAGTAATTTCTTTTCCAACTAGTCTCATTTTAAACCTATCAGAATTCAGAAACTTCTTGGACTATTTATTGCTCAGGTTTCAAGCTTTACATGTAAGCTGTGGAGAAGCTAATAAGATCTATTGCGTGCCCAGCTTTGAAAGCAGTCCGCATATACATTGTTCTTGGGTCTTCAGCAGTTATCCATGCATAGCCGGTAAGTCAGTGCTTCCGCTGGAGACATTTGAGTTGAAATGCAGAAGAGAGTAGTTACTGCACTATCATTTATCCACATAGGATTCAACTTTGAAGCTCTACTCTGGAAGTAGGATGATGATCTTGAAAAAGAAGGTGAATGATCAAATCAGCAAATGAGGAGCCGCCTAATAGAAAATTCTGACTTCAAACTAGCAATCATTATCTCGACGGCGCTGATCCGGCTCACGCATAGCAAGGTCTAACAGCATTTTATAATATTGATGACAACAATAAGCACACAACCAAAGATCTATAACATATCGAACAAGACTGATCCAGAACGTCCGAAAGCAACAGCTCAGCCATATCTTGAAAGAGATCATTGACACAATGTGCAAAAACCAAGGTCGTATTGACCACTTTATGTCCAAAATATGCAAAAACTATTTTGTCTGATTCATATAGGTAATCGAGGAAAGAAGAGTTGTCAATTCTACAGAGATGGATAAAGTAGAAGGTTTTGGTACAAAATTTCATTAGCATTGCCAAAGCAAACAAGCTTAAATTACACAATCAGAAATTAGACGAGCTCAATGTAAGCCATAGGTGCATTATCCCCCCGCCTTGGTAGAGTTCTGATTATCCTAGTATACCCTCCCTCTCTGTCCCCATATCTCTCCCCAACCTCAGCAAACAATGCATGAACAATTTGCTTTTCATAGATAAAACCAAGGGCTTGCCTTCTCTTATGTAGGGATCCATCCTTAGCCAATGTGATCATTTTGTCAACATACTTTCTCAGTGCACTAGCCCTGGCTCTTGTGGTCTTTATGCGGCCATACTTCAGAAGTTGAGTTGTCAAGCCTCTAATAAGAGCCCGACGCTGATCAGGGGGCCTGTTAAGTTTAGGCACCTTCCTCCCATGCCTCATGGCAAAAAACCGGCCACCATTGTCAAGTACAGAAAAACAATGCTCAAAACTTGTTGAATCTGCAGTGTTGCAACCATTACACTGAATGAGGACAAACATCAAATCTTATGGAAATGACCGACAAAGCATAGAACTGGTCAAGTTCAAGCACAATCATCTCTAATTTGATAATGAGGGTCTAATTCCATACTACCAATTTTTCTTTTAAACTGTTTTCAACATAATGAACCTGGGGTCTCAAAATGTCAAGTAAAATTAAATCCAAATTTGAGCATTATATTTCTAATTACAAAATCAAGGACCCTTGCCACAGTGCAAAAATGATGAGAATGGACATATTATTACGTCATTGAATCTAAAACATAGCAATCAGCACCTTGCTGATAATTTTTTTTTTTATGATTCATTTCTTCATCAAGCCACTGTCACATGCAGCCAATCATTCACCCAAAAAAATGATAACCTCAAATCCACTATATGAAGAGAATCTAATCTTCTTATTCCCCGCTAGAACAACAAAAACTGAAACTGGAAAGGGGCAGAGATAAGTCAGCTGCTTGGTTGTTGGCTCAGTACATACTTGAAATAATTGTATATCAAAGAATACATTGCTTCAAACTTGTGTTAGTTAGTATGGTGTACATATGTTCTATTATAAGGACAGCAAAAGTATTTTACATTTTAACGCAAGCAAACCTACTGCAGAACACCCATAACCATCAAAAGTTACAAGTATAAACCACATCAAGAACAATTTCAACAACATATCAGAAATACAAATGGTGATAGCAAGTATCAGAACAGAATTGGCAATCCTCACTAGCCAAACAAAGTATAACACAAGAAAAATAGCAAGAATAAACACTATGAACAAGAGGTGTAAAACCAAAGTCTTACAGTCATTTATAAGTGATTAAGCAGTAAAATAAATTCAAATGTAATTCCAATCATTTTCAATTACAATATCAAAGCCCCAAAACCAGACACTACATAAGCAGCCTTTGACAAGGAGAGAGGACAACTTGGGCCACGGCTACAATAGATTAAATTTTAATTCACATTCCAAGAAAATACAAGTCTCCACAAAATTTTAGTGATTCGTCCAAAGCTACAATAGATTATCACTACTCTTACTTAAAAAACACAAGTAAAAGTAGCATATACAATAGCCATTACCAAATGACAAAAAAGTCTAATTTTAGTAACCATTTATAGTTCACTCTGCAATTGCATTAAAACACAATCATGCATAAGCGTATCGTCATTTTGTAATTGTTTCTTGGGGGGCTGTACCTTGAGAAGAGAGAAGGGGTTGCAAAGGAGCGAGACCCACAAAGGAGTTAAAAGGTCTCGGGCCGGGTTTGGGTCTGGAGAGTCTGAGTCTGGAAGGGGAGGGCCCGTTAGGAAAGCAAACAGAATGGCCCGAAGGAGAAGTGGGAGTAAAAGGAAGAGCGGCCCGGAGAGATGAGAGGGTCCATGTTGAAGCAGACGCCATTGTTGGTTTTTCTTAGTTCTCCTGCTCCGACTCTTCTGAGCTTTGCTGGGAAGATGGGCAGCCTTATATGGATAATTACACATTGGCCCTTTTATTTTGATGAATATAATTTGTAGTCATTCGACATGTTTTATTTTCTGTTGTGACCCTCTTTGCCTCCTTGTTTGGACTATGAAGTTGGAATTCAATTTTCCATTTTCTCAATAATTAAAGAAAATATTTTCTTACTTCAAAATATAGGCATTAAGGCTAAAAATATCAAATAAAAATTTAATTTTTACGAATGATTTAACTACTAATTTAGGATTTTGTGATTTTGATTCCATAAATTCATAATTTTATATATAATTTATAAAACATCATAGTTAGGAGGGATGTTGGGTTTTTCCATCATAACTCCTCTGATGTTCAAATTAGAAACTGAGTGTATGAGAAATAATCAAATATCAAAATTACTCATGTACTACATCATGTAATGGAGATAAGAATAAGACGTAAAGCATTCGTCCATCACTCCATGGAGAGAAATATATATTTATATAAATAGAAAATATAGTTTATCTTGTGTAATAAATCTCTTAATTCTTATCAGATTAGAGTATTAAATATCCTAAAGAATTAATTTTTCAAAAATTATATATCAATAGGCTACGCTAATTATAGTTCTAAAACAACTCGTATTTATATTTAAATTCATTATATTTTATTTGGCCTTAACACATCCATGAATAATTCATTTCGGCCCAAAACACATAGACCCAACTTGTAGTTCATTTCAGAACCTGTAAGAGTGGAGTTATTATTCTCTTAATCGAAATGTGGCTTATTTAGACAAAGATTTTTAACATAGAAAGTTAATCAGTAATCAATAAATCTATATTAAACTCTCCTATCATATGCTTTCGTCTGTCAAAGTATTTAAGAGATTAGCGGACCGACTTCTCCTATCAAAAACTTTCGCCAGTCAAATTTTCAAAGGTCGGCTGATCAAATAATCCTATTAGAGGCTTTCGCACATCAAAGTATTTTGGAAGTCAGCAGACTAAGCTCTCCAATCAAAGGCTTTCGCCCGTCAAATTTTTGGAGATCGGTAAATCGAGAACTCCGATCAAAGTCTTTTACACGTCAAAATTTCAAAGATCAATGGACCAAGCTCTCTTATCCATAATCCATAGGCTCATAAGTAATTTTCGTTTATAAAAAATCCGGCCCATAGTGAATGGATTCAAATATAATATATATTCATAATCATGAGCTCGTCAATAAAATAAACCCTCAATAAATGGACTTATAAATAGTGTCTACTCATAATCAATGTGTTTTTCAAGAAATTCAACTCATAATCAATGCACTTATAAATAATCTTTACTCGTTATAATGAACTCGAAATAAATTCAACCCGTAATTGGGTTCATAAATAATTTTTTCTTATAAGAAATTCAACTCATAATCAATGTATTCATTGATAATTTATGTTCATAATAATCAAACCCACAATTGATTGGCTTCCAAATAATATGTTCTCATTATTAATGAGTTTTTCAAAAAAATTCAACCCATAATCAATATGTTCATGAAAAGTATCAACTTATGATCAATAAACTCTTCAAAAAATTCAAACTCAAAAAACTTATAAATAATCAGAACTCGTAATATTATAATTTTTCAAAAAATCTAACTCATAATAGGCACATAAATAAGTTAAGCTCGTAATAATCGATTAGTTCATAAAAAAAATCAAACCTATAATTATTGGGCACATAAATAGGCTGTCTAATTTAACAGGGCTCCTAATTATAGTTCAAATTATTTGTGAGATAATTTTTTTTATTATATTAGAGTATCAAATATTACTTTTTCAAAAATTATATATTAATATGGCTCCTAATTATAGCACTAAAACAATTTATATTTATATTTAAACTCATTATATTTTATTTAATTTTAATTCATTCATAAATAACTCATTTCAATTCAAAATACATACACTCAATTCACTATAATTAATTTTGACCACGTCAGGTATAATCTGAAAAAATTAGTACTTACTAAAAATATTGATTTAAAAAAAATGTGAAAACAAAAGACACAAAATTCCTTATTCACAAAAATGTCATTAGTTAGAAAAAGCACCATTTTTAACATACTTTCAACTTTTAATTTCAGTCAGTTTATTTTTAGTGAGTTAGGAGCAAAAGCAAAAATGCAGAAGTGGTAAAATCTACTTGATTTTTTTTTAAGTCTTTGCAATCAATAACATAGTATTTTTGTGGCTTCACTTTTTTATACTTTCTTTTTCCTTTTAATTTTCTCCACTGATTTAAGGTCCAAGTCCCTTCCTTTTATTCTTGATCTTGTTGGGTTTCTGTTCCTCCCGAACCCATAACTCCACGCTCCTTATTTCATATTTCAAAAAGAGCTTCTTTTTCCCTAAATAAATTGAAATGTCATAGCTATTGTATTTATTTGTTTATTCCTCATATAGATTGAGTTTAATGAGTTTTGGTAATTAACACTTGTAAAATTTACAGTCATTTTTAAAAGTAAATAATATATATATATATATATATATATTTGAAATTAATTAACTCCAACAATTAATTAAAAAATTGTATCCCCTCCCCTTAAATTGAGCTTCCCCTCCCCCTCGTACCCCCACAAAAAAAAAGAAAAAAGAAAAAAATCAAATATATATTAAATATAAAAAAAAACATTCTTCTAATACCAATTCGAAAAATAGCCAGTTATAATGTTTTTTGGTCCTTCCATGATATTTGACAAAAGGATTATACGGATACATCGAAAATCTTATAAACCAAATTAGGTCAATAGCCGCCATCTTGGAGAATCATTAGATTTGCGAAACGTGTTTACAGGTACACAAGCGACTTTAAACTCTAGCACATCTTTCCATCCCACGACTTCTGTTCATGAATTCTCGAGGGAGCAAAATCAGCAGCCTCTCTCCCCTCTGCGGTCTGCAGGATTCTTGAGTCGTTGACTGAATACTGATGTTAAATCCACTGCCTCTTATATCTTCCCGTAGTTTTCTCACCCCATTTCTATACTTACGTCCCTTCACCAGCCGACACCTCCTCCTTCGTCGCCCCACAGCCGCCGTTCGAATAATCAGAGCTTCCTCTTCCTCCGCTCAGACACCTCGTCAGGCAAGTCTTGAAATTCAACTTTAAATTTGTCATGGACTTTTTTAAGTACTCGGTTGATTGTGCTGTAATTGTAGTTTTATTCACTTTTTTCTTGAAAATATGCCCAGATGGAGTCTCAGAGTTTTACCTTTGGCCCCTATGAAATCGACCCAAAGGAAGTGTTTTACGCTACTCAACTTTCTTTTGCCTTTGTCAATCTCCGCCCTGTTCTTCCTGGTATGCATTTCCCTTTCCAAATTTTTATTTTCGTTTTCATTTGTTTTCATTTGTTTTTATGTGTGTGTGTGTGTGTGTGTCTCTCTCTCTCTCTCTCTCTCTCTTTTGTGATCATGAGGACATAGACATGCTAAGTTATTAGAAAATGTTGATGTAATGGAGATTTGGTTTTGTTAAAGGTATGTTGTTTCACGTGGTTATGTTCAATGAATGGTAATGCTGTTCTTGGAATACTAGCTTGGGCCTTAGGCTTTGCAATCAAATTAGATGAGTCTATTGCTTTGGATTTTTTAGCTTTTCTTGGAAGCCCTATTGTATGAAGGCAAAAGGCGAAACACGCGATCGCTTAAGCTTTTTTATGATACTACTATTTTTTATTGTTTTAAAACCTTACTCAGTGGTGTAATAGATGTTAATATTGACCTCAACACTAGTCTGAATTTATACTTCTTCTTTTTGGTGGAGTTATGGAGGATGTTTTAGCATCTACGTTGCATAAGTTTTCTTGTTTTAGCAACCCCCCAGACCCACGAAAAAAAAAAAAGAAAGAAAAAACTATTCAAGTTATTCTTATATTGTATTCATTATATAAAAGCAGGAATTATAATCCTTCAGGCAGACATACTTTTTCTCAAATTCACTATCATAACTCAGTGATGCAAACTTTGATAAATAAAGATAATTCGGACAAAGAAAGTTGACAGCATTCACCACAGAAGATTGCCAATGTCATGATATGTTCTAGGAGTGAATGAATAACATGTTTGGTCACCATTTTAGTCATGATATCTTCAACGACAACAATGAATTAAATGCAGGACTGCAATCTCCTGAAAGAAGCTATGAATTATAAAATGCTTGCAGTTTTTGTATATTTGGGATTATCATGACCTGAGCTTGTAATCTGGAAAGAGTCCTGCAAGTCTTGGGTCTTTGGTGAAAAGAAAAATAAAAGTGAATCTTTATAACTTCTAAATATCATATTTGGCAATTTTCTTTATTGTTGCCTCATTTACAAATGTCCATGCCTTTTTTCTCCCATCTGATTGTGCTGATTGTAGTTTGTTTTGTTTGATGTGCAGGTCATATCCTTTCCCTGTCCATTTTGAATGGTCTTTAGTTATTGATTTAGCTAATATAGTATTTGACATATTTAAGGGTATAATTCTTTGAAAGACGCACTATAAAGTAATATTTGACTCATTGAACTTTGTAATAAATCAATTTTGCTAACATTTTTTATTTATTTTTTATCACAATTTTTTGACGTACATAAAAGAAATGAAAATGCTTTACATTTACATTATGATCCATATCCAAGGCTGAGATTACATTTTCAGTCGACTCCTAAAAAACATAAGATGAGATCTTCTTAACAATAATACCAATCTACTTTTGCATTTTATTATTTGGTTGACTTAACCCAACATACATGTGCTTGTCTGCCCAAAACGTGAAGTCAAGCGCTTTGTTGATCTTACTGCTGATGAGATTAGTGATCTATGGCTTTCGGCACGGAAGATTGGGTGCCAGCTTGAGTCCTATCACAAGGCATCTTCACTTACATTTACAATCCAAGTAAGGCTGAAGATGACATTCATGATCATTTATTTGCTGTCGTATGAATTTTTCTGTTTCTCTTTTCATATGCTTTTGTACAAGTTTTTAAATATGAGATTGAAATTACATCGTGTTCCACTTTTATGGTTGTGCTGTTTCCTTGAGAAAAGCTGAAGGAAAAAGACAAAGATTGAGTAAAACCTGAAATGCAGTTCTATTTTGATATGTGCTCAAATGTTGTGTCTTCATTTTACAAAACAAAACATGCTTTGAAACAGAATGCTTTGACAGTTCATCAATATAATACACCATTAGATATTAATTACAGCATTGTAAATGTGCAATCCATGGGGCTAAACTATTGAGCCATGCATTTCCTCCTCTAATTTCTGAAACTGTTAATTAACTCTATTTTGTTTTGGAAGTCCTAACATCTTATGTCTATTACACCTTAGGATGGGCCCCAATCTGGACAGACTGTTCCTCATGTTCATATTCACATACTCCCACGCAAAAGCAGTGATTTTGAGAAAAACGATGAGATTTATGATGCTGTAAGACGCCTATATCTTATAAACTTATCCAATTTTTAGATTTTCTCCTCCTGCTAATCCATTGCACAGATTGATTTGAAGGAGAAGGAATTGAAGCAAAAGCTTGATCTGGACAAAGAGAGGAGCGACAGACGCATGGAAGAGAGGGCTGAAGAGGCGGATGAGTACAGGAAACTTTTATTGTAGTAACTTGGTATTTGGCTTGTGGTAACTCCATTTTTTGTTGTTTGAATTTTCTTGGTCACCCCGGATGATATAGGGTTATTTGTGATCAAAAACCATTTTTACATGTCACTGATACTATTTAGGTCGTCGTAGCCAGGAAAGAGGATAATACTTCTTGAAACCAGATCAGAAAATTACATTGGCTGTCAATGTTATTCCGTTGGATGTTTAACAACCATTGGATATAGTGTCTTGAATCCATTACTCCTATAACGGAAGTGATTAGGCAGTATACACTGTTGTAGTTTGTTTTGCATTTCTTGACATTCTTGTGAAATTTGAGTGGGAAGTGTACCCTATTTGTTGATCATAGTCCATATATATATATATCTTTGTTCCTTGCAATCATATCATATTGGAAATGGATGCAGTCAAGGTGTAAAAATTGTTCAATGTGAGTTTTGGAGCCTGCTAATGCAGCAACCATCTAAAATGTATCAATGAGTCTTGTTTTAATCCGTATTCTTTTCGTGTTCGATCCAATTTTTTGGACCCTTAAGCGATAGGAAAATTAGTTAGGTCTGAACCCCATTAAAGACACAACATTTGAAATAATTTTTTGAATGTGGAATTGAGCTATTTGTTTTGTTTTTTTTTTTAATTTTATTTAAGGAATAAAAAGCAAACATACAACAGAGCGGACAAAGTTAGCAGTCATAAAATTTAGTTTGAAGTGCAAATAAAATGGGATATATGCAACACCTCTTTTTTAAATTACTCAAAAAATATAATTATATTTTCTTGAAACATTGGTATTCCAAATAAATTATTAAGAATTGTTATGTCACATATTCTTCAAAATCTTTATTAATATGGTGAGCCCTTCCCACAATTTATTTTGATATCTTCACATATAAAATATATCATATCATAAATTAAATAGAATTTTCATAATATATGCCCGAATTAGGCACAAATTCTAATATATAGATTACAGTTGAGGTATACCAACTCACACTTTCATAGAAATTTTTTAAGACCTGATAAATTAAATCCCAATTTTATTACTATGGATCCTCATATATAATGTGTTTCTGGAATTCTGTACTGAAACTGATTTTACTTGATTAATTTTGAATCATCTCACAAATTAATTATCAAAATGGATTGGAAATGATACTATTAGTCACTTCTAATTCATCACATTTTATTACTTCTTTTGATATTGGTAATAATTGAAATTGGCTGCACTAAAAGTCATTTGAATGAATTTATAATAACTATTTAACATGCAAACGAAGTAGGGTGCAAAAATGATGAAAAATTAGTTGGTTCTAAATAATACCATGTTAAGGAAAAAAATGATGGAATATGCTCCACGCTAATTAAGATTAAGGAATATTTACTTACTTCAAAAATCCCCAGAAGCTTAAATAATTGTCTCTTAAGTGGGGGCTTCAGCTAGTTAATGACCACAAATTCCAGCAATATATTGTATATTTTTAAGCTCCATTTTACGGGTGGGATTTTTTTTTTAAATATGAGTAAATATATTTTATGTAATTATAGGTTTAAATTGAAATGAGTTGCTCACAAACTTGACGTGATTAGAGTGAGGTTTAACTCGATCTCAAACTTTTCAACGAAGTGAGCTCGAGTTAAAATTTATATTCGAAAGCTCGCAGAGTGATTGATGGGTATTTTTTACAGTTTAAATTTATTTATATTTTTAATTATACTATTAATTTATTAATAATAATAGTGATAAATAAGTGTAATAATGTTATTATTCTTATTAACAATTATATGATAATAATAAATATATGTTATTGTGTAAATATTAAATGTATATTATTGTGTAATTCTTTACTATTATAAACATAACAACGATTTATGATTATGTATAAATTTAATAAATCTATAATGTAAAGAATATGACTATTTTTTAATCTTATTTGATAATATTATTATAACAAAAAATATTAATGATAATCAAGAGTAACTATTTTTTGTATAACTAGAAACAATACAATGTATATTAATTCAAGTAAATACATTTTTTCTTTTTTGTATAGTCTCGATTTCGAGGTATAGGTTCAATTAGCTCGAAAAGAATATTTTTGTATGAACCCGACTTTGAGCCTAAATTAACTAATAGGGCGAATTCGAGCTCTAATTTTTTAATTGCTCAGAGAAAAGGCGGGAAACTAAGCCCTATATGCCACGGCTTCACATTTTCCCTACCCCACACAATCACACACAGACACACAGAACACGCACAATCACATAAATTCCCACCTTAATCTATAGCTTTACCGACTGTTCTCCTTCTCGACGGGAAAGAAGGCGAAGATCGATAATGGAGTTCACTCTCAAAGTTTGTGGCCTCATCATTTTTCGGTTTTTCTTTCTTTTATTAAATTTCGTTTCATTTCCACTTTTTTTTTTTTTTCCGTTCACCGTCTTTAGCTATTCTTTTTATTTTTTTCCCCTTCTTGTTTGGGTACAGAAATATTTTGGGTTCTCGAAATTCCGACCTTACCAGAAAGAAATAGTGGAGAATATTCTGCAAGGAAAAGATTGCTTAGTGGTTATGGCAACTGGCAGTGGCAAGTCGTTGTGGTAACTTTTCTAATCCCCCCCTTTTTCTAAGACTATATCCTTAGCCCACTTTTGTAACTGAAATTGATCCTTTATTTTGAACACCCTTTTGTGAAAACAATGTAATAAAGCTATCAGGTGCCACCATTGATTGCAAAAAAGACTGCTGTAGTCATAAGTCCACTTATATCCTTAATGCAGGATCAGGTTTCTGCTTCAGCCTATTCTTTATTTTTTTATTTTTTGGTTTCCCGTAATTTGTGCAATTGGGTTGGTTGTATTTACTTTATGTGTTATGCTTAGGTAATGGCATTGAAGCAAAGGGGTATACTTGCTGAATATCTTTCTAGTGCTCAGACTGATGCTAATGTGTATACTAATGCTGAAAGTGGTCGATATGATATTTTGTACATGACGCCGGAGAAGGCATGCCTGCTTGCTGCCAGGTGCATTTCTAATTATATCACTTGCTGATGAAATTTGGTGAAAGCCTAAAATTTGTTCTTTACTCTTCTGTAGTATCATTTGGCGTCACTCTGCTTGTGTGAGTGGGCTGATATGCATTTTTAACTTTTTGTGTTTCCCTTTGATGGCTACTTGCTCTCCATTATGAAAATTGAGTGCATTATATATGGAACCCAAGTTATTGATTCCATTAAATAATTAGCTCCATCAAGCCAACAACCAACCCCCCGCTCCCCCTTCACTTAAGCTTGATACAAATTCCATTGTCATGAATTGATGCTGCATATATAAGTTTCCATGGTTCCTAATCTGTTTTTCCTTTTTTTTTCATCATATTTATTCCTTACGATGGATTAGTTTTTGCTTGCTCGTTCTTTGGGATATTTGATAAGTACTTGTAGTTTGATTCTTTGTGACAAGCATTTTTCCTGAGCTCTGGATAATGCTACTGCAGTTTCTGGTCACGATTACTAGATTCAGGAATTTGCCTATTGGCTGTTGATGAAGCACATTGCATATCGGAGTGGGGTCACAATTTCAGGTGAGTTCATTATTGAGGGAATGTATCATGATTGATGTGTTTACTTCTAGTTTCATTATTCTACGAGCCAAGAAGATATTGATAATAACATGTGGGGAAAAAAAATGGTCTCTCTATGATTTTGTAATTCATCTAAACAGACGCTTAACATCTTCTGCATGGCTGAAATGTGAGTGTGGTAACTTGGCACATTGGGCAGGCTTCTTGTTCATCCTGTTTCTTCACTTGCCTTTACGATCAAGGGAAAAATGGATTTAAAATGACTGAGCTATTGTCTGAAATCAAACTGAGTGCTTCAGTGTTCAGAGATCATAAAAATGTCGCTTGTGGAAAGATTTTATTATTCTCCACAAGCTTCTTAAGTATCTGATCTATTTGAAATGCACCTTGTTTTTTACTGAAATGCTTTAAGTATATTTTTATTGCCCACAAAAATGCAAGAATTCATTGAAAGAGACCCCAGACAAAAGGTTTACTTACCCTAACTTTTCTCCTGCTCCAAGAGTTGGCTATGTTTGGATTCATTTCCCCAAAATGAAAACTTGTTTGGTTTGATTTATTTTCTGGAAATGTTTTCTGAAAACATTTTCAAAAAGCAACCTTATTTTCAAAATGTACACCCTAATTAGCAATCCTATTTTCAAAGCCTTGAACCTTCTCATGCAAAATCCTACATCCCATTTTCAGAAAAGGCTCTTTATTTTACATTTGAAAACAAATAAACCAAATTTATTTTCTCAAAATGAAATGTCAAATCAGCCGAATCAACTCAATTGGTCAAACTTTGCAACTCACTCATCCAAACACATTTTCGTCGCATTCCCTTGAGGAATCTTCTGAAAACATTTTTAGAAAATATTTCATGAAAATGAATCTAAACACAGTGTAAACTTTTCAATGGAACCTCGTATTGCACCATAGAAGATTTAGTTTAACTCATTTTGGCTTGTGGAAGCTCACCAACAAGCATATTGCCGACCCTGTTGGAGCAGGATTCATCAAGTGAAACTTCAACTCTATGTAATACTTTTAGATTTTTCAAGAATTTTGAGAGAGAATGTGCGTTGGTAATAGAAGTTTTTAATTAAGAATCCTGCAGCAAGTATCTTCACATATTTACATTATATTTTAAATACAATTATGTAACTTGTCTATGATTTTTTTTTTTTTAATTTGTGATTATGTTAAGCTTTTCTTCCATGAGATGTTTATCATTGTTCTAAGCTTTGTCTATTTCACAGGGTGGAATACAAACAATTAGATAAATTGCGAGATGTTCTGTTAAATGTTCCATTTGTTGGATTAACAGCAACTGCTACTGAAAAGTAAGTACTGGTGCATTTTCTACATATTTTTTATATGTTTTATACTCCTATTTTAATTGGTTCTATTGGGCAACAACATTCAACTTTGTTAATATGTTGGTCAATTCCTACTTTAGTGGAGTACCCTGTGAATCACTAACTTGCCTGTCTTCAAAGCTTACATGCATCTCTGGGCAAGCTATGCATTTTACATTAACTTCAGTGATTTGGTTCAACAATTTTCCTTTTACAGCCCTGTAAGTTGTACTTTGGATAACTCCTCATAATCATTGGACAGCTAGGTACCAGATAGCATATTTCCTATCATAGTTTTGGGTAAGAATAATACTTAGGTTTCCCTTGCATTCATAATTTTCTCATTTGGTTTTAGTTTATCTCTGTTCTGTATTAGTTTTTCACCCTTAAATAAATTTGAAGAGAAACTAGTCAGCAATGTCATTTCTTGGTTTATGATTCAGCAAAGCGTATATTGTATATAACAGGATTGTACTGTAGGCACCAGAATTTTATTTCCCCTTTCATTTCGAATTATATGAATAATGCTTTTCCATTTGTACAGTAGTAAATGCCACAATCTCTTAATTTTTCAATAATTTATCAGCTGTTATCTTCTTCTTCATTGTGATTTTACTTTTATTCAATATTATTCTGCTGGAAGCTTTAATAAAAGAAATTGTTACTTCCAGGGTTCGTGGTGACATTGTAAAGTCACTTAAGATGCAATTTCCTCATGTAACCATTGGCTCATTTGACCGCCAGAATCTCTTCTACAGTGTCAAATCTTTTGACCGGGGTAATGCTTTTCTGTATGAGCTTGTGATGGAAATCTCTGCATGTGTTGACAAAGCAGGTTCAACTATAATATACTGTACAACTGTCAAAGATGTTGAACAGGTCATTTCACTTCTCCCTCACTTTTATGCGTCTTATCTACTTGTTTTGAATGCGTAAGTGTACATGGAAATTCATTTCAGACATTAAGATTACGATTATTTTGTGAGAAAAATAAGAAAAAATTGGTTTATGAAAATAAGAAGCAAATTGAGATGTGTTTGGTTGGATTTAATTTTGTGAGAAAAATTGTAATATTACCTTTGATGTGACATATTTTCTTATAGAATGTGTTTGGTTGGGTATTTGTTTTATGGAAAAAAAAATTGAAAACATGTTTGGTTGTAAATTTTGAAAAAAAATATTCTTGGAACACTTGTCATTGCATGGTTATTTTATTTTATTTTATTTTTTTCATCGCGGTTATTAGTCATATTTATGTACATATATACAATTTGCGTACATTTATATTGTTATATGTTTACATTTATACACACGTACAAAAACATATGCCAAGGCCAAGTCCTCCATATTCCTATGTAAATGTTCATGTTAAATACATATTGTCAAGGTACATTAAAAGAATGAGCATCCAAAATAGAATGCTCTAACTGGACAAGATTTTCAAAGCTGCTTGCATCAGTAAGTAATGGAACTGCTGCTTCACTGATATCACTTTCTCATTAAACAACATATGTTTCCCCATCAAGTTATAGAATATGTACAGCATAAAGGTCAAAATCAGTATAGGGGACACATCATTGTCTAGGAAGAATCCTTTTCCACTTAAGGATCTCTCTCTTCTTCCAAGAGCAAATACAGAATAGGGTTGTAAAACAAAGAAAGAGAACAAAAAATAGGAATAAGGTAGTCAGTGGCCAACCTATCCAAAGGGAGTTCTCTTATAACAAGCCAGCTACAGATAAGAAAATTTAAAGCGCAAAGAACTGCAGATTCCAGAACTAGAAAAGCAGTTCTAACTAAAAGAAAGGGCAAAACTAATACAAGAAGCAGCACCGCAGCCAACATCACTGTCCGGTGAGTCTACCCCAGCCAACAGCCGCAGCTGGTGAATTCATTGCCTTCATTTCCTGCGAATTACCTTCCCCTGCGCCCATGATGGCCACGGCAGCATTAGATACGTCGATTCTCTTAATCCCGGCCATCGATATATAGAACTTCATATTCCGAGATTCGATTTCAGTTTCTTCAGAAAATATCTCATTGCAGAATCAAACTCAGCTCTAGATCCGCTTGCTTGATAACTCTATCCATCCAATACTCCAATATTATGGAAAGTTCAATTTGAATTGAAGAAATATTTGATTAACAAAAATTTACTTTTGGAATATCAATTGTCTGAGCGTGTCCAGTAGTTGCCCATTGACTAGGCCACGGAACAGGGGCAAAACGGATCTCAAAATGTACCTTAAGTAGTTTCGGTGAAGGGGATGTAACGGAATTTGAGCCTGGCGTTGAGTTCTGGCCAGAAAACGCTGTTATTGTGGGATTGTGGGAGGACAGAAGATGAGATGCAGAGGTGTGGGAAGAAAGATAGGTTGGTGAAAGGCTTTATGGCTCTTGAAGTCTTCCAACTCATATATATGTCCAATCATCAACAGTGCATTTAATTGTGGATGATTGGAAAGGGGCTTGTTCCAGAGATCAGGAAGACTGTTTCCCCTAGAAATGAGCCCTAAATGCCAATTCATGAAATAATTCCGTAAAACAGATCCAGCCAAATGTCGTTTTTCAGAGATTTATCTCTGAAACATGATTCTATGGAATTAGAGAGCCACTCAATCGTAGCCTACTTTTCCCAGATCATAGTTTAAACGTGTTTGAGCTTAGTAGTTTTTTTTTTTAGAAGAAATTGCTGAATTCTGCCATATTTGTGGTTGGAGTTTCTGATGCTGATTATCTGTTATGGCTTCTCCAGATTTTTAAGACCCTTAAGGAAGCAAGAATTGAGGCTGGAATGTACCATGGACAAATGTCTAATAAAGCACGCGAGGAGTGCCACAGGTATTATGTTGTTATAAATTCTCTCTCACAATTGTTATTGCTATCTTTCTTATCTCGAAGTAGCATAATGTTTGTCTTTGAAAGTGATTAATATAATTGTTTAATTTGTTATTCTCAAGGATTTAACTACGTAGCATGTACCTCCCATGCTCAATGCTTTTAAGCTCTCTTTGGCCTGTTATTGTTGATTTTTGATCCATATAAATCTTGTGTCAACTAAAAATCCTTTAACTTCAAAATTGCAACTGCTATTATGACTTGTTGCAGATCATTTATCAGAGATGAGTTTTATGTCATGGTGGCAACTATAGCTTTTGGCATGGGTATTGACAAGCCTAATATAAGACATGTTATACATTATGGCTGCCCAAAGAGTTTGGAATCATATTATCAGGAAAGTGGACGTTGTGGTAGAGATGGAATTCCTTCATTCTGCCGGCTATATTACACAAGAAGTGACTTCGCAAAGGCTGATTTCTATTGTGCTGAAGCACAGACAGTATGTTTCTTTGTCTTAAACTTCTTAATGGTATTGCATATGGAAACATGTACAGTTCTTAACATGTTTTTCTGTTCAGATTTCTTTGTGTTAATCTGATATTGCATAAGTTTCTGATGCATGTATGATTCGACCAGGCAGACCAAAGAAAAGCAATAATGGAGTCATTTATGGCTGCACAACGCTATTGTATGCTGACAACTTGCCGAAGAAAGTTTCTGTTGGAATACTTCGGAGAGAAATACTCATCTGCTAGCTGTGGTATGTATATTACTTGATCATTTATTTTCTAGAATTTGTCAGACCCGCATTTTTTGAACCCTCTCGCTCTGTCAAACTGGATCTTCTGATGTATAATTAGTATACTTGCTTGTAATATCTGAAATTTTATGTCTAAGATAACCGAAAAATTCTGTGGTTATTAGTGTTATGTGCTGTTTATATGATCTGGATCCTGTTTGTTAATTTAATATCTGGTTCGCATTTACTAGTACTAAGTAAATCCTGGAAAAATGGTGAATCATTCTGAAATTTGACACAGTGATGGTGTAATTTAGTGATCTGAATCATTCATTTCTTTGGCGTCTCTGTTCAACCTCTAAACAAAAATCTGAAGTATCATATTAAAAAGTAGTGTTCCAAATGGGGATCATTATGTCTTCCATTACTTTTCTTAAGTTTCACAAAGCTTCATCACATACAATACCAATCATAACAACAAAAATTCTTGAATATTTTGTCACTGGTGTAATATAAAGAAGTCTATAATTAGCAAATTTAACATTTTGCTATTGTAATAAATTGCATTCGAGTGTATTGTAAATTACAGAAACCTAGAAATTAGGCAAAGCTGATCTGGTTGTTTAGTTGTATATTGAGATGATGATTTGTCCTATCTTAAATTGTCATTTGGAAAATATGTTTTAAAGTACAAAGATGTTCTAATTCTTAACTTATCTGGTTGATCTGTAAAGCTGATTAGTATGCTTTGTGGGCTTTCTCCAAATTGATGCAGAAAAAGAATGGATAAATTATTTTGGAGTCATTTTATAAAATTATATCATGTCAGAGAATGTGAATTGGATTATATTACTTTGAGATTAGAGTCTGCTAAATGTGATGTATGCAGGAATGTGTGATAATTGCACCAGCTCAAAGAAAGAGAGTGACTTGTCCAGAGAGGCATTTCTTCTGATGGCTTGCATTCAGTCATGCGGGGGTCACTGGGGTCTCAATTTGCCTGTAGATGTTCTTCGTGGATCTAGAGTAAGCTTTCCTGCAGATAATAGATAAATTGATATACTGACATAGATTGCATGGGAAATAAGAAGTTAGATGTATTCATCTCTAACTAGGTTTGGTTTTATATCTTTGGTTGCATATGCCTGAATATCCCTTCTGTTGGTTTCTATATGTCTCAGCAAGTGACTTTTGTGTTGGTGGTATGGGAGGGGGTGAGTTAATAGGTTGTAATGACTTCAGCAGAGGATTTTGGAATTGTCAATTCACTTTTTTCTTCTATTATTACTAATGATTTGACAAATTAAAATTGGGCCATTAATTTCCTTCTTTGTTCCAAACAGCTTGTATTGAATTTTCAATTCAAAAGCTTTGAAAAATTATTGCTCAAGTTTCACTAGTTGATCCTGTAGTTCAGTGCTTGGACCTGTTCATAATAGTACCTTCGTTTGTGGTTGCAGTCTAAGAAAATTCTTGACGCTCATTTTGATAAGCTTCCATTCCATGGCCTTGGAAAAGATATGCCAGCTAATTGGTGGAAGGCACTAGCTTATCAGCTAACTTCACATGGTATGTAATAGGAACCTTGCTTTAAAATTGATTTGTGTTAAATGGTATTTTTAACACCATCCAGGATTTAAGAAATCCAATATCATCACATCTCCAACGAGCACTTTCCTGGACGGTCAGGTCACCCTAGAGAAATCAGAAGCATAGTTTAATCAAATCCCAATGGAGATTTCCCAGTTACGCAATATTATTCTAATTTCTGAATAGCTCCAGTCTGCTAAACAATAATATATGCTCTAATTCAACTGCCGAAAAACTAAGTGAATTCCCTAATAGTTTGTTCGGTTTGAAGGATTTGGAAGCTAAGGATTTCACATCCATAATAACCAATTCATTGAGCTTGTTATGATGGATTTGAAATTCTCGTAATTTTAGAGTCATTTGAAATCCTTATCTCCTCAATTCTACCCCTCTCATCCAAATGCAACTTAAGATTTTGAATGTATTATGAAATTTGAACAAAAAATTACAACCACCCTAAGGTATTTAGAGCTAATGCAGGAGAGAGTTGAAAGAGAAAAAAAAATTGTATTCAGTATTCTGTGAATCCAGCCTGATATGTGCCTGTGTTTTCATATTGAAATCACCTTTAGTCAATTATAACTGCCTGAGCTTAAGAGGACAAGAATGCGCCTGAAGCTAAACTTCCTCCCTAACTGCCTAACAGTTGCAAAACCATTTCACGCTTCTACAAGTGCATTGCTAGATATTACTTTTTGGACAACTAGTAAAGTGTACTAGCATTGCGTGTGGATAGTTAATTTCTGTTTCTATTTTTCAGAAATTGTTGAGCTCATATACAATGCTTGTAAATACATAAAAGTCAACGTACATAAAATTTTAAATAAATAAAAATCAACAGAATAATGAATCAATTGGTACTATGAAATTTTTAAATGTTTACATTACTGTATTTTAGTTTCATTATTTTGAGGTATGCATGCCTATCAAACATAATGATATTTCGAGAGTCGTTCCAAAACAAAGTCTATCCAAGCGTATTGATATATACTCCAAGCTCATTATGTCAAAATGATAGATGAGTTCTCTCATTGTGTTTTCTCTGCCAATTACAGTACCAGTATCCACTTTATATGACTTCCACGTTCTTGAGCTTATAATGAATCAAATTAGCTTCCAAATAAACTAATGTTATACCCATCTATATTTTCACCAGTATGCACAAATCATAAGCATTATTGTAAACCATTTACAAATTGGAATTGACAACTCTAATTCTACTTTTAGGCACATAAGAAATTACTAATTGTCATGCAGTATTATTGTTATTAGTTTACAAGAAGTCATTAAGTAGTTTACAAGAAGTCATTGAGTGAATCTATTAAAACTTTTCACTTAACGAAGCATATATTTTTAAAAAATCTATTTTTAAATCAGTCGAGGATCCAAATTCCCCAAAATTAATCATCTGTATAAGTATGTATTTGTAAAAAAAACCAAATATATATTTGAGTTTCTTACATTACTGCTTAATTAAAACTCACATGAGTTATCGAGTATGTTCAACTCTTCAAATCTTGAGTTGACACAGTTTTGTGATTTTGGACCTTGGATTTGATAAATGGTTCATTACCTAAAATACTATTTCTCCTTATGCTGTCAACTTTTGACCAGTGGTAAGGCATTTTAGCTTTACAATCATGCGATGGTGTAGTTTTTACTTATCACCAGTATGAGGCAAATGCGAAGCATAATATCAAAGTTGTATCTATTAATTTTTCTGACTATTTTTTAGGCTATATAGGGATTATTAATAACCTTTCAAATGAAAATTGCTCTTTCATTTATTCTAATATCTCTTGAGATTTCATTGGGCTTTCTTTATTTTTTAAAGATCATAAGGACTTAAAACTCAAACTAACACAAAAAGTTCAACTCGACAATTTTTTTAGTCAAAGCAAAGTTTTACTTACCATTAAGTTGACAAATTTTTAGGCTATGTGGGAATTAACTTTACTATTATTATACTATAATAGGTGCTTTTTAACTCGAAAGTATCTATATGTAGTTTTGTAGATAAGGTCTGCCTAATAAATCTTCAAACAAAAATTGCTCTTTACTTACTCAAATATCACTTGAGATTTAATTAGGCTTTCTTTATTTTTTGAAGATCTTAAGGATTTTAGAAGTTAAAATAACCCAAAAAATCCAACTTAATTTACATAAACAATATATTTCATTTTCATGATTTTGAGTGCATATAATAGCACATTTTTATTTATTGGGAAATTTGCAAATTAGAAGTGATTTCTTTTTTATTTTGATTAGGAATCTCTCTTTCTCCCTCTCTCTTGTGCAATTATGAAATGAATAAATATGTAACTAAATATTTTTTCTCTTCGAATCATAAAAAAATATGAGTCTGCCCCATTTGAAGGAATCCTTTGAGCTAGAGTTCTTACTGATAATGACCAGATTACTTTACTACACCAGAATCAAGTTAATAACCTATTTTAGTTCATACTTCATATTACTAGCTTGCACATGAAACTTTAACCTCATGATGCATATCATATATCCAAAATATCCGTAGCGTAGTTTATTTCCTTGGGAGCATAATTTCATTGTCTCTGCCCCTGCCCCTTTCCTTAGTGTTGCAGTCTTGAGTTACCAACAATATGTTGTTTAGTATGTTTAGAGTTCAACTTCAAAAAAAACTCTTATGAAGAATGGCAAAATTACTTAATAGCACATCAAATTCATATTATTATAACTTTTGAATAAGGTTATTGTGGGACCAAGTGCCTGCATCTGTGCTAAAAGCTTTAGCCGATAGCAAGGTGCAATTCAAATTTTTAAACTGTATAGCAATTGTTGCCACACAGGCCAACATCTCCTCCCAATAATTGTTATGAGGCCATTACCAACGCACCGACCAACAATCCCCTCCACCGTAATTGCTCCTCATAGGAATCAAACCTATAACCTTGGCTCTGATGTCGATTATAGGACTGAGCACTGGTATCAAAAGCTATAGTTGTTAGCAATGGTGTAACTCAAATTTTAAACTATATAACAGCCAAACTCTAAGTTTTGACTTTTGCCTTTGCCACACAGGCCAATAATCTCCTCCCCAACAATTACCATGAGGCCATTGCTCTGACATAGGCTAACAATTATTTTAGTCCTTGCAGAAAAGTTAAGAAATGTAACAAATTCATATGGATGTGTTTGTCATTGTTTTTATGAATGTAACATAGGCAGTGTTAGTGTGCATCTTTTGTGTTAAAGATACAAGGGTTTCCATACAAGAATCATTTATAAATCATTAGTATACCCAGAACTTAAAAGGTCTAACTAAATGTGCAAGCAACTTAACGCAAAGACAATCCCATGGTATCCATATTTCTTGAGAAGATTAACAATCCCCTACAACGTAATTGCTCCTCATAGGAATCAAACTTATAACCTTGGCTTACCAAATTACATAATAGTACATTACTTTATGCTATAGTAATATTTTGTGTATGGCTATTTTTGTCTTCACAAAAATGTTAAAGAACATCTTGAGCTATTCGTACTATATGAGATTGCCTAAAGACTCTACTTTTACAACCGGCCTATGTATGATAAAAGAGATGTTGATATGAGATATCTTAATAGATTCAGCCTTTATCACTATGATAGGCAATAACAGTTGAAACCTAAGAATATGTTACTACATGCTTCAAATTTTCACAAATTTCAGAATGAACAATGGCTCTTTTCGAAAGCTTTTTACTGGTTGACATTTATTCATTCTTCATTCCAATTTGAAAGAAAATCCTCATTATCTTTTTTTTTAAAAAAGATTCGAACCCTAAATCATGTAGAAAGAGGGGAGGGGTATGATTCAAACCCTTAACTTCACCTATAAGAGGTGAGGCAGGTACCATCACTCCTAAGTTAGAAAATCCTCAATATCTAATTCTACTTTAAGAGAAATTCATACTAGCCACATGCATTATCCTTTCTCCATGCACTATATTGTCTATAGTGTCAGGAGGCACTACAATCTGAATGCTTTTTCCAATTTTTGTTCCATGGATCCTATGGACAGCATTGTTTCATTTGGTACCAGTAGATTACTTCTTTCTTTTTGCTTCCTTTGCACTGGAAATTCACAATCAATTTCACATTGTGTGCAGATTATTTGGTCGAGACTTTCAGAGATATATACAAAACTGTAAGGTAGATTTCTTGGCACCAACCCCTACCCAAATAAGAAAAAAAAAAGCAAAATCCCACTGACCTCACTCTCGACAAGTTTAGTGGCCATTATTATGGCTGAAAATAAAATGAGCCAACCAGGTGGGTTTCACGTCAATGTGTGTCCAAACATTAATTGTTGGATGATCATGAACAGTCTGTGCCAATAGCAAAAGTTCAGACAAAACTCATAAAATGAAAATCTCTTTCGATTTACCTATCTCTCTTGATTTAATTTACACAAGGACATAAGGACAGAGTTAATTAGTTCTTAATGACACTAGAGCATATTTGATTGTAAATCCCTACTCAAAAGGATAATAGTTAATTTAATGAGAAACATACTCTTCTGGGAATATTTTGAAATTTAGGAAGAATGTATTTTGTATATTGTCAGGATAAGAGAATGATCTCACAGTTACAGTTATTATTATCATTATTACCTGTGTACAAAGCAGTCAGATGATTTGGTTAATGAAAAAGCATACGCTCAGCTGAAACTTGTCTTTTGGTATTATGATAATGACTTATCCAGCCAATATAGCAGGCTTCCAATGCAAATAATGATTGAACAAGGCATTTCTTTTTTCATGTAACAGAGTTGGACCTAAAGGAATGCAGTTTTTGAATTCCTGCAATCCTGATTATCAGCCTCCATTATATCTGACATTGACTCCAGAATTGGCGGGCGATGGCACAAGCAAAGATGCAGTTGGTGACGGAGTTGTCAATGGTTTGGCTCAGCTTGAATTTAATGGATTATCACAGGTGTGGTATCCCTAAAGCCTAAGCATTTTGCCCATGTAGTTTTATGATTAAATAGCAAATTTACTCTCGTTTTTACTTTCAATTCTCTATTCGTTCATGTGCTTTCTTATTTAATACTTCACGTCTACTTCACTAAGCTTCGGTTTGGATGTTTCTCTTGTTTTTTCATTAACAATAAACTTAGACTGAAATTAACATGGCTTGACCATTATGTTTATTTTTGTTACCTCCAAGTTTAGGCTGAGGATCAGCTCTATAAAATGCTTGTAGAAGAGAGAATGAAACTTGCAAGAGAGAATGGAACTGCCCCGTAAGTTCTTTGTTTCTTATTGTGTACTGATTCTGCTGTATACTTGGAAGAAAGCAACTAATTGGATGATCAAAAGTCTTTCCTTTCCTTTTTTTTTTTAATATTGATCTGTTTGACTTTTCAGGTATGCATTATGTGGCGATCAAACATTAAGAAGGATAACATTGACAAGACCTTCTACAAGAGCAAGGCTAGCAAATATTGATGGTATAAACCAGGTATATGACATTGTGGAGCACGTTTCTCATGAAAATTACATTCAGGTTGATAGGAACTTATGTGTTAGGTGTTTTATGCATTTTCCTTCTAAAGAAGTTTATTTAATATGAGTGGCTAAATTGTAGTTATTGATTGGGCAATTTATCTGGATTTAATTTTCATGTTTGCTTGTACATTTTTCACCTATGTTACTAGCTACACTTTTAAATTCATTGAATACCAATGACAGACAAATTGATATAAGGATAAGGAGGATGGGGAAGTTTTCAGGTTTCTAAATTGGGAGTGGATAAATGATGTTTAATTTCTTCCATCATTATTTTCAAACATACTGAGACATACATTTTGGATGTTCTGATTGTGTTGGACATAAGTAGATAGAAGTTAAGGTAATACAGGGTAAAGTTTAAAAAAAAGAGTGCGAAAGCAAGGTATAAAATATTTGGACTTTGCCATGTGAACATCTGAAATTTGGAGTTGATATATTTGACATGTATACATACTCGCCCCAGAATGTGATGTCTAGTTCCCAGATTTCCCTTTCTGCAACTGTCGTTTATGAAATTCATTAAGCGGAGATTGTTAAATTTTTAGGTAATTTTACTTTGACCTCTTACATGTTAGATGTCAGGCAAACAGAGATCAAATAAGCATTCATGTCTTAATTTTTTTCAATTTGATTACATAATGAACTTCAAAAATAAAGCAAAATGTAATAAGTTTTCTCTCTTAATGTATAGAAAATTTTATCAAAAAATTTAAATTGAACTTCAATAGATAATTATCATGAGCATTTGACTTGCAAAGCCTTTCATTGTCAGACTCAGTTTGGTTATGATGTTTGTCATTGTTCCTCTTTCTCTTGCTTTGAACTAATAGGAATTCCTTTTCGGATGACTGGATGTTTTTTTATGTAAATATGCTGATGGATTATTCTCTTCTTTTTTCTTCTGTTCAAAGATGAGCTGTGATATTCACCATATGTACTTATGAATGTGTGTTTTTATTTACCTATATATGCATCCTTCATTCGAAATGTAATGGATGTGAGGATTTATTCAGCATTCCTTGTGGACGGCTGAGTATCTAAACTGGAAATTCTAATTTTGCTGTAGTACTTTTTGAAAACATATGGAGATAGTTTGCTACAAATCATTCAGCGTCTATCAAATGAATTGGGTCTTTCTTTGGATGGGGAGTCAATTGCAGAATCTCCAATGCCAAGTAAGGTTTCAACTGTTCCCAACAATAAAAGACTAACACCTGCAAAGTTTGAAACTTGGAAAATGTGGCAAGAAGATGGCCTTACTGTCCAAAAAATTGCTGTGAGTCTCTCAGAAGCACATAACAATTACGTGCCTTTGAGTTCTAACAATATTCTGTAAACTTACGTCTTAGTTTTTATTTTGTAGAATTATCCAGGTAGAGCAGCTCCAATAAAAGAACAAACTGTCTTTGAGTATATTCTTGAAGCCGGAAGAGAGGGATGTTCAATTGATTGGGCCAGATTATGTCTGGAGATTGGACTAACACAGGAGATATTTAAAAACGTTCAGGATGCCGTATCAAAAGTTGGAAAAGAAAAGTTAAAACCTATAAAAAATGAATTACCTGAAGAGGTATGTTTTATACGTGGAATACTATGGTGATGCAATCAAATTATACTCAACACATTTAATATCCTCTGAAGTATATTTATCAACATGCTTCCTGTAATATGGCATAGTATATGATCTATATTCATCTTCTGTTATTATGATCGAGTTTTGTAAAACATCAGGTAAGTTATACTCAGATAAAAGTCTGCTTGCTGATGCAAGAGATGGGAATATCAACCGGAATTGTTTCATCTAGCCGTAGGCAAGGCCGCAAAGTAGATGAATCCCCGAATGGGACATCAAAACTCTCTGAAGGATCTGGCCTTTCGTGCCAGATGGAAGGGGCTCAGTCCAATCTTGAGTCACTGGTTGACAATGTGGATTATCAGATGAAAGTTGATAGTGTGCATGATGATAGTTCACTGGGGAAATCTGAGGCTGCAGTTTCCAGACTCCTGATAGAGAGTGCAGATACGAAACAGTCAGTAGCTGCCATTGATGATCTAGCCTGTTCTAGGAAACGCCAAAAATTCGATGTACCACAAGTAAAACAGTCTGTTGCTGTGGAGGCAACTGAAAATTCTGTACTCAACTGGCTCAAGAATTTCGAAGATGGGGTAAGTTTTCAGCATGCCAAAGTCTAAATCACACTGATGTATTTCATACTCCTTACTTGAGGAGGTGCTGCACAATTATATTATTGATGTAATTATACGCAGGTTTTGCTATCTGATCTCTTGGACCATTTCAATGGATCAAAAGAAGAGTCGGTAATTGATCTGCTAGAGCATCTAGAGGGTGAGTTTTTGATATTTAAGAAGAACAATCTTTATAAACTCATGTAATGAGTTTGGTAGAGAAATGCCTTCTTGTGTAATTATCAACTTAGCAGATGGAAACTCTCTTTTTCGTTTCACTTTTTGATTTTTGCCCTCTTCTGGTTCCCGTTTGCTTGTATATATGCTCGTGTGGAAGATTGAATGGTGCAGAAGGGAGGTTTTTTGAAAGAAATCTTTCATCCATGATTAGGCAAAGTATGAGTACATAGAAAAAAGAAAAAAGAAAATATCATTAGTTCAGTGATTACAACTTGCATTTCTAAGTTCTTGATAATCATTAGGAACGTACCAATAACGTCTAGCTCGGGCATTGAAGCCCTATACTCTTATAATTATGAGGTTTGGGTTCAAATCCCACTCGAAATGTCAGCATTCATCTAATTTCAAATTGGAAATTTTTTTGTTACATGATAGTCTGATATCTTCTTTGAATTATATTGATGACCCTTTTACTAACGTTATCCATAACACAATTTTATATGAACCTAGACCCTTTAAGGGGACTTGTTTTTCGACCAATTAGAGGCAAAAAGAGCATGGTGCTCAATATTTGTATGTGGCTATGGACAGCCCTAAATTATAAACCAACTATTCTTCTTTGTCCGGATATGTAGGCTTAGGTTTTCATAGCTATTTTTTTTTTTTATATTTTTTAACCTTTTTAACACAATTTTTCTGATGATTGCAACAATAATTGATATTTAATTTTCAATTTGGGAGATGAATCGCATATTTACATCCTAAACGATTGGTTAATCCAACTCATCAAGATGATGTTTATTAATCTGTAATGGAGATGAAGAATTTAAATGGACTGAACCATGTTAAATTTGAGGCACTCAAACGCACCTTATATACAGAGTAAGCTTAGGGAACATATCGGTAAATCACATTCGCATGACTCAAGTTCACATAAAACTAAAGCTACCCTATAGTACTTTGTCACGGGGGGGGGGGGGGGGTGTTGGAGAGAGAATCTCTTCTTAGGAAAATTCCCTAAATGCCTCCCTTTTGTGTTGGGTTATCGATTGTTTGAGTGTACCATTACTAAATCGCTATTGATTTGGAGCTGGTAAATTGGATTTGCAATTGGTTCATTTGTTGGGTTACTGTTTCCCGAATTGGTAACCTCTGTCTAGTAAGGTGCGAACACAAGTTCTTCTGGTCGGTTTTGCTGACTGTTCGTGTTAGGCTTTTGTGGTTTTGCTTGAGGTAACCTCGGACCATGGCTAAGAAAAAGAAAAACCAGAAACTTAGCTCAGGGCCAAAGACAGTCAAGTGATGGTGCTGAAAGTATCTCTGCAACTAAGGAGGTACTTAGTTCAAGTTCACCTAGGGTTGGGGATTTACTTGACGGGTCACTGCCAAATCTTACTCTCGATGTTTCCCCTACTGTCTCACGTACCCTGGGTGATGAGGACTCAGATACGGAGTCTTTGTTGTCAAGTTCAGCTGAAAGCAGCAAGAAGGAACCAAACGCAGATAAAAGGTGCTCGAAGAAATTCTTATGAAACATGCTGATAAGATGTTTGAAAAAAAGACCAGCCTATCTACTGCATCAAAGAGCCCTTGGCTTAGCCTTTTTAAAGACAATAGGAATATGTCTCAAAGCATTAAACTTGTTGCAGTCGTGTCTGATGAGGATGAGGCTGTGGTCCTTGAACCCCCATGTCCTTGATGATTTGGGGATTTTGTCTCGTTGGCTATTTTGCTGCTAAATTCCCAAGCAAAACTGCTTTATTACAACTGTGTGATACTTGGAAAGTTAAGTAAAAGTATTTTGTGCATTCAAGTGGGTGGTTAGTGTTCAAATTCGAAAATGCTGTTGATAGGGACAACGTACTTAATGGAGGTCCTTACTTTGTGTTTGGTAGACCTTTGTTAATGAAAATGATGCCTGTCTGTTTCGACTTTGATGAGGATGGAGGTCCTTACTTTGTGTTTGGTAGACCTTTGTTAATGAAAATGATGCCTGTCTGTTTCGACTTTGATGAGGATGATATTAGCTCAATGCTAGTGTGGATCAATTTGCCCAGCTTACCATTGGAATGCTGGAATGAAAAAGCCCTTAGTAAAATCACATCAAAAGTGGGCAAACCGTTTTATACAGACAAACTTACCTATACAAAGAAACATCTGTCTTATGTGAGGGTCTTGGTAGAAGTCGACGCTATCAAAGTGCTGGTACGTTTAATTCGCATAAAACTCCTAAATGGACGAATTATGGAGCAACCCGTTGTCTTTGAGTACGAACCCAAATTCTGTGGCTCTTTCAGAATGTTTGGACACTCTACAGAGGGGTGTAAAATATCTAAATCTGTGAATGATCACAAAGGTGAGATCAGTATCCCGATACACAAAGGCATGGAAATCGATTGTAGTGTGCAAGTGGTAGAAACATCTTCAACATAACATAAATAAATAATTAAGGGACCTGTTCCAGAGGAACAAGCTGATTCAGACACTCTATTTATATCAGTTTTAAAGAAGAAAAAGGAAGAAAGCAAGACTAAAAATTCGGAAATAACTCATGAGGAACACTGCTGCTGGACTGAAAATTCAAAGGCAGGAGATGAATCTGAAATTAAAATCCAAAGGCATAATGGAAGCGTAACCAGAAACAACTAAACACAATAGCAAAAGTAAGGGGCCAACCCTTAACCTTCTATCATGAAGTTAGGTACTTGGAACATTAGGGGTTTTAATAAAGCCTTAAAACAAAATGGGGTCTGCCACCTCATTTGGAAACAAAATATTGACATCATTGGGATTTTGGAGAACAAAATCAATCAAGAAAAGCTCCAATGTATTTTGCACAATAAATTCGGTGGACGGAAAGAGATTAATAACTTTCACTTGCATCGTAGGGGACATATACTTGTCTTGTGGGATCCCTCTAAAGTTGTGGTGTAATCGGTGGAATTCACACCTCAAGTCATTCATTGTTATGTTACTTGTAAGATGAGTTCTGTTACTGTACATGTTAGCTTCGTTTATGGCTTTTACTCTGTTTTGTGTAGGCGAAGCATTTGGAAAATTTAGAGGCAATTGGTGCGAATACTATGATGCCTTGACTTGTTATGGAAGACTTTAATAATGTCATGTGAGCTAATGAGAAATGCAATGGAACAGATGTTACTCCCTATGAAGTTAGGTACATTATGGACTATTGTATATCGCTTGGACTCACAGATTTGTAATCAATTGACTGTTTTTACATATGGAGCAACAATTCCGTCCGGAGTAAATTAGATCGTGCTATGGTTAACAGTTAGTGGTTGCTTGCTAGGTTCTATGGGCAAGCTGAGTTCTTTCCCCTAGGATGCTTGTCAGATCATTCTCCATGTATTGTGACATTATACAATCAGGTACACACTCGTGGATATCCTTTTAGATTCTACAATATGTGGACAACACATGAAAATTTCAGAGGTACAGTGCAGTCGGTCTGGATATAACCGATAAGAGGAATAACCCAGTTTGTGCTATGCCAGAAATTGAAAAACCTTAAAGGATCTTTAAAATAGTTCAACTAGGAGCATTTTGCACATATTTCAGCAAATGTCGAGAAAGCAAACAAGGAACTGAAAGAGTGCCAGATTCAACTTCAAACTCAACCCAGAAATATCACATTAAGGGAAAGAGCCGCTGAACTGAGATAGACAACGCCATTTTTGGTAGAAGCAGAAAGAAGTTTTTACCTTCAACGTGCAAAATACCACTATATGAAAAAGAGTGATTGTGGGACAAAATTCTTTCATGCCACTGTCAAAAGAAACATGAAAAAGAACCATTTCACAGCTGTTCGAATTGAAGATGGTTCATTAATTGAATCATATGACCAAGTTGGGGCTGAATTCGTTCGATTTTATGGGCAACTGTATGGATTAGAGGATATTTGTGTACCCTTAGATCATAATATTTTTAATTTTGGACACTACATTTCGCAGGGACAGGCTGCCAAATTAACTGTACCTATTTTCGAAAATGAAATTAAATTAGCCCTGTTTAACATTGGTGATGATAAAGCCCCAGGTCCGAATGGGTTTTCTTCTATTTTCTTTAAGAAATCATGGGACATTGTGGGTAAGCAGTTTACTAGGGTAGTCTTAGAATTCTTCTATTTGGCACCCCTGTTAAAACAATCCAACCATATAGTATTGGCGATGGTCCCTAAATCTAGTCATGCCCAAAAGGTAGAGGACTTTTGTCTAATTGCTTGTTGCAATGTGGTATATATTAGAGTAGGATACCCAACATTCCAATTAGATTGAGTGTATTATACTCTTTTGCTTTTGTAAACACAATCTTATTGGAAATCATATTAATAAAAAGGCATTTTCTTTATCTTATGTCTTGCATTTTTTATTTATGCACATTAGATAAAGTCCTTAGACCAAATTTAGGTATGGGGCATGGTCACGCATATGATAGCGATCATGGAATATGCCTCTAAGACTTTGGTCTTAAATAAGTTCTGAGTCGAAAGCTTTTTGAGATGGGACATCAAATAGTTCAGTAAGACTCGTACATATAATGCATGCTCGTGAGACGAGGATGTCACATTTCATTGACATTAGTGTAGAGACGTAAGTGCATGTATGTGGGTGCTTGTTAGGGAACAAGTACACCGAATATGGCCTGCAAGAAATTCTTAGTTGGAGGCTTTGCCCGTCGAAATAAGAATTTCTATGTTGCGATAGTACACGACTAGTTCTCAGACTTGAGGCACGATGGTAGCTTTGTGTGCAACCTGCAACACTTTGATATATCTTCTGATTACTTGACAATCACAAATGGGGTATGTTGGGTATTGCACTAGTGTGCATGGAGGTTTGTTAGTGGTCAATATAGAATTCGACACTTGTCTTTTTAAACAAGGGAGTTTCCTGTATTTTCATAGTTCGTGATTCAAAAACCTTGGCCAATACAGTATGAATTGTGATTCATCAAGAATCATTGGAACTTGAAATGGGATCACAGTTATTGAATCATTTAGGGTTTCGACTTTTAATCCATGCTTTAGATTCAATCAGGAGATTAACTGTTGGAAGGGCCGTACGTGTATGGTACTCGCAACTGAAATAGGTTTACTCGTTATTTCACCTAAAACTAGTTTGCCATAATTACTTGTTAGGTGTTTTCATCAATAGTGAGGTTCTTGGAATTAAGGAATTGATTCCAAACGAATTAATTAATTGAAATAATTGTTATTCATAAGTTGCAAATGTTGCAAACCCATTATTAGGTTAGTAGTGAACCTAAGAGGGTCACACATTTTATGAAAAGTAACATTTCTAATTTTAGATTTTATCCAATGGTTGAAAATTAATTAATTAATACTGATCAATTAATTAATTAAGGGTTCTATTTAATTTAATGATTAAATTAAATTATTCAATTAAGTAATTGGATTATTTAATTGGACCTAATTTGATTAGAAAGCCCAATTGGAGTAAATTAAATTAATTAATTGAATTGATTAAATTGGGATTGAATCAATTGAATTGATTTGGAAATTTTTGAGTTCAAGTCCAAAATAAATGTGGATCACTTAAGAAGCCCACTAAAGTATGAAGAGAATAAATTAAATAAATATGATTTATTTAATTAATATATTTATAGATAAATAAATATAGTGACCAATTTTATGGGATAAAATATGCCACTAAGATTTAATATAATTATAGTATATATATATATGATATATATATATCTATCTTGATATTATTTGAAGAATTCAAATTAATATCAACAATGTATGTAGACAATTTTGATGATTAATGTAGTCTCAAATTAGTCCACATATAATAGGAGAGAGAAAAGAGAAGAGTTGTTGGAAGATTTAAAATCCTTCCAAAATAAGGTTTTGAAGTAGTTCAAAATTGAAAAACTTTTCAACAGTTGGAAAATGATTAAAATTTTCAGCCCTATATATATGAGGGATGAAAATTACATAATCAATTCAAAAATTTGAGCAAAAATATTTTGTTTAAATTCTTCTATTTTTACTCTCCAAGAAAATAAAAGAAAGAAAAAAAAAACAGTTTCTTGTTATTCTTATCATATTATTGTTTCAAGAACTTAAAGAATCAATTTTTATTGTTTTTGAAAATATATTTCGGTTCTAGATTAGTAAACAATTAAAAGGATACTAGCGAATCTTTTTGATTGGTGTTGCTCTTTCATATTGTGGACCTGATAGAGGGGAGACACTTGGATCCCTGCGAGTTCTGATAGTCCAGGATAAGCAATTGATTGCTTCATTCCCTATAACAACCGGAGTGTACGAAAGTTATAATTCGATTTTATATTTATTTATATATTTACTTGAATAAGCGCGATCGTTAAAATCGCTTTCGAATCAAAGGGGTTAAATTTATATTTGATAAAAAATTTAATTTTTCGTTGCGTATACCTTTGCGATCATAGCGAACCCAACAGTATACAAGGTCATTTCCAAGATCATTGCTTGTAGAATAGCCCCATCTCGAGACTATTTGGATAGGGCACAATCGGCCTTTGTGGAGGGGAGAAGCATCATCGATAATATCCATTTGGCAGAAGAAATCCTTAGACAGTATAGTAGGAAAATGATTTTCCCTTGCCGTCTTATTAAAGTTGACCTTCGCAAGGCTTACGATTCAATTAATTGGAGATTTCTCAACTTCGTGATGTGGGGACTCAGGTTTCCAACAATTTTCAGAAATTGGGTGCTACAATGTGCGACTTCAACTGCATTTTTTATTGTGATCAATAGTAACTTACATGGGTTTTTCAAAGGAAAAAAAGGACTATGGCAAGACGACCTGTTATCCCCTTTCCTTTTTGTTCTTTGCTTGGAATATTTATCAAGACTTTTGAAAAGAGAGACTGCAAATTCTTAGTTTAACTACCATCCGAAGCGTGTACAACTGAAGATTACACATCTTGCATTTGCTGATGATTTGATGTTAATGGCTAGAGGTGACACAATTTCTGTCGAGATCCTCATGGACTGTCTAAACCAGTTTGAGATTGTTTCGGGACTGTGCATCAATGCTATGAAATCAAATCTGTTTACAGCAGGGATTATAGGCAGAGAGCTTGAGGAAGTCCAGGAATTGACAAATTTCCCCAGGGTTCAAAGCCATTCAGATACTTGGGAATCCCACTTGCCTCAAAGAGATTGAAAGTCATGCACTACGCCCCGTTCATTGACAAAATAGTTGCATACATTAGTGCATGGATCAGCAAATCCCTTTCATATGCGGGGAGGCCAAAGCTTATAGGTGCTATGCTCCAAGGGGTGGAGTGTTTTTGGTTATCCATCTTGCCCATTCCAGCTACAATCATATCTAAAATCAGAAGACTTTATTGTGTATTTCTCTTGGGGTCCAGAAACTCATTAGTTGCATGGAAAGATACTTGTCCACCTAAGGAGGAAGACGACCTGCGGTTTAGAGATGCCAAAATATGGAATCAAACACTCCTTTCTAAGGCCCTTTGGAATATTCACACCAAAAAGGATACCTTATGGGTCCGATGGGTAAACAATGTGTACCTTAATGGCTAATCCATATGGGAATGTACTCCGCGAAAGATAGATTCTCCACTCTTCAAGAGAATGTTGGATATTCATGACTTGCTGATTTGTATAGAAAGATCGCAACAACTAGCTAGCTATTCAGAGATTGTGTGAATGGAGTAATGGGCAGAAATTCAATTCAGCAAAATCTTACGATTATTTCAGATCGAGGGGCATTAAAAAACCGTGGGCCGCAGTCATCTGGAAACAATGCAATGCATAAC
Organism: Paulownia fortunei; assembly: GCA_019321725.1. Taxonomy (NCBI): domain Eukaryota; kingdom Viridiplantae; phylum Streptophyta; class Magnoliopsida; order Lamiales; family Paulowniaceae; genus Paulownia; species Paulownia fortunei. The sequence continues at coordinate 7,132,450 of CM033109.1, read as the reverse complement.
CCCTAAACATGCTTTCATTGTTTGGCGCACCGGGAGATGGACAAAATATGCGTTCTGTGTAATAGTCAGTAGGAAACTCTTAACTTATTTTTTGAATTTAGTTTCAGCAGTAGAATTTGGCAAAACATCACGGACTGGATAGGCATTAGAAGATTAATGAGCACAGTTAGTATATCTCTTAAATGGCACAAGGAAGCAAGAGGCGTATCATGGCAAAATGCAGTGAGGAAGTTAGCCTTTGCCTCCACAATTTACTTCATTTGGAATGCGCGCAAGAGAATGAATTTCCGCACATGGATACAATCATATATAGGATCAAAACACATGTATACAAGTCAATATTTTCCTTGTATCCTTATGTTTTGAGTCAGTTTGAGTCCTTGGCTTCGGGACCTTAATTGTTGGCTTCCCGTCTTTTTGTATGTACCCCTGGGTACGCCCAGTGCATATTGTAAAAATTCTTTTGATCTATGAAATTTATTTTACTGATAAAAAAAAGCTACCCTAATATTTTTATTCAGGCACCCTACCATTTCACGTGTTTATCAATTCCAATCTATCATGAGTTTATGATAGGGTTTCTACTAATCTGTAGTAGCTTGAACTTGTCGATATTGTCACTTGATACAAAATTTTAAATCTATATCTATATCTATATTTATATCTATATAGTTATAAAAATGTAAATATTTTTTTTAATTTTTGATCCGACTAAAATACTTTTTTAATATTATTAATTTTAATGACAGTTATGTAATTTAATAATTATGTAATTTTTAAATAAATAATACTTATTTGTTTAATTAGTCAATGAAGTTATAGGATAATTACAATAAAAGAACACCAAAAGTCTAAGTAAACTCTACTTTCATTTGTTTGATATTCCGAAAACATATGTGAAAATTATATTTATAAGTACTTTACTTTTGTTTTCACTTTTGTCTATTTTTGTGTTCATATTTTGATTCAATTATTTTGTTAAATGGATTTTTTTTTAAAAGTAAAAAATTAAATAGTTCAAATTTAAATAACAAAATCTAATTGTATTTTGAATTTATCTTTTTAAATTTGGAAAGTTAAAATTCAAGAAAAAAAGTATAATATTAATTAATAAAAATAAAATAAGATATAAAAATTATTTATGACACTTGTAAAAATTAAAATTTGATATAGGGTATGGTTCGATAAATTGAAAAAATAAAAAATCAAATACCAAAATGAATTTTTTTGCTCAATTTTGATAAATATCAAATTTTCTGTTTCGATTTGATTCTGTCAATTTATCGATTGTGGTCACCCTTATAAAAAGTCATATTGAATTAGAATAGAAAAAAATATAACACACTATATAAAAATTATTTATTCTATAGTATGTCTATGTGAAAAAACTAAATATAACTTACAATATCCATTCTAATCATATTCATTAAAATTAATGTGGGAAATAATATCTAATTTTTATATGAATTCAAAGGCACATTCCTCTATTGTATTTCTAATTTTGGTTATTCCATTTATTGAAAAAATAGAATAGAGCAAATCTATATATTAAAGTACAACATGACTAACATTGGATGTTTTTCACATTATGAGATTAAATTTGCAAGGCCTCCTAAACTCTGATACTAAAAGTGTATTTTTTTGAACTTAGGAGATACAAAAATAATTATATCAATTAATGAGATATTTGATTCTTTTAACATATACTTTCTCAAGCCGCCCATATCTGAATTTTATATAATCTTTACCAATTTGCTATTTTTTTTCTAAAATCATGTGTAAAAATTGTATTTATAACTATTTTGTCATTTGTTTTATCTTTTATCCATTTTTGATTCAATAATTTTGTTAAATGATTTTTTTAAAAAAATAAAAAAATTAAATAGTTCAAATTAAATAACAAAATTTATTTGTATTTTGAATTTATTATTTTTAGTTTGGTAAGTTAAAATTAAGGAAAAAAAGTATAAGATTAATTAATAAATATAAAATAAAATATAACAACTACTTGTAAAATTTATAAAAATTAAAATTCAATATTTTATACGGTTCGACAAATCAAAATCAAACCGAATATACCAAATTTTTATGAAAATATATCTCACAATATCCATTCTAATTATATTTAATAAAATTAATGTGAAAATAATATTTATTTTTTATATCAATTCAAAAGCACATTCTACTGTCGTATTTATAATATTGGTTATTCCATTTTTTGAAAAAATAGAATATAACAAAACGTAAAGTGCATTCATGACTAAAATTAAAATTTTTTTGAATCATGGAACTAAATTTGTAAGACCTTTATAAACTATAGACTAAAAGTGTATTTTTCTATATTTGAAAGATATGAAAATCATTGCATAAACTGACGGAGTATTTGACTTTTTTTAATATTTACTTTCTCAAGCCACACACATTTGAATTTTATATCATATTAACCAATTATAAGATCATATTCTAAAAGTGATGTTATCCCTTATATTTCACATATTTTATGCACAAAATCCAAAATCTATACTAATAATTTGACTTATCTTTGGCTGTTGCAATCGTAATAGTCTGATTGTAATTGTATATAATATTTGACTTAGTAATTTTGTCACTTTTAGAATTTATGCTAAATCACTCATGGAGTCACTTCATGAAAAAAAAATTTTTTTTGGGTTGATCATTTAATCCAATAAATTTTATTTATATTATTTCATTGTCAGTTCAATTATTATAGTTTCAATTGACTTTCTCTTTCTACTTTTCTTCCAAATATTATTTTTTTCTTCGTATAGAAAACCTATTCGTCACTTGCATTTTTCAGGAATGATATTTTCCCCCAAAATGCCAAATTAAATATTACTACATTTAAATAATCCTATATCCTAAAATGTCACTAATTACAACATAATAATATTAATAAAATATTTATAATTGAAAATATCTCTCATTAACCATAATAAAATAATATTGATAATATATCTACAATTAAAAATATCTTTCAAAATATATTGTATCATTTGTCCTAACAAAACATATACATTTTTATTTTATACATTTTATCCAAACTCACTTCTCAAAACACATTTTTCCGAAACACTCCCCTCAAAATGACTGGAAATGAAACCTAACAAATCCTAAAAAAATTTATGAGAATTAAACATGACAGAGATAAGTTGTATGAACCTTCATGCTGTATCATTGCATTTCAATGTAAATATTTTAAAAAAGAAAATATATTACATTAAGTTGAAAATAATTTTATAATACATTTACTTGTGTATTTCTTTATATTTTTACATATTATTCTACTGAATAAATTATAAAATTGATAGATAATTGGAGTATTTTAAAAAGTATATGTAGGGGGTAAAATAAAATTAACAATAAAAGTTTTTAAGATAATCTTACAAAGATAAAATATTTATGTCTATATATTACATTACTGCAAAGCTATATATAACACATTTTCAACTCAATTTATTATTTATTTTCATTCCTTAACAAAATCTAATTATATTTTAAATTTATTGTTTTCAGTTTGGTAACTTAAAAGTAAGAAAAAAAATATAAAATTAATAAATATAACATAAGATAATAAAATTATTTATAAAATTTATAAAAATTAAATTCAATATTTTGTATAGTTCGATAAATTGGAATAAAAAATTAAAACCAATCCAAATACTGAATTTTTATAAAAAAATAAAATTAAATATCAAATCAAATTTTTTTGTTTGACTTTGCTACATACCGAATTTTCAGTGTTGATTTGCCAAATCTCTTTCATCTCTAAGGAACAAGTATCACTTATAAATTATGAATTGAAAGATTTGTTGCAATGTCAACTGCAAAATATTTTTTGCAATACCTCAATTTATATTTTTTAAAATACTTAATTTTTCCATGTTAATTTCAATTCATCTTCTTTTTCTCAAATTTTATATATATTCTTAACTAATAAAATTATAAAAGTTATAAGTATCATCATTTATATACACTAAATACATAATTTCGGAGTTATTGATATTCATTAATATGATAAACTTAAAAAATAAAGTACAATCAACCATCAAATATGATTTTAGGTTTGCTTATTGGAGGACATAATATTGCTAGCTTTACATGCACTTTTATCGTCAAATATTAGTCGAGTTGCCTGAAATTTACTGTGGAATCGATAAAGGTATATATTATGAACAAACAAATTTGAAAGTTTTTTGGAATACATAGCAATATCCAAATATTTTAAAAGAGAATCAAAAACCTTAGTTGAATTATAAGTTGCCAAAACTTTAAAAATTCTAAATTTTTTATTAGAGTGCATGGAAAAAAATATTATTTTAGTTCATATGATCTTCCAAATATATCTATTGATATAAATGTTACAAGATAAAATGTCAATACAAATATCTTTAGAATATTACAAAGCACACCTAAAGTTGAATCATGTATAGTATAAAACTTTTTCAATGATCTTAGATTGTATAAAAAGGCAAGAGTTTCTTTATTGATGAGTCAAGTGGAATACGAAAATAATTTTTATACCATACATCATTAGTTCATTTTAGATCCAAAAATTAAATAGCACTTATAACTGCAACATTTAGAGTTGTTGTCACAATAATGCCAGCGGGTAGAACAACACATTCTCACTTCAAAATAAAAACAGATGCAATTGAATCAAGTGTAGTGAGAGCACTATGTTTAAGCAAAGTAGGGCTGCATAGCTAATACGTAGTGGAAAAGTAGTAGGGTTTTGTGAAAATTTTAGACATGCATTACTAGTTGTTCTTAGGGCAACAATTTATCAAATTATTTTTACAAGTTTGGTAAAATTATATTTGTGGTCCAAAATAAATAAAAAATTACTTTGTCAATGAACATGAGTCGAGAAATAATCTAAACTTTAATGAGTTCTAATTTGAAGAGAAAATGTGAGAAATCAAATGATACTAAATGTAACATCAAAATTTCAGAATAGATAATTATTGAGTATGACAATGAAAAAAACTTAATATTATGATTTATTAGGGTTATTTTCCCAACCTTAAATAAGAATGTCAATTCAACTCATTACATGACGAGTTGAGTATCTAGAAGCAAGAACTTTTAATAGTTTTAATAAAACCGTTGATAATACAAATTACTATTATGAAAATGATGTTTTGAACTTTTTAACTTCAAATGCCTTGCCTCCTCATAAGTTGGTGTTGAAAAAAAAATTGTCCATTTTGAGAAATCTAGACCCGTAAAATGGATTGAGTAATTGTACAATAATTGCATGTAGTACATAAAAAATAAAATAATTAATGTAGACATTGTGTTTGACAACACATAAAAATCATGTCTTTATACCTAGAGTGTCACTTTCACCAGCTAAAAATGAAAGTTATCCATTTCAACTTAGACGTTAACAATTCTGTATTAAACTTTACTTTGTAATAACAATAAAAAATGCTCAAGAACAAACAGTTCCAAATATTGGTATATATTTGCCTCATTCAATGTCTTCTCATAACTAATTATATATTGATCTTTTCAGAGTAACTTTAATGTTTTAAGCAATAGTTGATTAAACAAGACGCCTCAAATGTAATAGGAAAACATAGATTAAAAATATTGTGTATAAACAAATTTTGAGTGTATATACAAATATTTTTTCTTAAATAATATATTATTCTATTTTATTTTTATTAGAAAAATTCAACATTGAAGCACAATTCACTATAGCACAATGTTATGATACTTAACAATCATGTAATGTGAAAAAATTCCAACATTCAAGTAATTAAAAAAAATAATATAATTACTTATGATGATCATAGCCATTAAAATAGTTTAATAGTATTATCTATAGGCTGTATATACAACTAATAATTTGTAAAAAAATGACGAATGATTCTGTAGTTTCTTGAATATTGGATATGCATTTTACTTAATTTTTAATCCTACATCCTAATTCTTTCACTTAGTTCCATATGCATTTACATTAAAGAAGAAATATAGTTGAATTGTAGTTTTACTTATGTTTGTAAAAGGAATACTTTTTAATATTAGTTATTTATCTTGCTTAATATTTAAATTATTTAAATTTATCAAATTTCTTCAATCTCTATAAAACAAGTGTTATCTACAAAATATGAGTTGAAAGAGAGTCTTTTACTTTATTGCAATGTCATATCAGTCAATAGTTAGTTTATGAAATATTTAGAATATTTTATTTTTTTATTGTTATATTTTTATTCAATATTTTTTAATTTATGAAGTATTTTATAATATTTTAATTTTACTCAAATAAATTATTAAATATAATAATTATTTTATTAGAGTCATATAATTTACGTGCAAGCATGTGTTACTTAATAGTAAAAATTAAAAGATGAAAGATTGTCACATGATTTTAATGGGAATGGTGTTTTTGACAAAAATAATTTTCATTTTGGCAAAAGAAGCCTTATTTGACGACATCCAAAAAAAAGAATACAAGTATTGGTGCTGCGGCAACAATTTCTTTCCTCCATAACTGTCCACCCACTGAGCCTGAGAAGTTTGCAGCTGTTCACAAGATTTTTGGCGCCAGCAACATCAGTAAAAATCTTTGATGTCGTAAGTCGTGAGTCTTCTGTTACAATTTGATTTTTTTTTTTCAAAAAAAAAGAGAAATCTATATGCAAAATTTGGAGACGGACACAAATACAGGCCCACACTATGGTTGGTTTCGTAAACTGATGTCTCGCGTGGTGAAACTGAAAGACCAAGCTCCTTGACAATGCCCTATGTGAACCAAGTTTTTACCTATCAACAACGACCGAGGAGTTAGTTTTCTACACGCACATAATCTCCACCCTCCGAAAGGGGATTTCTTCATTGCAATCCGAATTAAATGGAGTTCTTGCAGAAACATATAGTTGCATTGTCTACGTAGTCTCATCTCAGAGTTCTCCATTTAGCTTTACAGTAGGGAGAAGACCAATCGTGAGTACAACCACCAACTGCAGCCGAGTGAATATGGCAAATTCTTATGTCTCAGATACCATGCTGCTAAATCATCAATTTACATACTTATATACAGAAATATGCATACATGAATCTCTGTAACCACGACTAACTCCAACCTACTAAACGAACACATGGGCGCACACCCAATATCCCTCATCTAAGGCTGTCAGTTTTTCACTCTGTCTCAACAATTATAGAGGTAGAGTCTCTTAAGGCCACTCTTTTGCACGGCAAACACTGATGGGGGATATGTTTGTGAAATTATACAAACAGTAATAATAGTTTCTGTGCAGATAATTATTCCTTCTTATTTAGGTGCCATGGATGCTGACTGCTAACGCAATTTGAAGCAAAAGAGTAAATGAATAACTATAAAATCAGTATCCAGTACAAAATTATATGCGACAGCAAATGGTTAGAAGCTCAAGCAAATGAGCAGTGCCAGCACTATTCCCTTCGGAGTCCTCTCTAGAGGAAAGAAATGTTCAAAGTCCACCTCCATTTAAAAGTTCGCTGAGGCAGCCAGCAAGAACTTTGGCATTATATGCACTCCCTCAAAGTAAAGGAGAAGCTTTTTGGTTTTATTGAAAAATAAAATGCATTTAAAAAATAAACATCCAAGAAGCAGGTGGGTACTATGATATCAGTGACCATGCAAAAGGTCATCTGGTTCCACTTCTACCCCTATTCGCCTTCTGATGGATGCACATGATTCCAGAGGCAACTTGCAGTGTTTCTGCAACTCTACAAACCTCTGAACATCGAAATTATGCCTCTTAATGAGCTTCCTCTGCCTTAAGAGGAATAGCCTCTTTAGTAGATCTTGGTAGCTTGGGTCTCTTGAAGTGAACATAAAGTAGGCATAGCCTATGACTATCCCAGCTGTGGTCGTGAAAAATGCAATTGGCTCCATCACATCCCAAGAAAATTCCCAGAATGTTAGACGAAAAAAGAGTCCAACCTGTACCACAGCAAGCCCCAACCCTGTCCACAATATGCGGCGAACCTGCTTGTGCGCTAGCATGTCAATTTCTTCTTTCTTCTCCTGTAGCTTCTTGAGTTCATCCTTTCGTGGGTCATCTTCGGGTAAAAGTGCAAGAGGTACTGCCCTCCTAACCAGATCAACCACCTGAAGATAGAATCACAGCAGGATATGTGAACCTCATTTCAGTCATTGATGCTATACAAAAGAACTAGCTAGTGATTCAAAAGACTAACGTCTAACTTAAATGCTATAGTATATGTTAACAGCGAAATTCAGATTGTGTGAATCTTCAAAAACATCAGATCACCACCATGTTCGGCAAGCACCTCAAATAAAATGCAGCTTGCTAATGCTTTTATCACCCTCTCTCTCATACAAAAGGATGGACTCCAAGCTTATGGTAGTGAAAAGCTTCCTTATCTTTTTCTTTCCACATTCGAAGGCAGAATCAAATTAGGGTTAACAAGATGATGTAGTCTAAATTTGTAACTCGGTCCAGAAGTCAATTTCATTTTTCCCAAGCTCGCATCCTATCAGCGAATTGGGTTGTAAATCTTACAATGGATATTATCCTACAGTAGGGTGTATTGGCCTAGGGAGCCCACTCAAGTTGAATTTTATTATGGTTGTGCCCTCAATATTACGGAAGGGCTCATCACAAGAAAAACTCTGGTTTGAACATTCATCAGATGCATTTGGCAATTAGTACCAAAATTATCAGTCATTGTTGAACAACAACCATCAGAACACAAATTGCTGTCAGATCAAATCATAAGTCCTTTTAATCCTTTAAAAGAAATTCAAAGCTTTACATACTTAGCTTCTTGCCACTGAGTAATAGTATATCGACCAAGAACACTGCTCATGGTTCAAAGGAAAAGAAAAGGAACAAAATACAGAAGAACCAACAATTAACAAAGAAATCAAGACTCCTTGGTTATAAAATTATCAGAAACCGGAAAAAAAAATCCTCAACTGAATAAACAAGAGACCTTAATAAGATCAACACTCAGCTCTGCCTCTCTCAACAAACTAGCCATCATCTTTCTATTGAACTAGACTGAACTAAGTAGCTTGTTCCGTATGAACAAATAAAGCTTTCCCAGACTTCATCAATCGAAAAATCTACAAGTACCCAATGAATTCTCATCACAAACACAGGGTCAGCTGTTCTATCCTCAATAAGATTATCCTGCTGCCCATTTTCTTGTCTTAATCGTATGATTCGAGAATCGTTTATGTCATCAGCAGTGTAAAAAATTTCATAAGAATCAAATCTCCCCTGCACTGTTTCATTTAGATTTTGCTGTCGAGACCAAACCAACCTTTTCTTGTTCCCCACCCCCTTACAAATCAAGATTTATAAGCAAAATCAAGCTTGCCCCAAATTAGCAAAAGAAAACCCTTCATGATTCAGCTACCCCATCTCAATGGTCCACACCCAAACACAAAGAATTACTAGAATTTAACAGAGAAAAGCATAAAAAGGAAAACCTTATCAGGATGGAGGTAGACTTTGTCGCGGAAGAGCAAAACGACGCCCGCGTCATCAAGAACTCTGGCGAAGGCGGCGGCCTCATCGTCGGATTTGGCGACGCCCATGCTCTGGCAGGCTTTCAGGAGCTCGTCGTAGGGTATCACTTCCTTGTCTTCCATTCCCAGCTTCTCCTTCAACGCCTCCACATTCACCAGCCTCATCAGCCTCTTCGCCTCCGCATAACTCATCGTATTTGCATTTCCGTTGTTATTCTCACTTCCGCCGCCGCCACCCCCTCCGGTGACGGCGGAGCTGCAGTAATGATGAAACAACGGGCCCATCAATCTGGTGGGCCCGCAGCGAGAAAATTGGTTGCCGCAAGACAAAGCGGGCCTCGGACTGGCATCGATGGCTCGTCTCAAGAGATTGATACCGGGAGTTCTCCACATGTTCACTAACGTTTTATTTTATCGTCTTTAATGTTAAGATTAGCGTTCTTTAAGGTGTCTAAATCAGTTTCAGATAGGTTAACTATGGCTAGATTATGTCATGGGCCATCTAAGAAAACCAAGAAAATAATAATGGAGAGTTAAACATGGGCAGAAGAGAAAAGAGTGGGGGAGAAAGAAACGAAGAAAGAGGGGATATGAGGTACAAAAATCGATATTAACGGTCGGCTTAAGACCGTTTCCTACCTTGATGAGGTGTAGTAGTTGAAGAAATAGACATGGTCGGACTGGGGATGGGCCGATGGGGGGAGTTGGATTTGGGAGCGAAGACAAAAAAAATAGTTAAAATTTGATTTGGGTATTTACTTATAATAAAGCCAATATAATTTCGTCCGTCATGTAAGGAACTCCTTAAATTTGGATTAGAAATTTGTTGAGATTTCTCCATATTTTTGCTATTGTATAACTGAGATTTAGTAACATAATTTAGAGCTATTTTCTATGCAATTAGAATCATATGATTCTTCTATAATTTTATCTGAATTCTCTTTAATATGAATGTTTTCTATATATTGATTAGACAGTTTTATTCTATTGTTAGAAATTGTATTACATTCTCTGAAATTGAGTTGGGATCAGAGCCTTCTCTAAAACCAAAAGAGAGAGAGAGAGGAGAGAGAGAGAGAAGAGAGAGAGAGAGAGAGAGAGACGAGTGAAAAAAATTAAAATGAATGATGTCGAACAAAATCAATTCTTGTTATTATTCAGTCAGAATGTGTTGGATCATCCTCACAAAATCAAATTATGATGTTTGATCGTAAATAATTGAGATGCACATTGCTTGGAGAAACTATCCTACATTCGGGACAAGACAAAGCCACATGTAGAGTCAGACAGTAGATATGAAGAATGGTACGTCGGAAACCAAGAAGTAAAGAGATGGTTTTAATGTCCATGAGTCTTGGAAATTATGAAACATTACTTCGCTCACCCACCACTCAAGAAATCTAGAGTGCTTTGTCGAAGACCTTCTATGATGGCAATGATGAGTTACAAGTTTTCATCTTAAATCAAAAGGCCTTCACAACCAAACAAAATGGCAAGTCTCTCTATGAATATTGCGGAGAGTTGATTAAATTTTTGTGCGAATTGAATCATTGTGATAAGGTGAATTGAATTATGTGATAAAATGGTCATGAAAGATCCTGACAAAGTTGCAGGGTACTGAAAGTCCATTGAATGCCTATATTTTCACATATTTCTTGCTGGGTCTGATAGTGACTTCAAATAATTTCGTGAAGAAATTCTACGCAAAAATCTAGTTTCTGATTTGGAAGAGAGTTATGCGTTTGCGCGACGAGAGGCATTACATTATACAACTCTCAAAGGGGAGTTTGTCGATACTCACACCTCAACCTTTGTGGCCGGACACCAATCAACTCAAAATTGGTAGGACCGAACCAAGGCCAACCATCCTAAGACCGCTGTTGTGAATTTTTATAAACATAAGTGCACGTTGTCGCAGATAAGTAATAAATTAATGAATAAGTATCGTTCCTACGAGTACTGTTGAATTGTTAAGTACCAAAATTATATCAACTCTAATTTTATTTGAATAATCGCAAGAATGTGTTGATAATTATAAATTAAACTAATAATAAAAAATAATTAAAGATGAAATTCAATGATTTAAAGACCTAGGGTTTCGTCATAATTAAATCGAATTAAATAATTTATTTCATCAATCTTAATTTATATAGTCGAAAATTCCTAAATTATCCACTAGCCTCTTTCGAGATCTAACAAAAATATCATCAATTGCTAACCCATTATATTCCTATGTGAATTACAAGAATCAATAATTTATTAGGTTCTATGGATCTCCAATAAGACTAAACAAATCATGCGAGTATATTCCTATCTCACATGTAATTTATGGTTTTCTACACATGGAACCAAACACATATATCACCCTTCGGATCAATATGATTAGCAAATCATTAAATTAGTGGTCAAGTAATTGAAAGTATTAAGAAACATGTAAAAAACTCAACTTGAAAAATAAATCAAGAATTGAATTGATAAAAAAATACCATAATTAGATTACATCACAACTCTAGAAAAAGAAATTAGTTTATGATAGTAAAAATGAATAATAACTTAACAATATACATGAACATAATCAAAGAGAGAAAGAGGAAAATAAAATAAAACTTGAAAGATGATGAGTTTCTTCTCTTGTGGTGTCTTCTTCTTCAATCGTGGAAAATTTCTCTCATCTTCCTCTTATTTTCTTCTCTTCTTCTTTCTTCTTTCTTGGCTTGTTTTTTCTTTTCTCCTCTTCCCTCTCTGATTTTTTTTTCTCTTGGAGTCTTTTGGAATGCTTAAAATTGTATGGGAAATGCCCTAAAGAGGGCAAAATGCCCATTTTGCCTGGCAGCGCCTAGGCGTTGACTCGTGGCGCTTGGCGCCATTTTCTCAGTTTTCGGCGCCTAGGCGCCGTGCCCTCAATTTTCTTTGGTGCCTAGGCGTCGTTGCTGTTGTTTTTCTCATTCACTTCAATACTTTGACAATGTTCAACCTTTTTCAACTCATTTTTGACCTCTTTCTAAGATGAATTGGTTTTTTGTATCTTATAATGAATTGTAGCTCTATGTCTTGGATTTCCATAGACGCTTGAATCAACTAGATATGAAATTTGTGGAAAGAATTATGCCTATAATGCCAAGATATGTCATACTAGAAAGTTTCAATCAAGTATAGACTTTTTAACCCAATTTTTCTCATTAAAATCAAAAAATCTGGATTTTATGATAAACATAGAAGTTATATATCTATCTCTTAGCTTTCCAATGGTTCAAGAATCAACTCAAAATGATATTGAAGAAAAAAGTTATGATTAAAATACGAACACTGCGATCAATAACAACATAAAGCGGATTCTTCAAAATTTTAACCAAGTTTTATATTTATTTTTTTCGTTTTCTTCTCCTTCTACCATTACCTATAAAATTTCAAATTAAATGCATAAAAAATAACATGAATACTTGATATAATGTTAATAAAAAAAAGTATACAATTGTTAGTACAAAACCAACTCAACAACTACCAATAGTAAGGAAAAGTCTTCCTATAAATGCACCCATTGCAGTAAGACTGGCCATACTAAAAGCCGTTGCTTTGAACTCATGGGATATCCAGATTAGTGGGATCATAATCATGATTCATGGAAGAAGAATTCCAAGAAGACCTCAACTACGGCCGTTGTCGAAACAAAGATAAAGGATAAAATTGTTGAAAAGGCCTCAGCGATGACAACTGCTACAGATAATGGTGGTAAGGTTTTACATATTTATGCACATGTTTCTAATATAATTATAGATAATTGATTCAAGTGCTATTGATCATAGACTTTTGTTTCTAAATAAATCTCACATCTTAAACCTTCCTCAAAAAACTTTTCTCCACTACCCCTATTATAGGGGAAAGATCCTTAACCCTTACCAATACTTTAAATTTAGATTCTATTTTAGTTGTTCCCTCTTTAGATTACAACCTTTTGTCAGTTTTCCAAATTGCTAAAGCCTTATCTTGTATTCTGAATTTTTGGTCTGAATTTTGTGTATTAAGTATATCCAAACGAATCAGACGATTGATTATAGTATTAGGCGAGGGAAACTGTATTGCTTGGACTTGTTATCGGAAGATTCAAATAAGGTACAACAAAGCCTTGATAATGTGTGGTTCTTAAGGGAAGAAGAGATATGAAATTTGGTTATGTCATTGACATTTAGGATATGCTTCCTTTGGTTATTTAAAAAAAATATTTCCTAATTTGTTTGAAAAGTGTGATTTTTCCAGTTTCCATTGTGATAGTTTGTAAATTGGCAAAAAGTCATCAAACTTCGTTTCCATTAATTTTAAGTGAAAGTCTAGTTTCTCTTATGGTTATACATTATGATGTTTGTAGTCTATCTAAAGTCTCAACTTTACAAGGATCATGTTAGTTTGTTACCTTTGTTGATGATTATACTAGGATGACCTGGTTAAGTTTGAAGTTCAAAGGTAAAGTAAACTTGTTATTTCAAAAAATCTCACAAAATGATTGGGACTCAATATAATGCACAAGTATAGGTTCTCCTATAGTGACAATAGTGGAGAATATTAGTGTTCCAACCTTCAGCAGTGTTTAGAAGAACATGAATCATTAATCAAACAACTTGTTCCAACATAATGGGGTCGTTGAGCGAAAAAATCGACACTAGTTGGAGGTTGTTCAAGCTTTATTAGGATATATTGTTCGTGAATATTTTGCAAACCGCAAGTGTACGGTGTCAAGTTTTAATACAATGGTGAGATGAGTATCATATTCACAATGATTGTAATAAAAAATTGCATCAAATACCGTAGTTCAAATAGTCCAAATTTTATCTAGAAAATCAAGTGATGAATGGTAAACAAAGTAGAGTAAGATAAAAATAATACAAAGACAAGAATGAAGTTCTTAGAAGCAATACAACAAACACCTTACGAGCAAGAAATTATAGAGGAATGATTCACCTAATTATCACCTATGTTCTTCCTTCCAAAAATATATCAATTCAAGTTAACAATACATGTAAGTTAATAATACATAAGCACATCAATTCTCTCTCTCGAGTGCCGAATTGACTATGAGTTCTAACATAAATTTCAATATATTTATAAAAATTCAAGAATAAAAATTTACAAAAGTTCAATGAATTCTTCTTCAAAACTTCAAAGGTTTCATAAGTTTTTTCAACTCTATAATTCTTGGGTTGTGTTATCTTTATGATCATGTGTAACTTTTCCTCTCTCGAGTATCGAATCTCATACATCAAGCAATCTCAATTAATAACCAAATAATCAAGATATAATACTAAACAAGATAACACAAACAAGATGAATAACTTTAACTAATATTGTTTGAAACTCAAAACATAGGATCAAATAAGGTTACATCATCCTCTAGAAAAAAAAGTTTAGTTCATCATGGATGAATACAACTTCAAAAAATACAAAAGAAAGAGTATGGAAATTGTTCATCAATTTGTGAAATGAAAGGAATGGTTGAAACTCTCATTGTCTTTAAAAATGACTCATTCTCTGTCCAGAAAATTGAATGGTTTTTGTCTCTAATAACCAATACCTCAATGCCTCTTAGTTGATGCCAATCTTCTCATTTTAACTAATCTCAATGATTCCTACTCCAAAAAAAATCCTGAAATCCCTCCTCTTTTCATGGCTTTTCCCCATTTTTCTCTCCACCAATTTAGTGTATCCCACTACAACATCATGTGAGTAATGATGTATGGGTGTATGTATTTAATGTGTATATCTCATAAAAAATGCCAAAACTTGTGATCCCTTACATCGCAAAAAAAATAATATATCAGCATCTTTTTGGTTAACAGGGCAGTATCTAGGCAAGGAATAACGGTGCCTAGGCGCCATGTATTCTGTTTTGTCTTACAAGTAGTTTTTGACATATTTTAGGATGAATTGGATTTTAATATCTTCTAATAAATTGTGGACCTATGTCTTGCCTTTCCATAGGCACTTGAATCAACTAAATATTATATTTATGGAGAGAGTTATGCCTTAAATACCAAGATATATTATACTAGAAAATTTCAACTAGTGCTAACTCTTGAACTTGGTTTTTCTCATTAAGATTGATAGAATTGGATTTTATGGTAAACATAGAAACTATAGATATATCTCTTGGATTTCTATTGGTTTAAGAATCAAGTTAAAATAATATTTTAGCGAAGAGTTATGATTTAAATACAAAAACTGTCATTAGTCACACCATAATTCAGATTCTTCAACATTTCAACCAAGTTTTTATTTTCTTTCCATTTTTTCTCCTTTTGTCATTACCTATAAGATTTAAAATTAAATGAATAAAAAGTAACAAAAATACTTGAAAACAAATCAAATATTAATCAAAAGGTATATAAATTATTGGTATAAAACCAACTTATCAAATACCCATAAACTTGAAGATTTGCTTGTCTTCAAGCATCAAACATGAAATTCTCAATAATAACCCCCCTATGAATCAAGTTACTAAAGTCAAGAAAGATTTTTCTGACATTTCATTTCAAAAGATTAGAAAAATATACCAAGTTTACATGCTAACATGCATATTGGTTTCACTTAACTTCATGGTCTTGTGTGTGTGAGTGTGAAAGTAGTAGTTTATCAACTTTCATTTATCATTTGGATAGGTTTATAAAACCAACTACTCATATTTGATCCACTTTTGAAACGCTTACCAAACTCCATAGGCTTGTTTTTCACACTAGTCTTCACTAATGTAAGTAGATCATAGCGTCAAAGATCAAAAGGACTTTCAAAACTTGTATTGTGAGGCTTGGGTAATGGTGGGAATATATGAAAAATTGTAGCTAAAAATTACCCATTTTACACAATCATACTAGAACCTTTATGAATGAACACAACTTATTCATCAATCTCTCCATTTTTCTTTATTGAGCATCCTATTTTTTTTTCTTGTTTTGATCCTGGATTACCCCTAAACTTATTTCTTTTGTTGTATGCAACAAGAGTCTATTTGTTTTGGGGAGTTCAAATCATATACTTAAATCCATCATCTCTTCATTTTCATCTTTTTTCAATCTTTTCTTCTCTTTATTTTGTTTTTTTTTTTAATTTTATTTTTTAATACAATAATTCATTCAAGAATAATTTTGCAAATAAGAAGAAAAAATGGTAGAATATTGAAATTTATTTTCATAAAGCTCGATAATGTGTATAGGGTGTCCAAAAAATTATTTCAATAGGCTCGAGAGGGGACACTACAGAATAATTTAAGTATGGGTTGGTTTCAAAGGCTCAAACGGTCCAAAAATGACCTAAATCATCTCCTTAATGCTATGTCACCTAGGATTTCGCTTGGACTAGTGATCAAACAAGTTCTAGAGGTTGGTGGGATCATTTAGGAAATAATTAGACCTTATAAACTATCTTTAAATAATTAAATATAACTCAACAAACTACTTAGTGCATCAAGATTTACAAGACCTCATAAAATAAATAAAACCAAATTTTGATATTTAGACACATAAATAAACGTACATATTCTAATATTTACTTCTTTTTTTTTCAAACATGCATATAGTTTATCACTAAACTTTTCAAGCAACAAGCAATAATCCTAAACTCTTGAACTCCCCCCCCCCAAAAAAAAAAAAAAAAAAAATTAATATAAGCATTGTTCTCAATGATTGAAAGAATTATAAAATAAGGGGACTTTCCTAAAAATAGGTGGTATTTAGCCTTTAACCTGCAAAAATGAGTAAAATATCAAGGAATAATCATCATGATATGAAACAACACAAAAATAACAACACTCACAAAAATAAGAAAAAAAAAGAGCTTGGGTTGTCTCCCAAGAAGCTTTTTATTTAAAGTTTTTAGTTAGACCGAAACCGAATACCTTAGGTTGCTTCTTCAAGTGGAAGATTAAACATTTTCCAAATTTCATTGCCATAATAATGTTTCAACCTCTGCAATTGGCACGAAATAATAAGCAATCCTTACATTTGAGCTCAACCACCCCAAATGGAAATGTCTTGTTGATAATAAAGGGACCGAACTATCTAGATTTTAATTTTTCGAAAAAAGTTTCAATCTAGAATTGATAAGCAACACAAGTTGTTCGGTTGAAATTCTCTTCTTAAGATCATTTATCATGCCATTGTTTTATTTTTTTCTTTATAGATTTTAGCATTTTCATAGGCATCAAGCCTAAATTCCTCAATTTTATTGAGTTGCAACAATCTTTTTTCTCTTATTGCCTTTGTATCAAAATTTAATTGTTACATACCCCAATATGATTTTATGTTCTAGCTCAATGAGGAGGTGACAAGCTTTTACATAAACTAGTTGATAAGGAGACATACCTATAGGAGTTTTATATGATGTGCGGTATGCCCACAATGCATCATCAAGCTTATGTGCCCAATCCTTTCGATTAATGGTTACCGTTTCTCAAGGATTTGCTTCACTTCCCGATTTGAGACTTCGGCTTGTCCATTTGATTGAGGATGGTATCCAAGAGCTACCTTGTGTCTTACACCATACTTAGCCAAAAGGTTATTAAATATTTTATTACAAAAATTAGAACCTTCATCACTTACAATTGCTCTAGGTGTACCTAAAGAAGTGAAAATATATTTGTGCAAGAATTTAAGCACGAGTGAAAATATGTTTGTGCAAGAATTTAAGCAATACCTTGGCATCATTATTAGGTGTGACAATTGCTTCTATTCTGTAATGCCCAATTCTCAATTCTCTCCTACATAACCAATAATAAGTATTTTGCATGAATATGCATCTAATCAATGTGCATTATTGAATTATGGCTTACAAATAGCATGATTGCACGAACATGAATAATTGTTATTATATACTTCAGTTATGATTTAACATGCATTAGTACATGAAATATGAGATCAAACTTTCATTTCTTGATTTAACATATTCCTTAAGTGCCCTTTTTGCAGTGAAAAGCTCGGTATCTCGGTTAAGGAAGATTGATGTGTTGAATGGCCATGAAATGAATTATTTGTATTGCTCCATACTAGTTATATACTAAAGTGATTAATTGTCTAAATATTTACTTGAAATATGTTACATTTGGCTAACAACTAAAAGTATGCAATTTGATTGGTTGGTTGACTAGGTTGCATAAAACCATTCTAAACCGTATTGCACTTGATTATAATACCAAAGTATCAATTTTTGTCATCTCCTTAGCCCATGAACGTGGCTTTTGGCATGAGAAGACACCAAGCATGATGCAACCAATCATCACCCTCCACTTACCTCTCTTTGAAAGGTCAAAGAAATCATTTTCATCCATATTTCTTGTGGAAGCACCTCAAAAAACGACCAGCCCTTATTCTCCTAAGTTTCTCCCAAATTTCTACACTCTCATACTCACAAAAGTTGAATTCAATCCATAGGAATCCATAGAACACAAGCTAGAACAAGTTTCCATCATTTTAAGCTTGAAAACCGTTGATTTTGAAGCTTAAATCCAACTTAATCAAGGTATATTCTTTTTCAATGTTTCTTATGATGAATTTGTAGTATCTTGGATGGTTACATGTTTTAGTATGTTTTTGTATGATTGAAAACATAAGTAAGTTACACTTGAAGCCAAAACCAAGCTAGTTAAGCTAATTTTTAGCAAAATTGATAGTCTTGTGAAATTGTTTAATTTACTTGTTTCTACTGATTTTGTAATGCTTATATTGTGTTTGGAAGTTTATTGAATGATTGAAAACAATAGCAATTAGTTTGCTTAATTGAAGGTTAGAATCAATTTAAGTTAGAATCAAGTTTACGTCATTTTAATTCGGATTGTGTTCATGTTTTAGGGGCTGCCCTAATAATTATGTTTGGATTTTTAGTTATTTAATGGCTGCCCTAATGTTTAATGTCTTGAATTAGTAGTAAAATATGGAGTACGCATTATTTTTAAGGTTATGTAATTGATATGTAATTCTTTACAAAAAATTGAAAAGTGTATATAAACTTTAACTAGAATAGACTAAATGATTTATAAAAAGGATATTAAATGGTACATGATTTGATTATGTCAGGCCTTTAACACATCCTATCTTTCAAAGAGATTGGCCTTTTCACTTAGCACAAAGTGGACTTGAGGTAAGTTGAAGCTTTCATTTGCTGTATCACAAGAATCATATAATATTTGTTCATGTTTTAATGTGATTGTTGTTGTTTGTCAAATGATGTAATGTTTGATGCATTTATGGTTTATGAAGCATTTATGTTTAAGAATATAATGAGGTTTTTGAAAATGAAGTATGGTACTTGATTGATGGTCGGGTAGACAAGGGACGCGGGAGGGACCGGCGGACCCGACAAATGGTGGCAAATACTTGAGGTTGAAAAACCGGTATAGAAAAGCCGCAATGAATGAGATAGAATACGGCTAATACCTGAGGTTGAAAGATCAAGTATGGAAACCTCGTATTAGTTCTCTTATTGGCCAATCAGTATGAACAGGTTCCGAAAACTGCGCTCTATCGCTATTAGTTAGGTACCACACTTCAAGGGCCCTAAAGAATGATTTATGAATGAAAGTTATTAAATAGAATATTGCATTTAATGATTTATGAGATGTGCATATATGTTATTTGTTATTGCATCAGTTTCATCTTACTAAGCCTTTAGTTCATTAGATTCATGTGATGCAGGTGGAAATGTACAGGTTTAGAGGTTGACTGAGTCTCTAGAGCGGCCGGATAGAGATTTGTTCATATGCCATGCTTCAACCTGTTTTGTAGTTTATTTTGAAAACTCTGTTTTGTTTTTAAATAAGTCGCTCTGTTATGGTTTTGTAAACAGATGTACTCAGTTTTGATATATGTATATGGTGTGTTTAAAACGATTCAAGTTCTTTCTCTTATAGCTAAAAATGGGAACTTTTATTAAAAACCATAACTCTAGTAATGATGAAAAATTAACATTTCTTGACTTAACTGTATCAGCTTGTTTAGGCTCTGCAGTTAGGTTAAGCAGTGTTACATATTCACTTGGAGACATAATCCACAACGAACAAAATGTATGATCGGTCATTTAATGGAGGAATTGGTCCCATGAAGTCAATCCCCCAAACAACAAAGAGTTCAACTTCCATTATGTTAGTCAAAGGAAGATCATGGCATCTAGTAATTGTTCCAGCTCTTTAACACCGGTCACATATCTGGACAAAAGCATAACAATCCTTAAACAAAGTTCCCCAGTAAAATTCAGATTGTAATACTTTAGAAGATGTCCTTGTAGGTCCAAAATGACCACCACATGAGGATGAATGATAGTGCTTAAGAATTTTATTTGTTTCCTCCATTGGAATGCATTTCTAAATCACAGAATCTGAACACCTTTTGAAGAGTAAGGGATCATCCCATAGATATGATTTCACATTATGTAAGAATTTTTTCTTTTGATGATATGTGAGATCCGGAGGCAATAATCCACCTACAAGATAATTTACAAAATCTGCATACCAAGATAAATTATATTTGATTGCCAAAATAAACTCATCTAGGAAAAAATTCTTTAATTAGTCCTTCAAAGTTCTCATTTTTCTGCTCCAACCTCGATAAGTGATCCGCCACCACATTTTCACTTTATTTCTTATCTTTGATTTCAAGATCAAATTTTTGAAGAAGTATCCACCAGATTAGCCTTGGTTTTGCATTTTTTTTTGACAAAGAGGTACTTATTAGCAGCATGATCGATATACACTATCACCTTGGTACCTACAAGATAAACACGAAATTTATCAAATGCAAAAACAACGACTAACAACTCTTTTTCAGTGGTGGTGTAATTTTGTTGGGCATCATCAAGTGTTCAGCTTGCATAGTAAATGACCTTGAAAATGTTATCTCTTTTTTGTCCTAATACCGCTCCAACTGCATAATCACTAGTGTCACACATAAACTCAAATGGTTGGGTCCAATCCGGTACCACCATAATATGAGCTGAAATGAGAGCTTTCTTGATGTGATCAAAGGCCGGTAGACAATCAACATTAAAATCAAATGGCTTATCTTTTTCCAAAAGGTTGCACAAAGGTTTTACAATTTATGAAAAATATTTAATAAATCTTCTATAAAACCTGGCATGTCCCAAAAAACTAGGAATAGCTTTCACATTGATTGGTGGTGGAAGTTTTTCAATAACAATAATTTTTGCTCGGTCTACCTTAAGCCCTTCAGAGGATACTCAGTGACCTAAAACAATACCTTCTTTAACCATAAAATGACACTTTTCCCAATTTAAAATAAGGTTAGTCTCCTCACATCTCTGTAAAATAAGAGAAAGATTATGTAAACATATATCAAATGAGGAGCCAAATACTGAAAAATCATCCATAAAAATTTTCATTATGTTCACCACCATGTCATGAAAAATCGCCATCATGCATCTTTAAAATGTGGTTGGGGCATTGCATAATCCAAATGGCATTTTTCGGAAAGCAAAAGTACCATAAGGGCATTTGAATATTGTTTTCTCTTGGTCTTTGGGTACTATAAAAAAATGATTATACATCAAATAACCATCAAGAAAATAATAGTATTGATACCCTGGAAGTTAGTCTAACATTTGATCAATAAATGGGAGAGGAAAATGGACCTTATGAGTAGTTTTGTTGAGTTTTCTATAATCAATACATACTCGCCAACCTGTGACCGTTCTTGTTGATATCAATTCATTGTTATCATTTTGAATTATGGTCATGCCACCCTTTTTTAGAACTACTTGAATCGGACTTACCCAAGAACTATCATAAATTGCAAATATAATTCTGGCATTCAACCACTTCAAGACTTCATTTCTTATAACCTCTTTCATTGTAGGATTTAGTCTACATTAATGTTCAATAGATGGTTTATAAAATTCTTTCATTAAGATTTTATGCATGAAAATTAAAGGACTAATACCTTTTAAATCAAAAATTGACCAACCAATAGCAGATTTATGCTCTCTTAAATCACGAAGTAGTTTCTCAACCTCTAAAGGAGATAGGGATGCTGAAACAATTACCGGATACATGTTGTTAGCACCTAGAAATTCATACCACAAATGCTCGGGAAGTGCTTTCAACTCTGGTGATATTGTTTATTCCTTGATTGTGGTATCTCATTGCTTCCTTGCATTTATCATTTTTCAACTCCACTTCTCATGATTCAAAAAAGAGCAAGTAATGCATTAAATCCTCATTATCAATATCATGGTCATTACCTTGCATTATGGAATGAACAATGCATCGCTCTAAAGGTTCGATAGGAATTTGTTTGAGAAAATGATCATGCAAGCAAGTTTCTAACATTTCAATCCTATTACAAGTATGTGGTTCCTCTTGAAACTTCAATGCACGATAAATGTTAAACATCACTTTATCCTCATTAACTCTTAGAGTTAATTCACCACATTGCACATCAATCAAAGCACACTTCGTAGTAAGGAATAGTCAACCAAGAATTAAAGGAATATCTTGGTCTTCCTCCATATCTAACACCATAAAATCTGCAGGAAATATGAATTTATCCACTTTTACCAATACATCTTCAACAACTCCTCTTGCATAGGTAAGAGACATATCCGCCAATTGCAAAGTGATAGTGGATGGCTTGACTTCTCCAATTCTTAATTTCCTCAAAACGAAAAGTGGTATCAAATTAATACTTGCTCCAAGATCACATAATGTTTTATCAAAGAAAGATCCTTTTATGGTATAAGGAATAGTAAAACTCCCTGGATCCTTCAATTTTTGAAGAAGCTTTTTCTGTAAAATGGCACTACACTCCTTCGTGAGATTCACAATTTTAAATTCCATCAATCATCTTTTTCTTGACATAACGTCTTTCATAAACTTGGTGTAGTTGGGCATTTGCTCAAGAGCATCTGCAAAATGAATGTTGATATGAATTTTTTTGAAAATTTTCAAAAACTTTGCAAATTGTGAATCAATCTTTTTCTTTTAAAATCTTTGAGAAAAAGGAATGGGAATATTAAATTTAGGAGAAGTTTCAAAGTTAGGAGTAGATTTTAGTTTCTCAACCCCTATTTGTTCATTTGATTGCATTTTTTCTTCATTTGGTTGTTCCTTCATAGTGAAGTACTTGTCATTGGCTCATCAACTTTTGAACTTTTCATTACCGACCCCTTGATTTCGGTTCCACTTCGAAGTTGGATAGCTTTGTAATGCTCCATTGGATTGATTTTCACATCACTTAAAAAGTTTCCTTTATGTTTTTTAGCATTAATTTTAGTAGCAAGTTGTCCAATTTGAGTCTCTATTGATTTCATTTGAGCTCCTAAACTTGAAGCTAGTTGCCCCAATTGAGTCTCAATATTGTCTATCTTTGCTTCATCTTTATTCAATCGGGCTTTTGTCTCGCCAATGAAAGTGCTTAGCAAATCCTCCAATGATGCATTTTTCTCACCTACTTGAGGATTGGGATTTGGTGGATTGTTGTAACCCAGTGGGGGTTGAAGCACATTTCGATTGTTGGCATAGGAAAAATTCTCATGATTTCTAAGCCCCGGATGATAGTGAGTAGGTAATTGATTTTTTCTGAAATTGAAATTACGATTATTGACAAAGTTTACCTGTTCATTTTCTTTGGTTTTCATAAATAAAGTGCTAGTGGATGCCATGAAATCCATTCCTTGAGCAGCTCCATTAGAAGTTCAAGCTGCGAATTGGTTAGAAAGAGCATAAATTTGTGCAGCTAATTGTGTAAATGAATCTACCTTAAAAACTCCAGCAACATTTTTAATGAAAGATCTCTCGGAAGGCCATTGATAGCTATTAGTAGTCATCTCCTTAAGCAAAATATGGGCTCCATCTGCGATCTTAGACATTAAAGTCCCATCTACGGCAGCATCTACTATGGTTCGAGTTTGCCCATTCAAACCATTGTAGAAGTATTATACCTGCTGCCAATCCTCATAACTATGTTAAGGACATCTTCTTAAAAAATCCTTAAACCTCTCCCAAGCTTCATATAATGGCTCAAAATCTTGTTGGCGGAATTGATCTATCTCACTCTTGAGTTGAAGTGTCTTTCTTGGTGGAAAATACTTTGTAAATTTTTTTTGTGTCAAGTCATTCTAACTCGTTATGCTACTTGGTGCAAAAGATTGTAACTATAGCCTAGCTTTGTCCCGGAGTGAGAATGAAAATAAGTGAAGTCTAATAGCATCGTCGGGTACTCCATTCATTTTGATGGTGTCTCAAATCTCCAAAAATATGGCTAAGTGTGCATTAGGATCCTCCAACGCACTTCCTCCAAATTAATTTTGTTGCACCATGCTAATGAGAGCCATTTTAAGCTCAAAATTGTTGGTATTGATTGGTTGTCGAACTATGCTAGAGTAGTTTTGGTTCATGGTTGGTTGAAAATAGTTCCGGATAACTCATTGTGGTGGTGGTGGTTGTAATGGAAGATTAGCCTTTACATTAGCATTGTTGATGTTATCCGTCATGACTTGATTATCAAATCTTTTTGCTGCTCTAATAGCTCGAAGAGTCCACTCAATTTCTGGATCAAAATAACCCAAGTCAAGACTCTTAGCCTTATGCATATAAATATTTATAATCCAATGCAAGGCAAGACAACATCAACATCCGGGAAGAAAGTAAAAACAATCTAAACTAAAATCAAGACTAATCCATAACAATATTAATGCAATTATGATAAAACAATCTCCAACAACGGCGCCAAAAACTTGTTCGTGAATATTTTGCAAACCGCAAGTGCACAGTGTCAAGTTTTAATACAACAGTGAGTTGAGTATCGTATCCACAAGAATTGTAATCAAAAATTGCATCAAGTAACATAGTTCAAATAGTCTCAATTTTATCTAGAAAATCAAGTGATGATTGGTAAACAAAGTAGAGTGAGATAAAAATAATGCAAATACAAGAGTGGAGTTCTTAGAAGCAATACAACAAACACCTTGTGAGCAAAAAATTCTAGATGAATGATTTACCTAATTATCACCTATGTTCTTCCTTCCAAAACATATCAATTCAAGTCAACAACACATGCAAGTTTAGAATTCCTAAGCTCATCAATTTCCTCTCTCGAGTGCCGAATTTAGAGAGGGAATAACGGCACTTAGGCGCCATGTGTTCTATTTTGGAGCTTCAGAGGCTACCAAAATAGAATACTATGTGCCTTGTGTTCTGTTTTGGCAGCCTCAGATGGCGCCTAGGCGTCGTTGCTGCTGTTTTTTCCTCATTCACTTCAATATTTTAACACTATTCAGCCTCTTGCAACTGGTTTTTGACCTTTTTTAGAATGAATTGACTTTTAATGTATTCTAATGAATTGTAGCTTTATGTCTTGGCTTTTCATAGGCACTTGAATCACTAAATATGACATCTTTGAAGAGAGTTATGCTTAAAATATCAAGATGTGTCATACTAGAAAATTTCAGCCCAATACTGACTATTGAACTTGGTTTTTCTCATTGAGATCGATAGAATTGAATTTTTTGGTAACATAGAAATTATATATATATCTCTTAGATTTCTAGTGGTTTAAGAATCAAGTCAAAATGATATTTGAGCGAAAAGTTATGATTAAAATACAAAAATTGTCATCAGTGACACCACAATTCAAATTTTTCAACATTTCAACCAAGTTTTTAGTTTTTTCTTTCCATTTTCTTCCCATTTTGTCATTACCTATAAGATTTCAAATTAAATGTATAAAAAGTAACAAAAATACTTGAAAATAAACTAAATATTAATCAAAATATATATGAATTGTCGGTATAAATCCAACTTATCACATATGCCATTAGCTTATTGGGGAGAAGTCTTTTCCTCTGCTGCATATTTAATCAATTGGGTACTTTCCACCACTATTGACTTTGAGACACCTCACCAGGCTCTAACTGACGCAGTTGTTGCCCAACTTTTCCAAATATACCTCATCATGTTTTTTGGTATGTAGCATTTATATACCTCCATAAGAATCAGTGCAACAAATTGACTCCCCACGCATTGCGTTATGTGCTTTTCGGATACTCTATACATCAAAAGAGATATCGATGTTAGCATCCCCAAATTAGATGAATGTTTATTACAATGGATGTGGTGTTTCATGAAGACTCAATATGTTTTTCAACTAAGTGAGTACCATCAGGAAATTCATACTCTAGATTATGATGAAGATGAATCATCTAAATTTGGTTATCCCAACGTGTGCAACTTGGTAATGGTGAAGACTCACAATAGGACCAATCAATCAAGTTATGGGTGAATTGGCTTTACTTGTGTAACTTTAAAGCCAAATTATGATGAACACCCATAAATAGAGAGTGTGAGTGGATCTCCGCTATAGTTCGAACAATATAGATCTGAGGTCCTTACGAATATACGAAACTAATTGTCTGCATAATGTGTTCTTAATCTAAAGTCCAAACCATCTAGATAACAGTTAGCATATCATCACATTAGAGGTATCTTAAACCCATATATAAACCTGAACTTTCTAATAAAGTCCATTGTTTGTCAGAATCAAATCAGTGACTTATAAATCAATTATGTATTATAGCTATTCTAATAATACGCAAGAAGTCTAAGCTGACCTAAGGTGGAAAACAACTATGAAAGAAAAAATTAAGTTATTACAGAAAATTGAAAATTGGGAACTCATGGATTATCCACTAGGAAAAAAACCAGTTAGGTGTTGATGAATTTACACATTGAAGTACAAAGCAAATGGTAGTATTGAACTCATTAAAGCAAGACTAGTGGCAAAAGGATACACTCAAACATATGGTTTCAACTAAACAGTGAAATTTACACCTATAGATGAAACCTTGAATCGGTCTGTACAATAGTTCAATATGAAGAAGCATTTCTCATGGCAAATTAACTAAAAAAGTATTCATGAATCTCCCACCAAGGTGCGTGACGATTGGAAAATATAGTCAAAAGGTAAGCATATTGAAAAAGTCATTGTATGGATTAGAACAATCCCGAGAATATGGTTTGAAAGGTTCACAAAATCAATCATAACTTTTGGTTACTGTCGAAGCAATCCAGACCATAACTTATTCCTGACTATGCGACATGATAAGAACACCACACTCATTTGATGAATTGTGGTTACAAGAAATGATCTTGAAGAAATAAAAGCTATACAGAATTACTTGTCTAGAGAACTTGAAATGAAAGGTCTAGGTCCTCTGATATATTTTTTGGGATTTAAGTTTCTCGATCAAGTACAATAATTTTTCTATCTCAAGGAAATCTAACTTAGACTTTTTACAGGAGAATGGAATGTTAGGATGTTAACCAATTGATACATAGAAGAAGGTCTCAAAATTGTGTGTTGAATTCAATCAGATACCTACTAATAAATGGAGATACTAGAGACTTGTGGAGAGATTGATGTACTTAACTCACATAAGGCATAAGGCCAAATCGTGCCTATGCTATGTACTTAGTTGAATTTAGAGGAATGACACTTGAACTTTGTGAAGCAACGTGACCAAGACTTCTCTTGCAGGATTTAGGTTATCCATCCAAGCAATTGATTCGACAGCAAAACAACATGTGATATTGCCCATAATCCAATTCAACATGATTGTATGAAGCACGTCGAGGTGGATAAGTTCTTCATCATAGAAAAAATAGATGGAAAAGTTGTAAAGTTGCCTAAGATTGGATTCGAGGATCAATTGGTCAACATTTTCACCAAGGCAACCTCAAATGAGGTGTTCTCAAAGTTTCTTAACAAGTTGGACATATGGGACATTTATGAACTAAATTGAGGGAAATTGTTAAAATCCATATTTTGGGGGATTTGTGATTTAGTTACCTAATTTAGAACTATTTTCTAGGCAATCAGAATCATATGATTATTTTATAATATATTTTATATTATTTTCATACGATTGTACTTTATAAATTGGTGTATAGTTTTATTCTAACTAGTAAGTAACAAGTGTGTTGCATGTGATTCATATGATTCTTTTAAATTAATTATATTATATAATTTATTTGAGTAAATTTAAGTTATTATAAGATAATTCATAAATAAAAAATATTAAATAAAAATATAATCAATAAAAAAAAATATTCCAAAGTATTTCATAAATTAATTATTGATCGATATGACATTGCAACAAAGCAAGACACTCTTTTAGCTCATACTTTCTAAGCGACACATGTTTTTTAGAGATTGAAAATTGAATGCTGAAAATTTTTTTCATTACATGATTGTTAGTTATTATAACTTTATCCTATAATGAATCCCGCTTCAATATTGTGTATTCACAATAAAAATAAAATATTAGTTACTATTAATAATATTAATATATTACTTAGGAAAAAATATTCGTACATGCACTCAAAACTTATTTGTACACAATATTTTTCGTCTACATCTTTCCTCTTACATTTGAAGCGTTTGTTTAATCAATATTTTGAACTTCCTCTGAAGAGAGTAACATACAATTGGTCATGAAAAAACATTGAATGAGGTAAGACATCAATATTTGAAATTTCTTGAACTTTTTGTATTGTCATGACAAAACAAAGTTTAATGCAAAATTATTTACATCTAAATTGAAATGAATAACCTTCATTTTCATATGGTAAAAGTGGTACTCTAAGTATAAAGATATGTTTTCTAGTATATTATCCAACTACAATCTCTATATCATTTATGTTATTCTTGAAATCCTACATACCATTCTTGTATCATTACACAATTCATTTGATTGGTCAAAATTCCAAAATATTATTGGACAATTTTTTTTTAACACCAACTTATAAGGATGCAAGCTATTTGGAGTTAAATAATTCAAAACGTCATATTTATAATAGTTATTTGTGTCATCAATAGTTTCACCAAAACTATTAAAAGTTTTTGGTTTTCGAGGAAACATAAAGACCAACTTATTATTTAATTTATCAATGTACTCATTTTTAGTTGCTCATATTGTTTGGCTTGTCATGTAATGGTTGAGTGAACATTCTTATTTAAGATTGGAAAAATGACCCTAATAAGTCGTAATATTGAGTTTTTTTCATTGTCATATTCAATAATTATCTCTTTTGAAATTTTGATATTACATTTAGTATTAATTGGTTCTTCACTATTTCTAACTCTAAGTAAGAAGAACTCACTGAACTTTGGATCATTCCTCGACTCATGTTCCTTGGTAAAGTAATTTTTTTATTTTGGGCTACAAATATGATTTCACCGAACTTGCAGAAATAGTTTGATAGATTGTTGCACTAAAAACATCTGGCAATAATTGTCTAAAATCTCCACAAAAAATTATTTACTTTTCCCCCAAAAATCTTCATTATTTTTCATTACGTCTTTCAATAACTTGTCAACATTCTTGATAGTCCATCATTTCGCAATTGGTGTTTTATGCATAAAAATAATTATGCATTTCCCAATAGCTTTACAGCCCCACTTTGATTGGATATAGTGTACTTACATGATTCATTTGTATCTATTGGTATGCTGAAGCGAAAATGTGTTATTCTCCCCCATTGCATTATTGCGGTAACAACTCTACATGTCATAGTTATAAATATTATTAGAATTTTAGATTTAAGATTAACTAACAATGCATGGTATAAATTATTTTTTTGTGTTCCACCTGATCCATCAATAAAAAAAACCGTTACCTATTTATATGCAATCTAAGATCATTGAAATTTTTTATATTATTCAGGATTCAACTTTAGTTGTGTTTCATATTCTTCTAAAGGTATTTTTATTATATTTTATTTTATGTTTCTTGAAAAATTATTGTCCATGCTATCTATATCAAATGAATATTTGGAAGATCATATAAACTAATATTTTTGCCCATGCTTTCCAAGAAGAAAATTATTTTTTTCAAAATTTTGGCAACTTGTAGTTTAACAAAGGTTTCTGATTCTCTTTTGAAATATTCAAACGTTACCTCAAAGTATGTACCCAAAAGATCTCTCAAATTTGTTGGTGTACAATATACACCCTCGTAGACTCTATAGTAAATTTCAGACAGCTCAACCAGATATTTGACAATAAAAGTGCATATAGAGTTAGCAGTATCATGTCCTCCAACAAACAAACCTAAAAATCTTGTTAATGGTTGAATGTATTTTATTTTTCAAGTTTAACATATTGATGTATATCAATAGCTTCGAAATCATACAGTCAGGATATACAAATGATGCTACTTATAATTTTTATAATTTTTTTTTAATTTATTAATTAAAAATATAAATAAACTCGAGAAAAAAAAAATATGAATTGAAATTAATATGAAAAAATTAAGTATTTCAAATTAATATAAATTAAGGTATTACAGGAAAAAAAATTACAGTTGACATTGTACCAAAAATAAGGAACTCTCTTTCAACTCACACTTTATCGCGACATTTGTTCCTTAGAGATTGAAGAAATTTGGCAAATCAAAATTGAAAATTTGATATGTACAAAGTTGAATAAAAAAATCAGTTTGTTTTATGATTTTTATTTTTATTTTTATTTTAATTTTTTATTCTAATTTATCGAACTGTACTGAATATCGAATTTAATTTTTATAAATTTTATAAATAATTTTTATATTTTTTAAATTAAGTTTATACTTTTTTGTTATTTTTAACTTACCAAACTGAGAATAATAAATTCAAAATATAATTAAATTTTACTAAGAAGTGAAAATAAAGAAGAAATTAAGCCACAAATATGTTATATATAATTTTGCAATACTTTAATAATATATATACATGTATAATATTTTATCTATTAGATTACCTTGAAATTTTTAGGGTTAAATTCATTTTACACCCTATACTCTTAAAACTGCTCCATTTATTTATTAATTTTATAATTTATTCAATAAAAAATATGTAAAATGATCAAGAAATACACAAGTAAATATAATATAAATTATTTTTTACTTAATGTAAAATATTTTCTTTTTTAAAATACTTATATTTAAATATAGTGATACAACATGAATGTTCATACAACTTATTCTTATCATGTTTGATTCTATTAAAAAAATTTAGAATCTGTTTGGTTTCATTCTTTGTCGTTTTAAGGAGAATATTCTGGAAAGTGAGTTTGGAAAACATGTACAACATGAAAATATGTTTGTTTTATTGGGATAAATAATATGATGTATTTTTAACTGTATATGTCTTATCATTGTTATTTTGTTGTAATTAGTAACGATATAGTAGGGTATAAGATCATTCAAATAATATAATAAATTATTAATGTTCTAGTGGAATGAAAATATCATTCCAAAAAAATGCAAGTGACAAACACATTTTCATATTCGAAGAAGGAAAATAATGTTGGAAGAAAAGTTGCAAGAGAAAACCAATCAAAATTATAGCGTTCAAACTGACAATAAAATAATGCAAATAAAATTCATTCGATTAAGTAATCAAACCAAAAGATCTAATTTTTTTTTCATGAAGTGACTTCAAGAGTGATTTTAGCATAAATTTCAAAAGTAAAAAAAAAATAACTAAGTCAAATATCAAATGTAATTACCATCGGACTACTATTATAAATATCAAAAGATAAGTCAAACGATTCAAACAAATTTTGAATTTTGTGCATAAAATATGTGAAATATAAGGGACAATATAGCTTTTGGAATTGACTTTATAATGTAATAATGATATAAAGTTTAGATGTGAGTGGTTTGAGAAAACAAATGTTGAAGGAATCAAATATTTCATCAATTTATGTAACTATATTCGCATCTCCCAAGTATAGGAAAATACATTTTAGTCTCATTTCAAGGAGGTCTTGCAAATTTAGTCTAATGGTTTGGAAGATCCAATTTTAGTCATAAATACACTTTAATATATAGGTTTTGCTCTATTCTATTTTTTTTAGAAAGTGGAATAACCAAAATTATAAATATGACAGTGGGATGTGCATTTGAATTGATATAAAAAATTGATATTATTTCCACATTAATTTTAATAAATTTAATTATATTGGATATTATGAGATATATTTAATTTATTTAATATATATATTTTACCATAAAATTATTTTTATATTAAATCTAGTGTGTCATATCTTTTTTAATTCAATGTGTTTTTTTGCATGGTTGACCACACTTAGATAAACCAATGAAATCAAACTAAAACTGAAAATTTGGTATTTGTCAAAGTCGAACAAAAAAAATTGATTTGGTATTTAATTTTTATTTTCATAAATTTTGATATTCGATTTGATTTTGGTGTTTTATTTCGGTTTATCGAACCGTACTAACATCAGATTTTAATTTTTAAAATTTTTATAAATAATTGCTATTTTTGTTTTATAATTAATAATTAATTTCATAATTTTTTATTTTTATTTTTAACTTACCAAACTAAAAATAACAAATTCAAACTATAACTAGATTTTGTTACTTAACTTTTAAAAAAAATCATTTAACAAAATCAATGAATTGTAATATGTACGTATAAATGGACAAAAGAGAGAACAAAAGGTAAAGTATTTATAAATATAATTTTTCCAAGTTTTTGGAAGAAATTAGGAAATTGGTAAATGATATAAAATTCAAATGTGAGTGGTTTGAGAAAGCAAATATTAAAGGAGTCAAATATTCCATCAATTAATATAATTATTTTTATATCTCCCAAATAGAGAAAAATACACTTTAGTTTCAGAGTTCATAGAAGTCTTGCAAATTTAGTTACATGGTCGATAAAAGATTCAATATTAGTCTTGAGCACTTTAATATAAAGATTTTGCTCTTTCTATTTTTTTAAAAAGTGGAATACCAAAATTATAAATAAGTTATTGGAATGTGTCTTTGAATTTAGATAAAAAGTCCATATTATTTTCATATTAGTTTTCATGAATTTAATTGGATTGGATGTTGTGAAGCATATTTACTTTATTCAAATAGACATATTTCACAATAAATTAATTTTCATATTAAATCTAATATGTCATTTTTTTTTCTATTCTAATTCAATCAATTTTAATGTGACTCTTTTTTATAAGAGTGACCATAGTCCGTTAAACTGATGGAATCAAACTGAAATTGAAAATTCAGTATGTACCAAAGTCGAACAAAAAAAATTAATTTGGTATTTGATTTTTATTTTTATAAAAGTTCGGTGTTCGCTTTAATTTTGATTTTTTATCTTGGTTTATTAAACTGTACCGAAAATCACATTTTAATTTTATAATTTTTATAAATTATTTTTAGATTTATTAATTAATTTATATTTTTTTCTTATTATTTACTTACCAAACTAAAAGTAATTAATTCAAAATACAATTAGATTTTGTTATTTAAATTTGAACTATTTAATATTTTTATTTTTATTTAAAAAAAATATTTAACAAAATCATTGAATTGAAATATGAATACATAAATGAACAAAAAAGAAAATAAAAGGTAAAGTAGTTATGAATATAATTTTCATACATGATACATGTTTTAGGAAGATTAAACAAATAAAAATAGAGTTTCTCTTGGACTTTTGGTATTCTTTTTTCGTAATTATCTTATAATCTCATTGACCAATTAAACAAATAAATATTATTTATTCCAAAAGTACATAATTACTAAATTACATAATTATCATAAAAATAATAATATTAAAAGGGTACTTTAGTCGGATTAAAAATTAAAAAAAAAACATTCATACTTTTGTAATAGTATAAATGATATGAGAAATCAAATTACATTCTCTAAAATTTTGGTAGATTATCAATTTTACTATCTTGTATTGATCATGAAAAGAAATTTGAACTTATTTGTAATTATTTATATATGAATAAAATGGACTCATTTAAAAATTTGTGTTTATTATTTTCATAAAATATGGATAAATCTGAAATAGTTGTTACCAGATCCTATTTCATCCAAATCGCACTCGAGGGCTCTTTCCCTTTCAGTTTGGGGCGTGATAGAATGGTATTAAAACTAATCTAAGTATTGTGTGAAATTGATCTAATATCTAACTTATTAATAGGTATTATGAACTTCTGTATAATGTGCATTAAAATATTTTTACAAAATAAGAACGATCAAAATAGTTACTAATAAAACTTTTTGAATCGAAGTATCTTAGATATGACAAAAGAGCGCATATGTAAAGTATGTGTAAATTGGCTTTAGGCATAAATTTAACGTTCATGCAAAGTGAATGTTTCACACTATTCTATTATTCTTGCTTTAATCTACTTTATATTGGAATATTGAGATGATTCTAAGGTGGGATTTCCACAAGTGAGTCATTGGGCTAAAACAAAGAGAATAAGAAAGAAGGGCCGAATGAGAAAAGTTCTTTTTACCATTTTGTAAATCTTCCTCTTTTATGTCATAGCTGAGAATTTGAGATATGGTTCGTTGCTATTTGCACAAGAAGCCCAACAATTTACGTTTTTTATTTATTTAACCATTACCATAAGACATTTTCCAAAGGACTCAAGCTTATCTTATCTGAATTATTTTGATATTTTTTTTGACGTCTTCTATTGTAATTTAAGTAATTATATCATATTTCTTATCTTACGCAATAATTGTTCAATTTTTTATTTATTTGTTATTTTAATTATTTGATGATTTTGATATTGTATAGCTTTCAAATCATATTAGTTGTTATGTAATTCAATTTATTTTAGAATATTAAAACAATAACAAAATTTATTGTATAAATTAAGTTGATTGTTTAATAGGTAATGACGAAACATTCACACTATATTTGGTGTTACTTTGGTTGTTTTAGAAGAAATATTACAGCAAAATGCATTTCAGATTGGAAATTATAGAGAATAGAAATATATTTGGATGCAAAATAATATGAAGTATTTTTGTGAAAAATATATTTGAATAAACTATTTTTAAACTCATATTTTTGTGAAGGGTGGCAGGAGATTTGGGGTGTCATGTTTGAGTTGGGATTATTCAAAATGCATTTGAATAAATAATTTATTTAATTACATATTATGATATTAGTATGTGTATATTAAACGACTCATTAACTTGAATTGTACTCAAGTATGTTGCTGTTGTGAATAGTGATACAATGGGTCAAGTTTAACTCAAACCTACTCCTTTAAAACACATCTATTCATAAATGCTTAATAAAAAAATTAGCAGAAATATGTTTGACTCTTCTTTCCTTTCTTCCTTTACTTTTGTAACACTCATAGGCATCAATAGACATATATTTAACTTTTATTCATTTCTTATAAATGGATTTAAAAGTCAAAAATAAAGGTTGACAAATATTGTAATTTTGATTGTAATACTTTAGACTTTTATTTTTCCAAAACAAATTAATAGAGTTTATTTGAAATGCCAATTCTCTCTTATTTATTTATTTATTTAATTCATGCATTAAATCTTAAACTTCTTGAATTGAACATTTCACATACTTACCATGGAAAAATGCAAATTTTTCTGAATATATATTCAGAATAAGCAAAAATAATATTGTTTTTCAATTATACGATACAATATAATTATCTAGATTCTATAAAGTTATAATTATATTCATATACAAACAATTATGATACCTTTTATTTCCTTCGTAACTTATTACTCGCTTCTGAAATTAAGAAATTAAAACTTAACTATATCAAAAACTAAAGTTCAAAATATTCATTTTTTTAAATTTTCTATTCATTTCTTTTCTTTCTTTCTTTCCATTTTTTTTTTTTTTGTAAAGACACCTCTTGGAAACTCCAAAAATACAACCTTATAGATAACATTGTTTGTATATAATTTGGTGACTTTTCACTATTTCTGCTAGAACTTGTTAATATTTCTAATTTCTTTCATTTTTGTCTTCTTTTTGGTGAATAGTATTGAGAGAAGAGAGTGATATATCTTGCTCTTAAATAAGGAGGGCAATGTCGCAGTGACATGGTCCACAAACTTAATAAGCACAAACCAACTCCAATTAGGCGAGTTTTTACTTGGGTTCACTTAATAGAGGGGTGAGGTCGAGATTCAAATTTTGTCTCTTCCTCATTTCCTTTGCAGCAAGATTTAAATTTAAATAATAATTAAAAAAAAAAACTTAATAAGCACAGTTAATGACACAAAAACCCAAATAAATACAATCATTTCCATATTACCCCTTTTTTGTCCTTTGATAGATGGGATGAATAAGTGGTAGAGAAAGGGGATTATTTTATTGGGTAGTATATGATATGATTAATATGAAATATGATATGTTATAGAAATATGTATTGATATGATAATAAATTTTATATATACTTTGTTTGATTGTAAGAATGATATATTAATATTAAATATTATATATTATTATATATATTGTAAGCTAAATGTGTGATAATGTAATATTACCAAAAATAAACTTACTAAAGGTAGGAGAATGCTAACCAAGGCAACCGATAATCCCTTCTTTCGTCTTAACTGAGCTATGGTACGAGAAGGTGATGGTGTGGGCACTGTGATTCTGATTTTGTTTGCTTGAGGCCAAAGGATATGATTTCACAGTTTTAAGGGTAGAGTGGACATTTCGGTTGATGGTTTGAGTCGTGAGCTTTGTTGGATTGTTATATCCCACCCCTAGCTAGAGATGGGATTCATATCCAACCAAATTTTCAAAACAAGATCAGCCTGGACTACGATCAACCAATTTTTCTTGGTTTACAGGGTTGGGGTGCATGGAACAGACTATCAAGTAAATTACGAGGAGAGTTAGTTTTAACTCTTCTTAAGTCGTGATGCATTTGCAATTTTTTGCGACTATTGATTGTCAAAATCGAACGACTATTTATAGACATGATTCGTTTTGATAAATTGTGCAGATAATCGTAGGTTATTGAGATGAAATACATATTAAAGACAATGTACTTTATGTTTCCATAATTCTTTTTGGTGGAGATTGTAGCATCATCAATTTGCAAGATGTAAGACCTTCAAAAATAGCATATCTGCAATGGGTCTAGAAAATATTGACTTAAAAACATAGGGAACATTCCCAATTAAATTTGAACCATTACATGCACACACCCTAACAGACCCACCTAGATAGTCCCATGTAACTTTACAATCAGTGCCCTTTATATTTTGATATATTACACTTACACCCCACAAATGCAATGATATTTATGTCCAAAGATGCACAACAATTCATGCAGGGACAAAATAGAAAAATCACAAAAAATTTGGTTATAAAATAATTATTGTTCATCACTCAAATTAACGGAAGACGGCTATTATAGTGTCAATATAATTAGCAAGGGGAGATCAGTTTCTATTTGCCAAAGGGCATAGTAGGTAAATACCCAAGTTTAGAGGGGCGGACAGTGTAATTAACCTTAACTTTTTGGTATTGCAAAACATAATCCTAAACCCTAAACCCGACTGACACCGAAGTTCGAGCAAACTTTACAGACACACAATCACATCTCTGCACAAAATTTCTGGACTCGGGGCTCAAATGTTGATTACTCGTAGGAGTTTATTTTAATGGACCTGAACAATATGTTGGTCGTCTAGAATCCGAGAGAGAATTAAGAGTGGTGAAAAAAAATATAGTATAGTTGTTCCACAAGTACATTAACATGCAAAATTTTGTAAGCTGTAAGATTTTAATACAGCTAATGTAGAATGATAATCACATGCTAAAGAACTATACCCATGAGAGTACTATTGGCTGTGACTAGCCTTACTCAAGGTTTTTATCATACCTCTAGCAATTTTCCAAAACCAGAACACATTCATCGTTGCCAAAGCAGGAGGTACTGTAAGCAAGCTGTAAAAGCCTAACGGAAATACTTGTTTGACCTGAAAGATGAACGAAAACAAACTAAGATCACGAAATTCTCAAGGAAAACATCAGTTGTGCTTGAAACTAATGAGGGCGGGAGTGGGGGTGGGGGAACCATTCTTAAGTCCCTTGAAGAAGAATGGAACAAGGTTCCTTAAACAGAACATCACAAAGGAGAATTCCATTTATGATGCTCTGGTTGTGCACATTCATAGAGAGTTACATGCAAAACTCTGATTCCCACGACAACACCCCCACCAAATTCAGGAAAAGGGACGAACGACCAACTTTATCTAACATGCACAGCAGTATAGTTTTGTCATCGTGATCATTTCACAATCCCATGCCAGAAATTTAAAAATTCTTTCCTGTCATGACCCTAAGCATCAAAAGTTCTGGCAAGAAGTTGGAAATACTTCGCAGACATCATTTCACAAGGATGTTTTTTCTGTTCTGATAGAAGGGGAAGGGACAGGTTCATCTCCCTCATTTCCAAAATCTGCCTAACTACATAAAAGAAACGACAGGATTTCAAGAAAACAATTATAGTACCTCTATCTGTTGTATATTTACATATAATATGTTGTCCCACATTGTGCGTCTTGTTCTTTATTGAGTGATTTTGAGGTCTTACTGAAGTTAAGAATATTCATAATTGGAATACATCTGTTAGTCCTGAAGGTGCCAAACAATAACATTAACCAGGAAATGTGTACTCACCTGATCAAAATGGACAAACATGTGGTAGAAAAAGAACACAAATAAAATAATCCTTGCAACCTGAGGATCAAAAATTGGACGTTAAAACCACTTACAATATGGTGTACAGCCAGAGAATTGACAAGAAATGGTGTAATTCACATTCAGAAGAAATCTTACAATGGAAGTATTTTAGAGAAGCAATATCAGAAGTTACGAATAGATGAAATTTCTGTTACAATGAGAACACATCTTCCTCCACTTCTAATTTAACAGTATCATAGTAAAATAAGGTGGTTAATGTGGTGGTAAAAGTGTAAAATTGTGAAAAGGCAGGCTAATTGTAAACTAAGAGAACTTCTAAGGACCAGTAAAAACGTTATATACATAATTCAGTTACTAATGCATTGGTAAAATGCCAGAGCTACTCCTGTCTTACTCCTTGCATCACCTTTTGCAAGGATTTAATATTGCTAATGGCTTTTTAAGTTATAAAATTCTATTTTCATACATGTATAGCGAGTTCTGCTGTACATATTTAGTGATTGTGGGAAGCAATTTCAAACCGTAAAAACTAGTTAACATGCTAAAATTGCAGATTGCATAGCAATGTGCAGAATTTCTTTAGAACTGTAAACTAGTAAAATGATATAAAGTTTGGTAGGCCATACCAACCACCCCAAGAACAAAGCCACACCATTGTAAATGTAAAGTTTAGAATTCTTGAGCCCAGCAACATCTAGATACCTGAGTGTGTCAAAAGAAATGAATAGATGTTGAAACCCAAGAGATGGAGAAAGGAAGGAGATTGCAGTATCTGTGTTTCCTAAGCTTACCATCTTAGATTAATTAATGGAGTTGTGCTTTCAGTAAAGAGAACCATTAGTATGTAAATTTGCGCTTGACCGCTCAAAAGGGATTGAATGATTGCAAACATGGAGAGTCCGTGATGTATGACCTAGCAAACGAAATGAGCTAGATGAACACCATTCTTTATAAACAAAGAGAAGGTAAATAAGAATAGACATTGATCAGAAAAAAAAAATTAGGAGTACATGATAATTGAATTTGGTAGGGCTCTTATACTTACATACTCCATACCACCTAAGGCAGGATAATGATAAAATATCATTGCCAAGTCTGTTAAAAAGTACCCAATGGAAACCTGTATCATTAAGCAAAAAAAATTATAAAAAGCATGTCCCAATGAAAAATAGAAATAAGACCTTCAAATTTGGAATTGGCAAAGCTGACTAGAACCAAAATAAAGAGAGGAAAATTGGTTCCTTAAAGGAGATGTTGGTTTCCAAATGAGACCAAATAAAGAACATCTAGACAATCTTCATTCAACTTTTTGATTGAGTTCCTTAAGCAAAAAAGCTACTGTCACTCCAAAATAGAAAATGCTCTCTCGTGGGTGATCAAAACCCATGGACATAGGTTATACAATTTTCAACAATTTCATGATGATTTAAACCAGCAAGAAGCCTCAAACCAGACTAAAGGACTAAATATCAAGTTGACTCAACTTTTCTCAGCCTTTGCATTAACATACCCCCATTATGGTGTTCGATAAAGTTGATGTTCTATTGATAATTAACTCATCTTGAGAATCATCAAAAAGACCTGAAGCAAGCAAGAGATACAGAGAACCAGCTGCCACGACAATGGCATGGAAAGTGGAGAACCCCCTGTATAAACAGTCAATCACTACTTTTCAGGATCCAATGGTAATTGTCAATTGGGGAACATATCCTAAATTCAAAAGTAGAAATTAATATGAGAAAAGAAGCATTACCTGTTGTTCCATTCTAGTTTCTGTTTACTGTTAAGTTTGCTATACTCCTTCACAAACGAGGTGCTAATTACACCTGTTAATTCATACACCTTCAACAACAAAATTGGATCTCTTTAAAAATAAATCAGACCTCATGAACACGCTGGTTAACAGCAATAGTCCGTTAAAGGTATTTGCCTTCAACATCCAAAGAATGGCCAAATCCAAGAAAGAATCAATTCTCAAATCAATCATGCACCTATCTTGTTCAACTTTGGGGTACTTCTTCCCCGCACTTCCTCCTTCCCTTAAAAGAAGGGGTAGGAGAAAGCTGCTGCCAAACAATAGTAGAAGATGCAAATTTATAGTTAGTGCCAATGAAAAGATATTATTAGTTTATCTTCACTCACAAAAATGAGAGAAGTTGTATCTTGTCTCAATTTGTAGGGACAAAGCAACCCCTCCATGCCCAAACAAAAAAATGCTCACAAGCCCTCTTTCTTGTCACGGCCACATCCACCATTAAAAGTAGAAAATAAACACAACAGTTCATACTAAGTTTGGTTTTAGATATAGTTCAAACATAACATTGCACCACCACGGAGTCATTTCCCTATGTCATTCTTTTGTACAAGATTTCATCAACCCAATTCTCTTCTCTTCTTATAATTCAATAGTGAAAACAATCTCTGATGAATGGAAGAGGCCAGTAGGAACTCTCCATCAAATCGTAAGCACCAAACGCCCACAAGTATCATTCCAAAATCATTTTCATCAACTAAAATAAAGGTATCGATACTTCATAGCACAAAAAACACAATGCCCATCAATGAACTAGAGGTAGAAAACTCAGCCAAAAACAAAAACAGCACCTCAAAAAGACAGGCATCATACCGAAAAGAAGGCACACTTACAATTTTGCACATCAAAATACCAGCCAAAACCGAGGAAAGCCAGTGTAATCCTTTAGTTGGAGTAGCATGACCCGCAATATTCATCAACCCAACACCTATCTCCATACCCCACATCATTGTCCTGTTTCCCTGCAGAAATAAAATCCATTAAAGAATAAAAAACAAATCTCAAAAGAAAAAAGAAAAAACCACTTCTGTGTAAGTATGTGTTCATATCATCTACATTAAAACTACACAGCATCTTTAAGTTTACCAGAAGAAGATGAAGAAGCGACGTGTAACTGGACAAGTATATTAAGAAGCAAAAAGGGCAAAAAAAAAAAAAAAAAGTCCTGCTGAAGAAGGCAGACAAGCACAATTATTATGGGAGGCGTGTACATAAGTTATTATTAATATTGAAATTGACAACACATCAAAGAATAGAAATAGAAAGTTCGAGAGTTTAGTACTACCTCGTGGGGTGTTGGGGGTTTGTTGAAGAGAGCTAAAAATGGTGGTGGGATTTTTTTTTTTTTTTTTTTTTTTTTTTTTGGTAGTGCTGAGGAGGGAAAAACAGATGAAGAAAGGGATTGGGTTTGCAAATTTCTTCTTCTTTTTCTGATTTTTTTGTTTTACCTGTGCATGTGTGTGTACGGCAATGGTGAATGGGGGGTAAATTTCAACCTGGAGTTAAAAAAAATTCTGTTCAAAAGTGTGCAGTAACTTCACCCAGAGAGAGAGAGAGAGAGAGAGAGAGAGAGCATAGCAGAGCAGAAAATGGGGTTTTGGTCTGTAGCGCTGACATTGTTTGAGTTTTGGGAGCAGGGTGATTGTGGTTCGATTTTTCGATTTTTTTCATTAATTTTAAATTAAATTATTATATGTGATTTTATTAAAAAATAATTTTAAATTATAATTTTATCAAATAAAATAAAAATATAATTTTAAGTGATGGCAATTTGATAATTTTTTAACAAAAAAGAGAAATTGTTAAGTTTCAAAAATTATAAGACATTAATACAAAAATTATTTGAATATGAAAATAATATCATAATTTTTTGACTCTACAGTGTTAATGGCTTTTTTTAACCGATTTTTCACCACGTTCAAGATCAAACTGATTTTTAGTGTCTTCATATAAATTGTAGAATTATATCTTAGGTTTCTATATCTTCATGCATAAATTTAATATGACATTTGTAGAGTGAGTTATGCTCAAAATACCAAGATGTGTCATACCAAAAATTTTCAGTCAAGTGCAGCCTATTTAACCCAATTTTTCTCATTGAAATAGAAATAAATGAATTTCATGGTAAACATAAAAGTTATATATATTGGTTTTATAATGGTTCAAGAAACAAGTCAAAATGATATTGGAGTAAAAAGTTATTATTGAAATACAAACACTGCTTTCAATAGTACCAAATAACGGATTATTCAAAATTTTAACCAAGTTTTATTTTTATTTTTATTTTTTTCTCATTTTGCTATTACCTACAATATTTCAAACTAAATGTATAAAAAGTAACATAAACATTCGAAAACAAATCAAAAAGTTAAGCAAACGGTACTCAATTAATGGGTATAAAATCCACTCATCAATGGTCGTTACTCTTATTTTTTATCTTAAATCTTAAAATTGAGAAATGTGAGTTGGAAAAAAAATAATCATCTTAATTATTAAGATTTTGTATAATAGGTTAATTATAAAATTACTCTTTTAAGGTATAAATAGGCGATTCGATTTTTTACGATTTTTTTAGTTTTCAAATCGACACCGCACCGCTAAAATGGTGCGATTTTTGTTTCGTATTTTAAATCACAATTTTTGTGATAAATCAATATTAATGGTACAATACGAGACAGTTCGAACGATTTTAATTTTAATAATTTTTTAAAAATTATGATCACCCTTAGTTTTGAGCAGATGGGCAGAGAAAGAAGATGAATTACAAGTCACTAATGGCCAAGAAAGAACAGTATGTTCACCATTCAAGATTTACTGTTTTTAGAGTTTTGGTCAAATTTAAATTTATTACATGAAATTAAGTAAATCTCAGTCGGCCAAAAAAACACACACACACTCCTTGAGAAGATATTTCGAATAAAAATTAATTAAATAAAAGGTGAAAAAAAATTATAAGAATTTTTTTAAAAATGTGTTTAAATAGAAAAAGAAGTTAGAGAGAGAGAGAGAAGAAAACATGAAAGGGGATTAGGGAAAAAGACAAGTGGAGAAAAATAAAATTAAGATAAAAAAATTATTTTACACATCTTCAGTCTATGATAATATAGGTAATTAATAAATTTCTAACAGAAAATGTTTATATATTTGTAATCGACAAAACTAAACTTTATCGAGTCAAATAAACAACACTTGCTCAAGTTATGTTTAATTATTATGTTGAGCTTCAAATAATATTCAATTATCAAACAAAACAAATTGGAAATGATGTTTGGGAATGACAATGAATATAATCGAGATTAAGTTTATTGAACTGAATTCGACCTTTATAGTTTTAAAAATTCTAATTCATTTCAAACTTAAATTTATTAGACACGATATATAATTTAGAAAATATAAAAGTTTAAAAATAATACTATTATAATTTTTTTTTAAAATATTATCCTAAAAAAATCATATAAATATATATAATATGTTTAAAAAATAAATAAATAAATGGGGTCGATCGAATTTAAAAATTTGAAAAAATTAAGATCAGACCAAAATACTATTTATATTATTAAAATATGTCCCATTAGAATATGTCTACATCTCGTCTTATTACTATTCCTAAATTTATATTTTTTTTATATGAATCTTGAATGAATTTGGAGTAATTTATTTGTTTTCACTCAACTCTTCTTGTTGAGTTAACAAGGAAAATAAAACAAACTTTAACTCGGTTAGTTATTTGAATGGTTGACAAATTTTTATTATGGATTAGTGGGAGCATCATTTTTATTTATTTGTTAAGTCCATATCTAGTTGCTCTAATATTGATGGTAAATAAACAGGGGATGGAACTACTCGAATCATTATTTATTTTTTAATTTGCTAAAAAAATAATTATTTTATCGTTATGATGCTACATAAAATACATGTTTGACCTTTATGAGTCAATAGTAAAGTAAACTATTAAATAAACAATAAAATAAGAAACTAATAACAAAGTCGATTAAAAGCTTATTTTTCCTCAATTTAACTACTTAACGGTACGCCTTTCTAAAACTAAAATGTGTGAAATCTAATTTATAAATAATCTTATTTAATTGAA
Organism: Paulownia fortunei; assembly: GCA_019321725.1. Lineage (NCBI taxonomy): Eukaryota > Viridiplantae > Streptophyta > Magnoliopsida > Lamiales > Paulowniaceae > Paulownia > Paulownia fortunei. Next base: position 7,087,524 of record CM033109.1, on the reverse strand, counting down.
AAAGAGTATGTAAAGTATCATCGAATTTTCAAAAAAAATAATTATACTAAATATTTTCACATTAAACAATAATAATTATTTTAATTTACATTATATATCTTCACATTAAACAATAAAAATGATATCGTAAGAACAATATAAAGCATTGGAAACAAGTATATATCTTTCAAAATTCTTAAATAAATTGAAAAAAAATAAAGGATAAATAAGGGGAAAAAAATAGTAAAAATTGTTCAGCTTTAGGGTCAGGACTCGGGTGTCCAACCCTATGGGATTAGATTTAAGCATTGAGGTCAGAATTGACTTATCGAGGCAGGCCCCCCTGCTATCTGGAATTGTCCTCACTCCTCATTTATTGACATTGAAAATAACCAAGACTTTTTCCCCTCATTTTTGTCTACTATACACATGCTAAATTGCTAGTAGTGGTTTTCAACTAAAGCTGCAAATTTTTAAAATAAAAAATAAAATAAAATTTGAAGGGAAGAAAAAATAAGAGAACCATTAAATAAATAAATAATACCATAATTTCAATAGATGTTACACACGGTGATATATATTAGGTGTGCATCCCATCACACGTTAATATAGACACACCATGTGTATGTGTATGAATATGTGGTGAAATACACATTCGATATATAACATCGGCTATAACATTTATAATATTATTTTTTTATTTTTTCTCTTTTTTTTTAAATCAATAATAAAAAAAATAATTTAAATGAAGATCTAGCGATGTAAAAATTACGACTAATAACTTCATCTATTAAAGTCCTTAAGGTGAATACTGAGTAAATTTATTCATTTTTATACACATTCAGTTGCAACTTGATATATTTATTAATGACCTATGTGCTTATAGTTACACATAAAATTTTATTTTATTTTATTTTATAAAAATTATATGCATTGGTTAAACTTTTGGACTAGTACTTGGCTAACGCAAGATGCCTCGTTTTCTGTCTTCCATTGGTGATCTATATGCCGACTAAATTTTGTAATAATACTAAATTGCAAGACTGTGTGTTTGCAAAATTCTAGAGGAAGTTTGGATTTGTTTTTTATGTTCTAAAAAAATATGTGTAGGAAAAGGATATGTCTGGTTTCCATTAGGAATTTTCAACATTTTTTCCTACTATTTGTGTCCCGCATTTTTTACTATTTATGATCAATTTAGAAAATAAATATATGCTTTTACCATATAATTTTACTGTAAAACATTCCACTCCCATGGTGTACTCCATCCACGCCTTTAACATACTTTTTGTTTTTTTTCAAAAAAGTAAAGGCTTGGATAATGTCTACGCCTTCACCTTTATTTTGGTTCTTTCTTTTTTTGTTTAATTTTTTTTATCCAAAAGTGAAAATTATTGCAATATTGTATCTATTTGGTGATGTGTATTGGGATTCTTAGAAAGTTGGTTGTGTTCATAAATAAAATATGTGATATTATTAGAGCTTAATGTACTATTACTTGATAAAAATAGACCACAAAATACTATTCATATACTTGCATAATATTTGATTTTATTTTTTCAAAATATTTATATTTTTTAATGTAAGAATATAGTATTTATTTTGCTTATTTTTGAAAACATAATATTTCTATTTCAAAATGTGTGACTTAATTTTCTTCAAAATGTAGAGTATATTCAAAAGATTTGTGCTAGTACATAAATTATTTTTCCGCGGTCCATTTTTATCGAAGTAATACATTCACTTCAATAGTATCATATGTTGTATAATTTATTTATATACATAACCAACCTCCTAAGTCTCATGTTACCATAAGGCATCATCAAACATATACAATATCGCCATAGTTCTCGCCTTTTTTAAAAAAAGAAAAAAAATCAATTAGTAAAGAAACCAAAAAAATAAAAAAGTTAAAGGTGAAGACTAAAAACAAATATAATAAACTAGTGTATTTATTATTCATCATAGGCTGATGAAATACATAGTATAAATAGGGTTAGAATTCTCAATTAGTTCCCTAAAAATCAGCATGTACTATCTTCTATTCAATCTTAATGATTTGTACACACCTTTACAATCTTTTATATAAGAAAATAACATCAATTGGCTATCTTTACAAAATCGTTGACAATCTCAACACTCTTCCTCAAGTTGATGAATAGATGTTACGCATGCCCAACTTGTCTAACAACCTTAAGAACACTCGATTGGATACCCCTTTGGTAAGGATATCAACTAACTTAACTTCTTACCAAATCTTTAGTAATTCCATAATTTTTTCATCCAGTTTCTCCTTAACGAAGAACCTATCTACCTCGACATACTTTGTACGATTGTGTTGAACTGGATTATAGGTTATATCACATGCTATTTTGTTGTCACAGTATACCTGAATTGGATGCGTTAGGGAATAGCCCAGGTCCTATAAGAGAAATATCAACCATAATGCTTCACAAATTCCTAAGGTCATTCCTCTCTGCTCAGCTTCTGCACTAGATCTTGCAACAATATTATATTTCTTACTTCTCCATGTAATTAAGTTCCCACCTACTTTATCATCAATTGCTCCAGCCTAGTCAGCATCTGTATATACCTCAATATTTTGCTTGTTTGTATTTTTAGAAAATAGAATTTCCTTTCCTGGAGCAGATTTAGATACCTCAAAATGCGCATGACTGCTGCATTCATATGTTGTTCACTAGGATTATGCATGAACTGACTAACAATACTCAGAGCATAGGCAAGATTTGGTCTTGTGTGAGCTAAATACATTAGTCTTCTAACGAGTCTCTGGTATCTCCCTCTGTCCACCGGTTCCTGACTTGTCTCAATATACAACTTGAGGTGCTCTTCCATTGGAGTGTTAGCTGATTGGTAGGCTGACATGTAATACTCATGTCTCGCGCTACTCACCTAACTAATATAGTTCATGCATTTTGTGCCACGTATGTATCATTACATTTTAATTGATATTTCATAATGTATTATATTTTATACGGCATTTTAATAATTAAACTTTTGAAGTTGTCATCGATATTAGTTCTAGATACTTTAACATAATTGGTAGAGTTGGTACTAAAATATGAGAATTTAGGTGTCAACTATCAGATAACATTATAATACACGTAAGTGAAAGGTGGTATCGTTGTGTTTATCGGTGTAGGATAAACTATGCAAATAAATTAATTATGAAAAAAATAATTATAGTAATAGTAATAATAATAATAATAATAAAAAAATAAGAATATTATCATATTAATTAAGATGGTGTAATTTTTTTAATATAAAATAAATTTAGGGGCTTATAAATAAATAAATATTATTTTGTATTGATTATATAAAAAAATATAATATATATAAGTATATGGTGTGTAATATAATATATATATACATATATGTATACACGTGTAGTGTGTATATATATATATGATGAGGATAAGCATATATATAATATATATAAATATAGGTACACACGTGTAATGTATACATATATATATGATAAGGATAAGTATATATATAATATATTGTATTAGATTACTTTAATAAAAATATTAAGGTTAAGTATATATACAATATATTATATTAGATTTCTTTAATACTAATGTTAAGAATAAGTATATATATAATATATTACATTATGTTTTCTTAGTAGTTTGTTAAGCTATTATAAAACACACCATACACACGGCTACAGCAAAGAGAAGAAAAAAAAAGGAGGGAAAGAAGAAATAGCGCGAACAAACTTCCACTGTAGAAATTTGAAAAAAATTTAGATAAATCCCTTCTTATTTTTGTACGGATAAAAATATATATTTATGTCGTTTATTTCTAATTTGAAAGAAAATTTTTGATTCAAGTTAATTAGTTATCTACTTGTAAGACAATACCTTTAATTTGAAATTAGTTAAAAATATTCGATTTTATTATCTTGTATTAATTGAATGACGGAGTTAATTAAATTGATGGATTGATTACAGAATTATAACATATCAATTAAATAATATTAGAATAAATTCAAAACGAGAAATTAAGGTATTTAAAAGGTTCTGATTGGGGTGAAATATAAAAATTTTAAAGTTTGATTCTTACTTAATTAAATTTAAGATTTAAGATCCCTTATGAAATTTGATATAGAAACCTATTGATTAAAAATAAAAATTAATACGTTATATTTTTATAGGCCGCCTTATATCTAAGGTTAGAGAGGAGAATCTTGTTAACCTTTCATATGATATCAAATGTGGAAGGTAAGTGAAAATCTATTTGCAACTACAATGCATGGGCATAGTATTTCTTAGTTTATTTATATAAATGTGATCCTTGTGTTTTGATTAGTGTTTTAATGAGTATTATAAATATCTTATAGTGCATACGTTGTTTGGATGACAGGACATGTGATTCACTGTGTCATTGAACATGTTATTCATCAATATTTACACTTGCTCACAGTTGAGGTTTTGCATGTAAAACATTATTTTCAGAAAGAAAATATTTTAGTTGGCCACTACTAGTGTACCGAGGCCCATGTGTGGCTTATTTATATGATATTTAGGGCGCCGCGAGTATTACTTTTCGGAGGATCATAGAGGTTGACAGGGGGTGTGCCTCTGGTGGTCACGAAATGGTGGATCACTTGATTGTACCCTTATTGATGTCGTTGGTGGAAATACTTCTGGAGGATCACAAGGGAAAACAGGGGGGTGGACCTTTGGTGATCCCAAAAGATGGCCCTCGGACTGTATCAATCTGTTTATGGCCATGTAATTATTGATATTGTTGAAAGCTCTATCCAGTACATAGTATGTGGGTCAAAGGCCCAGTGATGGAAAATAATTTTGAATGAAATGATTTTGAATGAAATAATTTTGATGTATGAGTTTGCATTCTTGTCATAATTTCATAAAAATACATTGCGTTTTTGTTGGATTATCCCCTTCAGCATGCATGATTTTTATTTTTTGAGTATTAACTCACGTAGTTCATGCATTGTAAATGAGTTTGATGATACTTGAAGTCATGGACTAACTGAGCGAGCGACTGGAGCTCTTCTAGATTCTGAGGATCAGTGTACATAAATGACGACCTGTTGGGATGGTTGTTAACTTATTTGATTTTGGAGTTTATTGTGTTAGGTTTTGGAATTTGTACTGTGTGTTACTTTTAAAACTGTTATGTACATGGGTATGTAAATATTATGGTTGTTTGGGTCCTCTGCAGGTATATATATATTAGTCTGTGAGTGAGAAAAATAGTTTATTATTTATTATGCTTTTACAGAAAAATAAAAAATTTGTACATGCACACAGGATTTATCATGTTAAAATTATTATATCTATAAATATATATATTTGTGTAGTATTGGGGGTGTTACATGACATACCAGTTTCATGAAGAAGATCTAAGGCATACTTTCTTTGAGATAAGAAGATTCCTTTACTTGATCGAGATACTTCAATTACCATAAAATATTTTAAGGGGCCAAAGTCTTTTATTTCAAATCTCTTGGACAAGTACTCTTTCAAAGCTTTCATTTCTTCTGAGTCGTTGCATGTGGCGATCATGTCATCCATATATACAATGAGTGTAGTAATTTTCTTATGTTAATGTGTGATCCGAATTGCTTTATTTGTATCTAAAGGTTGTCATGGATTTGGTGAATCGTCCAAACCATACTCTAGGGACTATTTTAATCCATATAGTAATTTCTTCAACTTGCATACCTTCTGTTTTTTGTCTTTATGTTACCATGCACCCTAGTGGACGATCTATGAAGACTTCTTCAAAGAGTTCACCATGTAGGAATGCATTCTTCACATCAAACTGTTATAACGGCCAGTCAAAAATTACAACTAAGGATAACAAGACTCGGATAGTATTGATTTTAGCTACAAGTGCAAACATCTCAGTGTAGTCAATTCCATAAGTTAAGTGTATCCTTTAGCCACCAATTTTGCCTTAAAACATTCAATCATTCCATCATCTTTGTATTTCACAGTAAAGATCCATCAACAACCAACTAGTTGTTTTCATGTGGGATGATCAACAAGCTCCTAAGTTTGGTTCTTCTGCAAAGAGATCATCTCTTCATTCATCGCAACTTTCCATCTTAGATTAGCTAAGGCTTTTTTTGCACACTGTTAGGCATGGATACAATAGATAATTGATTGACAAATGACTAATTTGTTTGTGTCAAGCGATATGTAGACATATAATGGTTCATAGGATACCTTTACTAGACAATTGAGGTTCATATATAGCTTTTGGAATGCCTCTGGTGAGACACTGTGATAACTGTCTCTTGGATGACTCAGGCACTATATAAGGAATATCCTTAAACAACGATTGGTTTGGTGTATCAATTGGGAGAGACTCGAACTCGATTTTAGATATTTTCTGGCTTTTTGGGTGCTTATTTTTACTTTGATCCAAGGTATGTCCACTAAGCTCCAACTCATCCACTTCTACGCTTATTTTATCGTTGTGTAGGTATCACCACTTACATCTAAGTTTTAACCACTAGGATCCAAATCACTTACATTTTGATCAGATACTTCCACAACATCTTCCTCAAAGTTGTATATAAGGGTCTGAATTTCTGCAAGATACTTCTCCTAAAAGTCAGACTTGGTGAAATACATAGCATTTTCATGAAAGACAATATCTATAGTGATAAACATGCATTTAGTAGGGGATGATAGCACCTGTATCCTTTTTGATGAATAACATAGCCAACAAAAATACATTTCAAGGCTCGAGACATTAACTCACTACATTAGTGTTTGGAGAGATGAACATAGCCAACACTTTCAAAGACATGAGGGGGAGGTTTGGGAATTGCTTTAAAATGGATTTAGTTTGCTGTTTGGTTGTGATTTGATTTTCATATTTGGGGCTTGATTTTTGGAATTGATTTGGCTAGTATTTGTTTGAAATTTGATTTTGATTTCTGGTTACGGGTATTTGTGGTTTTGTGAGTTAGAATGTTAGGATGAATTCCTGGACTTGGATTGCAATTTGAAAACTTTGTTCGGCTCTGATACCGTGAAAAAAAATATGATAAACTGGTGTATTTGTTAGTCATCATAAACTGTGTTTTTTCTTATTCTTGCCTAATGTAATATTTATTTTTTGGAACTTTTTTTTTTCAAAACTTAAATCTGTTAAGTTTTGAAATTGTATAAAAAAAATGTAAAAAAAATTCGTTCAATCAAAACAAAAATAAAAATAAAGAAACCATTTGTGTATTGCTGATAATGATACCCACATCAAAAACAAAATGTAATAAACATTTTAGCAAGTACTAAGTTGCTTTTCCCAACATTTAACTAATGATGGATGCACTTTTCTTGGACTTTCTTTTTAAACATGACAGTGAATATGATTTATATTATTAGGTAACTGTATATTTCAGTTATCAACTTTCATATGAAAAACATGCACAAGAGGTACTTAACCATAAAAAGAAAAAGATACTTTTCCAGTAATAAACATTTGTTGATAAAGTAATAATGACTTTTTATTTTAGTCATGTAAGAATACATAACAAAAGTATTCTATTTACTGATTTGTAGTCTGTTGGAGTGGGAGTGGGAGTGGGAGTGAGTCTCCAGTCATTTATGCACTTTACATTTTCAAAGCTTGTAATTTGGCTTCTGTTGTCTGATTCCAGTTGGAATCATCTGCACTTTGTTATGTTGTATGCATTTGTAAAAATGTAGTATTTGTAAATTGTTGGAATTTGTATTTTGTGGGATGAAAGAATTTACCATCTGGTATAAATATGAAATTAGTGTGGATGTTTTCAGCATTATATTTGGATGTTAATGTTATGGAGTGTTTGAAAATTTAAATTGTTAGATGTTATGCAGTTTTAATATGTTAATGTTGCTAGAATTGAAATTTATTTATTAAAACACTGGAATTGAAAATAGATTTACTGATAATCCTCAAATAGGTTTACATTAGTGGTAAATATTTCCTTTTTCCCTAATACAAGGTTCTTGTCTTCAGTGGGCCCAAGGCATTGATTTGATTTTTCAGAATTTTTTCCCTCAACTTTCATTTTTTTTTTTTTCTTTTAGTCTTCTATTTTGTTCGTCTTTTGTCGGCAACTCAGGAATAACTTGTTTAGATATTTGGCACAATCCAACCATTTGAACACTCCACAATAAGCTCTTTTACTGTCAAAGCCAAAAATATAATTAGTGAAATTTTTAAAATAAAAACTTAGTAAATAGCAAGAAAATTACTCCATATTTTGGGCATGTCCAAAATCTTCTTCTGAATTGTTATTTATTCAAGAAGTTTTCAATGGGAGGTTTATTCCACACTTACAATACATCTTTTCAATTGGCACATCATTATTGAAGGAACTCACACTTGTGTTAGAAGAGTTTGAACCATGTACCTCCTCATTTTTCTCCAAGATGAAGTTGAAAATCTTGTTTGTTTTTTTGCTATGGAATGCTGAAATGTGAGGGGCTTTTTTGAATGAGTGACAAGAAAATCCAGCCTTTTTTTGAGTTGCAATCCCCCAAATTCAACCAACGCCAGCCAACACCCCACCCACCAAAACCCCCACAAAAAAAATAAAATAAAATAATAATAATAAATGTTGCAAGTGTGATTTTCATTAATTGTGGATAGACAATTAACGGAGGGTATCAATTCTGATTAAAAAATGAAACATTGATGACGAGTCTTTACGAGGTCAAAATATGATACCAAAATTGAAATTGAGGTATACTTGGGAACAAAAGTGAATTTATTCCTATTTTTAAATTTAAAAATATTACTATTATATTTGGACCTCAAATAAAAAATATAAAAAAAAAACACAAAATACTATCATTTAAAATAATTTTTTAAATATTTTTCTTACTAAAATTCAAACATCAAGCAATGTGCAAAAATGACAATATTTTAGAATTTTTCTTTTCTTGTGAGTGCACAAAGGATAATATCATATAAATGATGGTATATTCACACATCCCAAGTTCAATCCATAGATGCGGCATTAGAACCAAATGTACGAGTCATGAAGCCTACTGAATATTTGTTAGAAGGCAAATTACATAAATAGTTCCTTAATATTACTGCATTTTGTATTATTTGAATAATAGTTTTTCGTTTCTTAAGGCTTGAATTAATTTCCCTTATTACCACTTTCGCTTTATCACCATCCAAATAAAATTGTCATACAAAAACTTATAACAAATAGCATTCAGATAGTGAATGGATTGGAATCACGATTTATATGGATTTGAACATCTAATTAATCGAGTTCTCAATATTTATTTGTTATGGGCCATGATTCATGCAGGTCTAATTGGCCAGTTTATTGGACAATTAGGATGATGAGTCAGAATAAAATTAATATTCAATAAACTAAATCTTGAGCTCTATAAATTAATAAATAAGTTGGATCATAATGTTTACAATAAGTCCACTAAAACTTTAAGGGTCATATTAACGCCCACAAAAATCCTCTAACTCAAAGGCATAAACATACTACTTCATTCTTCATTAATTCAAGGTATACAATTAATTATGCACTAACTACTATTTACTTACTGATTTATTCTGTTTGCTCACTTGAGCCGTCTTTGTCGATCAATTCCGACACCCTAATGATGTTTTGTGATATAAGCAGTGACCCACAAGCAGTTTACTTCCAACTAAAAGTTTGAAAAAAAAAATGAGTAATACCTAATGTTTTGAAAATTGGAGTGGATCGGCCGGTTCAACCGATTCAATCAGGAATTGTATGTCGATCCAGTCCAATTAGGCATATATAACCAAATTTACGATTTGATCGATTTTTTTATTATTTTATTATTTTTTTTAAGAAGTTTAATTTGATATTTTGTTATATTTATGTAGTTATTTAGATTTTGTGTTTTGTTAAATGTTTTTCAGGCTATTATTTATCTTCTTATTTTTTTACATTTAAAATGTATTATATAACAATTAATCTATTATATTATTTAATATTTTCATAACTCGATCGGTGGCCAAATCGGTATTGCTATCAATTAGCGGTTCAACTAGTCAAACCGGTTCAACTGTCGGTCAGATCGGTCTAATGAAAATTAATTTTATTTTCTTATCATATTATGTAAAATAATAATATAATAAATTAATTATTATTTAATACATTTTAAATGTTAAAAAAGATAAATTACTAACTAAAAAACATCTAACAAGATACAAAATCTAAATAACCATATAAATATAATAAAATATCAAATTTAAACTTTTTAAAAAATTAAAATTAAAAAATTAAAAATCTAAAAAATAAAAAATAAAAATAGATCAAACTGATTTGATTGATTTGGATTAGTTTTTGGCTGATTTGACTAGTTTTGATCGGTCAAACTAAAAATTTCATTTTATATGTCTAATTAGATCGGACCGACCTTCGGTTCCCGATTGAACCGATCGATTCGATCCGATTTTTAAAACATTGATATTATCATTTTACATAATATAATAAAAAAATATAATCAATTTTCATTAAATCGGTCCGATAAACGGTTCAACCGATCTGATCAGTTGTACCGCTAATCGATAACAAAATTAATTTTATTCCTGATTCGATTATCGATAACAAGATCGATTTTGTCCTTGATTCGATTATGAAAATATTGATAATACCGCATCAACTTAAATTTAGATACGAGAAAGCTAGAGAATTTAGATCGGAATATGCATCTCAAGAATTATTGATAAATGCAATTCATGAGCATTCTTTATTTATAAGTAAAATATTAATCACTATAAAAATACAGTAAATATTAAAATTTCAGTATATAGAAATAGAATTATACAAAAAAAGTTAAAATATTTACTTAATATCATTCATAATTGAATCTTCATATTTTTTGGGGGGACATTAACATATATCTTATTTTTTAATGTAATAATTTTCTTCTTAAATTACTACATCACGTAAAATAATATAAATAACCAAAAAAAATCTATTCAGATTAAAACTGATCGTAAAACGAGAGGCCCACCCACCGAAAGCAAACGTACCCGACCCAACTCGCTGTGGTCACCACACTCCACAACCCACACCAAAACTCATAATTTTGCCCGACGCTACAGACAACACCGCTGAGCCACTGCCACTTCCGCCGGCCACTGCTCCACCCAAATCGAAAATTTTTAGGTACTTTCAGTCATCTATAATTTACGAAAACTACACTGCTTGGATTTTGGTTCAAACAAATTGCAAAATAAAGCATGGAGTAAGCGTTAGCTTTTTCTTTTAGCAAGAATCATTTTTTATGGTTAAATTCTGTGCTTTACAATTTTTCTGCTCTGCGTATGATTGTAACTATTTCTTGTCTATTACCATTGTGGGAATTTAAATGATAGTTATGATAGCGGTTTGTACATTCGAATACCTAATTTTGGAATTCCCGTAATTTTTGCAGTGATTGGATATAGAATCATGTCTTGGTGCACCATTGAGTCGGATCCTGGTATGTTTGCTTTTGGTATTTTAATATCTAAATTTTTTTATATGTTTGTTTCTTGATTTTGAATGTTAATGGGTCATCTTCTTTGCAAACAAAATGTAAATATATATATATATATAGAGAGAGAGAGAGAGAGGGAGAGAGGTAACTCATAGTACATTGTGTGGTCCTAAATACTTGCGAGGAGAAAATTAGGTGAACATGGTTTTATTTGTGACTATTATATATGGCATCTTAGAAGCCTGAGAAGTAAACTTAGGTGGTGTTTGGTTTTTTTCTTTTTTTCTTCTTTTTTTGAGCATATTTGAATAACGTTCAAAGGTCACTTGGATACTAAGATAGCAATTTCTTGTTTGGTTGGAATATAAGAAACGGCAGTTTGGTTTCTTAGATTTTGTGTCTGTGATGATGTGATGGTGGTGTTACCGTTTTCATGCATATTTGCTGTGTTGGAAGTGGTTTGTGTTGGAATGTTGACTTGTCATGAGCCAATTTCTCAACCTTTGCAATGGAACCTGTGTTTGGATGTGAAGAAAATGAAAAAGTTTCTTTATCATAACAAAATAAGTATCAAAGTTTATTTTTGTTGGGTTCATATAGGCCTTGGGATACGTGGCTCAATAGAAAATTAATTTTTTTTTTCATAGGACAAAAAATAATTTTAACAACTATAATTATCCATGTATCCAATTTCTATCACGATTTGATCAATTATGCGAAATTAATCCTTGTGTGGGTAAAGTTCAAAACTTTTATCTCAAGCTTGTAGCTGACTGCAGCGGGTTATGAAACGATCCAAATTGTTATCTGTGTCCCGCTGCTGAGAATTGAGAGTTCCTGGATTAACTGGATCTTCTAAAACCCTATCTATTAATTCATGACACAATCAGCATTAGAATCGCCCTGATTGGAACTGAGCTCTATTTGATAGTTCCTAACTATGGGATTATTGTTTAGGTATTTTGGAAGCAACGACACAACATTTTGTGTATGAGTAGTTTTATTCTTGAGTTCTTGTATTCAAGGATGTAGAATTAACGAACACAAAAATCATGAGTAATGGTGAAAGAGAGGATGATTTTCTCTAGCAATGGGGGCCAAAAATTGCATTTCAAAAGTGCTATAATTTTCTGCCCTAAGGATATTTATGTTCCCAATTTTTTCATCTCAATGGCTTTCTCAATCCATGTGGGATTCGACTTCCATAATATAGTTTCCTAGTTCAATTAGGATTTTTTTATGGATTATGTCTCATACTCATCCAACCACATTATTTCGTTCTCCTTTTAGAAAAATTAGAATTTTCATCTTCTAATTCCTAGTGGGCCTTGATCCCATTAAGCCCTGTACTTATTGAACTTAGGTTTAAAGTTAATTAAGCCAATTAATTGATAATGCAAATAATTTTGGGCAAATGCTGCAAATGCTGCTCGATTACATACTACAAGCCTTTATATAGGCATATGTGAGAGCAGCAAGATAAAAGAAATAGCCCAACATTTGCAGAGTTCTTTTACCTAGGCTTTGACAATTGAAGCCACCAAATTCTTCTAGCATTAAGTGCTAGAGTATGCAAAAGTCTGTTCCTTCATTCTTAGCCTCGCTATTTGAGCCTAGCCCCACTATTCATTAGACACTTACACATTACAGATTATAATTTTCACAACCGTCCTTAATTTGTAATGTGGATGTCATTTTTGAATTGCTCCAACTTATCTGATGGCGCTGCTTTACTGCTTTAGTAGGATGATCTGCATATTGCTCTTTGGTGTTGACAAAGATCAATTGGATTTCTCCATTGACAAGATTCCTAATGAATTGTTGTCAAAGTTCTATGTGCTTCGTCCTTGAATGGAAGAATGGAGTTTTTGTCATGGCAATCACAAACATGTAATCACAATATATAGTTGTAGGGTAAAGCGCTATTTGGTGAAGATGGGTTTAGAAACTGGCCTCTTTTGTAAGTTAAGTTTTACTGAAAGGGCACCAAGTTGGTGCAACTGGACTTCCTACATGCATCACCTATCTACCCAATTAAATGTACTTTATAAACTCTCCAGATATATACAGCCATTTGGCTCATGCTCCTTAATTCAAGATGGTAATGTGAAAAGTCCTTATCCAGCACATATATATATATTTTCTTTTCTTAGATTAACCTGTTTGAATACTTTCCTTCGATGTTTTCACAATTGGGCATATAAATCAGTTCCTTCAAGTAGTATGTACTTGGATTTCTTTTCAAGATGCCCAAAATTATATATGCATGATATTAAGTTTGTTCTTGCACTGCAGGTGTTTTCACTGAACTTATACAGCAGATGCAAGTTAAAGGCGTTCAGGTATTGTTTTGTCGATATATTTATTTGCACTTGGTGCATTAGAATTGAGTTTCATGGTGTGTCCCATTGATAATGATTTGTAATGAGTAGATTAAGTTTTCTTTTTGCCCATTATTGTTTTTCGTTTTCGAACTCTAGCAGTTGGGTGATTAATGATACTTGTTGCTTGGGGTACGTTGGCCAATGGTTGCAATCAAGTTAGAGCGAGTTGCTCAATTTCTACTATTTGTGTAGTAATATGATCATCCCCAAATTTGGTGAACATAGGATTCAGAATGTTAAAACTTGGGAACCTGCATTCTCTTTCTGTAGCTTTTGTCCCCTTGACCATTATGAGGTGAAACTATTAAAAGAGAAAATTAAGTAGAAAATTATGTCTCTGACAGAAGGTTGGTTGTACTCCCTTTACTCTTTCAGTAGTTTAAATTACAAAGCTTCTTTATATATCGAGAAAATCCAATGGCATCGTTTGTAATTATTGAGAATATGACACAGAAATAATCTTCCAAAGCCTACCTCTAGCAACTTAGCATGGTAGCAGTTGCCCATTGATTAAGTGAATTTATGCTTTACATTGTTTAGATCTCTATCATTTGGCTGTCATCATCAAGCTTGTTGTCACTTTATATAGGGTTCCTGCTATTGGCATAGGCTTGCCATGGATGTTTGTTAGTTACGTATTTGAATGACGACTGAAATACTTTTCCTGTTTTAGATTATTAGTACAAACAATGTTTTCTCATTTGAGTTACTAATTTTTTATTTGTGTTCTTCTGAAAAGAGAAGACTGTGCAATTATAGTTTAGCATTTATTTGAGATGTTGATGTTAGTTAATATGTTTGTGTCGTGCAAACTTGCTGCAATTCTGCAAACAGTTGATTTTATAGAGAAAAAAAATAGAACCAGTTTACATATTCTATCATCAGAAAAGCAAGAAATTAAAGGTAGGTATTAACGTAGATGGTATTTATTTGGTTGAGGTGTATGCCAAAGGCTTCAAAAGACTTTTGAAAGCATCCATGGAATTATTCGTGAAGCTTTTTACTCTCTATTGCCCAATAACCTGTCCTTGCTATTTTGTGCAAAAATGTTGCCCATGCTTCCTTAATGCCTCATTTTTCAGTCCATTAGTCAACTGCTCCTTGGACTTCATATTCTTGTCCTGACACGTTATCTATCTTTGGTGAAATACTCTCCACATTTAAGCTGTTGCTGCAGCTTGCATGGATGAATATGTGTGATGTATCTATTCATATATTGTTAAAACTTAGTACTTATTTTATAAACCAAGTTCTTCTTTTGGGTTGATATATAAAAGTAAAGATTATAGCTGGTGGGGGGGGATGATTTTAGAGATGCATCTGCTGAAAACCTAGGATTACTAGCTCTACCTTGTTTAAAAAAATCACAATCATGGGAAAAAGAAAGAGGATTTAGGCTATATGCCTGACAAACAGAGAGGATAAAGCGAAAAATATATTTGATGCTCTTTGTTTGATTCTGAGGAGATCTTACTTCTTGGAAAAGGATTACAATGTTGAATTTATTACCTGTTTCATGGATTGAATTTCTTAAGGGTTTTGGTGAATAATGTCTTCCAATATTTGTCCATACATCCAAAACATATACCTTTTTCTGCCTCTGGAGAATTTCTACGCTATTTTGATGCTCAGGCCTCATACTTCAGCTTTTACAGTTGTAACAACAAAAAGTTGCTGGCTTTTATTTATTTATTTTTTGGTCCCATGAGTTAGAATTCTTTTCTTTAGGAGTTAAAATTGCCATTTTTGTTCGTAAATCTGAGAGTTTTAGCTGTGTGTCAGCTTTAATATGTATAATAGGAAGTGCAACAGTCAACAATTTCAACTCATACTTTGAATATGAGAGCTATGGATTGATAGTTGAAAGTTATCCTTGACCTAGTCTGAGCATCCCTTGCCATATTTGTAGCTGACTAATATGTTAGCTTGGTATGTATGGCTAGAAGAATGCTTAAGTGAATTACGGTGGTTCAAAGATAAAGCTTCATCATCTTCGGTGCTCAAGGTTAAAGGATATCTTGTATTTTGTTTTGTTTCCTCTTTTATGAGTTGTGCCGTCTGTCTGTGTAAGGGGTTGGGCTTGTTTTGTTTGGTCGGTTAAAGCAGGGACAGGAGTATGGATGTGGAATTCATCTGCTGGCTGCCTTCACTCTTGTAATTTTCCTTCATAGACTGTTTTTATCAAGGGTCAGGTTCTTATTTCATTTGCTATGCTCAAGCAGGTTGAGGAGTTGTATTCATTGGATCTTGATTCTCTAGATAATCTAAGGTAAACTGATTTGTCCACATCACATTCTGTTGTTGGCTTCATGTAATGATTTTCTTTTTTCTCCCCTTTTTTGCTAAATAATGCTTTTTTAAGTTTTGGCTCTCACTTGGCTCTGTATTTTATTTTCCATCTTCTCTAATTTAAAGGCCAGTGTATGGGCTAATATTTCTCTTCAAATGGCGTCCTGGTGAAAAGGATGACCGTCTTGTGATAAAGGATCCAAACCCTAACTTGTTTTTTGCCAGCCAGGTTATTATCCGTTCCTATATTTCTGTTGGACAAAATAAATAAGGTTTTGAACTGCTGCAATATTACTATTCCTGTATAATTGTAGGTGATAAATAATGCCTGTGCAACCCAAGCAATACTGTCTATTCTGATGAACAGTCCCGACATTGATGTTGGGCCAGAGTTGTCAGCATTGAAAGAGTTCACAAAAAATTTTCCACCAGAGCTTAAAGGTTTGGCTATCAATAACAGTGAAGCAATCCGTACAGCACATAACAGTTTTGCAAGACCTGAGCCCTTTGTGCCTGAAGAGCAGAGAGCCTCTGGGAAAGACGATGATGTCTATCACTTCATAAGCTATATACCCGTTGATGGTGTACTTTACGAGCTTGATGGACTGAAGGAGGGACCTATAAGCCTGGGGCAATGCCCTGGTGGGCAAGGCGATATGGAATGGTTACGCATGGCACAACCAGTAATTCAAGAGCGCATCGAGAGATATTCCCAAACTGAAATAAGGTTCAATCTGATGGCGATAATAAAGAACAGGAAAGAGATTTATACGGCTGAGCTGAAGGAACTCCAAAGGAAGAGGGAACGAATTCTCCAGCAGCTTGCTGCCTTGCAGTCAGAGAGAATGGTGGATGGAGGCAATGTGGAAGCGCTAAATATAACACTTTCAGAAACAAATGCTGGGATTGAAGCTGCCACTGAGAAGATACTGATAGAGGAGGAGAAGTTCAAAAAATGGAGAACAGAAAATATTCGCCGGAAGCACAATTACATACCCTTCTTGTTCAACTTTTTGAAGATTCTTGCTGAAAAGAAGCAGTTGAGACCTCTCATAGAAAAGGCCAAACAGAAAGCTACCAATTCTTAGAGGGATCTGTATACTCTACTCATTTAAATTGCAGTTCATGATTTTGCGTTTTTTTTGGCATGGACATTTCTTTATCTGGATATGTATCAAAAGGATTTTATAGATGTTTTACAATTGCATTTGTTTACCGTCTTTTAAATACTCCCTCCATTTCAAATTCAGTATTTCTATCTTTCTTTTTTTTAAGATCAATTTCTTAGAATAGAATTTGCTTTTCCCCAAAACTACCTCATATAAGACCATTAACTATAAACACCATTCTATTTGAGAGCAGTAATGAAAAAAAATCTCACTTTTTTCCGCTTTTCCAATTTTTATCTAAATTTTTTTGCCTAGCTAAAATCAGTCTTTTAATATGGGAAGGAAGGAGTATAATTCTTTCGTATAGTTTGGAGATATATAATTTCCATGACTTCAAACCTATTACCCAGCCCCTTTTGCCTGCTGTGCAGTTGAGTTTGTTGAAGTGGGTATTCCTTTTCTATTACATATAGTTTTAAGAGGCCAAATATGCCAACAGTTGGCCTATCTTCCATTCTAACTCCCAAATTCTGAGTAATTTTAGCAATTCAATCGACAAGGCCAAGCAGCCATCGAATGCGCACTTCCTTTTCCTTAAAGAAAAGATGCAGCACGAATAAGTTAACTATTTCAAGTTCTTTTCTTTATAGAGAAGATAAAGCAAGACGAATGAGTTGCAAAATATCGTTTCAAGTGAAATTAGCGCAGAGCCCATATCGTCATACATATGTTAGGGGAACAAGAAAGTCATGTTTATATTTACATTTGTACATGCGACATGTTCCCCTATCCATCCATTTTATACTTACAGAACCTACACTTTATTTGCGAATAGAAAATCCTCTGGTGTCTGCCTAAAAAGAAGCATCTTAAAACACACAAACCTCTATTGCAGCACATCAAAGTGCGACTGAAAGAGCAATATCCGGCCGAAGATGTGCAGGTAAACATGGTTCTGCAGAAATGCTTTTTACCCTGCACATAAGTTTGTTGGAGGAAAACGCAGGTCCTAGAAACAAGCTTTCCGCACAGTATAATATGTGAAGCACAGCATCATTCAGTTTTTCATCATTTTCTTCACTTTGTGGGAGAAATGCTTTATGAAGACACTATCAGCAAAGGTCAATGGGAGTTCTTCGTCAGCCACCTCCCTCGGATCAGACCAACCCTTCAAGCTATTCTCATCTTTTGAGCTGCCTTCTAGTTGCTCAGTAGGCAAGATAGGTTCCTCTGGTATATCCCGATATAAGTGCTTTAACATGAACAGAGCAGTATCATGATCTCTCCAGTAGTTTCTGCCAACAATTAATCATCAAAACAATTTCAGTTTCAGTTTTAACCAAAGCACTGAGCCAATCAAGCATCCAGATCAAATTTGCCAGGTTCAAATAGAAAGATGAAGCTTACGTATGTGCTCCAATGGCTGATACGTAGGGATGGCGAAAAGTTTTATCCTGCATTAGCAAAGCAAAAGAGATAACCATACCTTGCTTTGACTTTTAAAAGAATATTGAAATTGAATTACAGGCATGCATTTAAATAGCATCAATAGCTCCTAGTCATGAAGATGAGCTACAATGGCTGCTCCGAGCACAAAGCCAAAACGGTAAAAGCACATACTTGTAATACATGATCGATTCGCCCGCCTTCACTTCCTATTAGTCTATCCATCATTACTGAGCCATATGATCTCTCTTCTTTTTCTTGAGTATTTTCAGATTGCTCTGCAAGAGATACGGCAATAACTTCAAGAAAAAGAAATAGTAATCCTGTTGAATAAAAGGCTGCTTCCAATCTCAATAGCGTGCAAACTATTAAAAAAACTTTTAACACAAACTAATCGCCAAAGGCAACAGAAATGCAGAGATAGTACTTACCATCCCGGCCATCATTACATCTCGATTCACAGAGTGTCAGCACTTTAACCTATTAAAAAAGCTTACAGTAAGCCTCATAAATAAATCAAACATCTCTGCTTAACATATGCTAGTTCTTGTAAACAAGGCATAAGTTGAGCTAACTTGTCACAACATGAGACACTCAAAAGTATCTAAAGAAAAGTTGAAGGTATTGCGAAAAGCTGCCCTCAACAGAACCTGTTTCCAAACACTTGAGCAGCTTCAGATGTCTGGCTTAACTTGAGCTGAAAAAGGATGTTTTCTATTGGTACTTTTGCTTCTTAATCACCAAGAGAAAAGCAAAAGCTAGAAGCGATATGTTTTTTGAGCTTAAGCATTTTGTAAATATTGTGAAGTTGAGATGGACAATCATAAAAAATTTCCAAATTTATTCCCGCAAGACAAACCTACCCAGTAACATCTTCTCTGAATGCCCTCTCTTCCCCTATCTAACAACTTGTTTCTTCCCCTTTCACCCCTCCTCCTCTATGGTGGAAGCGAGTCACATAAACAGCCATGTGGAAGGCCCATGAAGAAATGCAACCTTGTGGGTGAGGTAGTGATAATGTAAGTATTAAGTGCCAATGGCAGGAGTTAGGTGGATAGAGTCAAAAGAGGGGAAGAAGCAGCAGGGAAGAATTCAAATAGAAAGGTATTAAGGTGGGGTGGAGGAAAGAGAAGAAAAAAAGAAGAAAAGGAGAGGAACAGAACAGTGTTGTGACCGTGTTCTGGAGGAAGAATACAGAAGGGATAAGGAGGAAAAGGGAAAAAAGCAAAAGAAACAAAGGAGGAGAAATTGGTTAATGACACAAATAAGCCAAAACAAGAATTAGAGCAAAACATTTTTTTTTTGGCAAACAAATCTTTCTACAATGATAATTTAAATTTTCAATGCTAGTTTAGTTGTAGCTAACATGACAACTTAATTAAAAAATTATAATTTGCATTGTTCAAAAAGAAAGCTTTCTTTGTCAGAAAAAATGCAGATTAATTATTTGAAATATATGTTTACAAGTAGATAAAAAGAATAGTTGTGAATAATTCATGCAAGGAAATTCATCACGTTATACAAAATTGGTTTTATGATTATTATATAACCATATTGCTGTCACTAGGATCTGTAAATAATAATATATTAAATAAGGAACAGAGGAGGACAAGAAGAAGAAATGAATTAGTATTAAAAGAATTATTTTTTATAATTGGTGAAAATATTAACTATTTTAATTATTACTAAACAATTTAATGTAAATAAGAATTAGAAGCAGACAATAAGAAGTAAACTAAATTAATACCAGAACAAAAAGATAAAGATATTATTATTACTATTATAATACAATGTCCTCTGAAGATAGTTTTTAAGTTTTTGGTATATCTACAAAATAAGTCATTTTACTGGACTTGACAATTTGGACGCTTGAGCAACAAAAAGTCATTTCAGCTACTCTACCAAACTAATTTTGCAAACATCCATTTCCAGCTTATTCTAGTTTACAACAGTTTTCGCAAACATTCCAAACTTTTGCAATTTCAGCACTTTTAGCTAAATTCACCAACTAATAATTAATATTCATGTCAATAATAGCTAATAAGTGATAAAAAATTAGTATTTACACTACCAAACAATTACTCAATTTTTTTAGAGAAATACCTTCACCACATATTTTATTAGAGGGAAACAAACAATCCACATGTGCACTACTTTTCCATGTGCATCCATAATATGTTATGCATATTCCAGTCAACATAAGTACACGAATGCAAATCAAAACTTCACAAATGATTTAAATAAGGCCTTTGCTTACACGCTC
The DNA here is from genome assembly GCA_019321725.1 of Paulownia fortunei. Lineage (NCBI taxonomy): Eukaryota > Viridiplantae > Streptophyta > Magnoliopsida > Lamiales > Paulowniaceae > Paulownia > Paulownia fortunei. The sequence goes on along the minus strand of CM033109.1, from coordinate 7,066,568 downwards.
AAAAATATATATCTATTTGGGTAAGGAGAGTCCAATGTCTCGGAGATAAGTCCACAAACAAAACGTGTTTGGGTTGCCTAAAAAGAAAGCTGCTTGCACAAATTACATTAGAAATTTAACATCATCACTTGACTAAATACTAATTATGTCAAAGACGTAGCTTTTGCATTCTAAGGACAATAATACTACATGCAGACATCTGCTGTTCCGAGAATATCAATCTCTTAAATTCATATTTCTAAGCTTTTATTCTAATAGACAAAAACTGCTTTCAAAGAAGTCCCGTTCAATAAAAATGGATGCAAATAAAGATGAAGCTATAAAGTTTACTTGAAACTTAGGACTTATCATTCAAGAAAATTTGGGAGGGAGAAAGATAGTTATACTGTCAAAGAATTGAAAACGACCAAATCTGAGGCAATCTCCTAATTTATAAAATAAAATATTATATATATATATATATATATATTAACAAAGCCAATAGTTACCCACCCTTATGGTGCTCAAGTGATCCATTAAAGCCTGAGAACGTGAAGCTAACCCTTCTTTAAATTCCTGTATGTCATAGTATGAGAACAAAGATTAAGAAGAGGAATTACCACACAAATATTGAAGGACTATATACTGCCCATACCTGAAACACAACATACAGCCGCTTCCCACCTCTGTGGTAAGGAATAGTGACAGGAAGTTTGTGCATAAATTCTTTGCAAATAAGTGGTTCTATTCTGTGTGGCAAACAAGTGATACTTGATATGAGGTTTGTCAGGAAAAAATAAAAATAAAAGAATTGTGATCAAAAGTGTAAAAGGCAGACCTATATGCTACAGGATCAAAAGGATGGAAGATGTTAAACATTTGCCGACATGCTGGCATCTCTTCATTTATATTAATCTCTTTCCAATATTCTTTCCCTTTGCCTGGCAACCCAAACAGCAGCAGATTTAGTTAAATGTATCCAAATTCAACAGACGCATTGAAAATAACCAATCTGACATATCAGAAAATCATGGGGAAATCTTAAAAAAGAGAAGTTCAGTTCTCAATATGAGTTGACAACGCAATGAGCACTGACTCAATGTCGACAAGGCAAAGATTTTATGTACTTTTTTAGAATTTCTGGTGAGCAATGACTCACTGTAGGCAAGACAAAGCCTTTTATGTATTTTAATTATAAAAAAAGCATTTTTATATATTTTCAAAATTTGTACTGACTGTAAATATCATCCTCAATAAAGAGCTGATGGCACTACTTGATTAGCTAATTATCCATTTGAAATGATCCACAATAAAAAGCAAATGAACAGAAATTGATGCAACGTTCACACCAACTTATACAATGCGACTTAGATGGTGAAATACTGAAATCTATAACAACTGAACATGTAATCTAACATATACAATCAAAAACAAAAAGTATTCTCCATGATGCTCATCTCATGCTTAAACGATGCCTATCACACTTCCAGAAGAGAAGTACCAAGAGAAGAAAGAAAGGAATATAGGCACATGCAAGTATCAAGCCTCAGCTATTACCAATCCCAATACGAACATTGCGAAGGGAGAGAAAAACCCCAAGAGGAGACCCAACAGCAAAGAATGTGTCAACCTGACATCAAAATCAATTTGTATTAATCTACTTATAAACTTTGCGTAAAATGTATATAAAATAGAACAAGATGCTGTTATATTTTAGGAGAGGTGTACTGCAGGTACACAGAAAATAAAAATTAGACAAGAGATGGCTATGGGTGGAGGGATTTGAGTTGCAGGCTTTACAACAAGCCATATTTGCATACAACTGGTCCTCATAAACAACTGTACGAGCAATAGTCCCTAAAGCCAACATCAAAGAATGGAAGAGCTGGAAAAAAATTACCTTGAACTCTAATTTTGTGTATCTTATCTGGGGTGTATAACTCTTCAAGGAATGTCTATGCTCAGGTTGAACTCTCTCAGGATCAGATTGATTTACTACTGTTGTACCCTTGTTTGCATTCACTGGTAGCACTTCATATCAGATACAGGAAATTCAACTTACAAACACCTAGGACATTCGAAATTGAACTAGTCCAAAACAAGCATTGGAGATCATATTAAAACCACAAATCCATACCTTTGTTAGCACATTCAGCTTCAAATTCTTTGATTTTTGCTTTCAGGAAATCAATCTGAAAGACAAGTGACTATGTGAGAAGGTAAATCAAGATATCAGGACAAGCAACACAGAAAAGCTATAAGTAACTACCTCTTCCCTCAAAGATCTAATTGTTTCGGCTTTATTACTATCAGAGATATCCTCATCGTCTGGACTGTCATCACACGATACAACATCAGTTTTCATGCTATTGCAGTCATTCATCATATCACTTTTATAAAATTCCATGTGATTTGAATTGTGAAAAGTTTCATTCGTATTTTCATCTAATGATGAGGCATCATTTGTCTGCTGGTAGCCAATGTCAGTTGTAGATGATACATCAGACTCTGATGATGCAGGAGGACCCAGTGGATTAAACGTTCCCTCCACTGGCTCTTCAAAAAGGTCCGGATAATCCAGAGGACCGACCTTGCTCTCAATTTCAACATTCTCAGAGCTCTCGTCCCTAAAATTTGAGATGGGATTGCAGCTAGGTGTTAAGTTATTCCTGATAGAACAAGGCACCTCACTTCTTTTTTGTTCTTTGTACATCCAGTCCATTGGAAAGGGCGAATACAAAGTTTCTTGATGACAAAGGATATCATAAGATAAAACACTTCCCAGAGAGTGACCATATATTGAAACCTGCAAAAATTAGATTCACCGTTGGACAACTCAGTTCGACGAATAAGCTTGAATAATCAAATTATAATTAAATTCAATTGGAAGTTTTCTATATTCTATTGGCCAAATACCTTTCCATCATAACCAGGATTTCTCTTAAGAAACTTCAAATATAATTTGTTGAGTTGGTTGGATACCTGAACATGACATGAACACATCTCAAATTAACAGAGACTAAAGGTAAATAAATTAACACTATGGAACAAAACTCGTTCGGGCGGATAAATAAGAAGAGGTCACATTCTCTACAAACGATAGGATGCTAAAGATCAAGAACCCAAATGATACCAAAATAAGTAGCAGAATCACAATATTGATATAATCCAACTAACAAATTTCTGGGTAGAACAGAAAGATAAAGATGTAATCATACCATGTGAACGGAAGGAAGGACAAGAATATGGACATTAATCACATGGTTAAATATCTTGCAAGTGACATTTTTACAGAATCAACTATGACCTCTATGAACACATTAAAATACTGATATCGATACAAAGATATTCACCAATTAATTCGATTGGGAAGTGAAAACATGCTCATAAGAAAGCAGTGCGGAGTTCATTTTCCCATAAGTAGCAAATGACAATACCGACTGCTTGCAGTTGGCCTGATGAACTCAACAATAAAAATTCACAAAAGTTAAGGTGCAAAACCTATTTGAGAATTTAGCTTATCTAACTCAAGTTCAGCATTTTCTCAATGTTTCAGGCTTGGTACTAAAAGCGCCCTGCGGGGTGAAGATAACGATAGTAATTCAAGCTTTACAATTGCTGTACGGGTCTCTCAACTTGACTGAAGTATTTGAAAGTGAACATAAACATTTTGCAGTATATCAACACTATTTAGAATCTAGCAGTGATTTTAGAATAATTCCATGCCAAAATGTTGCAGACAGGTGTTGAAAATTTGAAGATTCAACTAGTCACTATAGTATTCTCAAAATATGGCTGGGTGAAATTAAAATGCCAAACATAATTAAAATCTGTGCCTGAAGAAACTCAGAATAAGTGTTAAAACATAAGGTCCTTACTGGCAAAATCTATATAAAACACAATACCTTCCATGCAGTGACACTATATAATTTGTCAATGACCAATGCCACTCAATACAGGACAGAGGAGAGTCTTTTTCACATTCACTTTTCAGCCACCTATACATAAACCTTACTTTAAATCAATGCTAGACTTCTAGGCATTATGTCATGAAACAAGTTTATAGTGCTCGAGTTTTCTCTCTCAAACTTCTGTTTTTATTTGTTGATATTCTTCTGCTGCTTCTCTTTTAATCAATCTCTCTCAATCCAGCATCACCTAATATATTATCACTAAATTATAATGTGTCTGCTTGCTTGCATCATTTGAAATAGTGTTATTCTCATTTTTCAAAAAATTAAGGTAAACAAATGGCCTTCCTTGTCAGTAATAACTGGGTTAAAAAGGTTGATTCTGATATAAAAGAGATTATTTTCACTCACCAATAATTCAAGCAAAATAATCACAAACATATGAAATATCTATGTTACTGATTTTCATTTTTACCCTTCAAACTAAATGTTGTTTCATGTGCTTTTATAAGTTAATAGACCAAATTGCCCTTCTGTTTCACGTGTCATTTATGTAAAGGGGACTAAGTGAAATATTTAAAACCATAAGAGACCTAAATGAAAAAATAATGTATATATTCGTTTTGCAAACACAGAAACGGGTGGTGGTCTCATTTGCATTTGCATGAACAAGGGCGCCTTAGGATGAGGCTAAGTCCTTACTTCATCCTAACCTCCACCTTGAAACCCACGCCTCCCTCCACGTTCCCCCGGCCCCATCCCCCATCCTCCCCCCTTTCTTTACACCTCAATGCCAGATCTATTAACCCCACCCACCCCTTGTTCACACTCTTTCCCACCCTCACTTCTGGATCTGTAAACCTATCTATATCTACACCCCCAGATCCATAAACCAACACCCCCCCCCCCCCCCCATGTTTGGCCATCTTCTTCATTACCTTTTGTAAAAAATCTAAGAAAAAAAGTAAAATACATTAAAAACATAGCTGCTTTATATTTTGAGCAATAATTTAAAATACTATTTAGTATATTTCAATATCAAGTGAAAATAATATTTGAAACGTGAGAGATTAGAACAAGAATAGTTAAAAATACTTAAGGAATTTTTCTTTTGGTTTATTCTAATAGTAAGAGAGAGAGCAACAAAGTGGTGTGCTTTGACGCCAACATCCTTGTGATATGTATGTGTGGGAGATGTTACTGTGGCGCTTAGCCTCGCTGGGCACTGTAGACTGTGCAGACACCAAGTGCCCCCATCAGCATCACTCAAGCCACTCTGGATTCCCTGTATTATCTTAACACCCCCCTCCCCCCAACCGCCCCTTCCCTAAACACGGGAAAAAAAAAAGGCCTGCCCATAGCCCTCTGCAGCCCATCCCAACCCTCCCAGACACCAATTGCTACTCCCTCCGCAGCCCATCCATAGGAAATCCATCCCCCACCCCCCCTAAAAAAATAATAAATAAATAAATAAAATAGGGTCTGATGTTATAAGAATTGCCAACGGAAGCCAACAGCAGGAGGACAGTGTAATTATCAAGACTTGAGGGATTGTACCTCTGCAATGGAAAATACAATGCAATTACCAGGACTTGAGGGGGTGCCTCTCTAAAATGGACAAACCTCGTAAGAATATGATTAGAAGAATGGCTATTTTATATGGCATTGAAAATAGGATCCAACTTTTAAAAAAAATCTCAACTTCACAGCAAGAGAACATAGCAAATCTAGAATTCAACAAGGCCAAAAAAGATAAAACCATAGGAATACTAGAAACGTTTATTAACTAACTAATAATCTTGCTAAAAGAATAGAGTCCATGCAAACAATTCCTTATTTTTAGTTTCACTCCAGTAGATCAATACAAATTAATTTATTTTCTTGATAAGTAATAAATGATCAAACAATCAAACAAAATTAAACTGAAGAGCTTCTTATACATTATGAGTATAGGCACGCACAAATGAGGAAAATACATGTGAGTGCTTAAAAGAAATCAGAACGAAGCAAAAAAGAAATTAAATGCTTCCACAAGTATTTTATCCAAAAATAAATAAAAAGAAGATACTGAAGATGTGAAGGAAAGAGATTGTATAGGGGGTACCGAGTCTATGATCTCCTGACAATAGATAGGGCTCATATAGTATAAGACATCATGAACAGTTGCACTCAACATGGTACGCAGCCCTCGGACACCATCTAAAGTGATTTTTTCAACTGCAACTTCACCACCAAGTGTCAGGCCCTTCCTCCACTGTCAAAGGCAAAAATAATTATAATAACAGCATAAGGAAAATCGACTCTGAGAACCACCAGGAGAGTATGCAAGCAAAACAAGTAACATGGAAAACCAAAAACCTAAACAAATCTACTGTCAGCAACCTGATAGCAACTCCTAAGGTAGATAATTATCCTTGAAACAGAAAATATCTTAGTAAAGTGCATAACAAAACATCCAGTAACCAATAGCTATCAATATATTTCATATCTTAACTAATAATAATTGTTATCACAAAATCCCTCCATGGTAAATTAACTCTCAAGATCTCCAAATTACTCATGGATACTTACAAGCATATTTTTAAGGCCAAAGCCCATACAAAACATTATCGCTTTGCCATATGCACAAATTAGTTTTCACCAAAAAGATGAAAAGATAACATTTTTAAATGAAAATATTATATCATTATTTAGGGACCCACACCAAAATGCAACCAAGCAAGTATTTTCATTAACAAAGTTGGAACAGTTTAGCTATAGACTATTCAAGCCCATGAAACATGGGAGAGATAGTGGCCTTGTCTCACCAATATCAAGTCTTCTTCATGTGGCCACACAATCTTTGAATGACATAAAAAAATGTTCAGAACAGAATATATAGAATAGAATCCTCCTTTCCAAATGGCTCTACTCTGGCTGGAATGGAAGGAGTACTAGAAATGCAATTGAATAGGCTTACCTTTATTCTTATATTGGCAAGGATCTACTTATATTATGTTCTAAATGTGTTCTTCTTCTTCGCTTTGACTAGACTAGACTAAACTAGACTATCCAAGGGAATGCCGGTGCAAGGCCAGAAATTAGAATATAACCGAGGTGATTAGTTTTGGTAATGAAAATTGGTTTCCTATATTCTCTTGCCAAGAAAACCCTAATATCAACGCTTGATAAAACCCATAGCTTTTCCAAGATTACATAGAAAAACTGCCTAATTTTTCCAAAGTTTCTGTCCAAAATACTAATTGATACATTTTCCTCTTTCTATACAGTATGAAGCCCAAAGTCTCTCAGCCCATCTTTCACCATATTTAGATCTTTCATTCATAAGTATTCCCATGATTTTTAGCCACATATATTTACAATATCCCACTGCCTGTATGAATCTATTCCAAAATACTTGTCCCGCATCAATATTGGTAAAATAAAGGCCGCAACTCATTTATTTACGAAAAAACAAATGAAAGGAACTACGGAGCATTTCAATTCCCAAAAAACATCATTTGGAAACTCTAGTCCCATTGGAAATAATCAAGAATGGAAATTAGGGAAAAAAAAAAGAGCAAATAGGAATTACAAGGGTATGAACTATGGAAGTGCAAATACCTGGCAAGGAATATAAAGAACTCTTTGAGTGCCAAGTTGGTGAGAGGTGAAGTGTCTTTCAGCAACGCTGGCTGTTACATGGCGAAAGTCTCCAACATCATCCACCAAATTAGACTTCTCCAACCTTTGACCAATACCATGAACCATGAATACTAAATGTCGAACAGGAACCTACACCAGAAAACAATGATATACTGCTTGAATTAAAAGTAACTTCAACTTCATGGCAGCTCATCAGTGGCACTGTTTGCACAGGAAAATTTAGGACAAAGAAACTAAGGCAGACACACACATTCTTGTGGAAATTCATACTGAACATCAAAACATTACCCATAGTTCTGTACAAGTCCAAGCTCCAGTGCTCAATATTTTTAGGTTCAAGCAACCATTTTAAAGTATTAAAAATTGAAAATCTTTATCATTCATGAACACTTATGAGAAGACTCACACTAAAACCACCATAATAAAAAAGATACTTATAACCTACAAATAAAATTTCACTAATCCTCTCAGTTCTTTCTCTTTCAGACCAACATACAGTGGTTGAAATACAAATGAGAGATGTAAAACATACAAGTTATATATATACAGAAATGGGACATTTGTTGATTTCTCATTCAGTTCCCCAAGCTCCTCGGCTTGTTTATATAGCACATCAAGCCCAAACAAGGAAGAGATTTACTATATCTGACTTCCCACTACATCCATTTTTCCACATATATATTCCAGAAGCAATTACCATCTGAATTTTACACATGCATATATGCTTGTGTTCTGCTCACATCAGTCTATGGCAGTAACTAATCAAAAAAGTCCTGGTAACAAGATAGCCATATAACGAGACACATTCAAGGTTGGGTCAAGTTCGATCAAATCAAGAAATTAAACTTGTGAGGAAGAAGATGATATAAGAAAAAATTACCATCTATCAGTATTCTCATCTGGGGAAAATATTCACTGAGTCTAATATGAAAAAATTAGCTATTCTAGCATAGCACAGTTACAACTAAAGTTTATTGAAAGTGCTGTATGTTACGAAAAAGTGGAAACTCCATTCTTACTTGACAAATCACCAATATGTACTGAGAACATTAACTTAAGAAAACACAGTTTTTCGATAGCAACAATCATTTTAGTCTTATATTTTCACAAGTCAGGAATTTTGTTTAGCATATATATATATATATATATATATCATATGCACTAAGGACTATCATAATATATCGGGAGATTCAGGACATATACCCACACCTAAAAGATTTCTTAGCATACCTGTGAACAGTAATCATCCATTTCCTCCTCCTTCTGCTGACGTAATTCATCCTGAAACAAATAGGAATACAGTTGCAGCAGCATTATCCACTTTCAGTTATTCAAGAAATGGCTTCCACATAGTACATAAAGGTGCTCTACGTGTTGATTGTTAGGAAAAAAAAAAATAACAATGACAAGGCTACCGTGGTTTTGAGAGACTGCAACTTTTGGCGGTCATAAAATGAGAAACAGAAGAGGTTCACTAGAGAATAATGTCAGCTAGAAGTCCCAAAATAAGTTTTCAAACACCTTTATCTTGCTAGAAGAAGGAACACCATTCTTTTTCACATTATTGATTTCATAAAACACAACTGTAGAAATGATGCAATGATCTCTACAAAAAAGATGTGGTCACTTGACGCTTCCGAAAAAATAAATAATTAACACAAGAAGAAAATACTCATCCACAACCTAAACTTATAAAATTTGTATACATATGGCATTTCATAAGATTTGACATGATTTATCAAATCTATTGTGATAAATCTTAAATCATAAAACTCTGCAGTGATTAATTATGAAACAACTCATCAACTGACTGTCTATACAATGTCATAAATCAGTCTATTTTTCATGGGTCATTGACATGCTTGTGGTTTTTAAACATTCTCCAAATACCAGAATAAGACCAATATGAAAAAGTTACCAATGTCGAAGAGGAAATAGGTATGCCAAGACTCGTTAAGCAAATAACAATTAAAAGTGAGACGAATTACCTGAGTCGGTTTCTGTGACTGAGATGGAGCATATCCACGTCTTAATTTAATGCCATTCCCTCCAAAACCTACAACACCAGAAAACCCAGAAGCATCAACAGTTAGCCAAGCTTCCCATGTATCATCTTCCCCAATGAAAAGGGCATGCAGTCCCTGCAACCACAAAGTACGTACATAGGCATTAACTGCAGTTCATGTCCCTGCAACCAGAAAGCATGTATATAGGCCTTAACTTTAATGACAATGACAAGTAATTTTAAGTTAAAGCAGCGGGGCATACTGGGGTAGAGCCTTGTAAATCAACTCGAGCAGCAAAGAGACCAGACAGTTGAAAGGTTCTTCGGTGCCAAACCTGAAAGCAAGCCACCAACCTTCTTCAATAAGTCTTTTTGACACATCAGCCAAGACTGACCCAAAAACTTAATGCACAATGAAAAAGAAATACAAAACTAGAGTAAAAAACACAAGGGGATAAGTTGATCAAAAGCTTATTACACTGGCACCTGATAGATAACATGGAAAAAATGAGAATGCTGGAAATATAAATAGAAGATATCAAGCACCTTTTAGTCCCATGATCTTGAGGAACATGACAATTTGGTAAACTAAGATACCCTTCTAATCTACTTAATCAACTAGTAGAGCATCAAATGGAAACATAAGAGAGCACCTGAGTGCGATATGCATACTCCAATTGCTCCGAAACATCCTCACGCACTGGAAGCCAATCAAGACCACCTTTACGAGCAAACCAGTGGCCTCGCAAGACCCGCCGATTCTCTCCATTCCAGTATACAGGAAAACAATGTCTCCTGGCCAAATCTACCTACAACAATAATGCTGTTCAGCATTCTCTGTTTTCTTTTTTCATGCAGAGAACTCATGCACCCATGGAATGGGGGATCTTCATAGTTTCTATACACTCCATAATTGTTATACGGTAAGGGCATGCAAGAGATATGCTTTAGATGTTTTGGAGAAAATACGAGAATTGCAATTCAACAGTGACTGATGCGAAAAATATGTGCAACACATTTCCAGAGTAGAAACCAGAATGATGGATGTTGCCAAGAGATCAAAATTTTGCATTGTTACATTTAGCATTCGAAATCCAGACTGCAGAAATGAAGCATTGAGAAAATTCACCATCACAAACTTTACTATAGAGATACTAGCCCACCAAAGATAACCACAAGTCACTTCGATATAAATTATGAAAACCTGGCAAATTTCTGGCAGTATTAGTCAACTGATAATTATCTGTCCTGTGTAATTAGTATATGCCCATATCTTATCAATACATCATTGCAGAAAGGAAGACAATTTTCAGCCTAGGATAAGTACTTTTCTTCATCAATGAAAAATAGAATCACTGCCACAAACAGAGCCAGGCTGAAAAGCACTCTCTTCAAATGCAATAAATAACACCTTTGCAGAGAGAATGACCATTAACGGAAATACTGATGATCAAGCAATGGAGTTAGATAAAGAATTATTTTAAGGTTATCAAATATCTCTATTTAAGCTTCAATAAAATCATGATCCTTTTTTTTCTTGGACTAGGTAAAGTTGAAAAATTGTCGCACATGACTGGAATACTAACACAAAGACATTGAATAATGCAGCAAGTTCAAATGGCAGAGACATCTGTACGTTAAACAAGATAATGCTGTATTTCCTGACTACATTTGCTTCACGATCAACAGTCTCCATCCATCTAATTTTGTTCCATATTTGGTAGTCTCAAGGGATGCAAACAAACTCTACATTCCATTTGTACTTTGATAGGAGACTCTGACCTTTGAAAAATTGCATTCAATCTTGGGAGAAAAGTACGTTTTTATACTTTAACCCAATACATAAAGCACCAATACATCTATAATCTTGTAAAGAGATAATAATTTGGCATAAATACGAAAGGTGAGTGCCTTATTACTGAATATCAGTTGAACATGATAAAAATGTTGTGCAGTTAGTCAACTCCATATCCAAATGTTGCTAACATATGGAAAGCTCCCTTGAAGGGGCACCCCCTGCTGTTCAAGTTTATCCCAGAAATAACTGTTGGACAAAGGATTTAGAAGGATAAGAGGCACAAATAATAATACACTGTAGTTACCGATTAAATTTGAAATAGCAGTTTTAGAGTTTACGACTGGGTCATTACGGAATTCCTCCCATCCCTCCCCAAAAAGTCAGGGGAAAGGAAAAGAACATCTTGTTTTACCAGCATGTCTGCTTAGATATTATTTTTCTTCATGGAGTAGTTAACATTCCCAACCCACTCTCCAGCCAATAGAAGTTTGTAAATCAACAATTCACTTTGATATCACTGAGCTACTAGAATCGAAGAGTTCAAGGGCTACAAATGAAAAAAATTCTCACAAGACTCTCCCTTCACAATGAAACCATCCATTCATAAGAGGACTACAGATAATAAGGGTACCTCATACAACCCTCCCTTTACAGGGACGCCAACTCTTTCCTCTTCAATTGCATATAGCTGGCCTGATTCAGGACTCTCTGAAAACAATTCTTTTGTCTGTAAGGTCGACTTGGAAATAACACTAGTCCCCCTTGGGCCTTCACTACACTCTGCATACTCTTTCCACCAACTAGATAGTAACTCATCCTCTCTCTGCATATACAGCAAATATCACTCAGCAACAAGAATAATTACTCTTCACATACAGTATATTTCCTATTTTAAAAAGTAAGATGATATACAAAACATAAAGTGATAAAACAACAGAGAGAAGGCAAATGGCATGACCTGCAAGAAAGATGCCTCTATTGCAAGAGAATCCCTCATACCAAATCGAAAATAATCACCTTTTCCAACAATTTCTGTTCGAGGAACTGATGCAGCTAGCTCTGAAAAACACATTAAAGCAATATTCATCACAGTGACATAGCACGAGTATAACGTGGAAGCCATCGAGGAGTCAATCAATAGATACCTCCTCTGACAAAACAAGCATAAACAGAAAGGCATTTTCAACTCCTCATTTAACGATTTCCAGATGAGAGTCATCCATTGATAAGCTATTAAGCAGATGCTTTCATGAACCGCAATCTCATTACAGCAGTGAATTAACTAAATTTACAGTTGGCATTGGCAGTCCAGGTTGGACGTCCAAATGTAACGTCACAAATTGTGATTATTTTTAGTAGCCACTCTAAAGAAAAGCTGTGGACAAAGTTCTACAATCAATTCCTTGAAAAGTTGTGTCAATCAAAATTTACATAATTTGGTTATCATGAATATGTAACAATATATAAAGTCCACTAACTTCATTTCTTCAACCATTCACAATAGCTGCAGCTGAGCCACTTTGATCCTTCTCTTTTTATGATGAAAAGATGATTAAACTTAGAATGAAACTTACATATTATGCACAACAAATATCAGATATAGTAAACATCATCATGACTACATCTCAATTATCCTACAATAATTTTTTTAAAATTTTGATTAACTAAATCCACAATGCACCTAGAAACGCAAACTGATCGCGGAACGCCTATTCAATTATCTTTTTGCCTTCACCCTTTTACATTGCATCCGAGCATTCATGTGAAAGTCAAGAAAGCATGAACATGTACGATATCCTTGAAAATAGTCACGCCTGTTAATAATTCAACTGCCTCTTAAGCGGTCCCATTACCTTAAAAAGGATGAGATGTTAGGTAAAACACTTTCCTCCTGATTAATTGAGCACTTTCAAAGTGCATACTTCACAGTATCGTTCTGCCCATTTTAAATAAGTAATTAGAAAGAAACTCCAATTTCTTTAACTGCTCTAGTATTGTGTGGTGCACTGAAAGCATGAAATAGCAAACATTCAGGAGTCCCTTAATCTTAATTATACACGTCTTCAGAGCCTCTCTGCATTTCAGTACTCAAGTTACACTTACCAGTAACGCATACAGCAATATCAACAGCTTTCAAAGCATAAACATGAAGTATGATGACATAAAAATACACAGTTTCAACAGATTGGAAAGGATTACTTACTTATATGGTCAAATGGAACTTGTAGCAGAGCAATACTTTATACAATATGACTACTCATGAGTTATAAAAAAAAAAAATTGATACTATATTTCTAATGAAAAATTTGGAATTGAAAACTCGTATACAATTGTCAGGTTGACTAGAAAGACTCCATGGCCTCATTTATTTTGCAAACAGATGGATTAATGATTATGGAAAATGCAATTGATTGAATTGCTATTTGGTGCTGATCAGATCCGTTATCTTCCCTATAAACTGATACAATGACTCCACTTTCCATGGACTTCTTCATTCTATCTTGCTCATCCCTTCATAGCAGAACTAGATGATAATATATTAGCCACCAAGGATTTCGAGTTACAGCAACTCTGGATTTACCAAAAGCACAAAAAAGATCAAATTCTGTTGAAGGTCAACATCACTGTTTATACATCAAAAGTCCTTGAAACTTTTCCAAACAACTCACAATGCCCATTCGCGTCCCCGCCAGTTCAACCATCGAGCAAATAAATCTAGCCACTCAATCGGAGGCTCTGATGCATGTTTTGCATTCTTTCAGCAAAGTCCATTAGCAATGGGCAATGTGCACACAGAGTTGACAGTTTAACAAAACATGAGCTCTACTTTTAATACAACACTACACCTTTTAATTAGTTTTCCCTGAAGCACAGAAGCAAAGACTATTCCACAAACCACATCAAATAGAAATTATTCCTTTGCAGGCTGTACAGTGGCATATGCTGAGCCATTTTAGACAATTTAGACTTTGGGAAGTAAGGAAGTTCTCCACGGTTGTTTCTCTGTTTATAGTGGATTTGTGCCTTCCAGGTCTAGGATTTAGGCCTATTGGCTCAAGCAAGTAATTTCTATCTTCTTTTCTTTCCTATTCACTTTTGTTTCAGTGATTAAATTATCCCATGCACGGGATCAGCTTAAAAATCTTATAAAAAAGATACAGTGGCTTCTTAATTTGCATACTTGCCTGCCCTCTCCAACTGGTTTTGGGGTGACAAGAAGTAGATTAAGCAGCTAGGTTAATCAGTAAATGTTTGATTTAGCAGATTAATTTTACCACCATTTAAAAGGGATTTTCAAGAACTACTCTACTTATTATAAGTCTAAGGACCTCGTCAATTTCTCCTATGCTTATATCTCCTTATAGCAGCCAAAAAGGCAATGACATGTCTTGAAAGGAGTGACCAGAAGAAGCTTTCAACTGCTTCATATCTCCCAATCTCCTTAAGTCCTCCTTCAGATTTCCTTGGCCACCAGTGCATTTATTCCTTTCCTACTTTTCTACACTTCCTTCTCCTGAGTTTTTCTAGCATGTTTGACCAGCAAAGAAGCAAAATCACACCACCTCTAAAATGCAGAGGTTTATTGTGGTAAAATCAGCAAGATGACATAAATTGACAGGATCAAACATACTCGTACAAATCATTCAATTTAATTTACACGTATCAGACGAAAAGCAGAAACGTTTAAACCATTCTTCATATTTCTCCAATTCATATACAAGCTAACAAGCAAGCTTAGTTGATAGCAAGCCAATGAACTAATCGGCATAAATAATAGTTTTAAACAGTTCTGAAACATGTGTCAGGACAAAAATGAGAAGAAGTCCTTTTATAAACAGGCACTGACCATTTGCTGCTAAAGGGACCTTGCAAAAGTACCACCGAACATCACCGCCATCTGAGGGACTCCTAGTATGAGCAATATATTTCTGCCTGCCCTCACACTGATCAATCTCACTAGCCAATCTCCTTATATTTGATGGCGTATTCTTTAACATGTCTGGTGAGGTCTCCTCAACCCCACCAGCACCACTAGACCTCACATTCAAGTCCATTATTGCCTTCTTTCACACCTCAAAACAAAGCAAATTTACCGTTGATTTCTGCCAAAAAAAACCTGTAAAATGGCTCTTTTTTGCATTTGATTCGCAAAAATATAAAATTGGGGCTTTGCTAATTAATCTCCAATTTGCCTTCTCAAATACGCTTCTTTCCCAACTCAATCACGAATGCACCAAGAAAACAATCATTGAAGGGGTCAAAAAACTACCATGCACCAGACCAACAAACTATAATTGATAAGGAAAAAGATGAATTCACCAGACCAACAAACTATAATTGATAAGGCTGGAGAAAACTGTTAAATGGACATTACTTCATATGCAAAAAAGATTCAATCTTGGAATCAAAATTCCCATAATTAGTTAAATTTCGCAACAGAGCAGAAATTCAATCCCCAAAAACACCAAATTTTGGAGTTGTCAAATCAAAGGAGGGTCGCAAGTCGAAATTGAAAAGTTTATTAGGAAGGAAGGAATTGAAGAGAGCACATTCTGGTACAACCCAAATTATAAAGAGCAAAAAGAAATGGAATATGAGTTTTTGGTGATCAATAGAATAAATAGGAATAGTTGAAAACCAAGAGACAGGTATTGAATGTCAGGTGCATCAAATTTCAGAGGTCCAAAAGGGCCCTTTTTCTTAAAAAATTAGGTTCACCTGTTTAATATTTATTTAGGGCACCTTTTGGACATTGAATGGAGATGACAAAAATGGAGAATTTTATGTAAACAGATGCAATAACATGTGTGATGTGTGTATTTCTTTTATATGTGTGTCACCCACGCATCATATAATGTTGTTGGTTGAAATTAACACTTTTACCCCACTAACTTTTATACAATGTAACAACATTTGACCCTCCAATTTTAAAAGTAGGCACTGAATTTTTTCCTACTAATTAGTTAACTAAACACCCTCTAAAACGTATTTCAATCATCTTCTAGCTTTCATTTACATTCATGATTTTGAAGTTAAAGATTTTTTATAAAAAAAAAATTAAAAATTTTAAATTCATTAAATTTGTTGTGATAATCTTATAACACAATATATTTTAAATTTTTAAATTTTTATTTTAAATTATTTTTTAAGTATCATGGTAATTTCAAATCCGAAATGAAATACTTTTAAGAAATCTCCCCATCAAATTAAAATCATTCCATTTAATTGCAAACTTAAATTATTATATTTCGGATGAAAATTTTAAGATTTATTAGATGTTAATTCTTATTTTAAAGTAAATTATAAAAATACTTGATAAAAATAAGATTATAGAGTTTACAAAAAATTAATAATAACAATTTTATAATTTATGTGGTTTGTTAAAGTTTATAATAAGCTTGTGTGAATTTAATTTGTCCTCCTACGTATGCTTTAGTGTCATTTTGTCCGAAGATATATATTTTGCCCTCTCCAAAAAAGAAAATATAATTTCAATTTTCAACTTTACCACTCTTCAATTTATATTGGGAAAAATATTGAAGATTTAAAATATTATATGTACTTTATAATATAGAGTAAACAGTTTTAAACTACGCCAATTATAAAATATCAAAATTAAATTTTATATTTAATTTAATATATAAAATAGTAATTGTTACTTAATAAACTAATTTTATTTTAATTGTCATAAATAGATATTAAGTAATTATTACTTTCAATAAAATCTTGAAAGACTTATAATCATAAGGGTAGCTTTCCCCAAAACTGAGGTACATGGGTAGACATGGAATATCTAAGGATTGGACAACTTTCTTTAAAAATATTAAGAAAATAGTTTCATGACTTTGGTAGAATATCTATCTTCTCGTATAAGTCCAATCTATTAAATTATAGCGACATTTTATCAAGTCACAAAATGAGATTTACGCCTATCTAATGCTATAAAGTTAATAAAATTAGTGAGAACTATTTATTTCAATCATTTCCTCATTTTCAAAATGATAGTTTCAGTGACCAGCTTACAACTATTAATTATTTAAAGACTGTATATGGTAATTAGGAATAAATTAATGTATAAAATAAAAATAATAATTATTTTATATCGTAAACTAATTATAAAATTCACCCATATTATTTAATTGATCTATTTTAAATTAATTGCTTTATATTATTCCGTGCGAATAAAAGTTTAATTTTTCAATATTTTGACTTTAATATTATATAAAGTATTGAAAAAGGGATAAGATTAGAAAACAAAGTGAAATTAACCCAAAATTTGGCCTACTTCTTTGTTTTTTCATTCCTAAGATACAAAAAAAATTATCCCACTGTTGAGCCCATACCCGGGTCCTAACCAACGGCCCCCGAAAAACTGCTTAAATGGGTTTTATTCACTAGCCTAACGGCATTCCAGAAGGCGCCTTCTAATACCCCCGCCGCCACCCTCCGTCACTGCCATTATCTTTTTTATGGTTAGATTCGAATGATATTCTACATATACTTTTGTTTAAATAATTCATTTTTCTTTGTTTCTTTTGTTGGATTATAATTGTGGAGGAGAAAATGGCGCGGGAAGTAGTTTGTGTTAGTTGTTCTCAATTTTTGCTTGTTTAATACTTGGGGAACTTAGTCCCTTAATTGGCTTATACTGTTGTTGTTGACAATTGGTACTGAATTTTATGGGTGATTTCATATGTTGGAGCTTTGGGGATTCTTTACTACGATAATTAGTCATGATAGCAGCAATTAATTTGTTCGTTGTAGTGTTTTAGAATTGAATTGTTGAATTAGTTTCTTTATTATATTAGTTTTAGTAATCGCAAATATGGGTTGTTTCCATGTGGCGGGTGTGTGGATATATTGGTGGTGGACAGAGGTGTTATTCCTTTCTCACTGGGTTCCCCATATTTTATGTTGAAAAAAGAATGGAGTGGATTATTTACCTTGGTTGCAGAAGACATCTCTGGGTGGACTGGTCTTTCGCAGTTATGTGATTATTCCATGAACCAAACTTATCTTGCCACTAACAAAAAATGTTGAAGAGAGAATCTCTCTAGAAAAGGGTCACTTATTGAAAATAGTAATAATCTTTTGGGCAATGTTGTTGTGGTTAGACCTGACCACTGTTCACCAATCACGGTTTGAAAAAATTCCGACACTTAATCGTAACCGACAAGGACGATTACGGTTACATAGATCCGACCATGGGCCGGGTCCAAATTGAACCCGGCCCGTGACCAAACTGTGGTCAAAACCCTTTGATCACGGGTTTGACCGAATAATTCGGACTTGTGAACTGCCGGGTTCAGCCCGACGGGTCTGACCATTGGAACCGCCGGGCTTGGCCCATCGGTTCCAAGTGGAAACAAAAAAAAAAAAAGAAAAACTAGATGTTGCCACACTCCAAATCCAAACGGTCATTTTGACTGTTTGTTTTCTTTCTTTCTTTTTTTTTTCTTTTAATTTTCCTCCTATAAATACCACTTCACTCTTCACTTTTTTTCCATACTTCAACTCTCAAATCTCAATTCACTAATGTACACTCTCAATTCTATATTCTATATTTTATATTATTTCAATTGTTTCATTAAATCTTTTTTCTACTTCATTTATTTCATCTTCAATTATCCATTATTCAATTCTATATACTAAATTTTCATCATTTATCAAAAAATGGCCGGTTCAAACAATAGAGGTAAGGGAAAGATGCCCGCAGCCGACGAGCAACCAAAGCTCAATATCGATTATGAAGTTAAGTGATGAAAAGCAAACTCACTTGTATACTACTCAAAAAATAATGAGTGATGCTCATACTCGATCTACTCCGTCTCACAAATCCTCCATTGTTACAAAATATTTTGATAAAGTGACACTTCCAAATGGAGAGATGCGAGCTAAGTGTAAATATTGTTCGCAATCTTATAAATTTCAATAGAATTTGGCATTGATAGTACCCAAACTCAAATACCGTAGTTCGCATCTTTTGCTGCCGGTGGAGATAACGATCTTTCTTTATTTAAATATAATGATATTAGATGTAGAGAAAATTTAGCTAGATTTATTTTTGTTGAATATCTTAGTTTTAGTTTTGCAAATAAATTCTTTTTTAATGAATTAATTCAACCAACATATAATCCGACGGTTAAAGATGTTACACGAATCACACTGACATGCCATGTAAAAAAATTATATAATAAAACTAAAAAAGAGTTAAAAGAATTATTAAATAATGTAAATAATAAATTTTTTTATGTAATGATATTTGGAGTGATTATTGGCAAATACATTCATATATGGGTATTACATGTCATTGGATTGATGATTTTGGGACACTTAAAAAAAGATTACTTGCATTTAGAGTTTTTGATGGTGCACACACAACGGCAAATATTTCACAAATTATATTTTTAATATTAGAAAAATATAATTTAGTTAATAAAATTTTTTCAATATCATTTGACAATGCTGCAGCTAATAATGTTAGTATTGGTGATATTAAAGTTGCATGTGAACCATCAATTGGTGGTAAATTTTTTCATATTAGATGTATATGTCATATTTTAAATTTATGTGTACAAGATGGCTTAAAAGTTTTAGATAATCAACTTAAACCAATTAGACAAGCATTTTCTAATTTATGGACATATCCACATATTAATAAACAATGGTTTAGATTTTGTAAGGCTAGCGGTGTGAGGCCTAAAAAATATCCATGGGATGTTTCAATCCGTTGGAATTCAGCATATAGATTATTAGAAGAATTTATCGACTATAAAAATTTATTATGTCAATTTTTTTTACAAATTGTTACTACTCTTTTTCATTTATATCCACATAATTGGACAATATATAAAAAAAATATAATATTTTAAAAATATTTAATGGGGCTACTTTATAATTATCTAGTGTTTATTCCTGAACTTCTCATTTAGTATTATTAAATTATTTTAATATTGCATCAGTTTTACATAAAAATATTAACTTCCAAGATGAAAATTTAGTAAATTGTGTATTATCAATGCAGTTGAAATGGAAAAAATATTTTTTTGAAATTTCAGATATTAATTTAATTGCTGTTGTTTTTGATCATAGATTTAAATTAGATGGTTTACAAGACTTGTTATTAATTTATTACAATGCTTTAAGACGTAACGAAAATGATTATATTTTAGATATAAGAAATAGTATATTTAAAATTAGAACACTTTTAAATGAATTTTATAATGAATATAGTTCCAAATATGACTCACAATCAACTCAAGTTGATATACATAGAACTAGTAGTAGTAGTTTTAGGCTTACGACAACACAATATTTACTTAAGGAACGAACTAAACGTCCTTAAGATCCTCAAGTTCCAGCCAAAAACATTAAAATAACTCTCAAGTTCCTGACTGGAACTTGAGGATCCTCGAGGACGTTTAGTCCGTTCTCTAAGTAAAAGTTGTGATGCTGTAAACCTAAAACTACTACTACTACTAGTTCTATGTATATCAACTTGAGTTGATTGTGAGCCATATTTGGAACTATATTCATTATAAAATTTCGTTTAAAAGTGTTCTAATTTTAAATATACTATTTTCTATATCTAAAGTATAATCATTTTCGTTACGTCTTAAAACATTGTAATAAACTAATACCAAGTCTTGTAAATCATCTAATTTAAGTCTAGGATAAAAAACAACAACAATTCAATTAATATCTAGAATTTTAAAAAAATATTTTTTCCATTTCAACTGCATTGATAAAACACAATTTACTAAATTTTCATCTTGGGAGTTAATATTTTCATGTAAAACTGATGCAATATTACAATAATTTAATAATATTAAATGAGAAGTTGGGGAATAAACACTAGATAATTGTAAAATAGCATCATTAAATATTTTTCAAATATTACAATTTTTTTTCACATATTGTCCAATTATGTGAATATAAATGAAAAAGAGTAGTAATAATTTGTAAAAAAAATTGACATAATAAATCTTTATAGTCAATAGATTCTTCTAATAATCTATATGTTGAATTCCAACGGGTTGAAACATCCCGTGGAAATTTTTTAGACCTCACACCGTTAGCCTTACAAAATCTAAACCAGTGTTTATTAATATGTGAATGCGTTCATAAATAAGAAAATTGCTTGTATAATTGGTTTAAGTTGATTATCTAAAACTTTTAAGCCATCTTGTACACATAAATTTAAAATCTGACATATACATCTAATATGAAAAAATTTATTACCAATTGATGATTCACATGCAACTTTAATATCACCAATACTAGCATTATTAGCTGCAACATTGTCAAATGATATTGAAAAAATTTTATTAATTAAATTATATTTTTCTAATATTAAAAATATAATTTGTGAAATATTTGCCACTGTGTGTGTACCATCAAAAACTCTAAATACAAGTAATCTTTTTTTAAGTGTCCAAGAATCATCAATCCAATGACATGTAATACCCATATATGAATGCATTTGTCAATGATCACTACATAAAGAAGTTTATTATTTACATTATTTAATAACTCTTTTTTAGTTTTATTATATAATTTTTTTACATGGCGTGTTAGTGTGGTTCGTGGAACACCTTTAGCAGCCGGATTATATGTTGTTTGAATTAATTTATTTGCAAACCTAAGATGTTCAACAGAAATAAATCTAGCTAAATTTTCTTTTCATCTAACATTATTATATTTAAATAAAAAAAGATCGTTACCAATACCGGAAGATGCGAACGTCGGCATTTGAGTTTGGGTACGTTTAATGCCAAATTCTATTGGATGCTTCTTCTCCACATATCTTCTCAAGGATTCATAACCGCCTCTGAATTGAAATTTGTAAGATTGCGAACAATATTTACACTTTGCTCGCATCTCTCTATTTGGAAATGTCACTTTATCAAAATGTTTTGTAAAAATGGAGGATTTGAGAGATGAAGTTGATCGAGTATGAGCATCACTTATTGTTTCTTGAGTAGTATACAAGTGAGTTTGCTCTTCATCACTTAACTCAACTTCATAATCGATGTTGAGCTTTTGTTGCTTGTCGGTTGCGGGCATTTTTCCCTTATCTCTGTTGCTTGAACCGACCATTTTTTGATAAAGGATAAAAATTTAGTATATAAAATTGAATAATTGAATATGAAATATGAAAAAAGATTTAATGAAACAATTGAAAATGAATAATTGAGAGTTGAGAATTAGAAATTTGAGAGTTGAAGTGTGGAAAAAAATGAAGAGTGGAGGGGTATTTATAGGGGGAAAATTAAAAAAAGAAAGAAAACAAACGGTCAAAATGACCGTTTGGACTTGGAGTGTGGCAATGGTTAGTTTTCCCCTTTTTTTTTTCGCATGGATTCACCGGGTCAGCCCGACGGTTCCAAGGATCAGACCCGTCGTGAACCACCTGCCGTAATCGGTCCGTGAATCCACGGGTCGGGTCGGGTCTAGCTGTGGTGATAATCATGAGAAGCATGCAGGTTGGAAGATTAGGGAATAGGGTAGCCCACAACCTTTGCTGGAAGGCAAACTGCTGATGATAGAGGCGTAGATGAATCATGGATTACGCAATGACATTCCATCATTGATCATTGAAGTTCTGCCGTTTTTATAAAGAAAAAGAAGAGGGATTGAGGAAAAAGTTTTCCATGTTTTGAGAATTTGAGATTGCTATGTCTCCTTTGTAGTAGGTAAATCATGAGGAAAGATGAGGGAAAGAAGAACTAGAAGGGATTCTCCTTTGTAAATGGAAATTCGAACCTCTTTTGTTTTCCTGACCAAGGAAAAGAAAATAACTGGCTGGTTGAGTCTTCATTATTTTTTGCAAAAGTGGTATTGTGGCTTGGATTTGGTAATTTTATTTTGGGGAATCTGGGAATTGTTGATCAAATGCATAAAGATACTCACAATCATCTTATAGCTTTCCACTCCTATCATCCACCTTGCTAAGGGAACAGGTGGAGAGAGCATCAAATAACATAACTGAATATGCATCTGTTAAATTTGTGGCCAAGCAATCTTCTTCTTCACTTTTGTTTTGAAGGTGCTTACTCATCCATGTGATTCATGTGCAGTTATGCGCTCTTTCTTCTGAATTTGTTCCCTCTATTAGATCCACAGACAGTGAATCATACGTGTTATTCGTTTATTGCTTTGCAGATTGACTTATGCCTGCCTGCCGGGTGCAATCCAGATGGCTCATTCTATTCTGAGATTATTTTTAAGATTCCCAACTTGTAGCATTTGCAGCTTCACAAAGCCTGCCTCTGCTTGCTCTTGGTGCTATCATTATAGCAACTATAGGAGTTATGTAAGTTTCCGCTTTGTCCAAAAAGCAAATAAAAGAGGGTTGTCACATGGAGTTAATGTTGCGTTCTCCACGAATCACAATTCTGGTTCTTCAAGTAGTAATATTAGTACTTGTGAGGCTGGTGGTGGTAGGGAGTACCTATCAATGACAGATGAGAAACTAATGAGCCAGTGCGAGATGGATACTTTTAAGGCATCAGGCCCAGGGGGACAGCACCGCAACAAGCGTGAGTCTGCTGTGCGTCTTAAGCATCTTCCAACTGGCATCATAGCTCAGGTTCGTGCAGATGGCCTATGATCTTTTATCCTTATTTTATTCACATGTGTTTTAATATGTTTTAATCAGACAGGCAGCAGAGGACAGGTCGCAACACAAAAATCGGGCAGCAGCCCTTGTTCGATTACGTTCACTTTTAGCTCTTAAAGGTGTACATTTATAATTATCATTGAATGCATTTTAATTTTAACTCTTTGCTGATGATTACTTGCACTCAATTATCATTGAATGCATTTTAATTTTCTGTGGGACAAAGAATGGGAGTCGTTTTATTCCAAGGCGAGACTAAAATAGTTTTAATTTCTTCTACCTAGTTAGGAACACTGTCGATCTTGATACGTATGTACCTCCTCCAGAACTTGTTCAAATTCTTCCTGCAAAGTCAACTATAAGAGGATCGGACAGAGGGCCTCAGATTGGACCAAATAATCCTAAATTTGCTCTGGTCTGCCTTCTCATCCCATCTGGCATTCTTTTTAGTTAATTTAACACATCTGTGATTCAATCTTACACCCTTGCTTGTGTCCTACCCTCTGGAATCTTCAGGGAATGCAGGCTTTGCTTGACCTGATTTTTGCAGTTGAGGGTTCTGTTTCAGATGCTGCAAAGAAGTTAGGGTATGTCATACGATGCTTAGAATCATAATTTGTTTTCCCTTGCTTGTGGCGGTCAAACAATGTAGACTTTCCATGAGAATGCATAGTGTTTCTGACTAACAATTTACAGGTTGAGCACTGGAGCTTTATCACGGTTGATATTATCTGATGACTCTCTTCGACTGGCTGTGAATGAGTTCAGAGTTGCTAAGGTAAATTTATCCATCAAACATCTAGTTTTTTTAGATATTGGTTCAGCACCATGGTATCAGTGTATTATGGGCTTAATACATGGTATCGATCGAGCCCCCAATGAACATTTTTCTCTCTTTGATTTCTTATTCTAGGGTTGTCTACTGTACTCGAGGATTCATTGTTCCCCTACTACTTAATTATATTCCCCCAATGAATATTTTTCTCTCTTTGATTTCTTATTCTAGGGTTGTCTACTGTACTCGAGGATTCATTGTTCCCCTACTACTTAATTATATTATTTTAGAAAATCTTATATGTAAAAGCATGCAATAGTTTGTGGGTTCAAGCTTCATAAGGATGGAATATTGATGTGACGAGTGGACTGAAAAGCCTTGTTGAGTGTTGAAAAACACATTTATCACAAATCAGTGCATAATTTCAATTAAAATTACCTAGATAAACTCTCAGACCACCAAACACAACATAAAATCAAAATGAGCATACAGGGAACTGCTTTTAAAAAAATTGCTTTAAGATGACATTCATGCAGACCTCTAGAGGCAAAATGACCATGGTAGCATGGCGATAACAATATAACAACAACAACAACGATTAGTAATGATGATGATGATATTTCCATCAGCGGTGTATGCAAGCAAGGGTTGTGAAAGAATTTTTTCGAAAAAATTGACAGGGAACCTACTTTTGGGCCCATTGAACTGTGCTTAGTAATGCATTTGAAGAAGAGGCAATATATCTTATGCTGTTAGACCTGTGGTGGAAAAAAGACCACCACTTAGTTTAAGGTAATTAGATAGAGTTACTCTTGATTCAGCGCCTGCTTCGAGCTGAATGAAGAAAAAGGATTAGTTTAGCTGAGTCCCGTAGGTTATCTGAGTGAGGATATGATGGCGCCTCTTCTTACATGTAGAAAGGTCATATTTACACTGACAGAATTTGTAAATTTGCTTATCGAAAATTTCAAAAAGAAAACACTTCGCTAACAGTACTCGAAACTTTTCAATGGACCGTCTTAGGGTCTGAAGCCCCTCAAGTAGGACTTTCACTGGAGGCAGTTAAATGTTTCAGGTACTATTTGCTCTTAAATCTGATTTCCTCTTATTTGTATTGCACTTTCACTTATGTAAATTTTTATGTATAAAATTATGAGATAGCGTCTATTGGCCATCATTCTAGGTAGAGAAGAGCAATAGGCTAATGTCATTATTTATTCAGAAGAGAAAAGAATAAGTCTAATATTAAACTGCCTAGCAGGTACTTTTTGTGTTAGGCGACTGAACTATACTATTTAATTTTGTGGCAGCTACTATACCTTGTTCTCTCTCATTTTGGGGTTTCAGTATGTCATACGGCAACCATCAGTCATTTAGAAAATTATGTAAAGACAGCATTTTTTAAGCTTTTGTGTTTGTAGTTAATATATCTTTATTGATTTGATGTTTTACTTGTATTTTAGTACTGAGATATGCTAAATCCATAACTAGACGTATTTCCTTGAAGTTGTTGGTTTTGTGATTCTTAATTGACTGACTACCACTAAGTCCTAGGTTGGTGCTAAGTTTTCTGCAAATACAAGTTCTTGAAAAGCATTTTCAAGTTTTGATTTACATTGAGGATTCTTAGAATCTTTGGAAAGCAAAGCTGTGATTATTTTCTTTTAAATACTTACAGTACCTGCATCATAATTGTACAAAAGCAAACTTTTGTATATGGGTGCATCAAGGTTATTGATCTAAGATTCTCTATGGCCCTTTGGATTTCAATAATTCCGTGCAGTTTGCAGTTGGTAACTATTCTTGTCATGCCCCGAGAATTGGACCATCCGTGGCCCCTCCTGCCCTTTGAGCGCGACTCAACCCATACAACATACTTACCAAAAAAAATCAACCCAAAAATTAGGATAATCGGATGATCACTAACATTTATTGCTAGATATAGTGGCTCTTGAACAAACGGACTCTTTCTTGATCAGTCGAGAACACAAACTTGCTCTCACTATTATTTGTATTTGGAGGAAGGAATAGAAATTACTTAAGGGCTCAGTTAGGCCAATGTGTGTGCCAGTGTAATAAAATACTAATAACAGAAGGTTGAAACTAAAAGTCAAACGAATAATATTAACCAAATCAGGTATAAATCACCATATGGCTCCCGACAAATAATATACCACCGCACATCGGGGTAGGGAGTGACCTTGCTAAAAAACAACATTGGCCATGTCTTGGTGCATGGCGTCTCTGATCACTTTCAGGCAACCTCCAGCTTGTTGGTGAAAGGAAAC
Organism: Paulownia fortunei; assembly: GCA_019321725.1. Lineage (NCBI taxonomy): Eukaryota > Viridiplantae > Streptophyta > Magnoliopsida > Lamiales > Paulowniaceae > Paulownia > Paulownia fortunei. The sequence continues at coordinate 7,039,545 of CM033109.1, read as the reverse complement.
CTACAAAGGGCACTGGACGACATAGCCAAACTACTGGCAACCTTAGGCTACCCAGCAGACCCTGCGAACCATCCAGACCAGGGCCCAATATGAACAAAACAAACCAAAAAACTAAATACATTTTGAAAGACAGTCAATTATAACAGGATAACAAAGCCTTTGAAATTACATGCATACACTTTTAATGTCTAACTGAACAGATATCTTGATAGACAAACTGAACAAAATATTATGATATACAGGATCCCTGGCACACTTGTGTGGACTTTAGAGGTAGCTTCCAACTTTATTTCATAAACGTATTGGAGCGTCCTCAACAGCACAACACAGTGGTTTCCTTAGAGTTCTTAAAGTCCACTCAATCTAAACAAATAAGTGAATATCGTACCCTTCTGGGCACCAAATAATAAACAATTCCAACGACCTTTTATTGAAGTTCGTTGTAAAGCAGAATAATCAGTACATACATAATAGACATGCATTTTTTACATAAGCTATTCCTTCAGTTTTTTGCAAATACTTATATAAATTTAAATGGCACTCACCAAGTTTGGTTGTATACCTGAATCTCTAACCAAGGTTTGGGGTTGTGGTTCCGTTCCTTATGCCGACTCCAACTTATTTCTCTAGTAAATAAAAGAATCTTTTCATTCTTATTTAAGGTAAAATATATGAACTCGATTACTTTTAAATATATCGTCTAACGCAGGTCTGCACCATCAATACTTCATTACACAGACATGAATTTCTCATTATCCCTATTCAATTCACTTATTTCTCTAGTAAATAAAAGAATCTTTTCATTCTTATTTAAGGTAAAATACACGAACTCGATTACTTTTAAATCTATCGTCTAATGCAGGTCTGCACCATCAATACTTCATTACACAAACACAAATTTCTCATTATCACGTGGCTAGGTCGGCTAGACATCTCTAATGGGCAAATGTTTCCCTTATGAGCTCCTTTATCAAATTCAATAAGTTCTTAATCAGTTGAAAGATGATAAATATAAAGGCAGCACTCAGCCACTTACTAAGACCACCAGACATCTAAGGATTCTTTTCAATACACTATCATGCACGAATGAGGATAATATCTAAACTTAGTTATACTATCATATAGCAAGGTAATATAACTGAATAATTGACTTTGGATGACATTGTCAAATCGAATGATAATCAATATGTCTAGTTAACCCGAAAATAGTAATTATATGTCCACGGTATGAAAATAAATAATTAACCCACTGATAAATGATAAGCTAATATTGATTTTCCTAATTTATGATTTACAATAAATTAATTCTATTATATATGCATTTAAAATAAATTATCACACTATCATTTAATTAACTAATACAATTACATGTTATGAACACTCTCATTACTAACTGAATATCACTAAGAGAATAATTTATCATATTAATCATGATCAATAAATTGATGGGCATGACAAGTAAAATTTAAATCTAACCACTTATAACATCAAAAGTGTTTTTATTTAATGAACACTTAAATTTGAAAGAACAAATAAATTAAGTAATAGTATATTGATATTTGACATTAACAAGACACGAATGATTAACTATATAACTAATGAAGTTATTATACAAAGGATAATTTAAGAAACATATATTAGTGTAAAATTTATTGTAATGTGATTATCCTAATCAATGAATTTCTAATTAAATACTAAACTACTAGGAAACAAGCAATAATCAATCAATTAATAAATTAGCAACTTATTAACAAATTAAGAAACTTACCTATGATTTAAGAAGGAAATTTAAAAAAAATAGCTACATATCGAAAGTAGGTTTCTCTCTCATTTCTCCTCTTTTCCTTGTTTCTTTTCTTTCTAGCTCATTATGTCCATTCCCATTTCCTTGGAAGGTTTCCTAAATTTCTCTTTTCCTTTTCTTCCTTCTCTCTCCTTCTCTATTCTCCCTCTCTCTACCCCTTCTCTTCCACTCCGCTGGCTACTAACACTACCACAGACTGCAGCTCTACCAAACGGTACAATACAAATATATATAGCTAGGCACACCACACATTAACACACCAGTAGAAACACAACAACGAAACAACGATGGCAAGAGCAGAGAACAAATGGCTTAGTTAATGCTACCCCATCGGGCATTACCCAACTCCAACCATTGGCTGACACTTGGCATGTGTTAGAATTTTTAATTTTTTTAATTTTTTTACAGAACAAACCTGTCTTTTACCATGGTTAAATTTTTGGACTGAAATGAAATATACCCGCATCATAAACCTATATAAGATTTACTCAAGAAGAAAAGTCCAAAAACCGTCAGTCACTTAGCCACCTCTCGCCATCTGTCTTGAAGAAGAAAACTTCAACTGATCTTGAAGAAGAAAACATTTTGATTTTCAAAATGAGTTCGGCAAAGTTTTTTGTCTCCAGCAATCCATGCTTCACTTTTTTGTCTCCCGCAGTCTATGTCACCAATGTATGCTCTCCCACACCCTCTTTCTCCATTTCATTTCTTTATTTCGTATGCACTATTACTTTTGGATTGGTAAAGTTGGGAACTTTGGTTTGTTATTCTTGTTTTCTACCAACAAACCAAAATAAGGATGAACAAGCTGTGTCTGGTCCATTTTTTGTTAATTGGTCATTGCTGTAGAATGTTGTTTTGTCTGGTCAAGTTGGTATTGTTACTTCATTTATTGTTTTTTGTCTATTCCATGGTGCAACGCACACACAGAAGTGTCATTCTACACCATTGGAGTAATTTATCATGCACAAATGCTATATTTCAATAGAATAAATACAAAGTTCATGTATAAGAATACACATTACACACTTTAAACATCACAAATAAGTATACTCGTATAATTAGAATGCATAATAGCCTTAAGGAACCATTGGCCTAGGAAATCATCATAATTCAATTTGTGTCATTTTTTTTGGATAAGTAATCACTTTGTATCATTGATTTGATTACATCTATACATAATTATGTTGGTTGAACTGGGTCTCTGCTTTAACTAAGGAATTCATCACAGAATGAAACACTTGTTTCAACAATTCCATTGATTAAGCCCATTATGAAATTTTGCTAGCAATGAAGCTTTAGTTCTTAATTATGAATTAGAACTTTATTTTAATTTATCAAGCAGTCTGGATGGCAACTGCGTTAGAATTAATGTGTATTGTTTAGAATATATAAGAATACACATTAAACACTGTAAATTAAAGTGTATTGTTTAATGAAGCATACTCTTTAAATATAGACTAGTAATATTTTTAGATATGTAGAATTAGATATGTTGCATTGGAATTGATGAAAATTCTATTCAACTTTGAATATTTGATATTTAATGTAAGTCATTTCTAAAGAGTTCAATTGCTTGTTACTAAACACTAGGTTAAGATTCTCTTAAATTCTTTCTTACTTTTTTCTTTGAGAAAGTATTTTTGAAGAAATATAGTAATGCGTTCCCAAAACTATCATAAAGAGATTTGTAATGCTCTTAAAGGATATTTATGTAGGTCATTATTCGCATAATGGAACAAAATTCCCCTCACTTGAAGCTGACAAAATATGTGATTTTTCAAGTTTGTAATTTGATTTTTTTTCTTTTTATATAAAGAAATTATTATGAGAATTAATTTTTTAATTTGATTGCGGAATTTTATTTGTTGTAATTGATTGGAGGGAGATACTGGTGAAGAAATTGAAGCTGCAGATAGGTGTGAGAAGCAATGTAAATTTCATAAATCATCGATGCCCGTACATATTGAGGTACTGTCTGTCAACTCCGTTGTAGATCAATTGGAGAGTAGATTAATAATTGGTCAAGTTGTGAGAAGTGTTGAAGATGCGTGTTTATTGTATTAATTGTGTACATGCTAAGGGATTTAGCGTTAGAATGGAGGATCGATGTTATTTTCCTCGTACTTTCTTATATGGAAAATGAAGCATATGGGACATAAAATTTAAGATTATTCGAAAAGATGCATATGAGAAGTTATACAAAAGTTGAGAATAGAGATGCTTTTGAATTACTTTAGTATTTTATAAATAAGTCGAACAAGGAGGTCTTTTTTTATTGAAACGTGCAATTGGATGATGATAACAGGTTGATGAACCTTTTCTTCACAAACTGTAGATGTTGGATGTTGAGTCGATTATGAATATTTTGGTGAGATTCTTCTCTCTGTTGATACCATTTATCAAACAAATAGGTATGATTTGATATGTGCCCTTTTTGTTGGCATAAATTACCACAATGAAAAAATGTGATGTTCGACTTGGCCTTTGTCACATGAAATTGAGAGTTTTTTTGAGTAGTTATTTAGATTCTTTCTTGATTTTATGAGTGGTAAATAACCTGAAACAATTTTTATTGATCAATGTTTAGCAATAATAGAAATAATATTTCCATGTGCGCATCATCGTCTGACATATCAATCAAAATACTCCTTCACACTTAGGCAACTTAAATTGTGATTAAATGTTTAAACAATTGTGGTATAAGTGTATGAATGATTGAGAGTCTAAAGAAGAGTTTGAAGCGCATAAAATTTTTTTATTTATGAATATAATCTCAACAGTCATAAATGGTTAAATGGCGACATAAATGGGTCAATGCTTTTAATAATCACAAGTTCTGTGCAGGGTTTTTGGCAACATCTGGAAGTGGGCACAAATTTGTTGTTGAAAAAGTAAGAGGACTATTTCATTGTATGATTGTCTTTAATTTTGAGATAAACAATTGGCGAGCAAAAGAAAAGGTTGAGGACACTTGTTGTCGTGGGAAGACTTTGATGATTGTGAAAAATAGCCCATTGTTGAATCATGTTGCTGAAGTTTATGCACTCTATATATACAGATTGTTTGAATTAGAAGATTATCTGAATTAGAATTGATTGATTCTTTGAATACAAAATTTGTTGAACAACCCTCAAATTTCGGTAATCCTTAAGTTCAAAATGAAATCTCATGGTCAAAACTTAGGGTTAGGCAAGTGGTGTTCGATAAGCAGAATCATGAAGTAAAATGTAAATTTGAGTCGATGCGTAAGTTTTAAAAGTCTTAAAACTTTATGGATGTGAATATTATGCCCAAACTATATATAGACAAGTGATTGATGAAAAATGTAAGAAAAAAAGTGTGACGAGGCCAGAGAAAGTAGAAGTGGCCATGTATTTTAGATGGCATTTGTCAACCAAATAATGAGATCGATATATGATCTTACTATACGATGCAAAGTTCATAAGGGGGTGAAATATGTTGACTGGAATTGTAAATAGTGCAAGTCAGCAGACACCACTTGCCTGATCCTTGAGGTTTAACCATGAGATTTTACTTTGCGCTTAAGAAAAGGATTACCATAATCCAAACATTGTTCAACAAATATTGTACTCAAAGAATAAGTCAATTTTAATTCAAACAATCTATATATGTTAAGTGTATATACATCAGCAACATGATTTAACAATATGTTATTTTTCACAATCATCGAAGGCTTTCCATGGCGATAACGAGTGTCCTCAACCTTTTCTTTTGCACGCCAATTGTTTTCAATTTTTTCATTATTAAAAGACAAAATTATACAGTGAAATTGTTCTGTTCTATTACATGCTTTTTCAACACTGAGTTTGTGTCCTCACTTCTAGATGTAGCCAAAAGTCTTGGACTAAACTTGTGATTATTAAAAGCATTAGCCTATTTGTGTCGCAATTTGCACATGCCATATAACCATTTATGACCGCTGAGATTATATTCATCAATCAAAATTTTCCATGTAGCCTTAAACTATTCTTCATATTCTCAGTGATTCATACACTTATGACACAATTGTTTAAACATTGAATCACATTCAAGTTGTCCAAGTGTGGAGGAGAATTTTAATTGATATGCCATTGACACAAACGATGATGTGCACATGAAAATATTATTTCTACTATATTCATCATTGATCAGTAAAAATTTCTCATAGAATCAAAAAATGTTCTAAATAACCATGTAAAAGAACCCTCAATTTCATCTAACATGAAAGCCAAGCTGAACATCAAATTTTGATTGTGGTAATTTATGCCAACAAAAGGAGCACATATCAAATTGTACCTATTTATTCGATAAGTGGCATCGACTAATAAAATCTTACCAAAATATTCATAATCGACCGGACATCTATAGTCTATGAAGTAAAAGTTCATCATCCAATTGCACATTTCAATATAAAAAGGCCTTTTTGTTCGACTTATTATAAAATTTTGAAATAGTTCAAAAACATCTCCATTTTCAACTTTTTGTATGTCTTATTAAACGATTAAGGTAATCATATGTATCTTTTCGAGTAAATCTTAAATTTTATGGCCTATGTGCTTAATTTTCCATATAAGAAACAAGATTAGCCGCATATTCATGCACTCACGATTGCTTTTGAAGTTGATATCTAAGCATGTGAAATATTACGTGATGATTTTATTAAACGTGTTTAATCAGCCACAATCTTTTCATGGTTATGTTCCATCACAAACCGATTCACTTTCCGCTCTCCCCCTTTTTCCCTCCCAACTCTAAGTCTTAGCTTTACATTTAGTTATCGGCCTTTTTGAAATTAGTATTCTTTCATTAGAACGTTTTTCATCTTTTAATACAAGAATAATCAAAATCTTTTGCTTGGAGTTCACTATTGCAAGGAAAATATCGTTGATCCCTTTTCTAACACTAAAGCCCATGTGCACAGTTAAATACAATAAATACGCATCTTCAACGCTTGATCAACGACTAGTCTACTCTCCAATTGATCTACAATGGAGTTTACAGGTAGTACCTCAACATGTTCGGGCACTGATGATTCTCGAGATGTACATTGCTCCTCGCACCTTTCTGTAACTTCAACTTTTTCACCAGTATCTCTCTCCAAGTCTATAACAATAAATAAACTTCCCTAATCAAATTAAAATAATTAATTCCCATAATAATTTTTTTATACAAAAAGAAAAAATATCAAATTGCAAACCTGAAAAATCACATATGTTGTCAGCTTTAGGTGACATGGGTAATTTTGTTACATTATGCGAATAATAACCTACATAAATGCCGATCAAGAGCATTACAAATCTCTTTATGATAGCTGTGGGAACAAAAGCTATTACTATATTTCTTGAAAAATACTTTCTTAGAATTTAAAAGAATCTTAACCTAGTGTTTGGTATCAAGAAATTGAACTCTTTGAAAATGAAATATCAAATATTCAAAGTTTAATAGATTTTTCATCAATTCTAATTCCACGTCTAATTCTATGTATACAAAAACATTACTAGTCTTTGTTTTTAATGTTTAATAAGTATGCTTCATTAAACAATATACATAAATTTAAAGTGTTTAATGTGTATTCTTAAACAATACATTTAATTCCAATTCACATGCCATTCTAAACTGCTTGACATATTCAAATAAAGTTTTTGAAAATCTAATAAAGTTTTGATTTATAATTGAGAATTAAAGATTCGTTGCTAATGAAATTTCATAATGGGCTTAATTAATGATATGGCTGAAACAAGAGTTTTATTCAGTAATGAATAGTTCAACCAACAAAATTATGTATATATATAATTAAACCAATGTCAGAAAGTGATTACTCATCCACAAAGTGACTTGTGATGATTTCCTAAGCTCTTGGTTCCTTAAGGCTATTATGCTTTCTAAATCATATGAGTATCCCTCATTTGTGATGTTTCAAGTGTTTAATGTGTATTCTGTACATGAATTTTGTATCTGTTCTTTTGGAATATGCATTGTGCATGATATATTACTTCAATGGTGTTGAATGTCGTTTATGTTTGTGTAGCATGGAATAGACAAAAATAACAAGAAATGGAGTAACAATTCCAACTTGACTACACAACACCATTCTACAGAATTGACGGGAGTAGACACAAGTTCATCTTTATTTTGGTCTGGTAGTATAAAACAAGAATAACAAACCAAAGTTTCCAACTCTATTAATTCATAAATACCAAAAAAAGTAATGGTGTAGGCGAAATAAAGAAATGGAATGGAGGAGGAAGGTGAGGAGAGCATACGTTGGAGATATGGACTATAGGATACAAAAAATTAAAGTGTGGACTGCGGGAGACGGACGAAAAACTTTGCCGAAATTATGGACTCGCCGTAAATCAAAATGTTCTCTTCAAGCTCGGATGGAGTATTCTTGGTTCAAGTCTGATAGCGAGCGGCGGTTTTTGGAATATTCTTCTTGAAGTAAATATGTAACTGGTTCATTTCAGTCCAAAAAGTTTAACCATGGTAAAAGGTTGGTTTGTTGTGTAAAAAAAGTTAAATTAAATTCTGACACATGCCATGTGTCAGCCGGTGGTTGGAGTCAAGTAATGCCTGATGGGGTAGCATCGACTCAGCCCGAACAAATGACACACTGGAGCGACTCCCACTTCCTCAACATCCAATTGGACACACACCTAGCTGCGTCTCAGTCTCACACTAAATTGTCAGATTCATCAAACTGATTCAATTCTTATTGGACTTCACTCCTCTAATCAAAACCTGACTCTCTCTCGAAGAAAACTTGAAGGGAATGCGTTTCCATTGCACACACAACTCTCTCATTCCATCTGTTTTACTTTCCTTTTCGTTCTTTCTTCTTCTTTTATTATTATTAATATAATTTTTTTTTGTGGTGATACATTGGTCGTATCTGAAATCTACAGATATGTAGATGTATAAGATAAGAGGAGAGGGCTGGAATATGGGAGGAGAAGCGAGCTCCTCCGTCGGCCCTGTGGAAGGTCTCCCAGATTTTCTTATTCTTTTTTTGTTTTTTATTTTTAACTTAACATAAATTACAATTTAGCCCTTCAAGAACCTGATTCAATTGAGCCAAACAATAATCTATTGCAAATTGACCCGGATAGAATTACACGAACAATTAAACCCTAAATAATTCTCAAGTGCAATGGATTCCAAGTCAATAAAACATAAAACTCAAATGCCCCCATAAGGATTATAATTGTAGTCGAGTAAAATTCATGAAAATATTGAAATTATAAATCAAATATTAAATTATTTTTTAAGTAGTGTGGAGTCACAATTCTACTTAAGTAAATTTCAAGATAGTGGCTAGCTTCAAGCATCATAGGCAGATAAGAACAACTGAATCTTGTTACTGTTTTCTTGAAAGATAGAACTATAACAAAGTTTAAAAGTTGTTGCTAATTCAGACATTATAATAAAGTTGAAGGTTGAACTGAATATAGCAACCTCACTAATTCAGAAACTACACAAAGACGGCTTTTCTGTTTTTGTTTACTTTATTTGTATTGGTTTGGATGTTTGATGAAGTACAAGGCAGATTGTTGACTTGAGGTTGAATTGGAAGTTGTCAAATGTACTGCTGAGAGAAAATTATGATATCATGCATCAGTTGAACATTAAACCTTTTTATTTTTGATTGATTTGATTTTTCGCTTTTGTTTTGGTGTCGGGATATTTTAGAATTATACTTGACCTATATCCTTGAAGGTGACTGCTACCAAAGTCTCTAAGCTGCTGCTAAGGTTCCTGCACGTCCGAGTTCTTGAAATTCCTTTGTAAGTTTTGATTCTTTTTGCAACAAAACTCTGATTATTTTGCTTAAAATGCAAAAGGGACCTGTATTGTTGACATGGACACTTATTTCTGTTATCTTTTTCTTAACATGGATGAGTTGAGCTTATCCTTCTAGCCTGTATGCACCTTTTGGATTTATTAATGAGTTTCCAGAAATTTGCCTTCTAGTGCATTTAGAAGTTGAAGAACAGAAACGGACCCATGTTATTTTCAGTTAGACTTTGTAGCTCCAAAATATATTGACAAACAGAAAGCAATTCTGTGACTGCAGAAAGCAGTTGTAACTTGTAAGTAGGTTGACAATTCACAGTTATGATCTTAATTTAGTGCATGGCATTCGAATGATCGCATAGTGCTATAATTTTTATCCAAAGATTCTTCTGCTGTGGTTGATAGGGCAAGCATGTAATCTATTTGGATTTATGACGGTCTTCTCTGTTTATTGTTTGATGATTTTAAGGTTACTTTGGGCCTTGTGGAAGTGACAAATGAAATGGGAAAAAGTCATTTGCAAATTGTTCAAATCATGCTATTAGTTTTTTACTGATGCGTATGCAATTAAGTCTGAGTTTTTTAAATTTAGGGATGGTTACAAAGACCTTCCCTTGAGATTTGGTGTAAATACAGGTATACCCCTTCATGTTTGGATAATTAGATTCAATATTCCTCATGTTTGTTGCCGTCTAATAAATAAACCAAGCTGTTATAATGAAAATTCAACTTTGCCCTCGCGTTGATTCATTAAGGGGTTTGACAATTTTTCAGACCAAATTATCCTTAGGAATAATTACATGAACTCCTCTAAAGTTTGGTCTATATATAGGTAGATCCCCTAAGGTTGCTGAAATTACATTTACCTCCCCTAATATTTGTTGTCATCTTACATATAACCCAACCATTTGTTACATCATCATTATGTGAAAATGACAAGTTTTAAACTCCTTGATGTTTGTCTAAATTTAAAACATCCCCTTGAGTTTGTCCATGTTTATATGAATACTCTTAGATTTATGCAATTTATGGTAACTTCCCTTGAAATTTAATGTTTCTAATTTAATATAAAATTTTAAAATTACATTCTATAAAATATTAATAAGTGCATTATAAACGACTTTAATTAAAATTGCTATTATATAGAAAATTAATTACACACATCTCTTACATTTTAATTGTTCTATCACCTTATCTTCTATTTTTTTATAATTAATGAGCATTGTAGTGCTGTTGCCACCATAATATTAACAATTAATCAACTATTATGTACAAAAACTTCACTTTGAGAAGTTGACTTGATTTTTTTAGGCTTGATAATGACCATGATATTTGTGAGTGATCAAGAGAAGAGAGATCCAAATCTCTATCCAGATCTAAGTATAGTGTCATGGACTTGAATTTTGAATTTGGATATATAGCTTGTTTTATGTTTAAAATTGTCCTTAAATATTTATGATATTATATTATTTTATTAGGATAAATCATGTGGGGACTTATTGCAAAATAAAAAGTTTGAAGGATGTAATTGTAATGCGACAAACCTTAGGGGAGGTACTTGTAATAAAAAAAAAAACTAAACAGAGAGGTTTGTGTTAGTCATTTCATAAAAAATATTTGTTTTCTGAAGGCCATTAGTTTCATGGGAGATTGATATAAATTTGAAAACCTGAGGAGTGGATCTGTATTTAAACTAAACCTAAGGGAATGTTCCTGTAATTATCCCTTTAATTAAAGTCTTTCGCTGCATAACTATCCCTTAAATTTAAATCTTTCGGTGCATAACTATGCTGATATCCCAGTTAAATGAGAAACATCCAAAGCTATTACAGTGCTGCTCTTTCTGTATTTCTTTATCTGATTACAAAGCCCAAACTGACTTTTTGGAATTCCTTTGGGAAATGTCTGGTAGCTTGTCCCTGCTAGTATGTCATTTTATACTGAAGTTCCTAAAAGTTGTTTGGTGTTTAAGGCTGGGCAAGGCCACAGCTTTTCTGCAATATATGGGGTTTATATGAAGAGGCTACATAATTCCATTGCAAGGATCAACTACTTGTTCTTTTATAAGATGTGAAGTGGCAAGTCCAGTTTTAGTGCAGAGTTGTTTCTGTTGGATTTCTTCATCCTGTTTCCAATCACTGAAGTATGCATTAGTGATAAGCTCTCTCAGTTTAAAAGAATCAAAGATCCAACATATTTGTACAGAATGACAAGTTTCATATGTCTGCATTGTGCCAAAAATGTCGTTTTTGTGCAACTTAAAAGATCTATTTGTGTCTAATTTTCCTTCCTAGTACACTGGGGTGACCATGTAGCTCATCTTGATAGCTGGGAAGCTACTTGCATGAAACTTCATTTATATAGAACATATTTTGGGAGTCTGAAACCTATTTTAAAATGTGTAATTGATTATAAGTCGAAGGACCTCTTCCTTTCTATAGTCCGGGGGAGGTTTGCTAGTAACTTTTCATAAGGAAAAAGAAACCACATCAAGATGCAGATTGTACGTTAAAAATGCATTAGGCAACAATAATTAGTTGGGTTGGATGTTTGAGCTGCTCAATGCTAACAGAATCAGTCAATGTGGCTGATTTTGCACTGTTTAACTTTTCTTTCTGGTTTGTGATCAATTGAAATCTGCCCATCCTTCAAGATCAGCATATGTTCATGTCTTTTAGACAATATTTTAGCTTACTTTATCTTCGTCTCCTTTAGACGCTGCTTATGGATTTAGTAAAACATGATCGTCCCAAGTCGTTAATGACTTTCTAAACGAGCAAGACGACATGAGTGATCTTTAATCCTCGCATCACTTAACTTTTGATACGAATGTATTTACAAAAGGTGTTTTCTATCTCCTTTGATTGATCCATTGTCACTTGGGCTAAATTTACAATCTAACTTAGAAAATGATTTAATAGGAGAATTTAACTTAACCATTTCCATTGAATTGTTATAAGCAAAGAAATGAGAGGGGAGCACCCGAGCAATTCTTGAAGATCCTATTCATTAGACATCAAAACTATACTTTAACCCTCAACTTGACAGAGTTATTTGACCATCATCAGTTCTATCATTGATCTTATTAATTTTCGCATAGATTTTGATTTCTCAATGGGAGAAAGGCTAGTAAACAATATACTTATTTGATGCCAGCACTCTGAGTGCATAGAATATAGAACAAATTACATAAACTATCATTAAAATTTGGACAATTATATAAAAAATTTCTAAATTTTAAGTACTCCTAGATATTTATTTTATTTTTATTTTATAAATTACAAATATTGAGATGGGTGTTTTTAAAATAAAGAAAATTTGTCAATGACACGTCCGTAATCATAATTTCAAAACATGGAGAATTTTTTTTTAATAAATAGGTTTCTTTAACCAATCACAACACCCCCACCACCTCCCAACAACACCACCCACCGCCCATCCCATAAAATAGAACATGAACCTTCAAGCGAATCTTGGTCTACTTATGCAAGCATTGACAATAATTAATATCAAGGCTAACAACTACAAAGGGCAGTTGTCTGAACTCTTGACCAACAAACACAGAAAAGAAAGCAGCTTTAGAGTGCATCTTATTATCAATCTCAGTTGATAGACTTTCATCTCGAGGCTTAAAACATCCCAGGCATTCCATGCAGCACAAATATTTACAAGACTCAGAGTCCCTCAGCTCGGGCGTTCAAACTTCAAATTGCTTATCGTCGTCATCGCCTAGTATCCTCCCTGTATAAACGCATTCAAGCGGTTCAACTCATCGCGATGCTCGCTCACGACTGCACGAACTACGTCTCCAATGGACACCATGCCCATCATTCCACCTTCATTGATCACCGGAATGTGCCTGATGCGGTTATCTGCCAATTAAGAGTTCCAAGGAGGACAAATCAAAATCTTTTGACAAGACTGCTATTTTTTTTTTATAACTTTTCAGCTGTCGACATGCAAAGTGGAAACTAGTACCTGTCATTAGTTGCATTGCCTTCAAAACTTTAGTATCCGGGGTTACAGTAATAAGCTTGTTCTGCAATCAGTCAGTCCATATAGGAGTTTAGAAGTCTCTTACTTTTCATAGTCAAATGGCAATTGATAATTGCCATGAACCATAGTTTTGCACTAAAACAGAATGTATTAGCAATTTTCCTGACGAGACTCGACTGGCGAACACATATATACATACCTCTTCAGTCATGATGTCCCCAACTTTTGTTGACTTGGATGACCGTCCCTGTACAATGATTTTCCTGAGATAATCTGGACCAACGGTAACAAAATGTCATCAAACTCACTCCATAGGCACTTTAGTAGATGGGATAATCAACTGCAGCCTAGGAAGTTTGGTAAATCATCAGCTTTTGCTATATTCAAGATCTTACGAGAATCCAGTGAACTTGTCACTGATCTATTGGTATTCTCTAGAATCAATTTTTCTAATAATGGCCTGAAAATGCATAGCCTATAACATAAACCAGATAGCTGAGAAAAAGAAGCATCATATGCCTGTCTCCGGTTTCCTCTTTGACAGATTGACAAATTTCTCATTCAAGATGCTGGTAGACCACGAAGATATGATTTTGCTCGATTTTCACAGTGATACAGAAGACAACAAACAAGGACCATCAACATCTCGGATAGAAACAACCAACAAAAAATTGTTATACTAAAAGTTCAACTGTATATAGCACGCAGCCTTTCAACAAAAGAGAAGTTTGGTAAGTATTTTTCAGTCCTGCCACTTAAGCTTGCTTTAATAGCTAAGCTAAATCAATGATTGGAGGCTCAATGTAACCAGCAAGCTAATGCAGAAGTGATATACCTCTTTCTGTGATAATTCCAGCAATTGACTTCTGCTCCCCAGGTTTAACAACCACCAGAGCTCCAACATTGTGCTGTGTCATCTGCAGTGAAAATAACACAGGCATCCTCGTATATAATTCAAGCCCCAGTGGCAAAGGAAAACATAAAAATCAAATTGATAGAGCATTAAAATTTATAATGAAATGCATAACAGAATTCATATTTAAAGTAAATACAAAGATGCATACCGACTTCACAGCATCATACACAGTGTCTTCGGTCGTGCACCAAAGCCAGGACCCGTCTGCACTTTTCCCTTTGGCTGTCAGAACATCAGAAATTGTGGTGCTTTCAAAACCATGCTCTTCAATGTGAGCAGCCGAGGCTGATTCATGGCGTGCAAACATAAGAGAACGCATGGCTGGAGGCACCACACGCATATGGTGCAGAACAGCATTCTTGAGCACATTCCCATGTGAGAAAATTGCTTGAATTCCTCCTTGCATTGTGGCTAAAAAAAAAAAAGAAGAGATAATTGAAATTCAAGAGTCATCCAAGTTTAATCCAGCTAGTAGGCGGTTCTGCTCCAAAACAACAAAGAGACCAGGTCTTTGATATATGATCATCACCACACCACAGATTAAAAGCATAAAAACATGTTTTAGTACCAATTGGTGGCTCATTTAATTATTCTGAAGGATGAAGATGGAAGCCAACAAACAGGGTAAGATCTTTAAGTTTACAATGGAAAGAAGAAAAGTCCGGAATGGTTCCGTCCACTTTGGTAAATCACTGGCACAAGTTTGAAAAATTATTACAACAATCACCCAAAAAACAACAATTTTCCTTGCAATAATGCAAAAGAAGTACTCTTTAGTCCGCAGAGTATAAACAACAACAGATCAGGAACCAGGAAAGCAGGGGTAGTTTATTCCTGCAAATTCTGAGTAAAATGAGGTACGATTCTCAGCACCACCACCTTTATAGCCCACAAACAGTCCTCGTAAACCTCAAAGCAAAACTGGTGTTTCTATGGTCTATTTTTGGTATTTCAAAATAAATTAACCAGATTCATATATCTTTCACATAAAAAGCGCAAATTTTAACATGGGAAATCTTCACTTTTGCTTCGGCCATTTGCCCGTCAACTTTTTCTGATCATCAAATTAGAAGGATCCTCGTCCAAAACATCTAAGCATCACTTTCTTGAACATAGATATACACAAAAGAATGAAGAATCCGACATAAAAAATCATGCTTTTGCATTGAACACACAGATGTATCTTCAAGAATTGATAGACCCTTGATCCCTTTACACACACACACACACGAACTTAAGTTAAAGATCGGAACAGGGATTTGTAGCTTACCAGAACTGAGATATTTCTGGAAGTGTGGTTCACCTCAGCTAGCAGAGTAAAAAGAGAGTAAAACCTTTTCAGTTAAACTTACCCCTGGTTTATCTACCCACAAATTAACTAGTTTTCCTACTTTTGCTCCTTTACACACAAAAATATATACAGATAATTAGATATGGGGTTTTGTCAAGCCTAAATCCACTTGTCAGCTATAGTACTACTACCTACACTTTAGTCCTCATGAAAAGATCATGACCCTTCAAGCGTGCAAGAATCATAACTATATATAGAGCCAACAAATGGAACCACATATCAAGGATTGGAATTATTCAGAACCAACAGGTTCAAGGCCCACCAAGAATTTTCCTTATCATATATTATGATATCTAATTACTTGATTTTCAAAGATTCTTATCTTGGAAAGATATTAATTACATTGATAAGAGCTTAAATTGGATTAAGACTAGGATAGGCCATGTGCTTTGTACTCGGAACCAAGAAACAGGCAAAATAAGTTATTTAAACAGAGAGAGAGAGAGCAACTTAGCAGTGGACTTGGGTAGAAAAAAGAAATTGAGGTGTCATCTTTGTGGCTGATTATTTAGTGAAACTGTTCTCGTTTTCACCATAGTATGATGTCACATCATTTTTCAGGATATTGGGAAAATTTTGTTACAAGGGTAATGCTTATGTTTTTCATTATTATTAAAAAAGATTGGGTTACTATCAATTGAATTTATGTTTATTTTTATCACCTGCACCACATAGACCTGGTCTTCTGGTATGTCTTTAACCAGCCAAATTTATAGCTCATCATTGATTTTTAAGATCTGTATTTTTAAGAGTAGGGCTTAAAATCAAGTTTTGGAACCAAAACATAAAAACCCATTTTGGTTATTAACAAACTATTGCAAAAAATAAATAAATTAAAGAAAGTAAGTATTTTAATAGATCACATACATCGATATCTATAATCTTTACTTGCTACTATTATCCCAATCAAAAATAGACAAAAAAATTATTAACTAAAGACTTTTCAGCCATATTTCTTCAATTTTAAATTTTATTTACGAACCTATATATTTCAATACCTACAATAGAGTTTTTTCCATATAAAGATTATGTCAATTCCCATCAAATTTCATAAGAAAAAAAAAAAAAAGCGAGAGAGGAAATAGAAAAAAGAAAGAGGAATAGTTTTCTTGTGATGGGATAAGGTTTATTTATTGTTGGCACTTATTATATAAAATAGAGAGAGGAAGCAACTATGGATATGACCCATAAGCGGGAACAAGATTTTGGGTGTTGATGGGGACCAGAAAAAAAATTGTTCTTGTGAAGAGTCATCTTGCACTTGTAACATATCCAGATCTGCCCATTAAATAAATACTAATTAAAATCATAGAACTAGTTGTTCAACTACTTTCCAAAAAAAATTAATGTAAAAAATCAAATAGCTCAGATTATATAACATCATTAACGAAATTCATAATATGATAAAATATTATTACTCTTTAACTAGTAGTTTTACCACTCTTGCAAAAATTGTTAATGTAAAAATACCAGATGATTCAAATTATTAATGAGATGCTTAATGTGCTAAAAGATCATAATTTGTTTCTTTATTGTTTTTACATTGGAACACCTAATGTAGGAATCTCCCTAAATCTTCTTCAACCTTAATCCCCCACCCCCACCCACCCCACCTTCACAAAAAAAAAAAAAATAACCCAAAAAAAAAGGAAAAGAAAAAACTCCAAAGTCCCAACAATATATCCAATTTGGCAACTAGTAGTAGGTGCTTGGGTATCCAATCAGTCCACGTCAAAGCAATCTGATATTTTTTTCCATTTCAACTCTTTGGTTGATGTAATCAAGGAATACTTAATTCAAATTAGGATGATGTCATGAGATTTTAATTGAATCAAACACAAATTTAATAATTACTTTAAAATCTTGATGGAGTTGAAACACTTGATAAATCTAATTTGATTCAAAAAAATCTACCATTTATGGACTTAAAGATCCAAATAAATGGCTTTAAAGGAGCTTTGAGCGAGGGTGGCCAAGCTGAGGGTCACCGACGTATTAGAAATGATACTTGGAACAGATGTAAAACTGTCAATTGTATCATTTATCAGTGCATAGGGCAGTGATAATATGTGAGAGCAATTTGATGTTCTGATAACGATAATTTTTGTATTCAAAGTACATTGCATCATCAAATGTGAAGATCGTTTGTACGACCCACACTTTCAGAGAGCTAAAACTCAAATTTTGAGCCTTAACAAAGGATTACAGCATTGAGCGTTTTTGAATTATTCAAAGCGTTTTGAAACTGCTTGAATGTTTTTGAATTAAAAACTTCCAAGTTGCTTAGAAACTTCCCCAATCACAAGAGCATCAAAACATCTTTTCTCATTGCAAATTTTCCTTCATCATTTGATCACATCACCCTCTATACAGTAAGATCAAGGTTATCATAAATTTTATTGATCCAACCACACAGTTATATCAATAAATATCTACTTGTCCACTATAGTGATCAAATCCAGAGTCTCACGGAATTGAATATCGCGAACCTGCAAAATCAACTACTAGTGAATCTATTATGTCGTAGCAGCTCTTGCTGCCAACAAATAATGTCACTCGACCAAAGTACAAAACTGATTCTTCGGTTTAAGGGGAAAGAGGTTCCCCCACTCATGCTGATGCTTGCAACTATCAGCTTAATTTGAGACTCAGAACGAATATGGTTCCTATGCTACTCTCCTACTGTCAGGCCAAAGCCAAATTTGTAATCTTTCTTTTGGTGATCTATCTGCAAGATACAATTGTTGGACGCATTAAAAAGGAATAAAAAATAGGAAAGTGAAGATAGATTAAAGAAAACAAAAAACATAGTTTAACCCTATTATTACTCACCTCAGCAGAAAGAAGAAAATTAAGACCCATATTAAATCGCTCTTCCAGTAAAGCAGCCACAACACCGTTGGAATCTATCTTGCCTCTTAAACGGCACTGCCAAAGATACCATAAGAGTCAATTAGATAGATGTATCTTTATTCAAAACAATAACGTAACATGTGTCCAAGTGAGGACTCAAGATCAGTCACCATCAAAGAGCCAGTCCTTCGAATTTCAAATGCCAAGATATAGAAACCCTAATATGCAAATCATACTCCACCACTGTTTAACAAAGATGCCAAACACAACAACAGAGATGCAGAAATAAATATCTACAAAACTTGGATAATAAGGTTTAATTTTGGCCCCTTGTGCACACCAAATACCATAGCAGAAGGTTAAATTATTCAGCAATACATGCAGTTCGAGTGTTGAAAGTCTAATATTCATACAAGTGAGACCAAATTGCAGATACTTTGTTGAGGCTGAGGCACTTTGGCTAAATTAAAATATTTTAAGACACATCAAACACCAAAATAAAAAAGCAATTTTTAAATGTTAAAAAATCATGTCTTACCTTAAGCATATAGTTTTCAAAGGAAAAAGTAAAAGAATTAACATGCACTACAATAGGATTTTTTAACCAAGAGCCTTTCTGCATTGAATAGATAAAGCATTCAATTTTTATCAAAACATGAAAAGCTCTGCAGCTCTCTTGTTGGTCTTAAGCATTGATTTTTTGGCAGATTGCCCCCAATAATATTTGGTCTATACACCTATCAATTCACCCACCAAAATTTATGTCTTAGCAACAATAAACAAGTTTAGTGTCAGTACAGGGTCAAGAAGATAGGCAGTCTAAAGAAAGAAGTTTGTTAACCTACCTACAGTCTTTGATTTTGTCAATAGAAAGTCAGAAGCAAGTTATAGCAGAGAAGAAACTGTCTTTAACAGGCAAGCAGTGTTTTGCTACAGTTGTTCAACAATACTCAACATAGAAAATTTGCTTCTGACTTATATTATTTTTCCATCTGCTATCACTTCTACACTTGTCCAACACAATGTACCTAAATTCATTTTAATCTTACTTACCCACATAGGAAATAGGAAGTAACCTGAGCTCACACAAAAGATGAAGTTTGAAGTGAAAGACGATAACTAGTCTGCCACACAATTGAAATTTCAGATTCAAGAAAATATTAATGCCACAAAAATACATATCAAAAGTTGGTTTTCAAATCAAGCAAAAAGTATGGAGGTTATCACAACCTCGTCACTAAAATTACAACCTTATTTTTAAATAAAGGGATGGTGTTTTATTTATGGCAATAAACTTGCTTTTTCCATACAAAAAACTGGTACCACGGGAATAAGCACAATTTGTAAACTAACTATCAAAAGGTGTCAAAAGCTATTCCACACAACGAGAGCTGTTCCATTGTTATCACTATGCTTATAACCACAAAGTTGAAAAAATCAGCGTTCAGCTATCCAAAGGAAAGGTGTCGAAAGCTAATTATAGATACAAAGGTTTCAATTGATCTCAGGAAGCTTATAACCACAACGTTGAAATTCAGATTTCAGTTTCCAGTTTGACTCTTTCATAAGAAGTTGGATGAGTGCGCTTAAAGATAAACCAAGGCTATATTTTACCATGTAATGCAAAAGAAGCATCTTGTATTCAATCATATCAATTAAAGATGAGCAATCTATTAGAAGTAAATGATGATGCGATCTCACAGCACTTATACCCACTAACCACATAGTTTAAACATCATCTATTGTGTGACTTTCATATGTACTTGTTGGATTTTTGGAAGCTTTTGTGTGTTGAAATGATGGTTGTTTATAGAGGAACAAGTCTGGACTATTCTTTCAAGTTAGAGAAGTTTCTCAAATAAAAACAGAGAACAGAGGAAAAATGCAGCCTAAGAAAATCAGTTTTCTTCTTTCAATTGTTCATTCAACCATGATACAAGGCTCCTTAAAAGACATAAGCATGCTGAATTTTCTAATAGAAAACAAGACAGTTTTTGGAAATCTACAAGCATGTTTAACTAGAAATGATAGTTACTCTACTAATATAACCTACTATTAAGTAGCTCAAATATTTTAAACGTAGGTATGCTACCTAGTGTCTCACAATTGGTGTTCAATTAATTAAAACAGTCATGCTATCTTGTGTCTCACAATTGGTGTTTTTCAGCACATTCACATTAATTTTAACATTTCTCCCCCTTAACGTGCTAATCCATTACTCGAAGAAGTTCTCCCATTTTGTGGAGTTTCGCCTCAGGAAGCGCCTTATTAGCTAAAATGTCAGAGACATGCAAAATATGAGCTACACTTCACCATCTTCAATTGCTTCTCGGATGAAATGATACTTGATAGCAATGTGACGTGTTCAGCTGTTCAAAATTGGATTCTTTCCCATTGCAATTGCTAATTTGTCGTCACAAAATATTTTCATCAAGCACCATGTTTCATCGCGACATCTTCAAGATTTTCTCTCAAACCAAATGACTTGAGATGTTGCTATTCCAGCTGAAACATATTCAGCTTGAACATTACTTCTTTGAAGCCCAAGAAACTGCACTTGATCAGTACTCTTCATGTCATCCAAGAAACCTACCCAATCACTATTACAATATCCTTTAACTTTAGAACCTCTCCAATATTTGATACCTTAGCACTCTTTTTCTATCTCCAAGATGAGCTTGACTGGGATTATTTATAAATCTTGACAACAAGCTTGTAACAATTGCCAGTCAGGCTTCTATACAAAGTAGCATCCACCTTTCTTTTGAAAATTCCATCCTTATTCAATTTAACCTTACAAATACACTTCACTCCACAGCAACATGGAGTATTCAGAGAGAAAAAATCAAACCGTGAAGAAAATAGCAGATTACAGAATCAATGTTGCATGTCAAAGGTTTACCAATTTTTTTTAAGGCAAAAACAGTTTATACAATTGTCTATTTGTTGAAGGGTTATTGCCTCTACAACTTGAAAAACAACAATATCATGACCTGCGGGGATGTCATATTGATGAGAATGCACCTTGGAATTATGAGGCAAATAAAATTGAGTAAGGTGTGTGAGCTCTCTTTGATGAGAAGAAACAAATTTCAGCGAGGAGCTAAAGAAAATGAAGAATTTGCTCCAAATACTCGGAAGCATATTTTTCAACTTCTAATGTCTCTTCTTCAACTTGAAGTCAAGTTCATTTTCATCTTCATCTTCATCAAGTTCCACTTTGGTGAAATTGAGAAATCTAAATGACGTTTAAGCTGCAGTTTAAGCACAATTGAACCAGAAATTTTGATGAGGCAATCAAAGAAGAAGTTTGGAGAAAAGTAATGCAAGAAAAAACAAATGTCATTGAGTAGAAAAAGGCATGGGAGCTAGTTGAAAGACCAACCAACAAAGAAATTGTGGGTGTGAAATGGATTTATAAGGTGAAACTAAATGAGGATTGTTCTTACCAAAAAAAGAAGGCAAGACTTGTAGCAAAAAGATAGACACAACACAGAATTGATTTTCAAGAAATTTTTGCATCGGCTGCTCGCTTGGACACATTAGAATGCTTATTGCATTTGCAGCCCAACAAGGAGGTTGATGTAAAATCACCGTTCCTGAATGGACAATAGGAAGAAATTTTTGTGGAACAACATTAGGGGTTTGTGATCAAAACTTTATATGGTCTGAAACAAGCTCTAAGAGCTTGGTATAATCAAATTGACTCATATTTCAACGATCAAGTTTTCAAAAAGAATAAAATTAAGTCAACCTTGTATGTGAAAACTCAAGGTAAGTTCACTATCATTGTTACTTTATATGTTGATGATTTATTATCTTGTGGTAATAATGAGAACATGATATGTGATTTTAAGAATGAGATAGATAAAAAAGTATGAAATGAGTGGTATGGGGTTGCTCCATCACTTTTTGCGCATGGAGATTTATCAAGATAGTGATGGAGTATTTATTTGTCAAAAAAAATGTTAAAATATATTTTGAGAAGGTTCGGTATGTATGACAACATCTCAAGTCATTTTGTTGAGAAGACTTCAAACTAAATGTTACAATTAATGTGCTGAAAAACATCATTTGTGAGACAGCATGCCTATGTTAAAATATTTGAGCTATGTAATATTAGGTTTTACATAGTTGGTGTTGTACTAGTAGAGTAGCTATCATTTCTAGTTAAGCATGCTTGCAGATTTCCAAAATATTCGTCTTCATTTTTTGTTAAAAAACTCAGCATGCTTATATATTTTAAGGAACCTTATATCATGTTGAATGAACAAGTGAAAGAAGAATAAAACTAATTTTCTTTGGTTGCATTTTCCCCCATGTTCTCCTCTGTTTTTCAAAAGAAAAACAGCTAGCTAGGAAGGATAGTCCAGCCTTATTCCTCCACGAACAACCAATATTCAGCACACAAAAGCTTCCAAAAAACCAAAAAAATGGTTTCACAGCGAAATTATGGGATCGAGTCTCCCAGGCCAAGAGATTATGTCGATTCTTGACATTTATTGTCAGCACCATCCTCTCATCCTTTACTCAGGAGACCTCATGCCGGCCCTCACCTTAGTAAGATGCTCTGCGCCGCCAGAGTTTAACGAAATAAAGTTGCTCCTCTGCTAACAACTATAGCTTTGAAGCGGGTAAGTGCTTGATCCAAAAGTATTTTGGACAAGAATACTTATCAGATAAAACCACACTTATATAGCATGATCGTAACAAACCCTCTCTTAGAATATATTAAACTCCACAACTAAGAAAAGTAATGATTAGACCACTACAAAAAAAGGTATTAAACTAATTAATTCAAGCACTAAACTGCTGACTATAGCATCAAAAACATTTCAAATTATTCGAACATAAATTACCTGCCGAAGGATATAATCATAACCAAAGCTGGCTGTGACATCCCTAGACATATAGTTGTACATGAAGTCGGATGCTAGAGAAACCTACTTGCAAAAGAACAAAAGCAAGAACAAACATGAAAATGTTGGATATACCAAATCACAGCACATGGCATGAAGTTGACACAAGGTTTACCTTTTCAGATACTTTCTGAACATAGCTTAGAGCAACCATTCCAGTGCTAGCAACTTGTCCGGTTGCAACCTAGCTTAGAAACAGTAGATATTAATTACATAAATCATATATGGTCCAACAAAGTAAAAACAATAAGACTTGTTTTCTCATTCTGCTCAAAGGTAAAGAGAAGCAAAACAGTTATTTACCCATTCAATTTCACCACTTTAGCAAGCATATCATCAGTTCTCAAGATTTTTATGGCAACAAAATAACAGGCCTAGGCAGATGAAATTTTTTATCCGCATATCCTTGTTTATCATTCTAGGAACCAGAGCCTTTACTTAATATTCTATTGTCCCACAAGTACGACTTGGTCCAGAAACCAAATAACTAACGGCATTATACATGATTCGTAAAAGACTATAAATTGCAATAAAATCTCGCATACTCAGCCCTAAAACGTTCATCTACAGCCACTTCACTGCACAGACAAAATAGCGAAGAATATAGCTCAAAGATACAAAAAGCAAGTTCTCAATTTAATGCCTACAGCCATGTGCAGGTCACTAGCCTGCACGTGGATGAGTTTTTAAGTATCCTGAGATTACAACTTAATTTTCCTTTTCTCTGTTGATAGAATCTTAACTTACTAGAAGAGCATTCATCAGCATTTAATTGCTCATGAGAAACATAAATGAAGCACTTCGTGCAATGCCTTTAAAGGTGTGCAACTGAAAAGGAGCAAATTTCGCAATGAAACTAGCATTAACACAAAATGTTGTGATCAACATTGAAGATAGAATTGCTATTAAAAGAGTACGAAACGTAAAGCAAGCATTGCAACAAAATATCCAGTAAAAAGTACCATTTTGTCAGTGTTGTAACGCGCAGCATAGCCAATGCCAGACTTCCGATGTTGACCAGCCCAGAATACTTCACCACCTAAGGATAAATTAGGAGTCACACTCTGCAAGCATACATGAAAACAATCAATCAGTATAACTGCAGTCTATCTTCATCTTTCCTCAAGTTCAATTAATCACCATCCATGGTAACCACCAGAAAAGTATAGAGCGAGACACATTTGTAGCTGGGACAACATGCATCTTACTACATCTGTATAAAGGATCACCAATTTGACCTTCAAAGTCAAATAGCCATTTAGTCAAACCCAGAATTATCAACAAATTTATTAAGCTTTGAAGAAGGAAACATGTAGATACTGAACTGCAATGAAATTGCTAGAATTTGATGATTAAATAATTTTCAAAAGCTTAGAAAAAAATTAAAGTGAAATTGTACTGCAATCAAGTTCCTTTTTGTTTGAAGTCAAACTAGACTCATGAAGAAGATTGAACTGACTAGAAGAAACTACAAAATCTGTCTCGCAATTAAATACAACAGAGAAAAGCATTACTAAATCATTAAGACCAACAACAAAGAGTAGAACAGAAGGATAAACATAACTAATATGAATGACAGTCATTGGCACCTCGCAGTTTTCGTGTCTTGGTTTTGGCAGGAAATAAAAGGCAATATCATCTTTATTCTATTCAAAATGCTCTACAATTATATTATGTACAAGAAAAAACTGTTTCTGCTCTTCACCACTTATGGACTGAATGGTGGACAGGCAGATGATGTGGTGGATTGCTCGACATTCCATAACTATTTTCTCATTTTGGTCCTCTCAATCATAGCGATGGAACTACGGATGGCTGTTGGTACCATTTTTAGCAAGTACTTCTCCCACCTTACACAATCAAGGGATTCACTTCATTTTCGCTTTCAATTCGTTAATTTAAAAGTAAAGTTCCTTTCTAGGTAATGTTATGGTCCAGGGGTTTACAGAAAGATAAAAAACATATGAACAGTTATAGACACATCGTGAAGTAAAATCTTTCACATAATCATTGCTCCTAAGATTGATAAATAGTGATGGGCTGTCACAAGCATATAGACCCATACATAAGACCTTGTTCCCATATTAGTTCCACGGCCGGAAAACTAGTGTAACATTCTCATATTTTCTTGAAGCATATATCCCATAGACATTCAAGGAAGAGACTGCACGCTAGCTTATACAGTCATCATGTATCCCTGCATTTTAAAGAATTTTTTTCATTAATGGGGCATCATATATCGTAAGAAACAACAGAAACATGCTACCATTACCATGACTAGATCTGTTTGGCTTGAGGGACCAAGGACAGGAGGTGTATTTATTCCAAGCTTGTTGGCCAAGGCAATAACAACTTTTAGTGGACGAGTCTATTTCCTTATATTTTCAAATGTCCTTTTCATACTCAGAAAAACTTGAAAGGTAACCACCTAACACTTGATACTGGATAGAAGGAATTTTAGTTGACTGAGGAAGTTTAAGTTCCCTAACCACTGCGGCAAGCCAAAAGTAAAGTATAACAGGAAACAACATTTGGAAGAATAAGCCAGACTACTTGCAAATTCTAACTTTAGAACGTAGCATTCACAATAATTACTTGAGCAATAATGCACACCTATGCAATCCACCAAAAGGAGAAAATGGGAAAGCATGCTAAAATCCAGACATCAGCGTGGTCCCCTTGAATAATGCATCATATACATGATGTCCGCAAACTTCAAATTGTTTCTTATAAATGTCCAAACCTTTAATCATTAGCATGCACACACTTTCCAGTTTGATAGTTAGATTGACTATTCAAAATAAAAACCTTACAAATCAGAGGTCAGATCATTCACCTGGATGTAACTTGCACCAAATAAGGCTCCATTCCCTAGTTGAAACTGAGTCCTATAGTCCGACCCCTGTATGTAGTTTAAAGAAGGTACACTATTAGCTTCATTTTACACACACCAAGTATTACACTACATCAATTTTATGCTTGATGAGTGAAGTGCCATGCCAGCTGGAAGAATCCATATGTAGATACATTAGTTAGCAACATAAGTTAAGGAATTTATATTATACACATAAAAAGGCTCCATGAAGGAATTTATATTATACACATAAAAAGGCTCCATGAACATACGCACATTAAAAAAACCACATACTTGATGACTAAATATGTAATATTTACCTTATAATCAAAATTGAACATGCCGTGCGACATATGCGGCTCATTGGTAAGCTACAGAAAGAAAGAACAGATATTATCTAACTTCATGTTATGAACTGAGAAATATCGTAACAGCACTCAGACAGCTGTCGACTTTAAAACATTAGTGACAAGTTGACAACTATGCCTACTTGAGCATTGCCCTTCAAAGTAAGATTCTCAGTCAAATCACACTTCAATCTTGCATTTAGTCTCCCATCTGTCAACACCCTCCCAAAAAGCATCAACTGCCAAAGAAAAAGTAATGCTCCTTGGTTAACCCAACAAACCTTTTTATAAGAAGAACGTATAGCAAACAGCAACATACCTTTGGGTCTATAAAGTTAGCACCAAACTCATAATGAGCAGTGGGAATTTTAATTGTTTCAGAAGACTGGGAAGGAATTTCGGTAGGTCCCATCATCACACTAAAGAAAATTAAAAAGGCGAAAGGATTAGCATTTAAAAGAATATGCACTAAGGCATAGCAAACACCCCAAACTGGGGAAAAAAATACAAAAGAATACTAATACTATGTAGTAAACGAGCAATGTAACAACCTATGACTGAGTGAAAATTTCTGATTGAGTCCTTTTGTAAAATCAAAGCGCAATCCCTCAAAAAGCTCTGGCTTCAAGGACACTGGCAATAATAACAAATACAATAAGCATGTTGATTACATACCTTCATTTCCCAAAAAAAATTTGGGCAATAGTAAACTGATAAAATTTATCCTTCATAGACTTGGTAACTAATTTCCTATGACAATCCCTATTAAAAATGTGAATCCCTTAAACGGTATCCTTCACAAATTTTCAAGATTAACAGCTGAAGTTGTCAGATGATTCCATGCAAAAATAAAAAAAAGATTCAGAAAAAAAATAACAAATGAATAGATACACAATTTGATACAATCAGTCATTGATAATGAGCATGGTCTGAGCAAAGTTCAGTAAACATGTCAGTGACGCCACTAGCATATCAGTAATGAAACTCAAGTACAAGTTCTTCAAAATTGCAACTACAAAGTCACCCCGACAGGCTGAAATGTGCTTTTATCCATTCACTCCTCTGAATTAGAAGAGCGAAACTTCATATAGAATGGCATGGTGCATTCCTCCTTATAACATTACTCATAAGCAATCTAACTACACAAGCTAATTCAATCAGTAAGGGAGACACAATAATATGAGCTCGAATTTAAGAATACAGAGCGAAACCAAATATAATTAGCACTATGCTCTCCTCCAATTAATGCTCTCACAAATGTTAAGTTTGGCGCTTTTTAACACAACCACCACGGAGCTACTGAGTTTACTACTGAAACTGAACTATACAATTAGGGTTTAAACAAGAAAACAAACCACATATGCTCGTACTCACCAACATAATTTTACAATAATCAGCAAAATTAAATTCATAAACAATGAGACTGAAAATAAAAAAGAAACACAGAGTGGAGATCAAATTGCAAAATCAGTCACATTTACCAAAAAAAATAAAGGACAAAAGTAATTAGCACTAACTGAGTGCCTCCCGGTGAATTTCTTCGTACGGAATCGGGCAAGGCAGATTTAAGTAGTCAATTTTCTGCGGCTCGGCGGCGGCTGAATTCGGACCGGCAGCCGGTGGAGTCGTTGCCGTAGCAGGCGACGGAGGAATGAGGGTTGCCATTTCCGGTTTTCTCTAACCCGGTTCGGAATCAAACGGATTTATCTGAATTTAGATGAATTGAAGTAGAAGAAGAGTGATACTGATTCTTCTTCTTCTTGTTCAGAAAGAAAGCGGCTATTTAAGTGTGTAGAACTAAGAGAAAAAACCTTTTCCCTACATTAAAACCCTTAAACCCCCTAATCCTACGTTTTGACCCGGCCCGTTTTGAGGATAAATGAGTTGAAAATACGAGTAATATATTGAAAAATAAATTAAATTATTTAATATTTAACTCAAAATTATTGTTGTTAATTAAGATACAAACCTAGTTGATTTTTTTTTTTTAATTCGATAAGATTTTCTGAACTAGGCTCCGGCTCAAGCTATATTAGCTAAAAATTGATAAATTATATTAAAAAATATAAACTTACTCGAATTTGATTTATTTTTGATTCGTTTAAAATTCATTTAATCAGACTTAATTTATAAATAAATTAAATTCAAACACAATTTCAAACTTGATAAAAGAATCCAAATAAATTTAAACGACACTCATTCAACTCGACTCAATTTATTTACTTTGCTACTTATTAATAATTTTGTAAGTGAATATAGATTATGTTTGGCTTTGGTTTTAGAAAATATTTTATGTTCTATTGAAATGTGCGCTGTTTTGTATACCAAATGAACTGTATAAAAGTTCAATATAAATGAAATTGAATAAAAAAAATTATTTTGGAATTTAATATGTATTTTTTTTAATATTTTAGTATTCGTTATATTAATCCGTATAGTATATTGAAACAAATATCAAATTTTAATATATATATATATATATTATCAATTATTAATCCTAATATCATAAATCCGATACACAAACTGAGGACTTTCCACTTCACCTCAGTTGGTGACTCTCATCTCTCCTTCCAACACATAAGCTGAATTTTTTGAACTTTTTCTATCCCATGTCTCCATCCCACTAAAAAATCTTTTTACTTTCAAAATTTTGAGCCGAATTGTTGGTTGGTCCTCTTCAACAATTTACTCACACACACGCGCACACACACGCGCGCGCGCATTTAAGAAATTAAGGGGTTTGAGTTTTTCTCCAGCAGGGACCAAACCACATTTTTTTTCATTTTGAATTTATTAAATTGACAAAACAATTAAAGATAAATAAATATCTTTTATTGATAATTTTATAAATAAAATTATATTTACAAGAGTGTAAATCTTAGCCACTAATTGACTCATTGAACACTATTCTAATAATTTCAAATTTATCCCCAAATTTATATTAGGTTAGTATTTTTATAATCAAATGGATAAACAAATTGATTTTTTTGCCGGTTCAACCGGTCGAATTGATTCAACTGCCGATCTAAACTGATTTCATGAAATTAATTGTATTTTTTATAATATTATGTAAAATGACAATAATAAACTATTTATTATGTACTAATTTAAAAATAATAATAATAACTAAGTATAAAATATATCTAACAAATTTTAAAATCCAAATAATCAAATACATATAATTAAATATCAAATTTATTTTTTATAATATTAAATAATTTTAATTAATTTAATTGAATTTTTAATTAATTAAAATCAATTAGATTTGAATGACCGACGGTATCAACCGTTTCAATCAAAATTTTAAAACAATGTATTAGGGCAATTTTTCAAAGCAAGGCATTACACATCGATGCCTTACTATCACTTTAATATATTTTATAAAATATTAAATTTATAAAATATTCTAAATAAACTTAGCAAATGCATCCTTTATTGGAGGGACAATTTTTAAATCAAATCTATGATCCAATAATGGTCTCAGACATTGTTAACTTTAATTATTATTTAGCCGTGATTATATATTTTTTTGCAATAATTCTTAATTTATTCAGTTCGATAGTACACTTTTAAATCACTTTTTGCATTTTCAGTCATCACAATAGAGTTCATATTGGATGAGAGTTTATGATTACTTAATATCTGACCAAAAAATGGCTTCGACATTTAATTAATTTTAAATATTTTTTGGTAATTAAATGTCTATAAAAAATGAAATTAAGCATTTATTTTAGTAAAACTCAGATTGAAAAAAAAAAGAAGAAGGATAAGACAGTGATGATATAGATTTACATTGCTAAGAGATATTTAACATTGAAAAATATGTTATTTTTAAGATGATTTTCTAGTGGTATTATTTTTTTGTTAAAAACAAAAAACAAAAAATAAATGTTTTTGTTATTTGAAGTTAAATAAAAGAATCATGACAATAAAATAATTGTTCATGTAAAATCCTAATACGACCCACGAGGCAAGTAATTAATTAAAAAAATATACTTCTATTTTCATATTTTCTTTGTGAATGAAGCAAATATCGAGTTTCCTCATTAAAAATAAAAATAAAAATTGTTATTTTTTTTTTGAAAATTTTATGTCACTCATTTGATTACTATTAAGATGAATTTATAAATTATTAAATATGTAAATAGTATTATAAAGTACTAATATCGATATATATAATTTAACCATTGTTAATTTAATTGAATAATCAATAGACTTTTTAGACTCAATTCAACCATTTTTTTCACTAAAATTGTTATACGGTGTTCTAAATTCGAAAAAAATATGTTGCACTATTTTTTTATGTTCATGCTGACTTGGTGTAAAAGCTATAAAAAATTATTTTCACACATAATAAACTTGTTAAAATTTGTTAAAAAAAATTATTTGTTAATATATATATATATATATATATTAGTCTAATCATTCTACTCGATTTACAATTAGCACAATCTTGATTGCTTATGTGTATGCATACATTTATTCCCTCAAAAATTGTGGTGGCACATAATATTTAATGCAAGAATTTTGTAAATTCTCTTTAAATTATAATACATAATTTTGAATTTACTTGTTTCAATCTAACTAAAGATCAGTCCAAATTATTGGTAAGATTCAAGTTTTCAAAAATTTTCTATGAAAATTACACAAATTAAAAATATTATATATCGACGGCTTTTTTTTTCCATTAAAGTTTATGACAAGACTCAAATTTTTAAGATTTTTTTTCTATAAAAATTACAAAAATAAAAAATATCGCATATCAACGACTTTTTTTTATTTTTTATTTTCTCATTCTTTTAGGAAAACATTTAATTTGTCAAATTAATTGCAAGAACTTCGTACTTGTCCCATCAAAATGTCATTTCCAGCGCACCAGCATTAATGTTCTTGCTTGGCGACTAGCATCTTCCTTCTTCGGTGCTGATAGTCAATTCTCCCGTTCTTCCTCTCGTCTTTCCTCCTCCTCCTCGTCCGCCGCCGAAGTAGTCAAATATCGGCAGGTATCCTTCGTCACTTCTCCCCCTGCTTAATTTCGTCCCCGATTGATTGGCCAAAATGTGGAGCCCGTTTTCCGACGCTGAAATTTCAAATCCTTACACGTTATTAGTTGTGCTTGATGAAAATATCGAATTTAGGGATGGGTTTTTGGTTTTGGGTTCTGAGCATTATTGTTGTTTAACGAAGTTGAAATGGAGAAAATGTTTTGCTTACTCTTCCGTTTTTCTTTCTTTTTTTTTTTTTTTTAATTTCTGTTCCTTCTCTTGAATTCCTCAGGAGCTTAGTGAACCAGTAATTAGCATAAGTAGAGATGGATAAGCTCTCGAATTCCTTTTCATTGCTTGAGCTGGATGCTGAAGATGCTAAGGGGGACATTTCAATTGCCACCACTGCTGCCGCTGATAGTTGTGAAAGACGAGGTTTGAAACTTTTTTTTTTCTCTACATCAGTTTTCTGTCATTTTCCTGTTTTTCATTGTGGAAGGTTTCAGACGGGAAGAGCGATGCTAAGTTCTTTCATACATTTTTAAGCGGATCGAAATCTTTACATAGTGCTTTATCCTGTCGAAGTACCTATAACATTTAACTTATGCTGCATTAACATGGTGCATTTTAGTTCTACTTTTTGTGTAAATTGCCACTAAAGAATGACTTGGTGGTGCAGATAGTGATAAAGGAATAGAGGATGGTTTAGAAGATGGAACTTTGCTGAAAAATGAGAATGGGGATCAACAAACCTGGGAAACGACTCCTGTAGAGTACAAGATGCCACTTGTGTGGATTGACCTGGAAATGACTGGTGAGATTTAGGTTATTAATTGGTTTTTCAAAAGCGATGGGGATCCATGAACTGTATTTTATTCTTTATGGATTTTGTCAGTAGAATATGCTCAAAATGATGTAAATATATGGAGCCTAGCTCTATTTGTGAAAGCATCAGAAAGTGGGTTTCATGCACTTTGATTTTGGAGGAAGTCCTACTTCTTGTGTTTCTTTGGATGTCTACTATACTGATTGGAAATTCGGGTGACTGCGAGATTTATTTCGCAAATGCTATCACAGCTTGGTAGTTTAAAAATACTTCTTAGGTTTTTGTCATGTTAGCTGATTCAACAGCTAAAATTTATTCCTTTTGACTACTATATTTGCTGTTAGCTTCTTTCTTAAAACAAAGTCATTGAGTTCCTCTTTGGCCTAGGTTTCAGAAAAGCTGCTTGAGTCCTGAGTGTTGATAAGTAAAAATGTCTTCAAGTAGATGTTCATCTTTAATTCCTTGTTTCAGGTTTGTTTTTCTGTTACCTGCCTCCTCCACTTGTTCCTTCCCTAACCCTTTTCTTGACTTCACTCTCTGGCTTTCATGTTGATATACCATGTCTATTTTCATGATAGATCTTTTCACATTCGATCTTGTTGATTCTGCACCTAGATCTTTTCTTCATGTCAGCAAGTAATGTCCAATCCAACATAAAAGAGACAGATAACATAACATGTCGGTGCTTTTATCTGTTTTTGCTTCTCTTTTGTCTTACATTGCCTTCTCTTCTCAACCTTATTCTTGTCCTAAGTTTTTGTTAAACTATCCTGCACTCGTTACACATCATTCCCTCAGATTCAGTTGCAGGGGCTAGACAGTGTCCAAAAAGATCATTGCAGTGTTAGAGCTTGATTGACTTGGTAATGTGGAACAGTATTTTTTTCATAGATTAATTAGAATCACTTTGTTTCATTTTTAATCGGGACTTTGCACAAAATATATAGGAAAGGAGAAAAAGTATTTGAATATATGATCTGCTGTTTATTAGTTATTAGTGCTGGCGACAATATTTGTTTTCGTTAGTGACTTTCCTATGGTAAAATATACTGCATCCTTAGAATTTGAGATTGGATTGAAGATAATTTATTGCGTTGGTTACTCATTTGATATAGACTTTTAAATCACCAAATGTGTCCAGAATTTGACCCATAATATTCTGAGTTGTTGCCAATGAAATAGCCTTGTGATAGCTGCATGATCTTTTCTTCTGTAAATGTAAAGACCTTAGTGTTTGGTCCTTGCACATTGAAATAAGGTTATTGAATCCAATGTTTTTATGTGCTGAATGAGTTTGATTCTCTTGATTTGGTTTTTGATTTGTTTGCCTGATTTCATGCTCATCTGGGAACAGGCTTAAGGCATGACCTAATAAAAAGAAACGTGGCTCATAATAGTTGGCTAAGATCCTTTCTCTTCTTTGTCTATGTAGGTTTGAATATTGAAGTTGATAGAATTTTGGAGATTGCTTGTGTGATCACAGATGGAAATTTAACTAAGTCAATTGAGGTAAGATCAGACTTCCTTCTTTTTTTCTTTTTCTTTCTTTTTTTTTAAAAGTATCATTCTATTCCATTTGCAGATGATTTTTAGCTCTTTTTGTTGTTTGTCGTGTTGCTACAGTTATTGATATCTCGTCTTTGTGATATGACTATTGTTTCACTCTCCTGCATAACTAATTAATTTTCCATCTTTTTTTCTACAGGGTCCTGATTTGGTTATTCATCAAACCAAGGAGTGCCTTGATAAAATGGGAGAATGGTGTCAAGAACATCATTCAGAAAGTGGTATTAACATCGCATGTGTTGTTACCTTTCATGAAATTGAAATATGTCAACTAAAACATCAACAACTTATGGTTTTAGAAAATAGGGTAAATTACAGAAACTACCCTGAGCTTTGGCCTATTTACAAAAAAAAAAAACCTCTATGTTTTGAAATTACAAATACAACTTAGTGGGTTTTTTTGTAAATAGCTGAAACCTCAAGAGTAGTTTCTGTAATTTACCCTAGAAAATACTACTCCTTCTTTTTATAGAAGGCTGACTTTTCTGGTCACTTGACCATTTTTTTAGTAAAAATAGCCCCAAAGCAATTAGCTTGAACAAAAAACACTTGCAAATTAATATGTTTACACATGACAACATTTACTGTTTTTTAGTGTCATTTCCTAAAATGAAGTAAATAGCAATTAGTATTAGTTTGTATTTCTGAGAATGGACGAACTGACCAAAACAGTTACTAGTCTCAGACTTCAAAAGGCAGGGAGTATATTTTATTGATTTTAAGGTTCCATTGCTAGTGACACAAGTTCTATTGGTCCTTAGGTTTGACGGAGAAGGTTCTTCAAAGTACAATAAGTGAACAAGAAGCTGAAAAGCAGGTAATTACCACCTTTTTACTCCTACAAATCAGGCCTTATATCCATGTCATACCAAAAAAAAGAAAATGTATAAATCACTAAGGTTCCGTATTGCACCCTCTCATAGAGTTTGTCTATAATTATTTCCTAAAGGAATTGTTGGACAATTTTCATCTGTGGCTGTCTTTTCAACCCAAGTAAGCAAAAGGAATTGGACCAAACCGCTGACATTGTCTTTTATGTAGCACATCATTGTTCCCTGCATGGACGTGAGCTGGGAAGACTTCTAATATTACCTGTGGGTAGCAATATCAATACCTGAGTCCCAAAATGTTTGTCTCCAGCATTAGGATCTGTAGGTGCATTAGTGTTTGTGCATTAGTTGTCTTCTTGGCTTCTCAAGTAAATACTAATCAAATGTAAGATTGACAAACACTCTGCAATTCTGCCAGCTGAATGCTAAGTGATCTGATATTGAAAATATATTGGAATTCTTTATAAAGATTCATTTCACATTTCTCATCTGAGATTGGGAAAAGTTAGTCCCTTTTACTTACTGGCATGTGACAAAATCTAAATATATGAAAAGGTCAAGGTTAATAAAAGGTCAGATGACTGGAATTTGTGGTCATTTTATTCTGATTAAAGTGTCCTCAGGATTGGTGTGAGTTATCAACTCTTCTCAAATCCTATCCTACTATGTGGCGGGGCATGTACAAATTTTATTTATGGCTTATCTTCTGCTATAGTGACTGCGCGTTTCTGACATGTTACTCTCCATAACTATAATATTGCCTAAGAACGATTTTAGGTAACATGATAAGAGTGGGTTTCATGCATTATAATTAATCAGGCTATATTGGAGATGGCAAAGTTATATATATATATATATATATATATTCAACATTACAAGTGTACTTAGGTCAGCCAAATTAAACTTATTAATGAAATGCACATTTTACTGCAGATGGCTCTAGAAAAGTTCATGCCGCAGTTAGTCTTTTATTGGTGATTGAACTACCTAATTGACCATGAAATCTCAAAATGCTCGATTTTCCTTTGTAATTGCTTTCCTTGGTTTGAAAATGAGTTTATACCCTCTTCAAATGATATTTTGAACTTTAGGACTTAAATGCTATGAGATTTTCTTTCTTATATCATTAAAGAGGTTCCATCAGCACCTCAATAAAGAATGAAGGATTTATGCACGCACTAAAAGAGTGATGGAATTCACTTGAAGATAATATCTAACTGCTTAGTTTTTTGCATCCCAATACAACCCTATTTATGGAATTAATACCAAGCACTTTTCATAGTATTCATTTCAGATAATGTAAGATATATGTAGTCTGCTGGAGATAATGGACAGTATAGAAATGTCTCTACTATACCTTCTGTATTAGTTGACTAATCCACTACCCTATTTTCATCTCAGCAGTAAATTGCCTATTATACTTGTCAATATATCTTATTATTTTTAAGGTTGAAGGTAATAACAACATTATCTAAATAAACCTACTTTTAGCATGTGAGAGTTTATTATGAGGGAGTAATTAGGTTGCTATCTCCATCTTGCAAATTCCCATAAATAAACAATCCAAGTAATATTTATCCACTGGATGTGGATGTGACCAGTGCTACATCTTCTTTTCCTAAAATTTCTTTTGTGTTTATGTAACTTTTTGTTTGTCTATATGAGTAATACTGTGATTGCTGGCCGGGCTACTTTTCTTGACTTCAGCATACAGATAAAGTTTGGCATTGGTCGAGATTGAGTGTTCCAAACTTGATCCTCGATTGTATATTTTGTTGCATACTTGTGGTGTTATACAAACCAATTCTGCTCTCAAATAAAACAAGTTTTTCTGCATTGATCTATATAGGTTATTGAATTTGTCAAGAGACACGTGGGCACATATACACCTCTTATTGCTGGAAATTCTGTCTATATGGATCTTCTATTTTTAAGGGTAAGGAAACTTCAACTAGCTTTTACTATATCATTTTGAACTATTTTATTTTTTTCAACTTAACATACAACTGAATTGGTATGAATGTTTTATACCACATAAGATCTGTCATTTGTGCAAAACTTGGGAACCAATTAATTTCTTTATTACCTAATTATTTTCTAGGGAAAAGGACGTGAAGATGAGAAACAATGAATCCGGCTACTTAGCAAAAGGAAAAAGAAGTTTTTAATAAATGATAAGAAAGACTTAAAAGTCACATTCTCCACAGTGACTATTATATATGGATGTCTTTTAATCTTTTAGTTGTTTCTTGGACATTTTAGAATGTTGGTATTCTTGCACTACAGTTATGTAAAACATGCAAGCAATAAACTACAAATATATGGATATCTTTTAGGGGTTGATTGATAATGTTGAAATAGGTCGGGAATAGAATGAACATTCCTAAGTTCATTCCAAATCCTATGCTTGGTATAATTAACCACTGGGTATACCCATTCCTCAGGGAATCACAGATCCCAAAAGTAAGGATTAGCCATTCCACATCACCCCCAACGGTTTGGGTATTCCTAATAGGTTGGAAATGAACCAATATTTTTATTGCTACAACTTTAAGGTTGCAAACTCAAGTGCAGGTTGTGTTAAGTAATGAATTTCTCGGGAGTCTGAGGTCGATCCATTGGGAATCAGGATTATATTTCTTAAAAGATGGGCTTTATGTGGTTTAGAATATAAAGAAAAAATTATGCTATAACTAAGAAATCAAAGTAATAAAAATATTGAGGATTATTGGATTAAGGATCCACTCTTGAGATTTGGATAGAAGAATGATTTTTTTTTTAACCTTTTTTAAATGCCATAATTAGAATCCATATATAATAAAGGTTCCAATGGGAAGATGTTATCAAATAGCTCATGCATTAAGATAATCATGATATTGTCTTACTGTTTGCAAATTATCTCTTAACACTAATATTTGTTTATGGGATCAAGTACTTATGCACACATTTGTCTACAACAAATCGAGGTTTCACATTACCAGTCGGTGGGGTAGAATCGTACAATAAGTTAAATGAACCCAAATATTTGTTGTGCCATTGGAGATACATATATCAAGAGTCACCACAAAACAAGAAAAGTTTTAACGCCAACACTTATTTATGGGATAAAGTATTTATTCACACCTTTGTCTACAATAAATTAAAGTTTCATATTAGCAGTTGGTGGGGTAGAACCGTACTATAAACTAAATGAACCAAAGTATTTGTTATGTCATTTGAGATATATAAATTAAGAATCACCACAAAAGGAGGGTTTCAATAAAAAATTAAAACAATAATACAAAACAATTAAACATTATACACCTTTATAACCGTTCCTCTTTCTCCATTGAGAGGTTCACCATTTCTCCTCAGTTAAATGAAATTTAAAAAGACGTAATGAAAGTAGAAAAAACTAAAAATAGAAAAAAACTAAATAATACACTTCTATTGTTATTAGAAAATTTAGCCTAAAAAAACAACAATAAAATTTTATTTCTCCCACTAAGGTTTTTGTGTATCTTGAATGACATCCAAAAGCCCCTATTTATAGTAAAAGAGTGCCTAAATTGGCATATCCAAATGCACTCCAAATTAACTTCAAATGTGCTATAAATTCACATGTCCTTGTCAGATACAAATTTTGTCACACATTTTTCTCTATACAATCAGCTGAATTTGGAAAAGTGATCAACATGAAAGTTGTAGATTTGTTTGTTAGCTTCATTTTCCAACTTTAATCACCTAATTTCAACCATTAGGGAGAAAGTTATGCTTGATTTTAAAAAATGTGTCAGCATAAATAGATCATTTTCAATGCACGTACTTCGACGAATTTTCTGTTATAATCAAAGCTGAATTATGCCGAGCTTCCAACAACAAAGTTGCAGTTATATCTCTTGGCTTTCAAATGAAGCAAGACTCAGGTCCATAGGGCTTTTGAGCATGGAGTTATGCCTAAAATACGAAAACTGTATAAGTCTGAAAACATGCTTATTTTGAATTTAATGCAAGTCCAACAATTACTTGCAAAGTTCAAGTGATTTCTTGCATATATTTTAATCTACATATAATGGAGTTAGGCAAAAATGACCATTTTTTTCTAATTGTGATGCTTTTTTAATCCAATGAAATATTATCTCCCAATTTACTTACGAAACGTGTTGTCTTCTTCGATTTTATTTTGGATCTTCTTGATCTCTTTTTGTTCATTTATTCCCTAAGACAAAATATTAATAAAACTATAATATTAACAAAAATAAAGTAAGGAAAGTATAAATGATTTGATACTTAAATATATCAAATTATGCACTTATCATTTATATTACTAAAATAACGTTTATTCATGTTGGCTACTATACTACAGATGTTTAAAGCATGCATCAGCTAATAAAGAAGCACATATTGCTGCTTTTGGTTGAATCATGTTTTGGCCTGTGGTATTTTGTTCTCAAAGATATAGTTCTATAAGACTCTGATATTTTCAATTTTAAGTATACTCATTTTTGTGGGAATATTTAGGTATCAACAAAATACATAATGTTATCTTCTTCTTGTCTTCTGACCTTTTGGATTTTGCTTGCTATGAAGCTTTCTGGTTGTCATATTCTATTGAATTTTCCTGTGGCAGAAATACATGCCAGATTTGGCCGCCCTTTTCTCTCATGTTCTTGTTGATGTCAGCAGTGTCAAGGCATTATGTCTCCGTTGGTACCCAAGAGGTGACAATTTCGCTCCTCTTCAATTCAAGCAAAGGATAATGTTGATTTTTTGTTTTTACTCCCTATTTTCTCACTTTCTTGTTTGCACAATTACTCATTCGCATTATTGACCAACCTGATCCCTCTTGAGGATATAAAGATACAGAATATAGTTGAAAAGAAGTATTATCTTTTGCTACTATAGAAGTAGCAACCTTCATTCTCTCAACTGAATTTGTGATACCTTTCTACGTGAATGACTTCTTTTGATAGACAAGAAAAAGGCTCCTCAAAAGGAAAACAAACACAGAGCATTGGATGACATCAAGGAGAGCATAGCAGAACTTAAATTCTACAAGGACCAGATATTCAAACCCTCCAAGTCGAAGAAATGATAGAGAGATTGCATTTTAGGTTGCAAAGCTCTTTCGTCTGAGCCAAGCATCAGCTACTGCAGCTCCGTGTAAAAAAGATGCATTTTCACCTGCTTGTCTGGAATGAGGAATTCAGTATGGATTATTACATAGGGATATGGTTTGGATATGTGAAGTCTGTGAGAACCAGCATGTAACTATTCAAGTGAATCTAAAGCAAGCCGTTGCTCCAGATATGTACTTGTTCTGTTTTAGCTTGTATTCTACTGTTTCTTAATAAGTTTCTCCACTGTACAATGATTGCACGACTTGTATACCGATCTGAGACCCTCTCTCCCGATGTTTCTTGTGAATTTGGATGATTTGTGTTGGTTGTAATTTTGTGGATTTTCAGGAACTGCGGACTTCACGGCATTTGGGAGTATGGAAACATTGCTTGCTCGCTGGAATTTATTCCAGCAAGCAAAGGAATAATATAAACGAAAAAATAAACCGTTACTAGAGTTTAATGTTATTTTATTTAAAACAAAGACCTTCAAAAACTGTACTTGCATTGAGTCAGCTTGTAAAATTCTTAAAATTGTCATAAGAACATTTGGCAAAAATTTATGAAATGAGCTTATAAGTTATTAAAATAA
The DNA here is from genome assembly GCA_019321725.1 of Paulownia fortunei. Classification (NCBI taxonomy): domain Eukaryota; kingdom Viridiplantae; phylum Streptophyta; class Magnoliopsida; order Lamiales; family Paulowniaceae; genus Paulownia; species Paulownia fortunei. Next base: position 6,998,810 of record CM033109.1, on the reverse strand, counting down.
ATTAAAGAGAAATTAATTAATTTATTAAATTTTTAATACACTCTTTTAGCTTGATCTGATATATTACAAAATATCATTATTAATATTTTACTAGTCGTATTTTATTCGAACTTTTCAAATTCAAAAGCTTATTTTTAGAGTTTGAAATGAGTATTGCCAAACACTATCAAATAATACCGATTACAAAACCTGTGGACTTTAAGCAGAAATCTAAAACTAAAATAAGAAAATAAATTCAAATAACTCCAGCTGCATCAGAATTCCTTAAACGAAGATCTTTCAATCTGATTTTTAAAAATCTTCATTCTTGGATTCAAAACTGTCTAGACCTTCATTCTGATTTTCAACAGATTAAAATTTTTGATTCTTGGATTAAAAACATTGTCTCCACTTTCATTCTGATTTTAAGCAGATTAAAATTTTTGATTCTTGGATTAAAAACATTGTCTCCACTTTCATTCTGATTTTAAGCAGATTAAAAATCTTGATTCTTGGACTCAAAACTGTCTCGACGACTTATAATTCAATTTCTATTTAAAAATTATTATGTTTCTCAATACTCGTATGCATTGGATTTTCAGTGTCAATCCAGTCACTTTATCACATTTATCACTGAGAATTGTCTGATCTCAATTTCTTGGTTCATCCAATTAGATATTTAATTACCTAAACAATTTTCTGAAAGCTCAAGTTTGAAAATAAATGTGGGCTTCATCACATTTAAATATATATACACATATATATATGTGTGTGGCTGTGTGTGTGTGTTGTATGTGGGTACTGTTACTACAACAGAAAAGTAGCTATGGAGATTTCCTAATCCAGCGTCAATCCAAACAAGCTTTATTTTTACTGTGACTATGTATTATGTAAATTCATAAATTTTGTGCTTTGATTTCGTTTCTCCTAAAAAACAAAAAAGCCCTAAAATCAAAATATTCAATATAAATAAAAAGACATTGCGAGATACACACAATGAACCTAATAGTTGCAGCAATTTTCACAAGAGTTCCTTTTGGTATAAATCAAAGCATTCTCAAAGGTTTCCACCATCTTAAATTTATTGAAGTTTAAGAAGAGAATATCATGCACGTCATTGCAGTTATCACATGGTCGCAATTACACTCTTCTATGTCTAAATATTGTCAACTTCATACTATATATTCCACGATCATGTAGAAAAATCAGCAGCAAAAGTGTTTCAGGCCCAACGCAGATGTATACAATAGTATCAGGATGAGCCTTTGCCAGACGCAACAGTCTCATGCACAGCAGAAAAGTCAAGGTCCCCCAGTCCCATGCTTCTGGCTTTTTTGAATGCCTAATTGCAAAGGAAAGGGAATAGAAAGATCATTGCGCACGTATATACCTTTTTGGTTTAACACTAATTCACAAAACTGCATAGTATTGGTCTAATATAGTGATAAACGAACAAGAATGTGAGTGAAGTGGGAGTAAGATAAATTTTCACAAGTATACAGGTTAAGTAGTTTCCTACCTCATTAGCAGCAGCCGCCACTGGCATTGGCACTTCATTTTCATCCCCAAGGGCAAGAGCCAACCTCATATCTTTCTGCTGATGTTTCAGAGGGAAGGCAGGGGAATAACTACCCTGGATCATAGAGGGTCCCTTCAGTTTGAACATTGGATTCGCAATAGCACCAAGATCCTGCCATAGAGAATGCCTGGCGAGTCAGTGAAAACCAAAGAAGTTTGTAAAGACATTGCTGTCGGTCATCTCACCAAAACATTGAAAGAAGTTTTCAGGGTTCAATGTCGTTCGTCTCACCAGTACATCAAGAAGGGTTTGAGGGTTCAGTCCACTTTTGTCAGCCAATACAAGTCCCTCTGAAAATGCATTCATCATACTGCAATGCAGAAATAGTGTGTGGATCATCCAGCCGGCACCATTAGACATCTAAAGACATCTGTAGTAGCATTTTCTACTAATCATGCATATTAGCATAATAAACATGACTTAGTAATAGCCCCATATGCATCTAACCTAAACTGATGAGACACATAAAGGTTAGTATATTCAAGAGGTGTTGAAAAACGTTGAATAGTAGACTATGTAGAACTACTTGACTGCATACACTAGTTCAGTATGAATGCAACAATCTTATCTTAAAACAACAACAAAAATATCTCATAATTATATTTCCTAAACTGTAAATAACAATTTCTAAAAACCATTAACCAGATGGCATGGTGATCATTAAAGCCCAAGCACAATGTACATTCTCAGAATAGCTGGTTGTATTGCATTACTCCAACACAGAGCTTAGTTTGCGATTGGTGGATTTTAATTACCTAAACAACATATATATGGTCCGGAAAACAAGCCAAAGTTTGACATATTCTTTCAATTATTACGACTGTTCCTAATAAACTTTATGAAGTACCCCCATAAAACAGGTATCCTATCACACTTCATATAAAAGTAAATGTCCTAGTTTGACATGGCACAAGCTCTTAGTAAAGATTAAATATTGTGAACTTCCAATTTCCCCCCTGCATAGATGTGGAAAAATGTCTTCAAATTATGCAAAGGAGCGTAACATGGCCTCATGCCTTTGCATTTAAAAGGATTAATGTTATACTGAAGGTAGCTTGGAACAGTCATTTGAGAATGAGTTACTTTAAGGAAATTAAACATTATTTTGAGACATCCCAGAAAGAAGATCCAATTTGTGGTGGATGGAGCAATACAGGAAATAATAAGCACTAGCAGTTTTTAAGAAGATGAATTACCTGCCCATTATCATGTTGACAACAAGCTTCATTTTTGCTCCATTTCCAACTTGTCCCAGGAAAAAGGATTTTTTTCCCAATACATCAAAAGCTGGCAGTGCTGCTTCATATAATGCCTACAATTTTAAACAAATAGTAGACATAAAAGTATATTCATATCCAGGAAAAATTGGGCAATTCGACTACATTAATTGCAGCATTCAGGTACAATCAGAGAACACTCATCTGTTTGAAAAACAAAGCATCTACTAAAGAATCAAGGTACAATCAGATAGTTTAACTTTGTTTGAAACATTTATATGCCCTCAGTAAAGGTTTACAGTCCTATTTGAAGTTCTATTTTAGAACCCAAATGACCATGTCATATATCACTTGCTCCATCTAAACTTTGAAAATATTTTGGAGTTAAAGTCAAATGAACTTCAAATTCTTTCATGTGACATTGGAGACCATAATGCAGTAGTGCACATGAAGAATAATTCTTTGAAACATATAATACCTCATAATGCTAAGCTGTTCATATCACACTAATTGTGTTTGCTAAAAGAGAGGAAGGGGAGGAATGGGGAAACTCCAAACTCTGATTGGGAAAGCAGGCAAATGAAAGGAGGCATCCACATACCTTTTTCCAATAAGGGTTTGAAATTGTTTTCTGTTCCCATTTACTCCTTCCATTCAATGCAAGAGGACCTTTACAAGGCCGCCTAACTAGCCAAGGGATCACGTGTAAATGAAAAACGTAAGTAATATAACAAGAGCTCTCACCTTTTCTCCAGCAGAAAGGATTACTAGTTGACCATCCTCAGCAGGCTTTTTGCTACCAGATACCGGAGCTTCAAGGAAATAACCACCCTTTGATGTGATTGCCTGAAACCATCGCAGAATATATGTCATGATGATCCACCTGCAATAACCTTTCTTATTCTTTTCGCTACTTTCATCTAATTTAAATACTTTGCACATAATAAGCTGCAGTCTGAAAATACAAAAACATAAAAAGACTGAGTTCCTATTTGATATATGAACAATCATCAAATGGAGTTTAATGATATCAATAGATAGGAAACCTCTAAGAATTAAGCGACTGTATTTCATTTTTTAGCATGAAAGCAACTCGGGTGAATCCTCATTCAGGTAAAAAGGAGCTCAAATAAATAAAATATCACAAATAATGATAAGGCCCAACTCTTAAATTATGAAATATTTTGAAGGTTGGATAATCAAATCCAAATAGTGATATAGGTTTCACTCAAAGTCATGCATGTAATTATATGTTGTGCTTAATATCAAGAATTGTAAGGCAGACATTTTCACCCTCAAGAAAAGTCTGTGAAGTATAATGAAATTCAAAGAAGCAAATTTGAGTTTCGGAATTGAGATATTAAGCAAGCAGGGATTGCAGCCTTTAATTTTAGAGAGAGGAAAAATTATGAGGCAGGAAATTTCAACCTCACTGATCTTTGAAGAAGTCTCAGCATCAACAGTTGACATGTCAATGTAACCTTTTCCAGAACAAATTTGCTCCAGAACACCATCTTCATCAAAAACCACCTAATTGACCAGAATTCTTAACTGAGATAGTCCATATCAAATAGTAATAACACCTGATAAAGGAGCATAATTGACTAACCGATACAGCTGCAGCAGGATCAGACAACATTGCAATAGTGTACTTGCATTTCTTAATTACTGCTGAAGGAGTTTCTCCTATAGTAGCTCCATGCTCCACCAACTCATCACACTGCCACATAAGTGATGTTCTGAGTGAATAGACTGCCATGCTTGACGTGGGAAATGAACACATTGCTCAGTATAAAGGTATTAAACCCCCTAAGAAAACAAAATAATGAGGGGTGTGGGGCAAGAAGTAATGAATTTTCTTGGCCAAGAATCTCAATAATAAACCTGAAAGGATTGATAATAGTTTTCCTATGGCCAAATATGACATCTCCTGGCTCTGTTCCCAAAAGGTTACCAGAACATTTTTACTTTGCTTGAGTTGCTTTGGCCATATCCTATCTAAATGTGTTTTCCATATTTCCAAACGTTCAAGGGCATAAAAGCTTTAGGAAATAAAAAGATGCACATATAGATTAGAGTGAAAGAAAATAAATTAAAAGAATAAACATATTCTAAACAATAGTGCATAAAATGAGATTTGTTAGTCACCTAGAGAATGGAAGTGAAAAACTAATTCACTTTTAAGTATAAGTTTCCGTTCTACTTCAAATAGAACTAAATCGGGGTGATCAAAATCAAACAATTTTTGCTCAAGCTATGACTCTCTCTGAAATTCAAGTTCCCCCTCCATCAATGGCAAGGCGACCTCAACAACGAGCAGGCGACAATGGGCCCACGCATTACTCATTTTCCAGAAATCAAATTACAAATGGAGCTTAAGAATTGATATTTATCAAACGCACTAGATATACAATGAAAAGAGCCTGCAAGTAATATCTTTGCAGGGAGCAAATTGGCAGCAATAATCAACACGAAATATCTTCTACTTTTTGCACGAATACTTTAACTTGAGACAGATTGGAAAATAACCAAGAGAAATTCTTTGGATCCGACCAAGAACTCCTCGGCTTATTTACGATTGAGATTAATTTCGAGAAAAAGTTAAAGTTGTACCCGCGAGAGAGTGCGGTTCCAAACAGTGAGCTTAAAGCCATGGCGAAGCAAGTTCATCGACATGGCTTTCCCCATTATTCCCAACCCCAAGAACCCAATTTCCTCCATCTCTCTCTCTCTCTGTCTCTCTCTCTCACACACACACACACACACACTCTCTCTCTTGTGAGTGTGTCTTCAAGATTTGGATAAATGGAGGCCCCAAAAAAGCAAAAAAACACTCTCAAGCCGTCTGCACTATCTCTACAAAACAATCCACCCTGTATAATGTACAAATACTACCACCCCCTCACCAAAGATTCTTGAATAAATAAAACTGCAATCATTCCACCATTAATAATTCTATAAATTAAGAATCAGAAAATGTTATTTTTCTTTGATGGGTTTTTTATTTAATAATTGATGAAAATCATTTTCATTTTTTTTAATCTTTTTTTGTGGGTATTCATGTGCTTGTCCTTTGCTTATTGGTGAAGAGTTGATGGTGGGGCCCGCGATCCATGCCACGTCATCGCAGCTTTTCTTCCACTCGTTTGGTTCTGTTTTCTGATTCGCGGGTTCAGCTGTGGGCCGCTTCCGCTTTTGTGGGAGAGGAGTAGGAGAAATTATCTGCCGTGTGCCGGTCCATGAGAAAACTTTGCGCCAGCTTTTTTATGTTTTTTCCACTGAAATAGAAACTCAGGCCCGTTTATTATAGGCCCCAGTCAATTGGTTGGGTCCAGCCCACGAACTGGAGAGCCCAATGAGCTTCATGTTTTGGGCTTAAAGAGGTACAACAATTAATTGGGCTGGACTTTTCCTAAACCCCAAGTCCAGCTGGGGCTCTGTAGGGATTATGCCGGGCCTGGGCTAGGCCATTTTGCATGACGAGTTTCTTTTTATTTGAGGTTTATTTTTTTAAATCTTCCTTTTCTTATGGTAATTTATTGTCTTAAATATTTCAAGTTTAGTTTTGAATTTTCCTTTCGTTGATAGAAAATTTATCACCCTGAGATTAGTTTTGAATTTCAAAACTAAATTGAATAAATATAATATAATAATTAAAATACGTATATATATATATGCATATTAATGAATAGGATATTTTAAAAATATTTTAGAGAAAAATAATTAAATATTTACTTTTATTTTTTGGGGAATGAAAACATTGACCCCAAATGAAAACCAATCTAAATCATACCTTTTTATATGAAAACTTACTTCTTCCCATCCAAACTACAAGGCCAAAACTATAATGCACGTTTAGAATAGGGCTAATCAATTTTAAAAAAAAAAACGGCTCGAACTCATTGCATTGCATTGCTGTGGTTGATTTGTTATATATATCGTATTTAAAAAACTAAAATCAAAATTTTATTCAAATTGTATCACACCACTATTTAATTTATAAATTTAGTTTAGTTACTTAATAAATTATATTAATTAAGATTAATTTTGGTGGTTGCAATTTATTTATCTCATCTATATCAAGTGGTTGATTGCTTTCTAAGTGGATGAGAAATTAAGTGTTAATCAATAATTTATGTTTAAACTATATATGAATTTAAAAGAAAAAAAAATTGATAACATCGGTAAAAATGAACTTCATGTAGTAATATTTTATATTATCTATAATCCATAGTTTAAGTTGAATAATATGATATATATGGCCTAAAAAAGTACTTTTTTTCTTTTACTTATTATTTTTTTTGTTAGTTAAAACTGTCAAATCATCTGAAATCATTTGTCCGCTCAAAAATATATTTTTATAATAAACCACAACTTAAAATTAAATTTTTTAATAAAATCGCACGTGATAATTCAATTATAAATTAATAATAAAAAAATACAAATCAAAACCATAATTACCCCTAATTTAAAATCCAACATAGCTCAAAACCCTCACAAACATTTAGAAGCCGAGTTACAAATTCGACACAACTGAATGGCTTACAACTATGCGTAGCCCTACTTGCCTTTTCTATTATCATTTCATGCAATTTTCGTATCTATTCATTTAGGTTTGGCATGAATGACTACGAGCCCGTTTGGTTTTATTTTCAAATTAATTCAAGATAATTTTTTTGAGAAAGATGCAAGTTGACTCTTATATCTTTCCAACCTGTAAATTTGATAAAAAAAGTATTATCATTATTGCAATAATAATAATTATTATCATTACATTGGTGTTTTGAGAACTAAGAAGCATGAGTGTCTTAATACATACTACGATTTTTTATTTTTTTTTAATATAGGTTTTGAAATTATAAAAAATGTTGAGCTTTGTTTGCTTTTGCTTCAAATTCAGTTTCATAATTTCAGTGTTTTTGAAAAATGAAATTAAAATACAAATATTGAATCTTCCAAAACAATTTTCATCCTTCCCAATTATTACAAAAAATAAATTATGATCATTATCATACATATATATTTTACATATAATTAAATCATTCTATCAATAAAAAATATATAATCACATCATCCAATCATTAAATTAATTTAAAAATAATATATAATAATGTAAAATAATAATATAACACTACTAATCATACAAAACACAACATTTGTCGTATAAATTATTATTTTTTAAATTAAAATCAACACATATATCATAATTTCAATATTTTTAAAAATTATTATTTTTTAATTATTTTAAACAAAAATATTAAAATTGAAACAGAACTAATTTCAAGCATTTATTTTTCTTTTTAGTTGTTGGGTTATGAGGCAAAGTTCAAATACTCGTAATAAAAGTAGAAGCATGACCCCCTTACACTTTAAAGCCCACTACTTAGCGGGAAAATTACACTCCCCACTCATCATTTCAAATTTCCGCGAACGGCACCACCACTCGCCGCCGCCGAACGCCGTATTCACGATGAAGAGATGCAGACAAGCAGAATCCAGAAACAAAGCGACGGTCGATGTTGATGTTGTCGACATAGAGGATATCAGTTTCAACGGAAAGGAAATTCCGAAAATTAGGGCTTCTTTGCTGGAATGGTACGATGAAAATCGAAGGGATTTACCTTGGAGAAGAATAAGCAACGGAGAAAATGATGTTGGTGTTGAAGAGAGAGAAAGGAGGGCGTACGCGGTGTGGGTATCTGAGGTGATGCTTCAGCAAACTAGGGTTCAAACTGTCATTGACTACTTCAATCGCTGGATGGAAAAATGGCCTACGATTCACCATCTTGCTCAGGCTTCTATTGAGGTATGAATATTTTTCCCACCACATTTTCGTTTTAATTAGTTGAATGCTTATTTTCTTTGTCTAATTGAAATGATTGTGATATTTCTGCTGTGTTGTGTGAGCAGGAGGTGAATGAGATGTGGGCGGGCTTGGGTTACTATAGACGGGCCCGGTTTTTGCTTGAGGTCAGCGTTTCTATGGATTTAGGCATTCATTTTTTTGGATGCTACGCTTCTAATTGATGTCATATTAAGTTACTGCTTAGTTTCTCTATATAGTTTTGATTACCAGTTTTCACAAGCAGAATGCGCCTAAGAGAAACAATTAGTTTATGTTATCATGCACTTTTTGTGCTTCTTAGATTTGGTGTGGGAAAAAAGAAAAATGAAAGGACTTTAGGTTCTCATTTGTGAATTTACTGAAGATTTTCATTAAGATGTAATTTGGGGACGATTAAAGCTTGGAGATCAATAATACCTCTTAACTGCAGCTGTTTTTCCATTGAGGTTATTCCAAGTTATCTGTCCACTGTTACTGAGGATAGCCAACCTGTTCTATCTTTCTTGATGCAAAATAACTGCTCAGCTTCTTTAAGTGCCTGCTGAGGTTATAGCTGTACCTGTGTTCCCATCTCTATAACATGACACATGATTGTAATGAGCAAGTCATTTTCAATTTACTAATGTTAATTTTTTTTCCTGGTAAAATGTTTGCATCTGTCCAATCACCAGAAAAGCAATATTATTTCCCAGATTACATTTTTGGGAATATTTTAGGTTGAAAAATGGAGCTTACTTTGTTTTGTGAATCTAATAGTCAATCAGGTTTTATGAAAGCCGAATCGAGAAATTATAAGTTTGATCACAGCATCTTCACTTCTTTTACCTTGTTTGGTGGGCTGGGGAAATAGGGTGTTTGCAAGTTTATGAACATTAAAATAGCAAATGGATGTAGGATATTTATTGGCACTTCATGTCTTTAGCGACTAAAACATGCTGTAGGGAGCTAAAATGATTGTTGAAGGTGGAGGTGAGTTCCCAAAAACAGCATCTTCTCTTCAGATGGTCAAAGGAATTGGAAACTACACTGCCGGAGCAATTGCATCTATTGCCTTTGAGGAGGTTAGTGGTGTACATTTTCCCTAGATCCCGTCATGAGCCTCTTCGGTAGTTAACTAATGTGAGTGTGCTATTTAGGCAGTGCCAGTGGTTGATGGAAACGTAGTCAGAGTGATTACTAGGTTGAAGGCTATATCTGCCAATCCAAAAAACTCAACAACAGTCAAGAATATATGGTAAGATTATGATTACACCTGATTGCCTTACTGATGTTTATGACTGGACAAGCTGATGCCATATTCTCTTTCTCTCATGCATGCACACAGACACTGCACAAACAAGTCTTTCCAGTCATAGACACACATAAAGCCTAAGGCTGTGAATGAATGTCATATCCATTTGAAAAATTGATTCTATGGGAAAAGTATGCAAAAAGTAACTTTATTGAAATTAGAATAGTTTTGAAAATGTGTTTAAATGATATGTTATGTTATGAAAAAATCCCAAAAAAACATCTTGGTAATAATTCTTGGAGATTTCATAGTGGCAGTTGTCTTTATCTGAGTTTTTCATATGTGCATGCATATGAATATAAATGTAATATTTGACTGTTACTGAATTTGGTTATTAAAGTGTGTGTTTATTTATTTAGTGAGTAATTAATTTTTTTGATATTTATTTATTTATTTGTTTATTTCTCTCTTTTTTAAAAATTTATTTATATGTATTTATCTGGTTGCTTGCTTTTTATTTACTTAACTTCGTTATTGATTTGTTTATTTATTTTATTATTGTATGCTACTTTATATATACACTTATATATGTGTGTATATGTATACATGTCTATATGCATATTATTTTATTAACTATTCTTTATTAGAATGTTTTGGCATTATAATATTTTATTAAGTTATATTTACAAAGCATTTCCGTATTCTCTTTAAGAATGGCCCCTACACCCCCCCTCAAAAAAAAAAAAAAAAAAAAAGTAAAAAAAGAACTAAAACCATCATTTTGTACAGTAAAATGTCCACAATCCAAACAGAGCATCTGTGAGAAAAAGTTTCGAGAGTGAAATTACAACATCAACAAACTATAGATGCATGGGAGGTAAAGCCAAAATTACAAATTGATCAAAGTATGCATCAATCATCAATTCATCGACATGTCAACACCCACCCAGCCTCCTCCGCTTTGTCCATTATGTAAATGTCATCATCGCATTGGACGGTCACCTCTCCCTTGGGGTTGATCAGCTTAACATTATAGGTTGCCATGCATGTCACTCTGACGAGATGGACGACTGTTCCACTCCTCTCATGGTTGACACTAAGCTCGAGCCCATTGATCTATGAGACTATTGACTTGGGCCGCGAGATATGGGCAGAGTGGGTCTTATTGCTTACCTAGCGTTGTTTGAGGGTGAAGGGGTTGTCATTGAATTAGAGCTTAACACTGACTAGTTGTCGAAGGAAGCCATTTTAGCTGATGGATTCTGGGAGAGAAAATGCATGTCAGGCACTGGCGTGGGTGTGTGACGGGAAGGGGGAGTGATTTGTTTATTGAGGAAGCCATGCCTTGAATCCAACCCTGAAAAGTAAAAATTACTTTTCATATTTTATATATCTCCTTTTTCAGACAACAAATCTGACGGGGGATTTTTCTTCAGAAAATTGCAACATTTTCCAACTCTTGCAGATATTAGGTGGGAGATAGGTTTATGGGAAGTTTCTCCCAATAAATGCCAAACACACTGGTTTTAATCCGTCCTCAGATACAGTTTTCAAAGAAGAGGTGGCCGTTCCATCACAGCGTAATTTTCAATGTGAAGTTATCAAATGATCTAGGCTGCATTTTTGAATTGATGGATTTGGATTTGGAGTCAGATGGATTTCATCCATTGATTAAATCATGAAAAGCCTTGGCCAAGGATTTGAAGTCCATGGTTTTCACATAATATGCAAAATCAATCAATGATTGAAGATGATTCCCATCAGAATGATTCCAAATCCAACATAATTATTCTAAATGGTTAACAAACTTGTCTAATTATTAAGAATGCCTCAAAAATATCCAAACAATGGCAGTGTTTTTGGCTGTTACTCATTGAAATCTTTGAACCCAATCCTTCAATCCATAGAGACTTTTAGAGTAAAATCTCTTTCATAAACTGACAAATTAACTATACTCAGTCAATGTTAGCTGAACCAATCATGCAATTTGTGTTTATTGACAGAGAATTTTAGTTTTTGTGCGTATTCCATTTTATTGCATCATACATCTTTTTTCCCATGTTTCATATCAACAGCATAACCTTCTTGATAAGCTAATTAAGTATATGAAATAAGATCCAGATGTCTTTTGTAATTTTTAACAAAAAACACTTTCAGCATTAGCACATGTTTTCTGAAGAACTATCTTTATAAATCATTTTCAATAATTTTCTTGTTTTATATTTCCATTGCTTAGGAAACTGGCTAGGCAGTTAGTTTATCCTTCAAGGCCTGGGGATTTCAATCAGGCTGTCATGGAACTTGGTGCGACAGTATGCAGTCCAGCAGCTCCCAGCTGCTCCACCTGTCCTATATCCCATCAGTGTCAAGCACTATCTCTCTCCATGAATCATGAATCAGTTCAAGTCACAGACTATCCAATGAAGGTTGCCAAGGCCAAACAAAGACACGATTTCTCTGCTGTTAGTGTTGTGGAGGTAGTCGAGGAGGGATCTCAATCTGACAGCAGATATCTTCTTGTGAAGAGACCAGATGAGGGGTTGCTGGCTGGACTCTGGGAATTCCCATCTGTTCTATTAGAGGGAGAAGCTGACTTGGCCTCACGGAGAAAGGCAATCGATAGGTTTTTGAAACAATCATTTGATTTAGACATGGAAAAGTCCTGTAAAGTAGTTTTAAGGGAAGAAGTGGGAGTATATGTCCATGTGTTCACTCACATTCGTCTCAAGATGTACATAGAGTTGTTGATTTTGCACTTGACAGGTCTATTCACTAGTCACCCTCTCTCTCCCTTGTCCCTCCCTCCCCCTTTCCTTTGTATCCCAAACTCAAGTATGAAAATTAGTGAGATAGAAATTTACTCAAACATGATTTCTCACAGATTAGTTTTCTTTCTAAATTGACGTGCATTTTGACTCTATTTGGTTTGAAGGTGGGATGGATTTTCTACAAAAAAAGCAAGAGAGCGCAACAATGAAGTGGAAGTATGTTGATAATAAGGCCCTTTCAACTTTGGGGTTGACATCTGGCGTAAGGAAGGTAATGCTGTTTGTAACGTTCAACTATTGTGTTCTACACTGCTAATCTTGTGCTTGTTCAAGTTCTAATTTGAAATAGATTGTTGAACACTCATGCTACAAGCCATTAGCTTAGGACATAGGTTAAAAGACAAAAAGATTTTTTTGTGCAGTGAAACTTGTTTTAGATTTTATTATTTACAGAAATTGGCGAGGCAAAAATTCTGATTTTAAGCTAGTGGGCTCTAACATATAAGATTTCTTTATTCACCTGCTGCTATATTTTTCTGGGTTTGGTTTGATTGTGCCTGGTAAAACTTGTTCGAAGAACATTAGTTACCATTCAATTGCTTATCTTTGGAGCTCTTTCTATTGGCCATTTTTCTTTGCTCTCATACTTCTTTGAAGAGCATCAAAGATGTAATGAAAAAAATGCTTCTAAATCAGGCTTCTCAAATGTAATTTCTACATTTATCTAAGCAATTTTTGATTGAAGAAGTCATCTAAGTATAAATATATTCTTTTTAAGAATGTAACTGTTTCATCTGATTGAGCAAATTTGATATTGGCTAACTGTGGATTAGGATATAGAAGGTGGAGAGACTATTTCTGATCCATCATCCTGCATAGAACACCTTTAAATACTAAGACGAGGATTTACCCTTTATACTTTTCATTTCTCCCTTGTGGTCCTGTCAGCTTGAAATGTGGTTTGTATGCAAAAGGGTGTTAGTCTCAGTTAGAAATCATGTTTCGAATAAAATACCTATTTCAAGTTTCCCTTCTTAGACCAAATATTGCAGGTTGAACTGCGGTTGTGGATATAGGATTGTAAACCCTTTGTGATTCCCGTACACTTAGTTCTTCCTTCCAACATTACAGTTTTCCAACGCCAGTAATGATAGTCTTTTATTTGTTGAAGATAACTGTAGTGTTCAATGGAATTGTGTGGATCATGATTATTGTATTGAGACAAAGCTTTTGAACCGTGCCTCTCCTAATTGTATCATTGGATCTATTTCTTGATATCAACTAGAATGAGTAATCAATTTATGAAGTATCAAAATCTTGAGCATAATCTCATATAATTTTGGGGGAGTTTTTACAACTTCGCACTTTCATTAGCTTGCTGCTGGTCTTTGTAATGCAGGTTTACACCATGATCGAGAAATTCAAGCAGAGTGGGTCCAATTCAGTCCCCGTAAAAACAAGAAAGAAGAAAGGAGAACAAAATTTAAACAAGCAGCGCTGATCTGAATTGCTAATGAAAAGCCTGCCAGTTCGTGAACAATTGATAAATTTTGTTGCAGAAATGCTTCATTGTAAGGAAGGTGGCTTCATTTTGTAGGGAAACCTAAACAATAAGGATGTGCATTCGGTCCGCTTCATGGTACCTTTTCACTACTTCCATTACATTTTCGCTTCTAAGGTAACATTAGTATCAAAGAATACCTCTATTTTAGATTCTAAGGTTTATTTCCAATTTTTAACTAATCCAGCTCTGGTTTTTATGGGGACTTATCCATTGTGTGCCTCACAGGAAGTATTCACTAGTTCGTGCCTAGATTGATGAAGTAACATCATTCATCAAACGTCAAAGTTTGCTTATCATTTACCACCAGGAAGATGTGTAATCATTTTTATGCTAGCCGTTGTGCTGACTATTGCTTCATTTGTCATCCAATCATAACGTATTGAATCTTTTATTTGGTAGATGTAATTATGGAGCCTTACTTATTTAGTGTAAGCTGGAAACTTGTGAAGATCACTAGCTCATCAACTAACTCATTTTATTTGACTGGAAGAAGCTGTAGAAATGTGATCGACTTTGTTGACGACTCTTTCTAATTTTGTCTTTTCCCCTGTGACTATAACTAGTTTTCCTCTTGACATGTACTTTTATTTTGATTGAAAGGGTGAATGTCATATGGTGTGCCCTGGAGATGCGTAGGATTCTGTGCAGTACCAAGTGTCTTGGAGTTAAATAATGATAATTTTAGTTCAGCTTAAAAACTGTGGTCGCTCTATAGTCCATTGGTGCGCTACTACACTACTAGTCGAATCACACAGAATCATGTAGATAGTATTTTTCACCATCCATCCCCTTAATCTATTGGAGATGGTTGTACTTGCTTCATTCAAGAATTTCACATATTTGTGCAAGCAAACGAGCTTTTGGGTGGTGGGGGAGGAGAACCAAAGATAAAAATCTTCTGAAACTGCGAGCGTATTTTTCCAGTTGAAATGGTTCGCCTTCATCACTAGTCAAGAAATCTGAGTTTGCTGACATTTCTTGAAATGACTCACGGCTGTAATACTACAGAATTTTTCTGGATTGGAGGAAAGGTTGAACTTAAGACATCGAACACTCCAAATTAAATACAATAAGTTTCTGTTTTTGTGGGATAAAACAGAGTTAATTCATATGAAAATTTGTTAATATATATTCTGTGAATTAGATAGTGCAGTTATAATCCCTCAGAAACGAGGACATACAGTGAAACAGGGCCTCATTCAGTTAGATTATTGTGCTGATTAAACTAACCCAAAAATTAATCCATGTGATTAAGTGAGATTTCTAAATAAAAAATAATCATAAAATGGTGAAGGAATAAGACCATTCAATAGACCTATGTGTGATATCATTAGGTGGGCCTGTTTGACCCAATAGAGTAGCTATCCAATAGGGTTTCCTCGTGGCCCATTTTAGGCCCCTAATTCAATTTTCACTACCTCAGCCCTCAAGAATGAACTTCAGCATGTGGCCCTTTACATAAACTAAAAATAGGAAAAAATTGTTCAATCTATTGAGCTCAAAAAATCAGTGGCAAGCATGCATTGAACCAATGTGTGGATGATAGAGCTTCTTCCTCTTCCTCCATGTTGCAGTTTAGCAGTATCTAACTAGCTCAAAGTGGAAAGCAAAACAAAAAAATATAAATAATTAAATATGCTTAATTGATTAAAAAGATATAGAGAGTTGAAAGCAAGCTTCTTGTAACTTAAATGGCAACAACTGGAGGATCCATAGCTGTTTTCAGCTGCCCATCTTCTTATTTCAGTCAGAAAGCCAGACCTACAACACCATCATTATCACTGGTATTAATTCAAGATTGCCTTATGTACATGCAAACATTTGTGTGTGAGTGTATATATATATTGTGTGTGTGTGTGATTAATTTCTGTGTGTGTGTGTGTGATTAATTTCTCTCTTTGTGTGTGTGTGATTAATTTCTCTCTTTGTGTGTGTGATTAGTTTTTACAATCATACTTTGCTGTATCAACCAAATTCTTGACACAAGGAAAGAACCTCTACTATTCCTTTGGCCATCAGGAACTCTCAAACATGATTAAAGTTCTGCTCCCCTTCCATCTTGGATTCCAGAAAACTCATTCTAGCATTATTCTCTGATTATATGTTCATAAGCTGATCTTAAAACCCTTCACTTTATAGAGTTTTTTTTTTAAAAGAAAATTATTGTTGGCATTAACCAGGTTTGTTATTACAGGTTGTTAATGTAGTCAACCAACCACGAAACACATGCTGCTTAGCAGTTCAAGAATCATCTACATCCACAGGTGATCTCCGAAGATATCATGGTTTTCATTAGTTATGAAATCTATTCTTGAATTATATGTGTCCCGGGGCAGCATAGATTACACATATAGAATTTGGTCTTATATGTCTTCCTATATACATATATGATGATTGTTAAATCAGTTGCTGCTGAAACAAAGGAGGAAAAAGAGGTGAAAAAGGCGGAGGAAGGCACCACTGCTGCTGCTAAGCCAAAGCCTGCAGCAAAAGCTCCTGCAAAGCCTCTGCCTCAGTTGATGGAGGATGATGTGATCCCTTCACTCAAAGCAATTCTAGAAGCTCAACAAGATATATCCGAGCTCGAACTATCTTTTGATGAAAATAAGGTAAGCTAGTCTTAACTGTGAATTAGTCCCACTAGATTCACAGGCAAACAATGAGGAAACAAATGACAGAAGCAACTGACTTAAATTATGAGATTATGCCATTCGCTGATTTTTGCTTTTGCTGAATTGCATTGTGTGGCAGTTGGAAGGCTCTTTTCTGAAGAAGGGCATTCCTTATTCATTTTGGGCATTCTTCCCTGATGGAAGTATCACTGGTATGTCCCATGATTTTTAAGAGTATTTTGAATGTGATTCTTTCATATAGTCCCAAGTGAAAATCAGTTAGTTGGTATCAGAATGAGGAGTTGAAGAAGGTTTATGTCCCCCTAGTTTATGATGGTACTTCATTTTTATCCTAATAACGACATTGGCTATCATGGTAAACTTTATTTTGTGATGTACTTTCAAATCTTTTTTTAACTAATGAACTGCTAGTTAAGGATGATTTACTCGTGATCAATTACTCGATTAGCAGTTTAGAAGTATCTTATTTTTTGATTACTTTGTGAAGATTTTGCATAAAACCAATATGTTTGACAGGGCCAAAGGGTTTCTCTATATCCTCATATGGTTCAGAAGTGAGCACTGTGGAACCATTTCTTGTTGATGAGAAGAAACCTACAGCAAAACATGTTGTATTCTGGGTTGAGAAGCGTTTGGCTGCTCAAGGAATAATCCCTGTTTGGAAAGACTGATAAGAGCCTGCAATCAAAATCCAGAACAATTTTCAGCTCTTGCTGTGATTTTTCGTTTTCGCTTCCTGTAAATGAAATTACTTGTTAATATTACCTACACTCATTTATCATTTTTTTTTCCACACCAAATGTTTGATTTAGAGATTTCCACCATCCGAGACACTGCTAACTGGTGGAAAATGGTGTGTTGTTTTTCATGTTAGAACATCCATATTGTTCTGCCCTTCTGTTGCAATCTTCTCAAAGATGCCAAAATTATGATATATTTCTCATATGCAACCCATTGCAGAAATACTCATATCTGAGTCCTTGAGCGAGATGTAAACTAGTGACTGAAGTAAAACCAAGATCTCTTTCTGGATAACAACAAAGTGATAGCCTAGTGGATCTGGTACAGTTTTTCCCACAAAAAAGTCGCAAGTTGGTATGCGGTAGTAGTACTTGAATTAGTCACTTTATATATCTGTGGCATGGTGGAAGCAACGGCGGGGGAATCTTATAGTCACATCCAAGGAGGGTTGCTACCCATGTTGCCCCTCCGGATATGTGAAAATAATCTCGTTCTAGACACCAAATTCTAGATCAGACCAAGTACTACTAAACAAGACGGTTTCCATTGTCATACAAGGTTAAATGTAGTCCTGAACATGTTTTCCTGAACAACGTGGTTTCCGTTCAGTTGCCTGAACGGATTCTTTATAATAATACAGCATCCTAATAATCACACACAAGCACACAATAAGGAGTCATCTTTGGGATTCTTGTGCTTGGCAGATAAATTACATTGGAAAAAGGAAGCATGGCATATCGCGTAATGAGCACATACAACACGTCTAACCATACAGCTCAAAGGATCCTGAATCCACCAAAAACAAGTTTACTGCATTTAAGTGATGAGCACCGGTTTAGGCGTTGGGACCAGATTTTGCATTGTGCATTGCCTGTCGGAGTTCAGTCAAGAAATCTCTCTGCAAACCAGTAGAAGCCCCACCAGTAGGTTGAATCAGCTGAAGGCAAGAAACCAAAACTCAATATTAATGAGATAAAACAGGGGAATAAATTTTGTTGTCTTCTTTTGTATGTTTCATTCTTTATTTGTTTGTTATTTTGTAATTTCTTCTTTTCTTTCATTTCTAGTTTTTGGTGTTCCTTGGAGTTTTTTGATGGAGTGGTGGTATTGGGAAATTGCAAGAAAACATCAACCATACCAGGTGTGGAAGAATTGCTTGACCCCAGGCTGACGCACTCTTCCTTGTATACAAGACTGGCCTTTCTGGCAAACACAAGAAGTACATAAATCCCTTCCAATTAGACCAATTCATAGATTTCCACACAAAGATAAATTGCTTTATTATCTTACAACCAGAACATAAATTTGTGCACTACAACACTGATATCCGGATTTTCAACACTTCAAATTGTCAAAACAGGTTGAAAATAGTATTCAGGATGCTGAACAAGAATTTATACAATGAGGCTTAAGGGAACTTGTAGCAGGATTGTATATGTTGAAATTCTTCAAAAAATTGGCACTAAGATAGCAAAAAAAATATAATTCCAATGAGGGAAATAGAAGGAAAGTTAGATGATGGAGTAAGCAGTAATTAGATGCATTCAAGAGAGTAGAATCTCAACCCTTGATCATTCAATAAAAGATTTGCTGCTTTTATATTGGAACTCTTTACCCGAAGTTCATTATTTTGCACCATAATAAATTTCAAAGTTATGTACTTTGACTGCATGGCAATCTTGTAAGGCAAATTTGCCTCGGCTTAATTGGTTACTGGTAATTGAAAGATATTCTATACCCCATCAATATGGAGAATGGATATCTTTGCCTACTGATTTCTGGTCAAAAACAAATTCTCATCTACCATTCTTTCTCGTGAAAAGTATAATTGGACATAAAAATGCAAATTCCATCTCATGCACAGGTCAATCAGCATTGGCTAGCTCTGATATGTTAAATAGAGAAGCTGACAAATTTCAGAAGAATTTAACATAATTAGATGGCATTCGAATACGACCAATTAACTAAATTTGTGAATGACAACTGAAACAGACAGAAGTTTACATCATACTTCCAGTATATAAATTTCTTCAGCATGGTTGAACCCTCAGATAGTTCAAAAAATCACACAGATATTGGAAATTGCCCCTCTCAACTTCACTTGTGATGAAAATAATGTCAAGTTATAATGTGGACTAGCCGCATATTCATGTAACAAGAATTTATACTACGTTTGAGCATTCGCCCACATCAGACAGACCAAATAAATCTTTCTCATGCAGATGCTTACATGTCAAAGACATCCATGGCACAAACAACCTTGCCAAACATTCCACATGATAATTGTGTCTAAGTAAAAGTTCAGATGGGACCCAACATTTGAAGTAACCAACGATTCGAACAACAATTCTTACACTCACCGGCGGAATCTTCTGGCAAACTGTTGTGTGCATTCATGGCAGCTGTCCAACCTGCAAAAAGACACACAGATAAAATGCTCAAAACCAGTTACTTTTAAACATGTAGGCATGTGGCACCTAAACAAAATCCAAAGGATTAAAATAAATAAATAGAATTAATTTGCAACTTTTATACTCCAAGTACAACAGTGAGAAGCAGTTCTCTGAACAGAAAATGCTGGAGCAACTTTGATATGCAATGACATTGAAACATGCACTTTGATTTAAGGTAATAGAGTCAAAAACTGTTCACCGTTCATATGATAACAGCACCTCTCCCAATGTGATATTGTTAACTTAAAGTCTTTATCAGACTTGCACAGATAAGGTTTAATTTTAATGTCACTTCAATAATCACCAGGCACATATCCATATGGAAGTGATATGAGAACCAATGCATAGATCTTTCATGTAAGACTGGTAATGTTTGAAATTTGCTTATGATTCAGCAAACCAAGGCTTATTTCCAGGCCCTTTAAGTTGCCGTTGTTTTTTTCATTTATTTCCTCCAGTTTCTAACAGGAAAGGCTTAACTCGTCAAAAGACTAGAGGGAAAACTAATCATACATCCATTGCATCAATCTTAATTCTTACCTTGAAGGGGTGGGGGCAGGGAGGCAGGTGGTTGGTTTATCAATGAATCTTAAAAAAAGAGATCTCAACATGTCAAGGAAGGAACTATTAAAGCAGCAATATAACTCAAAATAAAAGACGCAGTCAATGAAACATACGGTTGGTCAGAAGCTGAGAAGCTTCACTGTTGCAACACCCATGTAAAGGTATTAACTTCACACGAAGACTTTCATTGGCACGATTGTTGTAACCAGAATCCCCATGATCTGCTATAGGACCACTTTTGGTGGCACCACCATCATTCACATAGCTATTTACCCGTTCTAGTCGATCTGCGGAATCAACTCATCAAAAATAAAAAGAAGAACAAGAATGAAAACAACACCAGTAAAAGAGTTGAGCTACGAGATTCTAGGAGTACTTCAAATCAGATGAATTTTTTGAAACGGGAGCAAATGTACATGATATTCAAATGAACACCACGTTCTTCAGTTTCCTTCATCATGCATGAAATACATAGAACAATCGATATCACATCTATATATTTAGTAATAAAAAAAGCCCCACCTATCCCATTCTTTAGAAAGAAAAGATGTTTCATGGAACACACTTAAATTTCTTTTGTAATCCACTATTATGGGACAATAGAATGTGGCAAGACAAAGTTGTTGGCAGAAACTTGCGGATAGTACCTGTTTTTCCCTGTTTCTGTCAATAGGAAAAGAATTCAAAATATAAAAAGACCAGCATAGACAAGTCAATTTCCAGATTACTGTAGATTTCTCCCAGCATGGTCCTTTACCTTGTGCAGTTTGTCAAACGTAATAATATGTTGCACGTTGGTTTTCTGGCACCTTTTGCAGTTTGAACTACCAGAGAGGCGCCTATGTCAGCTAAAGCAATCATCAAACAAGAAGTTTTTTTCTTTCCCACCACATTTACATTTTTCTTGCTTTCTTTCTTTCAATTTCATCAACTAGCTTCAATACACTCCAACAGATTAGTACTATCTTTCTCTTCCCCCTGTTGGATTTCTCTCTTCTCTAACCCCAGTTCTTGCAGGTAGCAAAGCATCCTTTACGATGCAGTGGTTTGCTTGCCACCAAGGAGATAAGAAAAGAAGCAGAGTTTAATCTATTTTCTGAATTTTAGAAGGCATTCTTTTTTTTTTCTCGTATGCATGTTATCATTCTGGTGTTTGAAACTTTACCATTTTTACATTCTGCTGAAAATAATTATTGGAGTATGATCTATTTACCACATCTGGTCAAGTTGTAAGGTGGTTTTAGTTTCATATTTTATTTGTTATTTCAATCTTATCTGAACAAACAATTAAGAACAAAGTTAAAGTGTTTAATGTGACACAAGCTCAGCTAAAGAATGTTGAAGCTGTGGAAGAAGAAAGCTTGAGCTGGGATATTTTGGGCTTGTAAGAACGCAAGTTAAGCAGAGTTTGAGCCAAGAAGCACCCAAACAATCTTCTGATCGGCTCAGCTAGTTCATCAACAGCCCTAAAATTATTTTTTTTACTTGGTCTAGTGCACCAGATCAAGTGTACATGCGCACTGTGACATGCATCAAATGGTAAATAAAGCTAAAAATTATTAAGAATGCCTGAGATATAACAACAAATCTATCTCAATTTATCATTTCCCATTCTTTTTTATCTATTCCAATACCATATGAGTTTGGAAAATGAATCAGGTGGAAACATGTAAAAAGTATAGATAAAGCTATTAATACTGTTGGGAAGAGAGAGAGCAATTCAATGTTCTCCTCTCCAAAATAATGAAGCCTCTGTCAAAGTTTCATATTTTCATGAACTAAAGATATAATGCCAGTGCTAGGATTTTTCAGAAATTTCTACCTTCTCAAATTGAAGTTTATATCAGAACAATCCTAAGTAAAAGCCATACAGATCAAGACAATAAATGACCAAAGGAAGAAACTTTGCAACCAAAATATTTCACAAATAAGCAGTACATGCATTAGATTGAAAGTAGAATGGGACTCAAGTAAAATTACTGCAGATACCAAACAATTCTTATAACTACAATCAAACCATGAAGAGTGAAGAACTAATCCAAAAACTAAATCAGACGCACATACTTGCTTGAAGTGGAAAGTAGGAAAAATTGCACGCAGATTAAGCAACCTAATTTATGCATTAAATAAACTTACCTCCTCCAGATTTACGCCTGCCAAGTGATCGATTCCTGCACGCAATCAATCAATACCCCACATTATCCCTAAATTTCTCAGAAATCCGAAAAATAATAATAATAATAATAATAAATAAAAAAGAAAAAAAATCACGGACAGACAAGTAGACAGTACCGTTGATTGGGAGGAGCGTATCGCTTGACGCTGGCGGCGGCGGCTGGTGAATCGGAGCTAGGGTTTTCCAGCATTGTGAATTGAATTCTTCTACTTCGCCGCCACCACCACCACCTCCACCAACAAAACCACCACGGCGGTAGTTGTACTCTAAAGTACTACTTCGATTGCTCGACTCCGGGGAATGCGCAATTCAACTCCAGATAAAGCTGAACGAAAGCGATCGGTTGACTTCTCTTGCTGCTTTCCCCTCGCCGAGCTGACGACTTTTAGAGAGAGAAAACACGAGGGTTTCGATTAACCAATTTGGGACGCAGATTGTATGTTATTCTCTCCTTTAGCTGAGGAGCTTTTCAACCACGCGCCTCTCCGGAGCGTTGGTACTACGGAATTACTTCCCAATAATTTACTAGATGCCCCTAAAGTTTCAAAAATTGGCAATTTGGCTCATTATATGTTTGAGCTTCTCTTGAACTGCAAATGAATTCATGTTTTTCTAAGTTTAGGAGAGCAATTTTTTTATTACTAAAATTTAAATTTTTATTATTTTTTATATTTTTCAATCTTCATATTACTTAGCTCAATATGATTAGAAATCAAACTTACTCTCTTTTAGCAATTTCACACAAAAGAAAAAAATACACATATACAATGAGAGAGTAATAAATGTATTTCGTTTTGATTACCTTTCATATATATATATATATATATATATATATATATATATATTTAATAATTTAAAATTTTTAAAAAAATATTTGAATCTTTTTTCACTTTTAAATTTTTTACAACATAATAAGAACGAAAATAAATAATAATATTGATGTAAAACTACAAAAGGACGAGTAAAAGTATATACTAGAACAAATGTGGAATTTGAAACGTTCATTTCATTGTTATCATGTGTTTCTATAATCTATAATCGGTATAAAGTTTTAGTTACAAACTAATATTAAGCGCATGATTCGAATTTTCATATACAAGTATCAATCGTATCTACTTTTCAATCAATATTATTAGTTTCTAACACCAATATAAATTTTAATATTACTTATCCCTAATAAATTATATTGCATTGATTCGAAATCAGTACATAGATATCCACGAACGACCTATTTATACAAATATAGTAGAAGTTATACTATAAATCTTTGTTGTTTCATGCATATTTTAAATCACATAATACTAGTGAACTTAATATAAGCAAATAAAAACTAAGAGAATTTTATTTTATTTTTTATGACGAGAAGCCCATAGCCACTATTCGAAGGTATGTATTGGGTAAACTCTGCTTCTGTGCAATAGCCCACAAACTACACGAAAGGATAAGCCACACTAGGCAATTCCGATGAGACGGACAAAAATCGAGCGGTGTGGGGAATTCCAACTTGAAACCTTCGACCTTAAATTCCTACCCGACCACCCCAGGAGGGGCAAGAAAAAAAAATAAAAAAAATGATGTCCAATTTTCAAAATCAAATAGAAAAACAAAATTATATTACTATATTATTATATATTTTATTAATCGTCATGTAAAATCATAATTTATTTGGCGTTATTCAACGAATACTTCGTCTCTTGATTTAGATATGCCTTATTAAACATATATTAACATGCAATAATGCTCTATAAGTGCACATATATTGCACATGAAATCTCTGAGTCCAAGCAATATATTGATTTCATAATAGGTTCGTCTTTTCCTATTATTTACTTTATTTATTCCCATATTTAATCTTATTTGTTTTCTAAAGTCATAAACTCATTTGACAATCAAATGAGAAAAAAATTTAGCAGCTGAGTTTGATGATTTATGATAAGATGCTTAAGTTGTGTCTTGTGGCATTGATAACATAAGGAACATAAGAGATAAAAGTGAGTAAATTATTTGTGTTCTGAAATTACATAATTTGGAAGTAAATTATTTGTGTTCAGTATAATTTTTTCTTTTATTTTCATAAATTGCAATTCAGAGTATGGACTATGTATGTGATAAGTATAAATTTATTTATCGTGAGATTAATTTGATTATGGTTAAATTTAGTGGAATAAAAAATTCTGTTAAATCTCTTAACAGCTAGTAAGTAGACAAATATAGAAAACTTTTTAGCTCCGGGGTACAGGTTAACTAGTGAAACAGTCAACATGCAACTTGCTTTCAGTGGTAGGGTTCAAGTTCTAGTAGGAACCTGCGAGTGAATTTCAGTATGAAACAATCATTATACTTCTAATAGGATCCTATAATACAATCACTTTGGACTGACTTCTTTGTGCGCACAGAAGTGTACCTGCGGGGTTTATGATGCAATCACTTTGGATTGGCCATGAGGGGAACCTGAAATCCACTTAAGGCATATTCCGCGATTTACCATGAGATCCAATTGAGACATATTCCGCAATTTACCTCTTCTAACGTGGTAGGGACAAGTGTTTTGGAGGTTTAAAAATTAGTTCGACGAAATTGAAATATTGAGTATAAAAAATATATATATATATTTATATATAGCAAACTTCTATTTTCTTACTCTAAAAATTTTAGTTCTTTTCTTACACTCCCAAAGATTGTACATACTTGACCCTCTATTTCAAATCAAATGTGCAAAAAATAGAATATAATCAATCCCTACTTTTATGTTTTAATAAATGATTGACTTTACTTTTGAGAAGTACACAATGTCATGTATTTGTTGATCTTAAAACACTTATTCTGGTTTAAGCAAAATATTATTTGTTTCTTTAGTTACCCATAACAACAAAAAAATAGACAAATATGGATGGTCATGTGCCAAAATAAATAGTAGTTAATCTGCTCGTACTAGCTTTTCATATATAATTAAACGTAATAGCAAATATATTACTTCCTCCATCCCAAAACTATGTAATCTATTTGTCTCGACAAGGAATTTTATAATTTTATATAAGAGTTGAAAAAATGAAAGGTTTAAGTGTATTTATAATATTATTGTTAAAAGTAGTGATAGTATATCATATCACTGCTTAAAGCAAGAGGATATTTTTGAAAAGAAAGTTTCTATGTTAGAAAATGTTCAGTTCTATTTTGGAATGTTCCAAAAAAAATATATGAACAAATAAATTTATCTGTTGTATGTAATTTTGATTGATATTTTAGAAATAATCTCTCCTTCTGTTTTTTCTAATCAATCTATATTAAATTCTTAATTTATACTTAGATTGAAATATATGATAATTAATTCCGGGATTGAGGAACGATCTCCATTAATTTAACTCTCTTTGGCAACATTAAATTTGGACAATATAAAATGGTATACACAAGTTGACACCCTGCACATAGTATCTCGTAAATGAAATCAAATCTTAAAAGGTAAATTGGATGGCTTTACCTTTCTTTATTTAGATATTATTATTTGGGACCACGTAATAATGGATTTGATTAAATTTGAGATTTTTCTCGTAAAAAAAAAAATTTAACACAAAATTCATCCATTCCACCTCGATGGAAGACCTGCCTCGACTCAAAATTCGATAGATCCAAGTTGCATGAACCCGCCAACTCGTTAAAATTAAAATTTGAACCTTTTTTAGTCTTTTATTTTTTATATTTTTTTTGTATGACTATTGATTTTGACATGGTACTAGTGATAAAGTATAGTTTTTTATGATTTTTTTAAATTATTAAAAGTGATAATGACATTAATTTAAAAGAAATGAACATTAAATTATCTATCTTATTATTTTAAAATATTTTATATAGTCTGTCTATATATAGTTTCTTTAATTTTATTATAGCTTATTCAAAATGGCTACATATAGGCAATTACAATATTTTTTAATTAAATCTTAAAGTCTAACATAGTTATAGAATAATTTTTAAATTGATCTAATCATATTGCAATATGCATACTCATTCAATTTAGAAGTTAATAATTTTAATCTAATTAATAATTATAATATATATTTATATTAAATAACATTAAATTGAACGGGTTCGGAAAGGTTCATTAAGACCCGTTACTCGCCCCGACCCCAAGTGAATTTATAAAATTAAAATTCGTACCCACCTGTAGACCCATTTAGCTGGATTTGGATCTGTTATAAACAAAAAGAATTCTATACGTATTTGAATATAATCCCGCCTCGTTGTTATTCCTATTTTAGTGCTTATTCTCTTTCAAATACTATTCTGTATAACTATTTTTTTCTCCAATTTTCATTGTCCTTAAATCAACAGCAACAACCAATTTTAATGCATTCATATTGAAAAAAAGAAAAAGATCGATCTGGAGGTAATTTATTGTGTACACCTCTTTTTTCTTTGTTAAATAAATTATTTTTAGTTTATTATTCCCTAGAGTATTATTATATTTGTAATTCTTTTCAATGTGAAATTTTGTCTTACACATTTTATATATAACTTATAATATATCCTAATCTTTTTTTTTTCACATCTCTATTTTAAGAGCCATTTTTGTTTACGTATGGAGTTTCTTCAAGTATATATAATTATGTATTAATTATGTATTAAATCATAGTAATCAAGTGTATAAAAAATTCAAGTATCTATTATTTCATATTTTTGTAAAATCTCAAAGATTTAGTGTTAACTAAATACTCACCATGTTCAATAATTAGGTGTTATTGTCACGGGACACAATTTAATTTATCAAATGTAAATATTGAATCTTGTGGTTTTCTATTTTCTAGCTTTCTTTGCATGTTATTGCCTATCTATCTATTTTTGTGTGTGTGTTTTAATAACTCACATAGACACACATGTGCACATACTGTTTAACTATTAATTCTCTTTTTTTTTTTTTTTCTGAAGTTTTTGCAAACAAAATCGCATTTGAGAGTATTGATGTGAAATTACTTTTTTTTTTTTTCAGCTTTTGTCGATAAAGTCGATTACTGTTGTATTTAAATTTCTAATGTAATTCAGGATGGATGAATTTATTGGAGTATGAGTTCAAATTTCAATTAAAAATCCAAATGTAAACGTTAATATCATAAAAAAAATATATAAATTCCATGAGTTGTGCTCGATTCTATTTCTTTTAGAAAATGGAATTACTAGAAGTGAAAATACTAATATACCATTGTGTAATGTGCCTTGAATTAGTATAAAAAACTATTGATTTTGATTAATTATATTAGATATACCTGACTATGGGTTAGATTAAAATTGGACCCAACTTGTTAGCGGTTTGTGATAATCAAGAAATGAAAGGTACAATAAAGTTCTACATAAATTAAATATATTTCACATAAATAATATTCATCATTAAATTTTTATGTACACATCTTTTATTATTCTGAGCAACTCTTCTAACTACATTTAGCATCACTTACCTAATTTAAATTATATTTTTAGCAAATGGATAGTATTTAATTGACTGAACTTGCTAAAATGCTAATGTTTTGTTTATGAAGTATGAAAAATTGGTCGTACATTGTGAATATTATAATATATTTAAATTAATTTATTATGTTGTGCAGAGACATGGGATTTACGCAAGTTACACTAATAGAAACTTCTTATCATTTAATATTTTAAATAAAATAATATTCATGAAACAAGAGATCAAATAATAGTTCATCCATGCAATTACGCAATTCTTACCAAACAAGTAGTAACAAATTGCCCAACAAATGCACGTATATCGCACGTCAAATGACAAGTATATATCATTATGTTTATTTCATAGGTTCATTTTTTTTTTTATCATTATTATTATCATTATTATTTCCTTATGTATTTATGTATTTAATTTTAATTGTTTTCAAAAGTCATAAATTCAACAGAATACCTTATCAGGCCCAAATATGTGGGGAATGTTTGGATGTATTTTTTTTTTAAATAACACATTAGTCTATACTTGGTTTGATTAATTTTGGGGGTGATCATCTTCCCCTGGTTCGACCATCGAGTAAACGTTGGTATGACAACAACTTATACACACTCAAAGTGGATATTCGGTATGTTGACTACTATCAGGGCATAGTCGCACACTTTACATGTGGCCCAAAGTCAGCGCCCGAGAACTCACCCATCAACGAGAACACCCACAGGGGCAAAGTGACACGTAGGGAATTCGAACCATCGATCCTCCATAGGATGCGCCAAGCGTTTTACCACTGCCCCACTTCAAGTGGGGGCGTGTTCAGATACGTTGTTGCTTTTTGGAAGAATGAATTGAAAATGCATGTATTGAAAAAAATTAATGTACAAGGAGGAAAATATATTAAAGAATGTAATATATATTTTGATGTATTTTAAGAAAATGAATTAGAAATAGGATTATCTTGAAGAAACACAAACAAACATAGCCTAAACCGGCTGAGTGATAATTGCATGATAAGTTGCAAGATTAATTTGAAGATTGGACCATGAGTTTAAACAAGTCTGAGTTTTTAATTTCATCGACCTAGATTGGTAAAACCATTCATCCTCTCTTAAATTGTGGTTATTCCTTAATCTTGAATAGTTTGAGTAATTTGCAAAGGGTCCTAATTTTCCTTTTTTTATTCTTAAAAATTGGAAATATTATAAATTGTTATGGAGGAACACTATCACTAATGCATGCTTAGTTAGTTTAATACAAGATGAGGATAATTTGACATATAATATGTACGAGTATATTATAAATTTCTATTAAAAATTATGACAAAAAAATTGGGCAAAAATATAGAAACAAATAATATACAAAATCATAGACGTACAAATAAAATAAGAATGCAAAAGAATTATTAGGAGCAAAAACACATATTATTTTAATATTATTTTTATATGAATTGTGCCTATATTTATTTTTAAGTTATGCATAAAATATTTTAAATATATTTCTATACTATTTAAATTATGATTACAACACAACTTAAAAATAACTATTTAGCAATAAGTAGTATTTTTTATTAATTATTAGAATTTATTTATTTTATCTATATTATATTCAAATTAGTCTTACAAATAATTTTTATATAATTTTTAAATTTAATTAAATATTATAAATATTTTTTTATAGTGGAGTATTATTCATCAAGTATATGGAATCAATATAATACATGTATCAATTGTGTCACCCAAAAGTACGAGTATCATTTATTAAGTTCATACTTTATCTGAAAAATAAAAATATTTTTAATTATTCATAGCTACATGTATTAGAAGTGTATATATAAATTGTAACTAATAATTATGTATGAAGTAAAATTAATATATAAATATATATATATAAATTAAAAGTTATTATGGTGCCTGAATTTTTTTTTAATGTCAAATTAATACATGAATTTTTATAAATATCATAATTGATACACGATTTTTTATACATGAGTTTTGTCATAAAATATCAATTTAGTACACATTGAATGGATCCATTCAATTCTATATCTAGAATTTCTTCACAAATAACATATATCCTTTAGAATATAATTTAATTTCAAATACTCATTTAATTTTTAATGATATACTGTATTACTTGATATATTACTAAATAAATTCCATCATTTTAATAATATAAATATAAAATCGAGTATTGACAAACAACATGGTAATTAAGATATACAAATATCTACAATTTAATATAAAAACTTAATATAAAGTTTTATAAATTGTCCCCGTAATTTGAGGAAAATAACAAAATTGTCCTCAACCAAGACAGTTGGATACTTCTTTTAAGATTTATTGGAGTATTTTGCAATATATATAATAATATATAATTATATATATATATATATATATATAATTTTTTTTCACATGAGTTCTTTTGCACTTTTTAATTTTTTCGAGGGCTAATCTGCAACCTATAATTGTATGCATAAAATACTTGTACTTTTTGCCATACTTTTTTCGACAGTTTGGTTAGGGTCTTAGAGCCAGATTCTCTCTCCTCTCTCTCGCACATATTGGTGCGCGCTGACACACAGTTTAACGGAAGAGAGAGAAGAAAAAATGGTGGGAGATGAGGACAAAGGACTAAAGAGTTGCCGGCCTTCTCCAAAAACCCTTGCTTCGTTCAATAATTACCCAAAATGGAAACAAAAGGTACTGGAAATTTAATGATTGATTACATAAAAATTATTGGATGCCTTGATTATTTCTTTACTTATGTATAGAATTTTTGGCTGTGTTAATGAAATGTAGCTCCGAGAAAATTGCTTCAAAAGGGTTCGCGAGGATCGAACTCGCTTGCTCTGGAAATTGAGATTACCCGAAGCTAATAAGTTTTCCAAACACAAGGTTCATTTCTTTTCCTTTATTTTTTGTTTTTTATGTTTGCTCAATATTTTCGTTCACTCTGTGTGTATATTTGATTGTGGTTGTTGATATACTTGGTTGTGTGGAATTTTGGTTTGATAGCGGTGTGTTAGTTGATTGATCATCTGTTTTGTTGGGTTATAAGAGAAATGAACAATTTAGTCTACTTTCATTCGGGGAAGAGAATGGAGACATGGCCTTGTTTTCTATTTGTTATGATGTCCATTTATGCAGCTCAGGCCAACAGTTGTACTAAAAGTCTGAAGGTGAAATTTCACTACAGTAGCAATGTTTTTAACAATTCTTTTACACACTTGACTCCATTGACGTGGTAATGTTAAGCCAAGTAACAACCTGAAGCAATCGTGATAAGGTGGAGTGATGATACTTTTAACGTTAATGTTATTATCAAAATTTGAAGATAAAATCACATGTACTAGTTTCTAGTTCTCATTGTAGAACCATGCTGAGACTGCTAGAAAAAAAATTATTTAGTCTCAAGAGAAGAGACGGGTGATGGTTTTTGTTTCTGCATAAAACTTAAGACACAACTTAGATATTTTGGTCAGATGGAAGAAGAAAAATATTGAGAATGCAATCATCCTTAAGAATTCTAGTCTTTAGTATATTGTCACTGTAATGCTTTGTTATTGCACAAACTGTTAAGTATACTGTACCTTGTATTCCTAATAGTATTAATGCCCTTCCTGTTACCCTTGTTTGTGGTGCACCCTCTATCACAGTGGGACTGACTAGTGATTAAAGCGTTGAAAGAGGTGAAGCTGGGATAGTTGACTAGTGATTAAAGCATTGAAAGAGGTGGAGCTGGGTCGATAAGCCACTGACAATGCCGTCTAGCTCCTTTAGGCTTACTTGTCATCTCCCTAGCCTAGCAAGCGTTTAGGAAGCTAAGTACAGGAAGCACAGGTTAACCATCCCCTTGTGGTAGTGATTAGAGAGTAAGTTTAGACTGAGGAAATCTCCAAACACGGTGTCACAGGTGTGTTAGCCTTTCTGTATTCAATTTTTTCTTTAGAAAGTCCGTCCTCCTAGAGCTGATAAAAGGATATTAAGACGATATCGAGATCAAGAATAACCAATGGTGGAGGAAGGGGGAAGGATCCCATGTATTTTCCCTTTTGAAGAGGAAGCATTTAAAGAGATCTTGTTATTGAAGTTAGAATACCAGCTTTTATAGTGATTGTGTTTTAGTTCGGGTTTATTATTTTATGTTACTTTTATCTTCTGCATTCTTTTAACCTGAAATAAGATTCTGGTTGCAGGATTTCATCAAATCAACTCTCCAGGACATAGTGTCTGACGAACTTAGAAAAATTAAGGGAGCATCTCCGGATGGAAGCTCAGCTCCAATGTTTGGCACTGCTACTGATGACATGATATGGGAATATGATGGTCTTCACACAGCTTATCAAGGCGACTGCGAAGAAATGTTATTAGAAATGCAAAGAATATTTTATGAGGATCTTAGGACAGAGGAAAGTAGAAAAGGTTAAATACGTTACTGATGAAGTTCGCAATTACTGTGATATGAAGGCAATTTTCAGTTTGTTTTATAATATCAAGAACTTTGTGGTTTACCAAAAAAAATGAAAAAGAAAAAATAAATTTATGGTATATAGAGTGAGAAGACTATGACTCGCCAAGCCAAAATATTCTTAGAACATTTGATTTAGGATTTTCGTATATTAAATGGAATACTTTCAGGTCAAATTTGTTCTGTTACTCTCTATGTAGATAGAAACATAATTTTTTTTTGGAAAATTGCGAGCAGATTAAGTTCTATTTCTGCTAAAAAAGTTTACATTTTCAACTTTTTACCTACAGTGGAGGTTTTATTGCTTATTTGAAATTTTATACCATTACTTGAAAAACATACCAGCTATATGCATTTCATTTATTTGATGTCTTGAAATGATCTATGGTTGTAGATCACAGGAATTTCATATCAGGTCTGGCCACCATTAGTTTGAAAAATTCAACTGCCCAACATCTATCCCCATTGAAAGCAGGTCAATATGCTGGTCTGTGATATTACATGTCATTGTTCAACTTGATTTAAAAAAATCTTTGAAGGGATGCAATCATATATGCTTTATGTGGATTTATTCCCTCCTCTTTAAAGATATATTTGTGTCAATTATCCTTTCAATCTTAGATTCACTTTTAACTCCTTGCAGGGCCAGAAAATTTTATCTTAACATGGGAGGATGAAGAAGACGAATACTTGGCTCGTTTAGTATATGATCACATGCAACTCAATAGTGATCAGGTATGATGCCAATGAAATTTAGTCTCCTTTTACAATTTCTTAAATTTGCTCAGCATGGAAGTTAAACTGCTAGTTCTTTGATTGTGTATCTGAAGAACGAGTTCATTTAGTCAAACTGACATACATGCTACAAATTTTTTATAATTGGGCGGTTACCTCTGCTTTAATGAAAATCAATCCTCTTTAATATCTGGCTGTTGACATTGTCTTGTTCTTGTGACCAATATGAAAAATTTATGCACTGCACTTTGTTGCGAAGCATTGCAGTCAAATATACATGCATATTTTGAAAGAATACATGAGAAAGACAGATATAACCTTTTGACTTACATTTATAAAATATCACATGCACTAAGACATTTCATGCCTATAAAAAACATTTAACCCAAATATCTTATTTTTATTGCCTGATTTACATGGTGAATTATCTTTGGTCTCATTGAAATTAAGAGCTTCATGATTCCACATGAAATTGCTGCTCATATCACAAATTGATGGCTAAAAGTTGATGTTATGGAAGTTTTAGAACAACCTATTTTGTTGTCTAAACTATTTGTAAAACCAGCTATTTTTTTTATCAAACTTTTTTCCACTAATAAAACTAAGTGAAACCGAGTAAGGGGATCATTGCAATTGCAGTTATCTATGGCGGAATCTACATTTGATAGTAGCATCCATGGCCCTGCTGATTGCATATGTCGTTGCATCTGGAGCTCATTATCCTTTGTCACTATAAAAACGAGATAGTATTGTCTGTAGCTGATGCTTATGTTTGTAATTGATATCACGGTTAGACACTTTCAAAAGATTAGTGTTATGGTCTTGAACTGTTCATGCACCGATTCATTATAACAATATTTAAGTTCGCACTGAGTAGTTGGGCTCAATGGTCCTTGAATAGCTGGAGTTTCATTCAGTCCCTAAACATCATGTTCTGGAATCTGAGCTCTCAACTGCTAAAATGGTCTGATGCTGTACTTTCTGTTATACACTTGTGTATTTGAGCGGGAATGAACTCCCTCATGAGATTCATGCAGCCACTTTGCATCCCGTCCAATACCAAACAGGCACTACATCCATATCTTCCGATCCTCTAGTTTCCTCCTAGGTAACCTGCATTAGCACCAACAAGAGTGGATTGTCTGTAACAGGCCACATTTTAACCATAAGACTTAATACCTAACGGATGACGAATTAGGTGTTAAGCAATGATAATTAGTTCTTAAGCGTGATTAATCGGGTAGCAGTTAAGGTGATTGCATGTTAATTATGTTATTGTTGTATGTAGAATAAAAATTAAAACCTCATGCCTAGAGGATCTTATGGCAATTATACTACTATATTGCCCTTAAGAGTAGTGGTTGAGAATTGGTTTCACGGATTTCTATATTAGGAAAAAGAGTCTTGACCTCCCTAGAATAAATGAAAGCTTTGATTTGGGACACGGGGGAATTTGTTCGAGGTTCTACTGGGTGGTTAGATGCACCAACTCTTGAATGAAAAGGTTTGTACAGCAGGAAGGGTGTGGTACTGTTCCTATTGCATAAGGGTTTGTGATTCCTGCATGATGGGAGACTTGCGCTTAGCTTTAAAACTCTTGTGCATTTGGGGTTGAGCGGAAATATCACCAGGCCTTTTTTTTCCTCTTTTGTGACTGCAGTTGCTTGCATCATGTGTTGGGCTTTGTTTATGTAAGCAATGCTTCATTCGCATCATGCTTCTTTTGTGGATCTAGGGGGCTAACCTAGAATGAATTTAAGGGGTCTGGTCTGGCTGGTTTTTCCCCCATCTTATTTGTTGTTGGTATGGGACCAGTAAATATAACATGTATTTGTTCCATATCTTCTTTGTTACCAAACTCCAAAGAAAAATGAAACTTCTTAATGCTGTTTCTTTTGCCGTATAGGTTGTAGAGGAGGTTTGGTGCCCCATCTGCAAACAGGGGAAGTTACAGGAAAATGGCCATCATATTTGTTGCAGTCAGTGCAAACTCAAACTAAAAAGAGACCATGAGGTCCTTCACTATCTCTTTATCTCTTACAAGTCTCTCTCTCTCTGTTACTTGTACATTAGTCAATATAGTTCATTCTTATTCTTATTTTCTTTCATAAAGTGATAACCTGCTTAAAATGGTGGGAAAGTTATCAATACATTAAAAACTCTCCCAGCAGAGAACAAAATAGCAACTGGGAGAAGATTTTGTAGAGGCATATGGTTGATTGCCACTTTGAAAATTCTTTGAAGTTTATTCTGTATGCGTTTTTGCTATCCATGTGGCATGCAACTTACCTGTGTCCATCCTGTAGTAATGGCAGTGGATCCCAGTACAGATAAAAAAACATTCTTTCTTCTATTGACAAAGAAGAATTCTTTGATGTTCATTCCATTTTTATTTCTTCAAGCAAGAGACATGGAGTGTTGTAATTGCTTTATTATGGGGAATAGAGTAGTTCTATAGTTGAAGGCGGGTAACACAAGCAGAATTTATCTGTAGCATTGGCTAAAAATGAAAAGGGAGAAGATTTTGTAGAGGCATATGGTTGATTGCCACTTTGAAAATTCTTTGAAGTTTATTCTGTATGCGTTTTTGCTATCCATGTGGCATGCAACTTACCTGTGTCCATCCTGTAGTAATGGCAGTGGATCCCAGTACAGATAAAAAAACATTCTTCTTCTATTGACAAAGAAGAATTCTTTGATGTTCATTCCATTTTTATTTCTTCAAGCAAGAGACATGGGAGTGTTGTAATTGCTTTATTATGGGGAATAGAGTAGTTCTATAGTTGAAGGCGGGTAACACAAGCAGAATTTATCTGTAGCATTGGCTAAAAATGAAAAGGGAATGAAAATTTACCGCACCCTCGTAAATACTTTTGGTCCTTTAGTACAAAACTACCCTTTGATTACAGTGCTAAACTCTAGAAGAACAGCAGCATCGGTGTCCCTAATCTAGGCTCCTCCAGTAAAATCAGACTAGGATCTTCTCAGTTAGGATGAGCAATTTCTCTGGGATACAAGACAATTCAAAGTTGAGTTCGGAGACTTCTAAACTGAAGCAACTAGAGCAGCATATTTTTTTTAACAGAGTTCCATGAAAAGAGTGAAAAAGCACCAAGTAGCAGAAAGCAACTTAAGAGTAAGTCTGCAATCGTGTATAAAGAATAGCCTTACTAGTTTCATTGGCTGATCCTGAAATTAGTGGAATCTTTTCATTTATCACCAAGATAAAGAGGGTAATTTATCTTACTGGGTCTATCTGGATGAAGCCATAATTTTTTTCCTTTTCCCTTTTCGCTCTTGATTATTTGATAGTGGGTCTGATTCATTTTCTCTTTTTTTTTTTCAATCATTAAACAAATAAGAATTATAAGAAACGCAGAAGCAAACAGGGGGAACTCCATGACGGAGCTCTGATATCAGAATCTTAGGTATTGATTGTAGTTACTAAATAAGGAACATGGTTTGTGGTTAGGTGCTGTCTTAGCAAACGAAATATAGAAATGAGGGTTGGATTTGTATGTTAAGAGTGTTAAATAGTACATTGCCAAAGGCCCAAAAAGGAAAAAAATAATAAAAAGAGCTCATGTTTTTGAGAAGTTCCTAAGTAGGCTAAAACCTCTTAAGTTATTGCAAAACTCATGTCACTGGCCCCTGACATTTATGCTGAGCGATTGGATTACTATTCTCTAAAACAGTATTCAGTCACAACAAGAAAAGTAGGCCCCTCCTAATTCTTCATCCTCCCTAGCCTTAGAAATCCCGCATCATTACTAGTCACAAGAAACCGACCACCCACCCCTACAATCAAAGAGCTCAAAGGATTGAAGGACTGTCTCATGATACTTGGATTATTTTTTATGAGCAGAGTTTATTTCTGGTCAACAAGTTGAAAAGTCACATTCCTTGGGAAAATTATTAAGTATATGTTCAGATCTCATTGTTTAAGGCAATGACGAAGCCAGGGGGCCGGAAAATTGCATTTTTAACATGTAAGTTCAGTAACTTTAATTGCCCCCTCTTGAATCATTAAATTATCTTAGTCCCCCCTCAAATTTTTATTATCTATTTTGAATATGTAAATATAATAAGTTTAGAGATGTTCTAAAATTATTTTTAACTTCATTTTTTGAAAAATTTTAGGTGATGGAATTTATTATTGATACAAAGTTTTAAAAGGTATGTGTACAAATCTTCAAAATTTTATTATGATTTCGTTCTACATATATGACATATTTTAGTCAAAAAATACTCATTATTGTTATTTTTTGTTTTCAATTTTTAATTTATTTGATTCCACTTTTGTTGCTTATTATTTGAGATTATCCTAATTTTTATTTTGCAAGAAATCATATGTGTAGGTTTTTCATGATATAAAAATCATTTCATTTGGTTAATGGTTATAAAATAATGCTTAGATTCTTGCAATTGACAAAATCTATTTTTGATATGTCACTATAAACTTTTATTAATATTAAGAATTGTTTTTATTTTAATAACGAGTCTCTTTCAAGTTAAGAACTTCATTAGTTTTTTTAAAAATATGTAATTCACTGATTCTTAAAACATTTTGATTCACATGTATTTAATTTATTTATTTTTATTAAGTTCCCTTTGCCAAATACTTTGCGCTTCACTTACTTTTTTATTTTTTTGGTTCAGTGAGAATTAGATTTTTATATCATTTCTGTTATCCCATGGGACACGATTTCACAACGTCACAATTAGAAAATTAAAACAAATTTGGTTTTTTAAAAATATGTATCACGATTAGACTTTTTCTAAAGTAATCTTCTAAAATGTATATTTAATTATACAAAGTGCAGTTTAATTTAAGAGTACTTTCTTATTTTATTACAATAAGAAAGTTTTGACCCATAAGATTGTGCGATTAAATTGAGAGCTACTCCAATTTTCAGATCATATTTGCTAACTTTGTAAATTAGTTTTTTTATTTGTGTTGGATTTAATTAGAATTGGTTCTCATTTTCGTTTAGAAGGCGGTTTTGTTCGAATACTTATGCAAATATGATAGATATGGAAATTTTATATATAAATATCATGTATTATACTTATATTTGCATTTTATTTTCTAATAATAAGTTAATAAAAAATTGCAATAAGAAAATATTTATATTAAAAAATTAAATAATAAATATTATATTTTTAACGATCCAATCTCGCCCCCTATACTAAGATCCTAGGTCCGTCCCGGGTTAAAGTGACTTTAGAGCCTGTTGTTATCTACTGGACTTTAGAGCCTGGATTTATTGGATATCTGCAAAGAATTGGGTGTAATCTGTTTCCAGGGAGACTAATGTGCAGGTATTGATTTGTATGTCTCCTCAGAAAGGAATCTATATCATAAATATTAAATCTCTCTTCAACAGACATCCATGAGTTTTTGGAGTATGGTTGGGTTGATGCTATAAGAGTAGCAGCAGTAGAGGTAGCAATACTACATGTAGGGTGATGTAACGTGGTTGTGGTGGTGATATTGTTGAGGTGGATGGCAAGGGTCATGTCAACTGGCAGTGTGTAGGGGTAGTGAAGGGGAGTAATGTGTCTAGGGGTGTGCACGGGTCGGTAAACCAACCAAACCGTGCCGAAACCGAAAATTCGGTATAAACTGAAACCGAATCGAAATTTCGGTTCGGTATTCGGTATGCATTTTTTAAAATTTCGGTATTCGGTTCGGTATCGGTATTTAAGT
Source organism: Paulownia fortunei (assembly GCA_019321725.1). Taxonomy (NCBI): domain Eukaryota; kingdom Viridiplantae; phylum Streptophyta; class Magnoliopsida; order Lamiales; family Paulowniaceae; genus Paulownia; species Paulownia fortunei. Next base: position 6,959,708 of record CM033109.1, on the reverse strand, counting down.
TCGGTATACCGTACCGAACCGAATACCGATTTTTATTTTTTTTGTAATTTATTGTTTTAAAACATTGTTGATTAATGTTAACATTTTAAGTATTTTTTAGTTTATTATCCTTATGTCCAATTGTTTAGTAATTAATTAATAATTATTTAGTTGGTGTTTATGAAAATAATTAAAATTTAACTTAATAAAAATAATATATATATTATTTTTAATATATATATATATTATTTTTAATAACTAAAAGAGTGCAATTTTTTTTGTTTGATGAAATGTATCACCAAAATGCATTGAATACTCAACACTTACATATTAAACTAAATGTAATTTGATTTCTTAATTATTTATTGTTAGTCACAAATGAAATAAATATATAAGCATATTTTTATTTTCACCAATTTAATTATTTACCTTTGCCCAAATAATAGCCATTTATGATTGAAAATAAATTTTAAAAAATAGTACAAATGATTGAATTATATTTTATATAGGTCACAACTCCTTGATTAATAATTGTTATGCATAATTTTTTGAAAAAAAGGGAGTAATTTTTTTTTTTTATAAATTTCGGTTTTACCAAAACCGTACCTAATTACTGAATTTTTTTTGGTAATTACCGAACCGAACCGAGTTATTTCGGTTCGGTATTTGGTTTGAAAAATTTTCATACCGAAATTTCGGTTCGGTTCAGTACGGTTTTACCGAATGCACACCCCTAAATGTGTCGAGGATTATGTTGGGTATATCACACGAAAGAAAGGGCTTTTTATGGCCATCTTGGCCTAGTTTGGTTCAAACAGGATTGGATAGGATAAAAAATCTTTGGGCAATTATCAAGGATCCTTAACAAGTAATATTTTGTGTGGTCTACCAATGACAATTTCAGATTAAGATGGCAATATCTCGTTTGCCATTATCCCTTGACATGCTTCTCCATTTCTTTACCTCAAAAGTTAGTCGGGGTGGGGGTGGAGACCACGATTTTATTGGTATTGCCACCATTAAACCTGGCTGCCACATTCACAGCCCCTCTAGCCACCCAAACTCAACTAGCCATCTCCTTGCACTGACCATCCACCGCTGCCAGCATCACAATCACCTAATGGCAATCCCTGTCACCATTCATTGCTTCAACAATTATCCCCACACTGTGGCCATACCAATTTCTTCAAACCTCAAAACTTCTTCAAGTCAACCTAAAATTCTCCCTCAATCATCTATCTGCATATCTAAATTTTGTGGATACAGTATATGGAGGTTATAGCAATACTCTGACAGAGCTGAGTGCAAAGAGGTATTTGGGGGGTTTCTGGTTGGGGATTAGGGGCTGATGGGTTTTCCAGAGGACATCCAGGAAGGTGGGTTGTGGACGTCGCTGTTAGCAATGGAAAGGTTGAGACGAGGAGCAAATGGTGGCGAACAAGTTAGGGAATTGTGGCGGATGTTGGTAGTGGGGGAAAAGGGAAAGAGGTGGGGTACTGGTGAAGGACAGGGAGAGTAATGGCAGATAATAGTCGTTGGGGAGGGAGGAATGAGAGTTTGAAATGAGGTGTCAAATAACGAAAGTAGGAAGATTACCGGCAAAGGTATGCTTGGACTTTAAAAATAATCATGGGCACAGTAGTCATTTGTATCTGTCACCATTTCTGAATGCAATTCCAGGCTCCCGACCCAACCCCTAATGGATGGTATGATCAGCCCCATATCTACATCTGTGAATCCATCTAACACAATTTGGCCATCACCATACTTTAGGCAAACTTTGGAAGTCCCTCTCAAATATCATAATATTCATTTCACTATTAACTAGTGATCTTTGCTAGGGTTAGAGAGAAATCGACTAACCACACCAACTGTATGAACAATGTCAGGTCTAGTACATATCATAGCATACATTAAACTGCCAACTATAGAAGCATACGGTATTTTTGCATTTGTGGCGGATGTTGGTAGTGGGGGAAAAGGGAAAGAGGTGGGGTACTGGTGAAGGACAGGGAGAGTAATGGCAGATAATAGTCGTTGGGGAGGGAGGAATGAGAGTTTGAAATGAGGTGTCAAATAACGGAAGTAGGAAGATTACTGGCGAAGGTATGCTTGGACTTTAAAAATAATCATGGGCACAGTAGTCATTTGTATCTGTCACCATTTCTGAATGCAATTCCAGTCTCCTGACCCAACCCCTAATGGATGGTATGATCAGCCCCAATAAAAATCTAATCTAACCCGAGTGACAAACAAGCCTTCAAGTCCTGCAATTATCCTGCGAACCAAACTAGGCATTATGTGTCTGTAATGGGTGGATGAAGTTTTAAAATGAACCTAAATCTCTAAGGTGTGTGAAAGCAAAACTTTTAATTACTGAGAGCAGGATGTGTGCAGCAGTTAGTTGAGTTTTCTAGAACAGAATGGCCTTTTAGTCTACTTCCATGTGGGGGTTTTCAGCTGTTTCGATAAATAGAAGACATTTTTGCTTTTACCTGATAGCATTAACAGTTACAGAAGATGTTGATGAGGTAGCTCTATTCATTTTAAAAGCTCGCTCCCACCTCCCCCACCCAAAAAAATAAATATTCTAGGGTTCTGTACCACCAGAAGATAAACATTCTGTTGTGTTTAAGTGATTGTCTAATATTCTAAAAAAATTTATTTTAATGTTTTTTATTTTTTGAGTGCTTGGAGCTGGGGATGTTATACTATTTTTCATATCCTTGATTATAGTAGAAATGAAAATGTATTTCTTTTGCTACCTCTATCAATCACAAATCAAACCCAGCATGTATTTCGTTTTTAGAGTTCATACATCCATCAAACTCTGCAATTGTCACAGTAGCATATTTGATTTTTTGTCGAAGATGTGATGTAATATTTGCTTTAACTTGCTGGAGTGTTTGAGTTTCATGTTTGCAGAGAACAATATAGTAACTAATTTCAAATACTGAATTCAGACTTCTGACTGAGTTAGCATCATCGCGACCTTGCCATTAGGGTAACTTGAGTATATTTTCCTGATCTTAGGTTGATTTGAACATTTTACGGCTGAGGCTGGGCGAAGCTCATACAGAGCATCTTGATTCGGGATGCAGGTTGAGACCTGAGTTCTGTGTCGAGACTAAATTTGAACTGACTGCACTGTACATTAAGTGCCAAGGCTGCAATACATTTGAGATTGTACTATAGCCAGTCAACTTGCAATTAGGTCTTGCAGATGAGATGTTCACGACCTACTGGTGAAGTAAATCAACTGTCACAGTTGCATTTCTTATGGCCATTGGCTTCCATCTCTCTTTATGTGAACAGGCTCTTGAAAAAAACCAATTTTCACTTACTACAGTCACAAATTTGTTTTATTGCTTTACATAGTAAATTTTCTGTGAACATACTAGTTTCTTGAGGAATGTATAGTGCAGATATGCACCTTTTGATTTCTTGTACAAACAAGAGCTTGGTTATGACCTATCTCCCATGAATTTTTGGAAAGAGTAGAGTTTTTGGACACTTTTGAAACAAACTGACAGTCCCACCTTGAGAAGGTTGGCAATTTTTTCATTTTCGAGTATTTAATTGGTAGTTTCCTATTGTGTTTCTATGGATACTACCATCATCACTTTCGTGGCCTTTGTTGTATGACATTTTTACACATGAAACAGGTTTGTAGCTTTCAAACAAGTTTTTCCAATATGCATCAACAGTTGGACATAAATGGAAGAAATGAGATGGAGTCATCACAGGAACATAGTCATAGAGCAATACGTAGCTTACACTACGGACATCTAGAGCAAAATCTCATACCTTTCTTGTCCAACTTATTGTGGTCGTGGCTAGAAATAGCATCATCATTTATGTTCAAAACAACTTAACCTTCAATCACGCAGAACAAGATGAAGACGAGAACAACACAATCACAAAAAATGAAAGAAAACTCTCATTGATAGAAAACCCAAATACAACATCTGAATTAAACAAGAGATATATATGCCTCCACATCAATCTCAACTCAAAGATAGTACATGGCACATTTTGATATTTCATGTGTTGAACACAACATATTCATTCACCTAAGGAAAATGAATGGGCAACTGGACAAAAAATAGTAAAAAAGAGAAAAATATGAATCAGATAAGGACAAAATAATCACCTCCTGTGCGTAAGGGTGATCAACTGTTTTACAGTAGCACAAGATATTAAAACAATTCTATTCTATACCAGGCAATCATTTAAGTTTGCTTCACTTGTATCTCTGGCATTGACATCAAATATACAGTCCGCGTACATGTACATACCATTCAAGCATCTCAGCAGTGCAGAGGTCTCTTTTCACAATTGGCACTTAGCAACACCCAAAAAAATGCACAGAAGCAATGGGCATCACTACTCATATATGTTTTGAAACCCGTCATGCCCGTCTAATGGTGTAGTTCGAGGTAGCAGCTCAATGATAGAGAATTTGTGACAGCATTTAGAAGAGCTCCTCTGAGTTAAATTTATTCCAGGCCTCCTATTTTGACAAATCAAAGTCAAAATTAACAGAGTCCCTCAGAGAAAAAATAATTTCACATTAAAAAGGTGATATCAACGAAGATATTGATCACATGTTTCTTTGATATTAGAATTATGTCAAAACATAAGTGTTAACCCAGAATTTTCCTATTTCACCACGCTTTTGCTCAACACTAAACAGAAATCCACACATACAAATTTAAGGCCAAAAAAAGAAGAAAAATAAAATACTCCAATAAAACAAGATACTCAAATAATACCTTAAGCAGGTCAAAGACCTTTTCAGCAACGTACTTCTGTTGGAGAGTGGCACCCTTTTGCTGCACCTTGTCAGGATGAATGCAAAGAGTAGCTTTTCTATAAACTTTCTTGACAGAGACACCAGTGATTAAATCTGTCAAAGAAACAGGCTGCCAGCCACATTCAGGCCAAAGCACCTGTCATTCAGGGAATACCAGTAAGCAACTTCAGAACAAACAGAAATATATGAAACATGATGCATTTTCAAACACCAATTTTGATGCTGAAAGTGGAAAAAGCATACTCAGAAATCTGTAACTAGCATACCCAAAATTTGATAGTGTGCCACTATCTAGCAAAAAAAGGTTTATACGCAAGGCAAAAACAATTCTAAACGTACATATTGCAAAGTTGACAGCAGAGCTCGCAGATTTCCTTCTTTGCCAGCAGCCCATCGCTTGATTTCAATATCTAATGTCTCAGCAATCCTCTGTAAACAGACCAGATCAAGGTCAGACAGATGAAATGCTATCTACTAAAGCTTATCAATGTGCAATCAGATCTGTGCAAGCTTAGACCAAAACTAGTTAATCTCTAAAGTTCTTAAACAAGGTTCGTAAAAAATTATTCCAAGTAAAGAACAAACCATAATTTCAACACTAAGCATGAGGATTCCTAATTTCGCGGCACAATAAAATCCATGATTCCACATAAACAATCAGGCTGAAGTTAAAAAATATCCATGACTTCAAGAATGAATTGAATAGGATTTTTGGCCACCTGATTACATGGTAGTTTGCACCATTTTTTACTAAATTTTTTAGTCAACAGACAGACATGATATATGTGAAAAAAAAGCCTCAACATTAATCGACAATGCCATAATTTATATACTATCATTTTTTGTGCCTCATGTCGAGATAATTATTGGCCTATGGTGGCGAATTTTCAATCTCATTGAATTTAAGAAAATAATAAAAACTTATTTGAATCTGGGATAAAATTTTTAGATCAGTACCTAAGTTTTGCGCAATTAATTTAGAAATCTTCGAGTTACTCATCAATTTTATTTTAAGCCAATTGAGCATGAAAATAGACAAGAAGTCCAATATTGTTGTGACTTAAACGCAAACAATATACTTGTGGACTAAAAGTAAAGTTTGCGCTTTAATTTGTTTAAGCAGCAAACACAAGAATTTAAGTTGCCTGATATTGTCGCGGCTTGGATGCTGACAATGTACTAGTGGATCAAAAATAAAATTTGCGCTATATATATATTTTTTAAGTTGCAAATACGAAATTTGAATAAAGAGTTTAAGCTCTATTTTAAAATATGAGTTTTGTCATGAGTGAAAGTTCTAGTTATCCTAAAATCGCTGTTTGAGCTGATTTATGGATATTTATAACTTGTGTTATTATTGATAAAGATCATTGAGGTTGATTGTAGAAAGTTAAGAAATACACAAGTGCAATTATAGCTCATGTTGACTAACATAAACCAAATTGGGTTAATGTTGGAAAAAGCAAAGGGTAACTTGACGAGCAAAAGTAAAACTAGAACCACAAATTGACTAATAAAGTGACAAGACGTGTCACTTTAGTTATAGAGGCAACTAAGTATCAACAAATGGTAAGTGCTATAATTGTAACAAGGTCAGTCACTTCACTCGTAAGCTTACTAAGTGAAGTTTGACTATCTAAAAGCTCTCTCAATTTTTGGCTAATGTTTCCAAATCTCTCCTCAAATGGATAGTAGATGTTGGCATGACATAGCATGTGATTGGAAATTGAACATACATGTAAGACTATTATCGAGTGTTGTGCAACCATATTTATACGGCGCACAAGAGGGCGCTAAGAAGAGCCACCTCAAGCTCAACAGTTGATGTGAGCTACTCCTTGGGGATGTGTAAAAGGCACTAGATTCGATATAGTCTAAATTGTATTGATGCACTTGTAAGACATTGGTTTGAATAATTAGATTTGTCCATCTTTCATGTAAAAGACCTTTACAACATAGGTATCTAATACTTCTTCTATTGATATTATTATTTTTTTAAAATTATATCATGGCATGCGAGGTTAGGAGGATGACTGTATTAGTTGGAGACTTTATTGGCTAACTCGCTAAGGTCAACCCAATGCACAATTTTTCTAGCGGAAAAGCCTGCTGAAAGAATAAAACAAGGGGCTACTTATCCTCTAGAGCTAGTCCACTAATGCGAGTGCGGACTTATGAGTGAGGTATTGAATGGTGTATTCTATTTTTCTATCTATTCGCGATATAAGTTAGTACATTCCTATTTCCACTATCACTAGTCAGAAGTGCTATATTAAGTGATTCTCGACAGAGGTAGAGAACATTAAGGAGTTGAACATTGAGGTTTTATGTACTAATAGGAAGCGAGAATATCCAGTCTAATTAGTATGGACACATGAATGAGAAAAATAGAGTTGCAAGTTGAATGATGATTTTAAACAATTTGCAGCTAAACAAGCTTGCGAAGAGGGATGAACCAAACACTTCAATTGACTAAATTTATGATGGCTTTGATTTGTATCTCACTTACGAAGATGCAATCTTGACTGCAGCCTACATCGTGAAAAGTGTCTCTTAAGTAAAATTTTCAACCTTTGTAATGTGGCTGCAAACCCAAATAGTGGGTATGTGCCTAAGTATGTAAGTTCAAGGAAGAGTGTTCTCAAAAGTGATGAACACCTTAGGGGAGAAACAATACAAATTAAGTATCACAGTGTAGATTTCCTCAAGAATGAGGAATTTTATGAGCATATGTGACATCAAAAGAAATCTTGAACTATACGAGTTGCAAGATCCTTTAGGTGACGCTCATTTTTCTAGCAATAATGATGAATTTTAAACTCATCCAACAGTTGTTGGGATAGTGGGAGCGACACTATGCCAATGAAAGTGTCTCACTTGAAAATGACTCTCATATTCCACAAGTAAGGAGTGAACATGAGTTGTTTCCCATCATCTATGTGAGATTGAGTGGGTATTCTTCATGACTACTCTTGTGGATGTTGATGAGTAAACTTCAAACTTTTGATTTCACTTGATGCTTTAAGTGGATAGTTGCTATGAATGAAAAGATGAGCCAAATCACTAAGAACAAAGTCTAAAAGCTAGTTGATCTTCCGTCTAATTGTAAAACCATTACAAACATACGCTTTTTGAAGGTCACGTGCAAGGCAAATAGGTTGATTGACAAATGTATAACAATCAAGGGTGAAATATTTACGCCTAAGAGTGGAGCATAAATTTTTTGAGATGTTCTCCCTAAGTGATGAGATTGCCTCCATTTGCCAATGTGCTATCAATTGTTGCCACTTTCGTCTAGGTTTGTCCTGGGTGATTAATGTTGACATATATGAATGAGAAGTGAAGAAGATCTATGTGGATCGCTTAATGAATTCAAGAAGTGGGGCAAAAAATTGCTGCTCAAAAAGCTCCATTTGTAACTTGAATTTTCGTCCAATTAGTGGTGTTATTGATTTCATCGAGATATCACTCTGATGGGCTTACGATGGTCGAGTAAAATCACTGAATATATGTCAAGATAAATAAGAGAATTTAGTTCTCTGTATATGTGCAATAATGTGATGGCTAGAAGGGACATGGAGATGTCGCCACTTAGTAGTGGTTGTCCCTTACATTTGTAATGGATATAGGGAAAGTGGATGCATACTTGGTGTTATGATATCGAGGTTTTGTATGCATCGCACTAATCCTATGGACGCTTCATGGTCAAAGATTATGTTCTTAGTTAAAAAGAAATGCCTTGAAATGGAAGAAGAAAATAAATACTAGTTAGTATAGCAATGAAGAAAGTCCGATGCGCACTCTGTGTACTTGACTAGTCTTGTGCTTAGCAGTAAAAACAAAGGCGAGTGGATATTAAAGTGATCTTTGACGCACATGGTGTGATGCAATCAAAATAATGCGTAGATATCTTAATAGAGTGATCTGAGATTAGTTGAAGATAATCTGGTATCTTGAAAAAATGCACATTGTGCTGCACATTTGTTAGGCTGTTGTTATCTTTAAGATAATAAAGCCACTTCGATGTATGCTTTGGATGTTGAGTATTGCTGAAGACCAAGCATACTTATACTAAATATTGCTTCACCCATGATAGCATTGCGCATAATTAAATAGTTCTCAAGCCTACGACCGGTGTGGTCGCTTATCCCTTTTACTAAGCCTTTGTTTGGAGATATGCCCAAAGGCATGTGTGTAGTATGGGATTTCGTAGAATTCGATGATTGTGGCTTATGAGAACATTTAATGTTTAATGAGATATCAGTATGTTCTCATTGTGTGGTTGGTATTGGACTTTTTTAGTTGTCACCGGGCTTTGATTGGCCCACTCACACGGGCAATCGCCCTGGCGCTTTGCTAGCGAGCAGGATGAGACTCATAGATCATGATATGCCGTAATTTATATACTAACATTTTAAGTAACATCTAGAAAGAACTTTGAGTTCAATAACTAAAATTGTTTTTATTACGAATATTATGAGTTAAATCATTATTTTTAGGGATAATTACCTAGACATCCCATCAACTTCGGTCAAATTATAAAAACAACCTTACTTGCACTGACACACCCATCCACTCACCCCACTGTGTTGTCGGGCAAAAAAGTAGCCAGAAAAATGAAAAGACATATGGCCCAACGGTAAACATCACCAAATGAAAATGGCCAAAATAAAAGCATCATGAGGTGGGTTTACACCTATATTTAAAATTTTGAATTTAAAACATTCTCTCCTCTCTCGTACGCACACACACACAAACATGCATATACACACACATATATGCAGGGACGTAGCAAAGGGGGTCTCACAAGGGTAGCACCCCCCCCCCCCAACACCCCCACTCCATATAATCTTAAATTTATAATAAATTTTACATATAAAATTATTAAATTAAAATTTTTTACCCCCTTATAAATGATAAAATTGCCAGTATCTCTTTGCCATTATTCCTAAGGGGTGAATATGTAATGAAAACATCCCTGAAAAGGTTGTCAGTGTGTCGATGTAAATATGCAAGCACTAAGGATAGTTTCTATAATTTGACCAAAATTAATGGGGTGTCTAGGTAATTATCCCTGTTTTTATTATGATTAAATCATTTAGTATCAGCTAAAACTAGATCAAAAAGAAATCCCAAAACCTGTAATCTGCACACAGCTGCACAACAAAATGCAATACAAAAGAATTTTGCTGTCATAAAAGATTAAACCATATATATCACTAAGATTTTCAGCATCTGGAGAAGAAAACTACATACAAAAGCTTGTGAACAAACCACTGACAGGGAAAGAGGCGCTAGGTTTCAAGATGAAGACATGCAAGAACTAAAGCAATAGTTGGAAAATAGAACATAACATACTATGGATGTATACAAGATAATTCTAGTAACCTAAAAAATGCCATTGCTAGACATACAAAATCGCGAGAAATATCTACTTTTGTTTGTGCAGGAACTTACATGTCTTTCTTCTTGTTCCCTTTGAGCTTGAAGGTCCCGCTGATTCTTCTCAGCCAATGCTTTGGCCTGGGCAGATAGAACCAAAATTTATTAATACAAAGTGCACATGACGAAGATGAAAAACCAAATTTTAGGAGATCCTAAACACCAATGAAAATAAAAAATCAGAAATTATTGTTTATAAGAGGACACATACCGCCCGCTCTTGAGTGCGTTGGTGGCGATCCAGTCTGGCTCTTCTTCTTTCTTCAGTTTCCCCTTCAACCTCCTGGAATTCTACAGATGAACGACCAGCTTTGGAAGCAAGATTTTCCCAAGTGCCGAACAGCAGTCAGCAAGAGACAGATGCTAAATAACATTTCAATGTTATGAATGATATAAAAGGTGATATACCTCCAAAAATAGAAGATAGATCATCAACAATATTAGTAGTGGAGGAAGCCTTCTTCATGTTGTAAGAGGCTCCACTAGATGAAGATGTCCTCTTTGCAGCTTCAGATCCTCCCTTGCTCTGGAATTGCTGATCAAAAAAGGGATCCTGAAAATATAATTCCAAGAAAAGAATAAGAACAGTGAATGACAAAATCTCACAAATTGAAACAAGGCTCATTAACATATGTCATTGTTCTGGTATTAGCACTTACAGTTGAATTTGCTCGTCCCCTTGGTTCACAGCTTGCTCTTCCCATGCTGAAAAAGGATTCCAGATCATCATCATTCCTTTGTTGGCTCATCTTTGCAGCTGCTGCTGCTGCCCTTTCTCTCACATCTGCAGCAGCTCTCTCCCGAGCCTCTGCTGCAGCCCTTTCAACAGCGGCTCTTTCAGCCCGACGCCTTGCATCTGCTTCAGCCCTTGCCACAGCAGCTTTATCCCTCAATTCTTTCTCCCTTGCTTCTGCAGCAGCAGCCCTTTCCCTAGCTTCTGCAGCAGCCTTTTCTGCTCTCTCTTTAGCTTCTGCAGCAGCTCTTTCACGGGCCTCAGCTTGTACCCTCTGCACTGCTACTCTACCAGCACGTTCTCTAGCTTCAGCATTGGCCTTCTCAACAGCAGCCCTTTCAGCTTTTAAGCGAGCTTCAGCCACTGCTCTTTCGCGTGCCTGAACTGCTGCTCTTTCACGTGCTTCCCGATTAGCCCTTTCTACAGCCTGTCTACCCTTATCCCTTTCAATCTCCCTTGATCTCTCCCTCTCCCTCTGATGTCTCTGCTCTCTCTCTTCCTCTTCCTTTTGATTCCTTTCACGCTCTAATCTCTCCTCGGTTTCCCTAAATTCTCTCTCCTGCCCGTCTTGTTCATCCTTTTCCAGCTGCACAGATTCCTTATTTCTAGCAGCCTTCGCATATTCTCTTTCCCGTACCTCCTTAGCATGTCTGAATTTAGCCTCAGCTTTCTCCATAGCCTCCTTCATGGCAGCAGCAGATGCAGCAGCTGCAGAAAATGCATTGGTTTCACCAGAATAGAGATTGGCACTTTCGTCAACGCTGTTTTGAGACCTTCCCGTGGCAAAATCCTCAAGTTCATCAAACTGTGAAACTGGAGGGTCCTTGGCCGCAGGCCGTGCCAGCATAGGACTTTGAGAATGTTGACTATAATTTGAAGGTGAAAAAAATTCATCACCCTTCTTTCTTGAACTTGAAGAAAATGAACCTGTTTCTGACCTTGAAGTTTGACGAGGTATGGGTGGAGGAGGTCGTGAGGGGGGTGGAGCAGCTATAGGTTGTGTGAAAAGAGGAACCTCTGATACAGTTAACCATACATCATCAAATTGCTGTCCCTGTCCTGATGATGTTGGAGACATATCAACCTGTGAGCTTGTTTCAAAATATTGAGGAGAAGCATCAGTTTGACCAAAAGATTTCTGGAAATCTTTTGAAACATTTGGCATATCAAATAAGGGAGGTTCCTGAAAATTGTCAACAGGAATTTTCTTCTCCATATTGCTTTCGGAATATCTGAAAGAAGAGTTCCCCTTCTGTTCTCTGGTAGTAGCAGATTGGGGTGTTGCTGATCTTGAAGGACTCCCTTCCTTCCCTCTTTTATCCCTCCCAGGGGAAAATGAATGGGCAGATTTTCCGAAACTATTAAGAGGATCTAAGTCATCAAATCCTCCGCCTCCACCAGATGAAGCTTCAGCCTTTGCACTCCTAGATTTACCAAGCTTACTGATCTCCTCCAGGGGATCTGTAAATACCCCGGATGATGAAGATCCCTGGGTTGAACTTGATTCCAAAACTACAAAAGGATCATCCAAAACACTCCCGTGCTTTGAACCACCAACTGGTATGGAGCCCCGATTTGACTCTGGTATTGGTCTGTTCCAAAAAGTAAAAGATGCCCAGTTTGTAGTTCATTTATATTTTGTTAAAAAATACTATAGAAAGAATAAAGTATTTTATGTTGATTTTGTCTTCATCCATTGAATTCAAAATAATAGATGATACAAATTATTATATCATTCAAGCTTAAAACACCATTATTCTGCCCCCAGATTGTCATTTCTTATGCAAATTACAGCTCAACATCCAAACAAATCTATAGAATAACTGGGGCGATATCATTCATAAAAGAAATCATCTATTTACAATGCTGCAGCTTGGGGGCCGGGGGGCGGCTAAGAGTCTAATTTGGTTTGAATTGAGGGACTGAGTTACAATAAGATAAGAAAATAAATTATTCTTTACTTTGCTACAAGTGATTGACAACTATATCAAGCTTTGATTCTTAACCAAACATCTAATCAGAATCTAGATTATAGAAGCCACTAAATCAACTGAAATATAACATCAACTTAACTATTCCAAGTCAAACAAGGCCTAAGTGGACTGAAAGGATAGTTACTATTTTGTTCTTCTTCTTAGCATATTGATTCTCGAGTAAAATTAAGGCTGGAGATATTGCCAAAGCAGAATTAATTCTGTGAGCTTAATTCTCAATACAGAAAAACAATAAAATTCCTGAAGCACATCTCACCACCAATGGTGACAAGACCCATTCCGATTTTCATTGTTATCCGCAAGTTTTTCTTGGACAGGGACAAAAAAGTAGTGCTGCTGAAATCAAAACCAAAAAATCTACACTAAACACCAAATTCCTAATCAACAATCTAATGGGCTCATTGGCGAAATCAAAACTGCAATATCAACACAAAGCAGCCAACTCAAAACCCAATAAATCTCTTGGGACTCATAATACTTAATCCCTCTGAGAAAATTCTCTTCTGGAGATCACACCATCATCAAAAAGTCAAAATTTCTAGTCAAGCTTTTGCCCTTCAAAATTCCAAGCACCTTTTCTCCTTAGGAAAATCTACAGCTAGCCCATCAACAGAGCTGCTTGCTTAGATTGCTAAAGAAAAAGAAAACAACTTTTACAGACTCAATGATACATATTTTGTTTATCATTTCTGAAAGAGAGAGTCAAACCAAAAGCCCGTTTTCCAATCATATCATTTGCAATGAAGCAATTATTATAATTTACGGCCGGGGGAAAAGTTGCTTGTAGAAGTTGGGTTAATAAGTTCTCTTTATATCTTTGGTTCTGTTTTGCTAATAGACAATTTACAACTTACAATGAGTGCCAAATCAAACATGGAATTAGATTGTTCATGAGAACTTCTGGCTAAATCAACGTAGCTGTTCTTCCACTGGGTGAAAGAGCAAGATGGAAAGAGGGAGGAGAGAGAGAAATAAAATGGTCTAGATTAAGAATTCTAAGAAAGAGACTTTTCAAAAGTCAACACTAGAAGAGTGTTTTCCACTAAAAGTTGCTCCAGAGTAATAACTTTCTGTCATGACAAAATATTGCCAAACCATAATTGAAAACATAAAAAACATAGTGTGGCAAGTAAAACACTCTCTTTATTGTGATTTCAAATAACATGTTTGACTTTTTTAAATTCGTTTATCAGCATTTTATTTAAGGCGCCAAGGAGGTACAATTAATTATCCAGCCAAGCAGAAAGAGTATGTCCCAAAACTTTTCAAGCCCTAAGCTGTATCCCACTAATAAAAGACTATTAAATTCACCAGTTTTTAATTTGGGATTCCGCATAACACTTGGAACAATTGCATACATTGCAAACCATAGCATAATCTCTAAAATGCATAAAACACTGAGAATTTCATATTCTTTTCTCTTGATAGGCATAAAATATTTTATCATACTCAGATTTGCTTTTACTACCATTTGTGAGAACTCTTACCTCCCCTTCAGTAAATGTCCCAGTGTGACTGCAACCAAGATGAGTAAATTTATATAGCCAAATGAGTTAATTTGGCACTTGATGTATGTGAAAATAAGTGTATTTCAAGAAATAGTTAGAATTTAAATAAACAAAAATAACAAAAATCCTTATAAAAAGAAGGGAATTTCTTTTTAAAGTTAAATGATAACTATTTAAGAAGAAAGTGATAATTTATGAGATACTGATAGCTCTCTTTTTCTCTAATACAGGCCTTACGTTTGCTTCCAAACAATAAAAGTAAATTATCTTCACGATACCAGCTAATTGATGCTGGCAAATATTGTAATCATAAGTTTTTGTTTGCTGTTGCAAAAAAAATGATGCCTTCTTTTATAAAGATTTCAAGAGTCATGGGGACAAATCTTGACCAGTGACCTCAGATTTTCAAAAAATAGCCCCGAGATATAATTCAATGCAGGTACTCAGTATGAAATCATCAAACTTGGAAAGTAGCAAGACAAAACACTATCTAAAACTTCCTTCCATATAATCAAGCAAGAACTTTCAAAAGTTGTAGCCTTTGGACCACCCTACAGAAACATTTAACAGCATAGTAGGATGAGACCGATCCTGTTACCAATCTTAAGCGCTGTCAGCCCACATACTGAATTGATAACCACGCAAGCTAGGTAATTATAATATGTGAAAAATCTCCCGTAGTCATTTCCATATTTTATAGTTACATCAGAACTGAACCAACTTAAGAAATGGATTAAATGCATTACTCTTGTATATGCATTTACTGACAAACACTTTACTACATTTGCTTATCTACATGCTTAGCAATATCATCATCAACATGCTTCAGGTCAACAACTTTCATATAGAACACAAACTTTGGATTTCAGAAGTACGCTCAAGCAGCTAAAAAACCAGTTAATTCAGCTATAAATTAGAATTCAACTAAATCTTTACCACTAAGGCAAAGAATTACCTGTTGCTAGCTGCAGAAATGCCACTCCCAAACCCAGCTAACAAATCATCAAACCCCTTGGAACTCGAGCTGCTCTTAGCACTATTACTTTGTATGTTTTCCCCTGCTTTTTCATTCCTCCCCAAATTCCCCAACAAATCGTCAAAATCATTGTTCTGATTTCCACTCTTACTCAAGGGCGGAGAGGAAATCGATGCAAATGCATCATTATCAAACCTAACTGTTGATGAGGCCGATTTGCTCTTCAACCCCGGCAACCCATCAAATATATCCTCGTCGTACACCGGCTTATCATAAACAGGAAAGGACGACGTTTTACTACTACTATTAGTGGTTTTCTTCGCCTCACTTGCGGCTGCCGACGAATTGAAAATAGAATCGTAATCGAAATCACTCATTGACGAATGCTTGTTATTGTTATTCGAATTTGAGCTCGGTGTGTACTTGGCGGGCCCACCAAACACGTCGCTGAACAAAGGTTCGTCAATGGGTCGGCGATCCGGCTGGGCGGATCTCATCGGGTTGGATTTCCCTCGGGGACCAAACCCAAAGTCCCTGGCCAGCGTATTCAGATCATCCATCGAAGAAACCAATCAACGAATCGTTCTGCAGCAGGCAGATCCAAACAAAAAAATTGTCCTCGCTAGTAGGGCAACTGGCCGGATCCCAAAAATTCAACGGAATCGAAGGGAGCAAAATGGTCCGACCAGATCAAGCCGGTTCTCATTAGAAGTGCACGTTCATATAAATGACAGAAATGTTAACAAGGAGAAAGGATTATGCTATATTAAGGCAAATTCCGAATATATACGTACAGAATCGGTGTATGTATAGGCGAATTATGCAAATAGTGGGACTGCTATTACATGAAAATTGGGAAGAGGAAACAAGTTTTGATTAGGGTTTCTATAACTCTCTCTGCTCAGTGCTCACATTGTTTCTCTGTTTTAAATATTATGATGATGATTAAATTTGATTGTTTCATAATCATTAAAAAAGAAGGCCTTTCTTTTTTGATAATTTCGATTATGTCCTCAAAGTTTTATACTATTGCGTTCTACGTTGTGATTCTTTTGCTTTTATCTTTTTATCCTCATCACTTCACCGTAGAGTTGGTATGTTACAACTTTAGGGTAGGGTGGCTTTGTCTCAAAACTAGTGGATGTATTGATCTTTGGTTCAAATTCAATTATTAATTTTAAAAACTTTTAATTTTTAAAATATAATCAGAATTTTCATAATTGAATCTGTGACAATGAGCAGTTCAATCGGTCGAACTGATTCAACCATCAATTCAGCCGGTCTAATAAAAATTGATTATAATTTTTCATTATATTATATGAAATGATAATATAATAGATTAATTGTTACATATTAAATTTTAAAGTTAAAAAAAATAAATAACCAAGTAAAAAATATATTTAATAAAATCCAAAATTCAAATAACTACATACATATAATCAAATATTAAGGTTAAATTTTAAAAAAATAAAATAGTTTTGACCAGTTCTTGGTTAGTTTGATCGATTTAATCCCAAATTCAGTTAATTAAAGTCAGTCGGACTAGATTGACCACCGATTTCTAATTGAACCGATCGATCTGCTTCTGAAAACAGTGGTCGCAATAATGAATCATATTATAATTATTTTTTTCATATGCTAAAAATGAGAGGATATATAATAGATTGGGTATAAAGCATTTGAAATATTTCATCTATTTTAAATCTATTCTTTATTTTTTTGGAGGAATATCCCAAAACAATGTCTCAATTAAAAAAAATAAAATGTTCCCCAAAAAATTCCTATAGGTTAAGCTAAATTCTAACCAATACTTTTAACAACAAAAGTGTGAAAGTACATGAGACTTTTACTGTTTTAATTATTGTCTAAACTTATCAAATTCAAATGGGACAATGAATTTGAGAATTGTTAATGGTGAAGACTTTGTTTAAATATAAATTTGAAAGGCTATTGAAGAGTTAATACACACACAAATTAATTGAAAATAATAATACTGCAAAACTAATTCTAAATATACCTGCAAACTTTGAGAAGTTGTAGTCATTTCATGTTGCACTTTGAGCTTATATAAGCTAAAGTTAACTTGATGATGCTTAATTTTAATTTGGTTTGAGTTAAAAATGAGCAGAATAACAAAAAGGCTTCATTTAATTTAGTTAAATTGACTGTGTTAACCATGCAAATAGTTAAGGTTGTGATTGAATGACACATCTATTTTTGAAAATTTATTTTATGAGAAAAAATAATTTGGGAAAATGAGAAATAAAATTAGATATAAGTTTTAATGTTTTTTTTTTTTTGAAGAAAAAGTGTAAATAACATTTAACATGATATAATTATTTTTTTCTTGAGAAGATATTTGATTGGGTTTGTTGTTTAATGCAAAAAAATTAAGAAAACATGTTTGGTTGGTAATGGATGAATTTTTTTGAAAAAAATATGTAATGATGATATTGGATGTGGCATGTTTTTTTTTTATGAGATGGTGTTTGGTTATATTTTATTTTATAGGGAAAAAAAACTAGGTAGGTGAAGATATGTAAAAAAAATTCTCTTTATGCCAAACAAACATTGATTTCTCAAAAAAAGAAAAAAAAAATTATAAAACACAACTTTATGAAATGAAGTGCCCATTCAATCACGACCTAAATTTGCGCTTTTTTTTAATTTATAAATTGCCATTTCCAAGATGTTAAAAACTAATAAGCTATGCTAGTATTTAACAACTTGAGTAATTACCTTTTTTTTCGAGGCAAAGGCTAAGTAATTTTAGAGGAATTTTTTTTAATTATGCTTTTGAAACATTGGTGGTAATTTTCAATCGTATTATTTTTTGCTAACAAGATTAGGATGTCTTAGATATTCATATTTTCATTAAAAAAGACTGTGGTATTCAAATTTTGGCATAACAATGCATTTGTTTCTTTTCATGTTAAATGAAATTCATAGTTTGGGGTTGTAATAGATATGTGTTTTAGTTAATTCAATTCCACTTTTAAGTAAACTTAGATAAGACTAAAAGGACACAACAAAATCATTGGAGATATTTTGATTGACTTTAAATGATTTTACATTAGAACTCCAACTTCTTTCCAAATGCTCATTTACCTAATTTTCACATGTAAGATTCTTATAATGTTTGAATTTGCAAACAAGTGCAAAAAACTCTAATACTAATCCATTTTATTTGCATGTATTATATAGTTTCATAAAAATAAATGGTTCCTTACAATTTGAATCGATTTCAATTGACTCATCGTTATTGTTCAAAAGAACAATAATAAGTAGAAATGACATAATTTGAACTCGTGATATTTTGTACCCAAAACAACTATACTATCAAATTGCGCAATATCTCTTTAATTATTTTATAGTGTCAATGTAGAAAATTCATATCTTGTTTTCTACATCCTTATTACCTCTACTGAGAAAAACAATTTTTCTACCCATTTGCTAATGCATGGGCACTAAATATAAATGCTATTTTTTCCAAAAAATAAAATAAAATTGAGGAGTGATTGGTCAAGGGGAAAATTTGATTGATTTCATATATATATATATATATATATATTTAATTTATATAGTGGCTTAGGTCAAGTTCTTTCTTAATTATTGCTAATTTAGGAATCTATAGTAAAAATATAATTGATAATGGAGTTAAGTTTAATAATGAAAATTATAGGGATCTTTTTATTAGTACTTCAAACTTGAGGAAAAAGTGTACGTTATTTTTCCTATGTAAAAATTATTAAAATTGAAAAGTCAAATAATCTATTTCTTAAGTGTTGAAGTCGAGATGTCAACTGTGTCCTGACTAGACCGGCCCAGGCCCGCATTCTCTAGCGGGTCGGTTCAGTCCAGGCCTGATTTGAAGTGGGCTCTATGTTGAATATCTAAAGTCCAGGCCCAGATTGATCCATTGGCCCAATACTAGTGGATGGGTCTTAGTATTGGTTAGGGCTTTCCGGGTTGGGTTTGGAATGGGCCTAACGGGGTAACTATTTCTCTCTATCATCTCAATAATTTATCCTAAGGTTGGGTTTTATTATTTTAAGTTATATCTTTATTTTTTGGAGTTATATCTTTATTTTTTCGAGTCACCATAAATTTGATTTTCTTTTTTCATTTGATTATTCTAAGTATTTCATCCTAAGTTTTGGTCTGGAATTTAATTTAAATATTATTTAAGTTTTTGTCCTCATTATGAATTAAATTAAGTGTAGCTAGTATACAATTATGTAGTTGATTATTGTAAGTGTATCATATTAAAGTTTGGTATTGATATTTGATTATTCGAAATTCATTATCCTAAGTTTTTATCAGAATTTTTGTGAATTATCCTAAATTTGGTTTTGATTTTTCATTTGATTATTTTAAGTCTATCATCCTAAAATTTGGTATTAGTTTTTTATTTGATTAATTTAATTTTATTATTATTAATATTAAGTCCTTATTTCATGAATTATATTAAGTGTAGTTAGTATTAAAAAATTGAGTTGATTATGGTAGTTTATCATCGTAAAGTTTAGAATTAGTTTTTTATTTGATTAGTCAATATTTTGTTCTAAATTTATGTCCTTATTATGAATTATATTAAGTGTAGCTACTATACTTTTTTAGTTGATTATTCTAAATTTATCATCACAAGTTTTGATATTTAATTTATATTTGATTAATCAAACTTTATTATTTTAATTTTTGTTCTTATTTTATAAATTATCTTTAGTATTATACAATTTTTCAATCGAATATTCTAAGTGTATCATTCTAATATTTGGTACTGGGTTTTATTTTATTATTCTAAATTTATTATCCTAAACTTATCTTATTTTTTTGAATTATTTTAATTTTTCATTTGATTATTCAAAATTTATTCTTCTAAGTTTTATCTTAATTTTTGTGAATTATCCTAAGTTTAGTTTTGATTTTAATAAGTCTATCATCTAAAGATTTAATATTCATTTTTATTTGACTAGTCTAAGTTTATTAGGTTAAGTTTTTACGACTTATTTTCTTTAATTATAGCTAGTACACAATTTTATTTTGTTATTTTATTTTATTATTCTAACTTCTAAGTTGGTTTTATCTAGAATTCTCATTTCATTTGATGATACATACAAATTTTCAAAAAACACCTTAAATTTATTAAGTCTAAGCTATTTTAATAAATACAATTACATGAGAATATGAATAAAATAAAGAAAAAATATCCAACTCCTGCTTTTCATATTACATAAAAAAATAAAAAAATACACATATTTTATCAGGATCATTTACCAATCAAGCATCACATGTGGGGGCCTTCAAAATCATAATCTTCTCTTTCTCCATGAGTTAATGAGTTGGTGACTATTGTTGTTTCAAATGTTGTAGAGTCATCGGTGTTTTTCATTTTTGTAAACACTCCAACTCATTTTTTCTTCATTTTTAATCTAACCAATACTTTCACAAGACGTGAACTCTATGAATTTTGGGCTTAAATGAGTTTTTTGATCTGTAATAGTCATTTTACTCACTGTAATAACTATTTAACCCACACTAAAAATACTCTCAAAAGCTATAATAGACATCTAAAATGCTAGAATATCATATGCAATATACGAAAAAAAAAATTATTTGAATTTTTACTATCTAAAATATCAAAATCATCGGTATCATTTTCTAATGAAAGTTGCAAGTAATATATTAGTTCATATATTGACATATTTAATGAACTTTTATTTATCTTAATTGCATTTAAACAAGAAGATGTAGATTTAGTAAATCTACTTGCATCATAATGATAAGAAGAACTAGAATAAAACATTTCTACAAGCTTATTTAATATGTTAGTGATTTCAGTTTTTTCATTATCTAAATTTATTTCTTCTCCAAGAACAAGATGTGAATAGTAATTTAAACTAAATATATACACCTTCTATTTTACATCTAGGATCAAATATACAAGCTAAAAACACTTATAGAAGGATGTTTAGTATAATATTTGAGCCATTTTATTTCCATATTTTAGATAATATCACGTACACTATTATCGTATCACGTGCTTTACTTTTATCTATATGAGCATTATAGCAGACACACCATTTTAAACACAAAAATACTTAATATGACAAATATATTTAATATGAAATTATTTTTATTAAAAATAGGTTTCATACATTAAATTAGATGTCCAACAACTTTTGTTTTATTAGTTGCATTATCAAAAGTAATAGAAATTTTTTTTCTCACTAATATTCTAATAATTGCAACAATACTATAGTGTGGAAAATGTGGATAGCCGGTGTAGATGATTAAGTAATGCAAATTTAGTTATTCTTTTTTTAAATAGATATTTTCATCATTCAAATGTGCAATAACACAAAACAATGATAACGATCTCTACCTCTCCACATATCTGAAGTTAAAGAAATTTTTTAAGTTAGAGTTGAAAAAGAGTTCGTAAACTTATAATTCCTTGTTCATATAGTTTATAATCGCCTTTATAATATGTATTATATGAAATACATTTGTCCTGCAGTTGACAAATTCTCAACATAAATCAGTGAAAGTTAAGGCTTTCAGCAAATTTTAAAAGAAAGTTCTTCTTGAATAACTAAATTAGAAAGTTCAAATTGCCTAATTTCCTGTTTATAAGAAAAGGTATGAACTAAACATTGAAGTTTGATGCAAATATTGTTGTCTAACACCTAAGGTCCTTATGCACTATCCCAACCTTGGTTATTTCTAGTTAAATATCTTGATAATGTTTCAATACCACTGCTTTTTAAAAAATTAAAATATTTTAAATAAATAATACACACAACTCGTTCTTGTTATTTTAGTAATTTAAAATAATTTCAAACCATACTAGTTTTATTTGGACGCAAGGCTTACATTTGATAAAGTTAGTACAGCTTCTTCATCTAAATTTATTGGATGATTGTGTGGTGGTGCATTTGTATTTTATACAATTCTATTATTTTCTTTATTTTTGTTAGTTGTGATGGTGTAGAAAATTCAATAAATGCTTGTTAGGTGTTCAAATGTTGAGGGCTTAAGTTAGAAATTTTTTAGGATTAGTATGAGATAGAATAAGAGGGTCGTAATAATTAAGAAATTGCGTAGAACTGGAAGAGGAAGGGGTATAGTGAGATGAAGGGGAAGGGGTTTGGTTAGGGGTGGACAAGTCTGGGAAGAATCGGAATGAAGTTTCACGTGATGAATTTATTTTTTCAAATAGAATTATAAATCCACAAAATAAAATCACTTATTAGAATCACAAATAAAATGCACAAAAAATCACAAAGTGCACAAAGAATTGTAAAATTAAGAAAAGATGTTACCAAACAATAGTCGAAATCTTCAAAATTAGTTGTAAAAAATTGATAGCCTTGCCAAGTAATCTTTAAAGAATGTATATTAAGTAATATTTGAAGAAATTCTAATTGATGCTTGAGAGAAAATGAAAGAATTTGATTTTTGTGAAGAAAAATGAATAGAGATGTTGGGTATTTATATACATAATTTTAACCTTTAAAAAATGAAAAAAAAAATTATATTTTCTTAGAAATTAACAATAATATTACCGTCATTTGGGAGAATAGGCAGGCAACAGCAATGTTCATAATTGTTGCAGCCCCCAACCCGTCGCGTTGTCCAAAAGGCAGAAACCAACCAAAATAAAAAAAGGGTCCAGCACATGTGTCCAGCCTATGCCGGGCCTGGGCTAGTCCTGGGTCGGTTCACGAGTTGGGCTTAATTTTTCTGAGCCCAATAGAGGCCTGCTCATATACACTAAACATGCCTAAATAGGCCTAATCAGCCTGTTACTATTCACGGGCTGGTCCATTTGACATCTTTGCCTCGAAGGGAATCTGGAAAAAAAACAACCACGACGATATTAGCAAGTTAATCCATTCTCGAACGAAAAAATTGTTTGCTGCTAATCATAGTTTCTTCTGATACAATGTATTAGCCAAAAGGTTTTAGCTTAATTTATTAAGTGGCATTAGATTAGAATTTTTTTGGGATAGGAATACATATATATTGATATATCAAATTCTTATCCCAATTGTAAAAACGGGCATTAATGTGTATTTTTTGACTCTTTCCTAAATTTTATCTCTACACATATCTCCTAAAATTCTCTTTACGTTCTTCTTAGAACGTTACCAAAAACTCCAAGGGTTTGAAACATATAAATGAGTGAGTAACTCTGATAGTTAGCCACCACGATGAGTAATACATGTCGGTGATTTATTTAAAACATACATAGGTGAATTGAACAATAGAAAATAAATAAAAATATTCATTATTCATTCAAATTATAAAACCTAGACACATTATCATGATTCATTCATAGTGGCAGCTTCAAAGTGAGTTTGATCCGTTGCATTGAATTTATATTCGATCCACTTTACGTGTTTATGTGATATTTTCCAACATGAAGGTTCATGCCAAGTTTATATTTTTTAAAGTCATGATGCTTGTTTAAGGATCATTTTGCTTTTGCTCATTTTGTTGCAATCTATTTTTGGCTAATTAAGAACAACTTAACATTACAATCTTTTTAATTTGTAGAAGTTAAATAAATACTCCTATGTTGCATGTAATCTTACAATCATAGACATGCAACACACATGCATTTACTAATGTAGGTTATCAAATATAACTATAGGAAATAAATAAAAAAAATTCTTCATATATTTGATGAAGCTATATTATTTACATGACGGGATCACAAATATAAGACTTTTAGAAATTTAATCCATACAATTTATATGATGGGTTCTGCTTTTAGTAGTACTTCGATAGTCTAATTATTTAGATGTATGAATTACCTTTATATTTTATCGACCCCAATCATCCATACATTTTAAGTTGAAAAATATGTTTTCTATTCAGAAACTAATTTAAATAGTTGTAGTTTTTTTCCCCTTGTTTTGCCCTTCCCTTTTTATTAATTGAGCTAGTAACGTATTTATTAAGGTTAATCGCTTTTGCTTGTGTCCCCTATTTTTCGGTTTCATGATGCTTAAGATAGGATAACTATCGTTTTGCTAATTTTATTTTATTTTGTTTTCGGTTGATTAAGGACCAACTCAATATTGAAATTAATATTCTTTTTATCTTGTTTAGATCAATTTATATCCATATTTCTCATGTAAATTTATAATTATAAATGTGTAAGATAGGTGTATTAAGTAAGATAAATTATAACCCCCTTGATCTGATGGTACTAGCCTCACATCTTGTGTATGATGTTAGGAGTTCGAACCCTATTCTCCCTTCCCCCCATTCACAAAAAAAAAAAAAAGAAAAAAAGAAAAAAAAAGCATATATATATATATATATAATAAACAAACAAATAAATAAAAACTAAGATAAACTATAAGAAGAATAACATTAATAGGGGAAAAAAATTCTAGCACAACCATAAAAGGTGGATTTTAAGACAGTGCGACTATTTTTTTCATCTGACTTTCTAGGGTTATGGGATGAAACAGATTATTAAATTTGCTAGGTCTTTTTCCAATTTTAGGCTCATAAATTCTTTAATATTGTTAAAATCCATCAAGGCTCTTACATTGAACAATATACGAGTTCATAAAAACATAAGTTATAGCTAATATCAATAAGTGATTATATATAAAAAAATTGATTGAATATAATGCATTATATACTAAAAATATTATTCATGCCAGTAATTAGTAATATTTTTTATTATGATACCATTCGTATATACAAAATTAATATATTCATGGTGTATATTATTACATCATACATGTGCAAATAAAACAAATTACTATTATATACACATACTTAAACATTCGTAAATTCTATTACGAATATATAAACTATATGCATATATCTAAATATGTAGGAATATTTTTCAAAAGTATATAATTAATACAAACAACCATGCATTATATATATTATTACATCACACATTCACAAGTGCGAAAAAAAATTACGACTATATATTTATGCAAACATACACATATATAAAACAGTTAATGGAAAAATAAAATAAAATAAAACCAATCATAGGCCATGTGTCACTGAACTCATTTCTAGAAATGACTAACCAAAGAATTTTGATTTTTTTAGCTCCAAAATACATCAACCAATCCTTGGTATCATTTTAATCTTTTGAAAATAAAAATAAATTCCCCAAATGAATTTTCATTTTCCCAAAACTCTTCTACCATCTATACATATCTTACAACCATTACATCAATACATAAATATATATTATATGTATATATATATATATATATTATAAGAGTAAATAAATTTACATATTTACATCTTCAATCATCATCTCAATATAAATATATTTTATAATAATTAATTTAATATTTAATAACAATTTAAAATATTATAAAAACATGATTTGCATCTGTATTCTAAAAGTTCTCATCTCATTTTTACCAAAAATTTCCACAAAATCCAATCCTGGAAAATGAAAAGTCGAACAAATGGGCACTAAAGCTTTTATATATTTTAAGAGCCTACATGAAACTTTCATAATAGGGCAACAGACATGAGCACTCTCTTTTATAAATTCAACATCATCAATTAGGTAGTCTAATTTAGCTATTGTTTTTTATTTAATCAGTAGTCTCGTAAATAAATTTATTTGGAGAAAGTAATTCAATTTTATAAATTTCTTTTACCACAACCACCCATACTTCATGTGGAAAACGATAATCCTTTTTTTATCAACTTACTAATTTCAACAACTTAAATATGAGTAAAATTCTGCAATATGAATATCTAGATCTATGGAATTAATTCTATATTTCATGGCAAGTCTTGATTTTATTTATTTATTTTGTCACGATTCTAATGAAAGGATCACTATCATTTTGCTTATTTTATTTTATTTTATTTTATTTTTGGATAACTATAGACCAACATAGTATTGCAATTAATATTTTTTTAATCTTTTCTTAAAGTTAATACTCTTATTCCTGCATGTAAGTCTATAAAATAAATGTACAAGATGTGTGCATTTTATAGCCTAAAAGCAAGACTAATACCAATGGGGGAAAAATTAGAAGAAGAAATTTTTTATATATATTTTACGATGCAATGTGAATTACATGATGCGTTCAAAGTCCATTAGTTAACTTAAATAATTCAGCTACAAATTATGATTTTATTCACATTTCTACAATCAAACATCTTTACATAGGGACTCCCAATTCTAAATTTCTTAAACCACAACTTTACACGGACAAAGTATACTCGCTTTCTTCTTCAATTTCCATTTAGAAACTAACTTCATATGATTCACATACTTCCCTTTCTCCTTCAATTTTCATTCAAAAACTAATTAGACATACACCCTTTCTCTTTCAATTTCCAACATCAATTAGGTAGTCTGATTTAGCTATTGTTATTACTTTATTAGCAATCTTGAAAATAAAAACCCAATTATTTGGACATAGAACTCAATTCTAAATTTCTTCCACCACAATCACTTGTATCGTGATGTGGAAAACAATGACCCTTCCTCCCATAATTTCAATTAATTTGCATTCAAAAATTAATTTTAGCAACTTAAATATGTAATTTTGACTCATTTAAGACATTTTTTTTTGCCTTTCCTTATAAATTAGCTACCTATTTTTTAAGGTTCATGTCAAGTCCTGATTACTTTGTTTCATAATGCTCACGGTAGGATTACTATGATTTTACTCATTTTGTTGTATTTTATTTAGAACAACTTAGTAGTACAATTAATCTTTTCATCTTCAGAAGCTAATACTCCTTTATTGCATGTAAGTATGCATTCATATACTCTTATTGTAAGGCACGTGCATTTTACTGATGTAGATTAGCAAAAGTAATATCAATGGAAAACACATTAAAAATAAAGGTTTTATATAGTTAATGAAGTTATATGATTTGCATGGTGGGATATTAAACACAATCAAATTCTTTTAGAAATTCAGGTCATATGATTTATATGATGGGTTTCTACTGTAATTAGTAGTTTCGTAATATTAATTATTTGAATATATGGAATTAATTAAATATTTCATGGAAAGTCTTGATTTTATTTATTAATTTATTTATTATGATACTTATCATTAGCTTATTTTATTTTGTTTTGTCTTTGGCTAATTATAAACAACATAGTATTGCAACTAGTATTTTTTTTCATTTTTTCTTAAAGTTAGTACTCCTATAATGTATGTAAGACTCTAAAATAAATGTGCAAGATATGTTCATTGACAATTATAGCATAAAGCAAGACAAGTACCAATACGAAAATACAAAGATTTTTTGTATATATATATATATTTGACGATACAAGAACACCCTCATAAATAAATTCAAGCCCATCGGTTAGCTTATATAATCCATCTATGAATTTTAGTTTCATTAGCAAATCTACAATGCAATACCTTTGCATATGGGCTCCCAATTCCAAATTACCTAGACAAAACCACCACAATTTCAAATGGACGTAGTATACTCTCATTCTATCAATTTTCATCAAAAACTAATTCAATATACACCATTTTTTCTTCAATTTCCATTGAGAAACAAATTTGACATATACCCTTTCTCCTTCAACCATTTCTCTATCAGTTTTCTAACAAATTTGATATACACCCTTTCTCTCCAATTTTCAACATCAACATTATAGTCTAATTTAGTTATTACTGATATTAATTAACAACTTTGCAAATAAATTTGTGCATAGAATTCAAATTTAAATTTCTTCGCCTACAAACACCCATATCTTCATGTGGAAAACTATGATCCTTTCTCCATCATTTTCCATTCAATTTGGACACTCAACAACTTAAATATGTAACTATCAATAATAATAATTTAAGATCTTCTTATGCCTTTTTTCTTGTAAATTAGCTGAGGGAGTGGTGCATTTATTAAGGTTCATAGAGTAATTAATTTGTTTCAAACTGCTCATGGTAGGATCATTACAATGTTTATGATTTTATAGTATTCTATTTAAAATGACTTAGTATTACAACTAATATTTTTTATTTTTAAAAAGCTAATACTCCTTTATTGTATGTAAGTATGTATTTATATACGTGCAAGGCACGTGCATTTACTCATGTATATCAGCAAAAAGTTATGTCGACATGAAAAAATAAAAAAATAAAACTTTTATATACTAGATAAAGCTGTATGATTTACATGATGAGATATCAAGCACAATCAAATTCTTTTAGAAATTCAGGTCATATGATTTATATGATGGTTTCGGCATTAATTAGTAGTTCTGCAATATTAATCATCTAGATCTATAAAATTAATTCAATATTTCATGGCAAGTCTGGATTTCAAGAATTTATTTATTTATTACGATACTTATGAAAGGACCACTATCATTTTGTGTATTTTATCTTATTTTATTTTTGGCTAATCATACAACAACATAGTATTGCAACAATTTTTTTTAATATTTTCTTAAAGTTAATACTCTTATGCTGTAAATAATCTGTAAAATAGATGTGTAAGATATGTGCATTGACAATTATAGCCTACAAGCATTACCAAAATCAATTGGTTAAAAAAAAGAAGATTTCTTGTATATATACATATTTGATGATGAGATATGAATTACATGATGAGTTCTCAAACAGTAACACCCTCTTAGATAATTTCAACCCCACATGTCAGCTTATATAATTTAACTATGAATTCTGATTTTATTAGTAATTCTACAACCTAATACCTTTATATATAGGCTACCAATTCCAAATTGCCTAGACCACGACCAACCACCACTTCACATTGACATAATATACTCTTTCTTTGTCGATTTTCATTCAAAAACTAATTTGACATGCACACTTTCTTCAACCCTTTCATTGTCAATTTTCATTCAGAAACGAATTTGACTTACTCCCTTTCTCCTTCAATTTCCATTCAGAAACTAATTCGACATATACCATTTCTTTTTCAATTATCATTCGAAAACAAATTTGACATATATCATTTTTCCTTCAATTTCCAATATCAACAACATAGTCCAATTTAAATATTACTATTATTAATTAGCAGCCTTGCAAACAAAAACCCAATTATTCGACCACAAACACCCATCCTTTCATAGGAAAAACTATGATCCTTTCTCCATCAATTTTCATTGAAAAATTAATTTCAACAACTTAAACGTGTAACTATTTATAATAAATAATCTAAGATATTTTTTTTTGGCTTTTCTCATAAATAAGTTGAGGTACTAGTGCATTTAAAAAGATTCTCGTCCAGTTCTTCGACAATTTGTTACAAAATGCTCATGGATCATTATAATTTTGTTCATTTTAAAGTATTCCATTCAAAACAACTTACTATTAGAATTAATAATTTTTATCTTGGTAAAAGCTAAAAATCCTTCATTGCGTGTAAGTATATATTTGTATACGTGCAAGACACGTGCATTTACTCATGTAGATTAGCAAAAAGTAGTATCAATAGGAAAAAACAAATAAATTAAAACTTTTACTTGATGAAGCTATACAATTTACATGATGAGATATCTAACACAATGAAATTCTTTTAGAAATTCAGGTCACAGTGTTTATATGATAGGTTCTACAGCAGTTAGTAGCTTTGCAATATTAACCATCTAGATATATGGAATTAAATCTATATTTCATAGCAAGTCTTGACTTTATTGATTGATTGATTTATTATAATACTTATGAAAGGATCACTATTATTTTGCTTATTTATCTTATTTGGATTTTGACTGATAAAATAACATAGTATAACATTTAGTATTTTCTTTAATCTTTTCTTAAAGTTAATACTTCTATGCTACATAAAAGTCTGTAAAATAAATATGCAAGACACGTGCATTGATAATTATAGCGTAAAAGTAAGATCAACAACAATAGGGAAAAAATAGAAGATTTTTTTGGATATATACATATTTGATGACACATTATGGATTACATGACGACTTTTAAAAAAAGAACACCCTCTTAAATAAATTCAAGCACATTAGTTATCTTATATAATTCAGCTATGAATTATTATTTCATTAGCAGTTCTACAACCCAATACCTTTATATACAGGCTCCCAATTTCAAGTTGTCTAGATCACAACCACCCACAACTTCACATGGACGTAGTATATTTTTCCTTGTCAATTTTTATTAAGAAACTAATTTGACACAAAACCCTTTCTCCTTCAATTTTCATTCAAAACTAATTTCAAATACACACTTTCTCCTTCACCACTTTCTCTATTAGTTTTCATTCAGAAACAAGTTTGACATACTCCCTTTCTCCTTCAATTTCCATTCAGAAACTAATTTCACACACCCTTTCTCTTTCAATTTCAAACATCAACTATGTAGTCCAATTTAGTTATTACCATCATTAAATAGCAGCCTTGCAAACAAAACCCAATTATTTGTACATAGAATTCAAATATAAATTTCTTCGACTACAAAAACCCAAATCTTCATGTGAAAAACTATGATCCTTTCTCCACCAATTTTCATTCAAAAAACTCTTATGTTCCATATAAGTCTGTAAATAAATGTGCAAGACACGTGCATTGACAATTATAACCTAAAAGGAAAATAAAAACCTAAAGGAAAAAAGGGAAGATATTTTTGTATATATACATATAATGAACTAATATGAATTACATGATAGTTCAAATACAAGAACACCCTCATAAATAAATTCAAGCCCATCGATTAGCTTATATAATTCAACAACGAATTCGGATTTCAATAGCAGTTTTGCAACTAAATACCTTTATATATAGGCACCTAATTCTAAATTACCTAGACAACAACCACCCACAACTTTAGGTGGACGTAATATACTTTTTCTCAGTTAATTTCTATTCATAAACTAATTTGCCACATCATTTTTCCTTCAATTTTCATTCAGAAACTAATTTCACATAAACCCGTTCTCCTTCAACCCTTTCTTTGTCAATTTTCATTCAAAAACAAGTTTGACATACTTATTTCTCCTTCAATTTTCATCATACACCTTTCTCTTCAAATATTCAACATCAACTACATAGTCTAATTTAGTTATTACTATCATTAAATAACAACATTGCAAATAAAATCCAATTATACGTACATAGAATTCAAAAATAAATTTCTTCGACCACAAACACCCAAACCTTCATGTGGAAAACTATGATCCTTTCACCATCAATTTTCTTTCAGAAAACTCTTATACTGCATATAAGTCTGAAAATAAATGTACAAGACACGTACATTGACAATTATAGCATAAAAGGAAGACAAAAACCAACAAGGAAAAAAG
This sequence comes from Paulownia fortunei, assembly GCA_019321725.1. Classification (NCBI taxonomy): domain Eukaryota; kingdom Viridiplantae; phylum Streptophyta; class Magnoliopsida; order Lamiales; family Paulowniaceae; genus Paulownia; species Paulownia fortunei. The sequence goes on along the minus strand of CM033109.1, from coordinate 6,927,985 downwards.
GAAGATTTTTTGTATATATACATATTTGATGAGCCACTATGAATTACATGATAGTTCAAACACAACACCACCTTTATAAATAAATTCAAGCCCATCTGCTAGCTTATACAATTCAACTATGAATTCTAATTTCATTAGCAATTTTACAATCCAATACCTTTATATGTAGACTCTCAATTCCAAATTGCATATACCACAACTTAATATCGGCATAGTATACTATTTCTCGGTCAATTTCCATTCAGAAACTAATTTGATACACACCATTTCACCTTCAATTTCCATTCAACATAAACCTTTTATCCTTCAACTCTCTCTCCTTCATATATACATATTTGATAAGGCAATATGAATTACATGATAGTTCAAATACATGAACAACCTCATAAATAAATTCAAGCCCATCGGTTATCTTATAAAATTCAACTACGAATTCGAATTTTTATTAGCAGTCAAATACCTTTATATATAAGCTCTAAATTCCAAATTACATAGACCACAACCACCCACAACTTAGCATGGATGTAGTATACTCTTTCTCATTCAGTTTTCATTCAGAAATTAATTTATAACGTACCCTTTCACCTTCAAATTCGATTCAGACACAAATTTCACATAAACACTTTCACCTTCAACCCTTTCGGTTAGTTTCAATTCAGAAACAAGTTTGACACACTCCCTTTCTCCTTCAATTTCCATTCAGAAACTAATTTCACATACACCATTTCTCTTCAATTTCCAACATCAACTACGTAGTCTAATTTAGTTATTATTATCATTAAATAGTAGCCTTGCAAATAAAATTCAATTATTTGTACATAAAATTCAAATCTAAATTTCTTCGACCACAAACACCCAAATCTTCATTTGAAAAACTATGATCCTTTCTCCTTCAATTTTCACTTAGAAAACTCTTATGTTGCACATAAGTCTGTAAATAAATGTGCAAGACACGTGCAATAACAATTATAACCTAAAAAGAAAACAAAAACCAATAGGAAAAATTGGAAGATATGTTTGTATATATACATATTTGATGAGCCAATAAGAATTACATGATAGTTCAAATACACCAACACCCTCATAAATAAATTCAAGCCCATCGGTTAGCTTATACAATTCAACTACCAATTTGAATTTTATTAGCAAGTTTACAACCTAATACCGTAATATATATAAGCTCTCAATTCCAAATTGCATAGACCACAACCACCCACCATTTAACGTGGACGTAGTATACTCTTTCTTGGTCAATTTCCATTCAGAAATTAATTCTTCTTCAATTTCCAATCAGAAACTAATTTCACATAAACCCTTTCTCTATTAGTTTCCATTTAGAAACAAGTTTGAAATACTGCTTTCTCCTTCAATTTCCATTTAGAAACTAATTTCACATACACCCCATGTCCTTCAATTTCCATCATCAAGTATACAATCTAATTTATTTATTACTATCATTAAATAGCAACTTTGCAAATAAAACCCAATTATTTGTACATATACATTAGAATTCAAAACAAAAAAATTTCAATCACAAATCCCCAAATCTTCATGTGAAAAACTATGGTCCTTTCACCGTCAATTTTCTTTCAAAAAACTCTTATACTGCATATAAGTCTGTAAATAAATGTGCAAGACACGTGCATTGACAATTATAGCCAAAAAGGAAGATAAAAACCAACAGGGAAAAAAGGAAGATTTTTTTGTATATATACATTTTTGATAAACCAGTATGAATTACATGATAGTTTAAATACAACAACACCCTCATAAATAAATTCAAGCCCATCGGCTAGCTTATACATTTCAGCTATGAATTCTGATTTCATTAGCAATTTTATATCCCAATACATTTATATATAGGCTCTCAATTCCAAATTACATAGACCACAACCACCCACAACTTAACATGGATGTAGTATACTCTTTCTCAATCAATTTCCATTCAAAAACTAATTTGACACATACCTTTTCTCCTTCAATTTCCATTCAGAAACTTAGCATAAACCCTTTCTCCTTCAACCCTCTTTCCTTCATATATTCATATTTGATGAGGAAATATGAATTACATGATAGTTCAAATATAACAACACCCTCATAAATAAATTCAAGGCCATCGGTTAAGTCATACAATTCAACTACAAATTCAAATTTCATTAGCAATTATACAAATAAATACCTTTATATATAGGCTCTCAATTTTAAATTACATAGACCACAACCACCCACAACTTAACATGGACGTAGTATACTCTTTCTCGATTAGTTTTCATTCAAAAATTAAGTTGACACACACCCGTTCTCCTTCAATTTCAATTCAGAAACAACTTTCACATAAACACTTTCTTCAATCCTTTCTTTGTCAGTTTCCATTTAGAAAACAAGTTTGACATACTCTCTTTTCCCTTCAATTTCCATTCATAAACTAATTTCACATACACCCTTTCTCTTTCAATTTCAAACATCAACTATGTAGTCCAATTTAGTTATTACTATCATTAAATAGCAGCCTTGCAAACAAAACCCAATTATTTGTACATAGAATTCAAATATAAATTTCTTCGATTACAAACACCCAAAATCTTCATGTGAAAAACTATGATCCTTTCTCCATCAATTTTCATTCAGAAAACTCTTATGTTGCATAAAAGTATGTAAATAAATGTGCAAGATACGAGCATTAACAATTATAGCCTAAAAGGAAAATAAAAACCAATAGGGAAAACTGGAAGATATTTATATATATATATATATACATATTTAATGAGCCAATATGAATTACATGATAGTTCAAACACCCTCACAAATAATTCAAGCTCATAAGTTAGCTTATATAATTTAGCTACGAATTCAGATTTTATTAGCAGGTTTACAACCCAATACCTTTATATATAGGCTCTCAATTCCAAATTGCATAAACCACAACCATCCACAACTTAACGTGGACGTAGTATACTCTTTCTCGGCCAGTTTTCATTTAGAAATTAATTTGACACACCTCATTTCCCTTTCAAATTCCATTCAGAAACTAATTTCACATAAACCCTTTCTCCTTCAACCCTCTTTCCTTCATATATTCATATTTGATGAGGAAATATGAATTACATGATAGTTCAAATACAACAACACCCTCATAAATAAATTCAAGGCCATCGGTTAGCTCATACAATTCAACTACAAATTCAAATTTCATTAGCAATTTTACAAATAAATACCTTTATATATAGGCTTTCAATTTTAAATTACATAGACCACAACCACCCACAACTTAACATGGACGTAGTATACTTTTTCTCGATCAGTTTTCATTCAAAAATTAAGTTGACACACACCATTTCTCCTTCAATTTCAATTCAGAAACAAATTTCACATAAACACTTTCTTCTTCAATCCTTTCTTTGTCAGTTTCCATTTAGAAAACAAGTTTGACATACTCTCTTTTCCCTTCAATTTCCATTCATAAACTAATTTCACATACACCCTTTCTCTTTCAATTTCAAACATCAACTATGTAGTCCAGTTTAGTTATTACTATCATTAAATAGCAGCCTTGCAAACAAAACCCAATTATTTGTACATAGAATTCAAATATAAATTTCTTCGACTACAAACACCCAAAATCTTCATGTGAAAAACTATGATCCTTTCTCCATCAATTTTCATTCAGAAAACTCTTATGTTGCATAAAAGTATGTAAATAAATGTGCAAGATACGAGCATTAACAATTATAGCCTAAAAGGAAAATAAAAACCAATAGGGAAAACTGGAAGATATTTATATATATATATACATATTTAATGAGCCAATATGAATTACATGATAGTTCAAACACCCTCACAAATAATTCAAGCTCATAAGTTAGCTTATACAATTCAGCTACTAATTCGGATTTTATTAGCAGGTTTACAACCCAATACCTTTATATATAGGTTCTCAATTCCAAATTGCATAGACCACAACCATCCACAACTTAACGTGGACGTAGTATACTCTTTCTCGGTCAGTTTTCATTTAGAAATTAATTTGACACACCTCATTTCTCCTTCAAATTCCATTCATAAACTAATTTCACATAAACTCTTTCTCCTTCAACCCTTTCTTTTAGTTTTCATTCATAAACAAGCTTGACATACTCTATTTCTCCTTCAATTTCCTTTCAGAAACCAATTTCACATACACACTCTTTCAATTTCCAACATCGACTATTTAGTCTAATTTAAATACTAGTATCATTAAATAGTAGCCTTGAAAATAAAATCCAGTTTTATGTACATAGAATTCAATATTGAATTTCTTCAACCACAAACACCTAAACCTTCATGTGAAAAACTATGATCCTTTCTCCATCAATTTTCATTCAGAAAATACTTATATTGTATATAAGTCTGTAAATAAATATGCAAGACACGTGCATTAATTATTATAGTGTAAAAGCAAGACCAACTCCAATAAGGGAAAAAAGAAGATTTTTTGTGTATATACATAATTGATGACGCAATACGGATTAAATGATGAGTTTCATACAAGAAAACCATCTTAAATAAATTCAAGCCCATCCGTCATCATATTTAATTAAGCTACGAATTCTGATTTCATTATCAATTTAATAACTCAATACCTTTATATATAAACTCCCAATTCCAAATTGCCCAAGCCACAACCACCCATAACTTCACATAGACATAGTATACTTTTTCTTTGTCAATTTTCATTCAAAACCTAATTTGACACAAAACCCTTTCTACTTCAATTTCCATTTAGAAACTAATTTCACATAAACCCTTTCTCCATTAGTTTTCATTCAGAAATAAATTTGACAAACTCTCTTTCTCCTTCAATTTTCATTCAGAAATAAATTTGACATACACCCTTTCTCCTTCAATCTTTTCTCTGTCAGTTTCCATTCAGTAATAAGTTTGACATACTCCATTTCTCCTTCAATTTCTATTCAAAAACTAATTTGACATACATCATTTCTCCATCAATTTCCAACATCAACTATGTAGTCTAATTTAGTTATTACTATAATTAAATAGCAGCCTTTCAAATAAAAACCAATTATTTGAACATAGAATTTAAATCTAAATTTCTTCGACCACAAACACCCAAACCTTTGTGTGAGAAACTATGATCCTTTCTCCATCAATTTTCATTCTGGAAAACTCTTACCCTGCGCATAAGTCTATAAATAAATGTGCAAGACACGTGCATTGATAATTATAGGCTAAAAGGAAGACAAAACCAATAGAAAAAAAAAGATTTTTTTGTACATATACATATTTAATGAGATGATATGAATTACATGATGAGTTTCATGTAAGAACACCCTCTTAAATATATTCAAGCCCATCGGTTAGCTTATATAATTCAGCTATGAATTCAGATTTCATTAACAGTTTTACAACCTAATACCTTTATATATAGGCACTCAATTCCAAACTACCTACACCACAACCACCCACAACTTCACATGGACGTAGTATATTCTTTTTCTACCAATTTCTATTTAGAAATTAATTTGACACACACCTTTTCACCTTCAATTTCCATTGAGAAGCTAATTTCACATAAACCCTTTCTCTGTCATTTTTCATTCAGAAACAAGTTTGATATACTCCATTTCTCCTTCAATTTCTATTCATAAACTAATTTCTCAAACACCATTTCTCCTTCAATGTTCAATATCAACTAAGTAGTCAAATTTAGTTATTACTATCATTAATTAGCAGCCTTGCAAATAAAACCTAATTATTTGCACACAGATTCAAATCTAAATTTCTTCGACCATAAACACCCAAACCATCATGTGAAAAACTATGATCCTTTCTCCATTAATTTTCACTCAGAAAACTCCTAAGTTGCATATAAGTCTGTAAATAAATGTGCAAGGCACGTGCACTGACAGTTATAGGCTAAAAGGAAGATAAAAATCAATAGGGAAAAAAAGAAGATTTTTTTGTATATATACATATTTGATGGGGCAATATGAATTACATGATAGCTTAAATACAATAACATCCTCATAAATAAATTCAAGCCCATCGGTAAGCTTATATAATTCAGCTATAAATTTGAATTTCATTAGCAGTTTTACAAACCAATTCCTTCATATATAGACTCTCAATTTCAAATTGCACAGACTACAACCACCGCCAACTTCAAATGGATGTAGTATACTCTCTCTGTCAATTTCCATTCAAAAACTAATTTGACACACACCATTTCTCCTTTAATTTTCATTCAGAAACTAAATTCGCATACAACCTCTCCTCCAACCCTTCTCTGTCAATTTTCATTCAGAAACAAGTTTAACATACTCCATTTCTCCTTCAATTTCTGTTCAGAAATTAATTTCATATACACCCTCTCTTTTTCAATTTCTAACATCAACTATGTAGTCTAATTTAATTATTATTATCATTAATTAGTAGCCTTGCATATAAAATTCAATTATTTGTACATAAAATTCAAATTTAAATTTGACCACAAACACCCATATCTTCTTGGAAAAAACTATGATCCTTTCTCCATCAATTTTCATTCAAAAACTAATTTCAACAACTTAAATATGTCACTATTTCATAATAAATAATTTTAAGATTTTTTTTTGTCTTTACTCATAAATTAGCTAAGGTAGTAGTGCATTTATTAATGTTCATGTCGAGTCCTCATTAATTTGTTTCAAAATGCTCATGGTAGGATCACTATAATTTTGCTCATCTTAAAGTATTTTGTTTAAAACAACTTAGTATTATAGTTAATATTTTTTATCTTTTTAAAAGCTAATACCCATTTATTGCTTGTAAGTATATATTTATATATGTTCAAGGCATGTGCATTTACTTATGTAGATTAGTAAACACTACCAATCAACTATAACCCTAAAAGAACTAGATTCCGTAAGCAACATAGAGGAAATATGAAGGGAATTTCTTCTCGAGGTAATCATATTTGTTTCGATAAATATACTCTTCACAGGCACATGAACCTACTTGGATCACATCTAGACAAATCGAAGCAGGTCGACAAGCAATAACGCGAAATTCACACCATGGTAAAAAAGTATGGGTCTGTATATTTCCAAACAAACCAATTACAATAAGACCGACTGAAACACGTATGAGTTCAAGGAAAGGATCCCCTGAATATTGGGTGGTTGTTGTTAAACGAGGGCAAATACTAGATGAAATGGGTGGTGTAACTAAAAATATAACTAGATAGCAGCATCCAAAATGCCTATACGAACTTAATTTATTATTTTGGGATAAAAATGTTTAACCGACACAAATGAATCTTGGGGATGAAACAAAATCGCAGATTTTTCTTTTTGGACAAACAATATTAATTTTATTTTCTTCATCCTTTGCATTGGAAGAATATATTATCAATGGGAAAAAACCAAGAAAATAAAAACTTTTATATACTTGATGAAGCTATACTTTCATGATGAGATATCAAACACAATGAATTTCTTTTAGAATTTCAGGTAAGATGAATTATATGATGGGTTCTACATTAGTTAGTAGTTCTGCAATATTAATCATTGGGTTATATGAAATTAAATCCATATTTCATGATAAGTCTTGACTTTATAGATTTTATTTATTTATTATGATACTTATGAAGGATCACTATCATTTTGCTTTATATTGATTTTGGCTAACTATAAAATAACATAGTATTACAACTAGTGTTTTTTTATTAATCTTTTCTTAAAGTTAATACTCCTATGCTACAAAAAAATCTGTAATATAAATGTGCATTGACAATTATAACGTAAAATCAAGATCAACACCAATAGGGAAAAAAGTAATTTTTTTGTGTATATACATATTTGATGATGCAATATGGATTACATGATGAGTTCTTATACAAGAACATCCTCTTAAATAAATTCAAGCACACTAGTTATCTTATATAATCCAGCTACAAATACTAATTTCATTAGCAGTTCTACAACCCAATACCTTTATATATAAGCTCCCAATTCTAAGACCACAAACATTCACAACTTCACGCGGACATACATTTCCATTCAATTTAGAAACTAAATTAATATACTTCCAATCTCCTTCAATTTTCATTCAGAAACTATCTTTCTTCTTCAATTTCCTTTCAAATTTTTTTGGCATGATCCAGGCATGAAAACATTATACTAAAACTTTAATAATTATTCGTTAAATAATAAATATCCGAGATGTTTTCTAAAAGTTTGTAGTTGTTTGTCACTTAGATCTTGGGATTAATTGTTCTTGCCTTTTCATATTCCAAAAGTGTAGGACATGCTAAAACTTTTTGTGATGCAACTGTTACGGATGACTTCTCAAGGTTATTAGTAACAATCATAGCAAAACTTAGGATGCTTGTACAATAGTTTCTAGCATTAAGGTGGCCTTCTTTAGAGAGACATGAAAGGGTCTAAAAATTCTTGTGCACAAACGTTGATCGTCTAAGATAATACAAACTATAATTCTCATTAATCATACGTTAAACAAGGGGTGGATTGTTACAACTTTTGGAGGATGGCAAATGCTCCAATCAAGTAGAGCAAATAATGCTAATCAAGATGCACATGCTTAGTAAATTCTTGATTATTTTATACTTTGAACACTCATGTTATCACTATTGGCTTAGGGACTCAATATTGAGAATAATCTACTTATGCCCAAATGTAGGTAATATTTTCGCAAGATAATTCCTAAATAACTAACCTTGTCTCTCAACTCTTATGACATTTTTTGTTTTTTGTTTTTATGTTTTTTTTAATGTTTAATAGGGGGTCATAAAAGTATTTATTTCTTCAAGTCATTAACTTTTTTTGACAATGGTGACTAGTAGAGTAGGTCTCTATAACTATAAAAATAGTAGTTAGTTATCTGTAATTATGCAAAACCATTGAATGTCAATATCCCTTCTACATATACCAATGAAACTCCAAAATGCATTACAAAGACGAGAACTATTTCAAAAAACTTTTATGATTACTGTCAGCACATATGCACAGTAATAAACGAGCATATAAGCATAACATAAAACATAATATAACAATAAACCACAAAAAGTACTAAAAATGTGCATCTCATACTTAACGACATCTAAGTTTCCATAAGTTACAAAAAAAAAAGGGGCACAAGAAGGAAAAAACACATGAAACTTGACTTTTCACCTAAAACATTATATGCAGAACATTACAACACATCAAATATTTCAATAACTTAAGGTTATAGAAGAAACCTTCAATGTTGCAAGAACTGGAATTCAAATCAGCAGAATTTGTCTTCATCTACCCAATAATAGGTTGCACACAAGCTGTACGTGACATGTAACACTAGTTAATTAGATTTTCGTTAGAATGAAAATCAATAGCCATAATAAAGTAACAAAATCAACATGTGGCAAGAAATTCAATTATATTTGACAAATAGAACGACAGAAGACCAAAATAAAAAGAGATGAAGTAAATAACCAATTTTGTATCTTTATCTTTTAATAATAAAGTTAGTAATCAGCTGCAATTATTTTAATACAAGTCCAAAATGTTGGAAAATGACTTGAAAACCAAAAACTGCTTCTTCTGGAGGCCAAATCCTAATGACACTTTTCTCCAAGTGAAAATATTAGTATGCACATAGCTTGCAAATAAAGATGCAGTCATTTTTGTATGAACTGCTAGGAACCCCCATTTATCATTGCTCAACTGTGCTTTAAATTTGGAATCCACTGACAGTATCAAACAGGTGGCAAGCAGCTCTCCTTTCTGTCCAAACATTGAAGCACATTTCACAAATCCTTAATTTGACCTTTCTAATGTATCACATACTATATAAGCATCATCTGCAAACAGAATATTAACAATTTAACTTCACCTGCCTCCCCCACAAAAAAAATAAAAAATAAAATAAAAAAAAAAAAAAAACTGAAGAGGCTTTTGAAACAACTCATACAACTCATGCTTCATCATTAACCTTCTGCATAACCTGGTCACACTTCCATAACCAAAATAACTATCAGAGCTGTCAAAGTAAATAGTAGGTTCTTCATTGACAATTATGGAAAAAAATTTGCAGTCAAGATATAGAAACCAATTCAATACTATTCCTCTTCCCATAGCCCATGTCAAAAGAGACCAGCTTAGACAGTAATCTGCCTTTCTAATCTAGCTTACGATGTACTGTTTAGCTTCTTATTCTAATATGAATCAGTTTATCAGCCAAGAGAGCTGCACCTAGATTCTGCCTGGCTTCCAAAAAGGCAACTCCTGTAGAAGATAAGATCTGGAGATGGAATAAGGAGGCCTTACAGAGATCGATCCGAGACAGAGAGAGAGAGAGTCAACAAATGGAGTCACTACAAGGCAGATGAGGAGATACGGGAGCCTGAAGAGAAAAAATGAAAAGAGATGACCACTAGGCAGAAACCTAGAAATAGAAAAGGTTGTAGTAGCTTAAGACAGCACTTGGAGGGAAAAGGACACGAAGTTTGTGGGTGTACATAAATATTTTCTTATTTAACATTATAGTGAATATATTAGATCGAGTAAGTCTTCCAAACTGTATGCCTTAATTGGGTGCAAGAGCCACTACTCCCATGGCTGACAGCAGCAGCACAGACTCCATATGTCCTGACCTCCCTCAACCATCCAACAATTGCCACCTCACACCAAACTCAGTTCCAACAACTACCAGCTCTGGAGAGCCACACTGGTTGCTTTACTCAAGGCAAACAAACACATGGAGATTACAGATAGTGCAATTCCATCTTTGTCTCTTATAAAAGATCACCATCCTCTTTGGTTTTAACAATACACTTAAGTACTGTTTTCCAATTTGTATTTACAATATTTTTCACTTCTCGTTATTGTAATTACTCTTCAATGTCATATTGAAGTTGTGATATCACGTCATAACCATTATGTCATGGCATCAAATTTGATCATAAAATAATTTAATAAAACACCATTAAGAAAATCAAGGTAGTTAATAAATTTAGGCAAATAATTCATTAAATTAAACTATATATGATAGAAATACATAAAACTCTAATTGATATTTACATAATTGATCCTTAAAGATAAATTATAAATTAACATACAAAAGGGGGTTGCAATTTAGAAATAGAAGTCGTAGTTCTCCAAAGGATACATAACAAAAAAAATATAGAATCACATGTATCAATTATCATTTGACCACTGTTGGAAAACATAAAATTTGGATTCCAAAACAATAGTAAAGTAACTTTAGAAAATGCAAACTATTTCAATTTAAGAATTACTCACTTTAGCAAATTAAAAGTTATTCAAGTTTAAAATTTGAATTAAAAAGACTAAGACAGTGTATAAAACTTATAAGTTCCAAAACTTATATAATATAAACATTTTTTCATGCCAAGTTGTCACCTATGATTTGGAAATATAGCAAATATTGGTGCACATAAAAAGGCACAACATCTTGATAATCTGATTAGGAATAAAATTTAAATATAACTAATAGACCTGAAAATAAGCCCTACAGTAAGGTCTAATATATAGCATGAGTAATTTTATTAATCATTACACAAAATAAACAGATTCAGTATGGATTTCTTTGTATATTAAAATTATAAAACCAATATAGTACGGTAATCATCCGTACCAAAATCTATATTTTTTGAAAAAATGAAACCATAACTTCAAATTGGTCCAGAAACAAATGGAACACTGCAAAAAAAAGGGGAAATAGCGAGGAAATAATTAGCGATGACACCAACAATTCGTCGCTAATGTTTAACTTAGCGACGAAATTTTTGGAAGTCGTTGATAACCTAAGTCAACTCAGTCACTTAGCGACGAAACCAATAATTCGTCGCTAAGAGTGTTTACTTTTCCTTTATTTTTTTGTAATTGAGCAACGCAACTGACATGTTGTCACTATGATTTTTTTATTTTAGTGATTAGTTACTGGAATTCCTCACTAAGTGTTAATGCTAGTAACAAAATAGCATCCTTCATCGCTAATAGTCATTAAGTTTTTTTTTTTAATTTTTCTTATTTTAGCGACGCAAAAGTATTGAGGTTTTGTCGCTAACTAATGAAATATTAGCGATGAAGTCATGGTTCGTCGCTAAATTTAATTTATTTTGATTTTGATTTTGATTTTTTTATTTTGGCAATGAGATGCTGAAATTCTTCGCTAAGTGTTAAAGTTAGCGACGAAATATTTCAGCGCTAACTGTAGATTAATTTCGTCATACTACCGATGAAATTTTGTATGTCGTCGCTAATATTGGCTGCGAATTACATGTTTCATCGCTAAGTTGATTTTTTTGGCTCAAAATCCCTTTCCTCCCTCATTCCCCACCATTTCTGAGAAAAGCCCTAAAAATCAGACTTCAAAGGCTGAAATCAGACTTCCCCCAAAAAATCCTTCACTGCTAACTGAAAGCTGGGCCGATTTGCACGGCTTTTTTTCGGCATCAACTCTCGAAGGAACCCTCTGCCATCCTCTACTCTAGAAGCTTCTTCAAGCAACCCTCGACTCTGAGTTCAGCCGAATTTCCATGGGCTGCCCTCCTTTCCTCTCTCAATACCCCTGCTCCCAGAAAGCTAATTTGGTAATTACATTGCTCGTTTAATTTATTTATTTACCCTTCTCGTTTGAGCTCGTCTCAACACCCTCATTTCCAGCGGGCATTGTAGAGGTAAAAGGATCCTCCTCCTGTTCTCCGACGGTTGATGTCGCCCGCCTCCGATGGCCGCCATCCTCCTCAGCTCCACCTCGGCCTCCACCACCTCGGTCTTAGTTCAGTGGAAGCATTTCCATTTTGTACAATTATTCATTTTTTTATGGATAAATTGTTATGTCAATGCTGTTCATATTAGTCATTGCTATTGTTTTGATATATATGACTATGTTTAATATATAGTGTTGATTTCTTTTTAATTATATATTTGGTTTGTTATTCTGCAGTCATGGCTAAAATGACACCTGAAGATTCTCATTTTGATGGTTGTCAAGTTTAGTCCATTTTTTAGGTGTATTAAGTTTTTGTTTAATGTGTATATGATGATATTTTACTTTTAATGTTAACTTTTATGATGGTTTGTTTAGTGACTCCTTTATATGACTTGTGTTTATGATGGTTTGTTTAATATACGATGAGTTTTTTAATGAAATATCTTTTAATTAATGATATTTAGATTGTTGGAATGATAGATGTGTTGTGATGGTTGTTGGATATATTATGGGGAGTTGTTGAATATTTGTGAATGGTTGTGACAAATAGGTCGTGGATTTGTTGTTTAAAAAATAGTATAATAATTCGTCACTGACTATTTTCTATTTAAAAAAAAAATTAAGTGAGCGATGAAACCTTCACCAAATCGTCACTAAAAAAAATAATATATATTTTTGTTTTTGTATTTAGCGACGACAGTTGTTCAACTATTCATCATTAAATTAATGATTTTAGCGACGGAGATTTCAAATTTCGTCCCTAAATCTAAAATAAAATATTTATTTTTAAATTTTTTAATAATTTAGCGACGAAAAAAATTCACCGCTAAAACACAATTTGGCGACGAAAGTTAGGTTTAGCGGCGAAACATTTCGCCGCTGAATTTTTGCGATGAAAGTTTAACAATTCATCGCTAAGTGTTTTTCTGACGTGCTTATTGCGACAATTTTGGCGACGAGATAATTTCATCGCGAAGTGACATTAGCGACGAAATTTTTCGTCACTAAAAAATAATTTTTTTGTAGTGTTACAATTTTTAAAAATCATTTTCACCCCCATTTCATGATGTTGATGAAAGGATCAAAATCATATTACTTTTTGTTTTGTTTGGCTTTTGAATAATTAAAGAACAATTTTGTATTTCAAATGACCTTTTTTTATCTTTGTAGTAGTTGAAACCCCTATGTAGCATTAAGTCTATTACCACCGTGCAAGGTAAGTGCATCAACTAGTGTAGCTTAAAAAAAGCAAGACTAATATCAATTGGAAAAAGAAATAAAATAAAGCTTTTATAAATTTGATAAAGCCATATGATTCCCATGATTTGATCTCAAGCACTAGCACGCTCTTTCAAAAATGTAAGCAAATCTGTAGATTATCTAATTTGGGTGTTCTTTTGCTTTCATTAACATTTTTTCATCATAGTTATATGGATATATGTACTCAATTTTAAGTTTTGTCAACCACAACCACCCATAGCTCCATGATACTCAACTCTAGATTTCAACGAACACAACCACCCATACCATTAGGTGAAAAATTATGCTCCCCTTCTCCATCAATTTCCACTCAAAAACTAATTTAAGCAACTAAAGATTATAAATCACTAGAATATTAATTTAAGACTTTTTTTGCATTTTTCTATGGATTATGCAAGATAGTAGTATATATATTAAGGTTAATGACGAGTGTAAATTTTTTTATTTCAGATAGCTCATGAAGGATCATTATTATTTTCCTTATTTTGTTTTATTTCGTGTTTGGCTAATTAAAGAACAACTAAGCATTGGAACTAACCTTGACCCTATAAATAACCTTCTTCCTATCTTTTTAGAAGTTAAAACCCACCATATACATGTCATATACATGCATTAACTAGTGTAGACTAAAAACAGACTAATAACAATAGAAAATATTAAAAAAAATACAACATTTATACATTTGATGACGCCATATGATTCCATGACTTAATCTCAAACATGAGTCGACTTTTCGAAAAACTTAAGCAAATCAGTTAACGTCTAATTCTTTGTTGCTTTTTTCCTTTCATTAGCAATTCTGCAACCTACTAATATACATATAAGAATCAATTCAAATTTCTTTTTCGACCACAACCACCCATACTACATGGAGTTCAACTCTAATTGTCCACACCCACAATCACCCATACCTCCAGGTGCAAATATTATACTAGATAGTAGTATATATGTATTAAGGTTAGTGATGAGACCTAATATTTTTTCTCTATCTCATGATGCTTATGAAAGGATCATGATCATTTTCTCTATTTTGTTTTATTTTTTTCTCTAGTTAATTAAAGAATAAATTTCCATTGCAAGTATCTTTTATTTATTGTTTTAAAAGTTAGAACTCATGTGTGTCATTAAGCCTATTACCCTATATGTGGTCATGAATATTTGAATATTTGTTGTTCAAGAATTCTTCTTTGGGCACTTTCTTTGAAATAGAGTTCTAAACAAAAAAAATAAAAAAGCATTCCATATTCAAATCTTTGAATAAGGAGATTGGATGACCAATATATAGAAAGGAAACATTTGTCAAGGAAAGGTATGATATTAAGTGGGGTGTATAACCTTATGCTCACGTCTTCATTGCCCTCCCGAGGAATATGTGCATCGAAAAATTCATTCATTTCTCTCCTAAAAATTTATGGTAAAAAAATCATTCATTTCAATTATTTCTTGAAAAGAAAACGAAGAAAACAGGTGGTTTGTTGTATTCAATTACACCACTAAGATAAGGAGCTTCACATTTGAAATTACACAAAAAAGACTATTCATCTTAGAGAGGTTTGCGAATTTTTTTTAGAAAACATCAACATCCTAACCTATTTGTTAAAAGACCTCATGGTAGTCAATATAGGCCTTCACCACCATCAATGCATGGTATTCTTCAATTGATTGTTACACTTGATGGTGAAGATATTATTGACTTTGTACTAATAGGTTATCTACATAGAGGGATGGAGAAAATTGCGGAAAATCAAACAGTTAACTAATATTTGCATTATATAACGCTTTGGGATTATTTAGCTACTACATTCACAAAAGCAATAACCATAAGTAGACATGAACAGCTGTGCAATATTCAAGTATCTAAAGGCCAAAGGGCTAGCTATATCAAAGCTATTATGTTGAGTTAAGTCGTATCGCTTCCCATTTGTTATGGCTTGGCCATTTTATGGCCAATATTGGGGCACATACCCTTTTCTTCCATATTTTTTTAGAATGACAATGACATATAACTAATTCGAACATGCTACCGGAATGCGCGTGATGCGTAATTATTTTCGTATTGTAGGAGTCAGTTGATCTACCTCATGGCTGGATAGATATATATTTGGATTTTTGTGATTATTTTAAAATCGGGGTTGGTGAATATCAAAAGCTTATCACACAAAATCCTCTTTTTAGAAGGAGTTGAAGGTGTACACATCATTGGTGTAGAAGAAGCACTAAATTAGAATTAGCTAATGGTACGGAGCTTCCAACAATGGCATCTTCGTAAACTTGATTGTCTAAGTGTTACGATGAATTTGATCACGAGATTCAATTACCAAAAACAGATTCAATAGCTTGGTATTTAGTATGAATCAATGAAAAGACGAAATCGCAGGGCCCAAGCATAGTCAAAAGAAAGTTTGATCCAACAAGCTCTGGAATTCAAACATTCATTGCCTCCTCACACCCAACTCACATCCAATAACAACCAGCTCTAGATAGCCACACTGGTTCCTTAACTCAAGGTGGATTCACACATAGAGGTTGTTGACTATATAATTCCATCCCGTCCACCACCCTCTCTAGTTTCAACGAGATCAAATGTTACCTAGCATTCTAATTTCCTCTCGCCCAATGAAGTTCTATTGTTGTTAGTGGACCAACTTCAGCAATGTAGTTTGGACCACCCTTAAATCTGCTTCAGCCTCTTCCTCTAATTTTTAGGTCCTCAAATTTCACATAAAATTCCTCTCACACAATGGGATGCTTTAGTGGTCCCTACAATCAAGAACCAAATACTCATTCGAAAGAACTTGATAAGGCAAGCCATTTCTTTTCTTCACTCACTTCGACATTTATGTGTTCAAGGCATTTTGTCCTCATTTCCGAATTGCCTACTCAACACACTCTTCGCTAAGGCCTTGCCAAAACTTGTCACATACTAGGAACATCATCTATGAATTTAATCGCAGAGAAAATCTTACCCCTAGCAAACTTCATTTGACCATCGATGGTCCTAGCACTGCAGCCAACCTTGCACAAAAATCAAATCGAAATTCTCAGTGTGGTGCTCACTCTTCAGGTAACCATGGCAGAAGGCCAATCCTTGTGTGGCTAAGTACACCTCAAAGAGCACTTTTGTCCCATCAGGATCGATGCTTCTCCTATGGTTCACAGAGCTCAAGACCTTTCCGCCAATTATGTTTTGCCTCTAATCATATATTCTCTCACTATCCTCAATTTCTAGGAGTTGCTAATCCAAGTGCTAACATCACCTAATGTTTGCCTGACAAAATTTTTTATAAGTTAACCAAGACACGCATCCTCACAAATCCCAACAAGTATTCCTACATCATTTCAAGTATCACTCTTAAGTAATCTATCCAATTTAATGCAATCTCGTGCAATGTGTCTAATCTCTTCGTTGAATGCACTCTCGTGCAATGTGTCCAATCTCTTCATTGAATGCATCTCCATTGACTGACACTTTCATCTTAGTCTTCCTAATCAACATGTTTGTTACTTTTTCTTAAAAAAAATAGGTTACTTAGTCTTCTACTATCACTTGGTTTATGCTCCTCAAGTTAATTAGGTAAATCAAGCCGTCTAAGTCTAGACAATTATTTTCAAGCTTTAGCTCCATATCAATTAGTATTTTCCAATGAATGGGCCCTCCCCTAACTTTATCTTGAAAGGCGTCACTACTTCATTATATTTGTGGATTTTTATTTTAAATTTATATCTCTTTTTTTCAATGAATTAAAAAGTTAAAAGTATTTGACATTTTATGCCACTTTAATTCCTGTGTTACTTCCAGCAAAAAAGTTAAGGCAACAAAGAAATATCACAGATTAACATCATTTATGTGAAATAGGATATTACTATTTTACAAAACTTGCTAACTCATACACAACTCTTTTTCAAAATCTCAATTGTCAAAATATTGAGAATGGGCTAACATTAATTTGCTCAAGCCTCAATGACCCTCCAATCCCTTGACATTACTGCATATCCAATTAATTATCTTCCTAGGCCCACTTTAAATTTTTCCTCACTTTACAACTCCTATTCAAATTTTGCCACAATTATCAATTTTACGGCTTTTGGGTGTCTTTTCTTTCCTTATTGACGCCCTTACAATCTTACAAAATAAAGTTCTTTTCAATTGGTATGTATTCCTTGGGTGCACACCTACTCATCATAACTACCATCTCAATTTGCAAAGTCAGCACATTTACATTGTGCAACACATTAGATCTTGAGAGTCTGTGTTTCCATTAATTGATTCCTTTATCTGGTTCCCTCTTCAGATTTTTTATACTGGAAGATATCGTATCCAGTTCACAACTTCAAAAAGTCTACTGAAGGTTACCAAAATGTCCTCGACACCAATCTTATCTGTTGATTTTCCAAAAGCAGAAATAATACCCTTCTCATCGACTAAATCCACATATCATGCCTTAGCCAATGCTAGTTGTTAACTACTATGACTTCAGTCACTTTTTAAAGCGGCGCTAGACATTAATTTATTTTCCTCAAGCTCCAATACTTTGGTTTGATTATATCACTATCACTTATCTATATGCAAATTTGGTCTCCCATGTCACACTTTGTTTTGCGTTTTTTTTTAAAGATAAAGTGGCCAATTGGTGCCACTTATCTATGTGCAAATTTAGTCTCCCATCCTCACACTTTGATTTCCATTTTGTTCTGATAAAGTAACTAAAAAGGAATTTGATGTTCGATTTCTAGCTCCAGTGATCAATTCATGCACAAAAGTATTATGCCTTAGCTTTCATGAAAAGATTGAATTGAGTTGAAATCCAAAAGATTGAATCAAGTTGGCAGCAGCTATCCATATCAATCTATTTATTTGTTGAGGGATACATAAGATAATTCTATACTAGGTTGATTATGGCTATCAAGATTACGTTGAGAAGATATTGAGTTACCTTAGCAAAGTGTGAAGAGAAAAAATAGCCTCAGTAACCTCAATTAGGAGATTTTGCAATGCGATCAAGTACAATGAGAGTTCTTAATGAGCGCACACGTCTTCATGAAAACTTCAAATAGAAAGTGTTTCAGAGTAAGGAAAAATGACTATAAAAGATCAATTAAAGGAAATACACCAAAGAATTTAATGAAAACCTTACAAAGTGTAGAAATAGACAAACAAGCAACTATTGAATTCCTTTTTTGAGAAAGGAAAAATAGGGAGAAAGGATAATAGCGAAATTTAGAAAATAATGTTCCTCTTGCTATTCTGTGTTTTAACTTCTAGCTAGGGTTGTTAAAGTTGAACGAGCCAAGTCTGGTCAGGCACATGCTTAACTTGATATTATATGATTTTTTCTTAAGGGTTGAATTTGTTCAGGTTCTTTTGCTCAAAGCTCGGGGTTGATTTGAAAATCAATACAGGCTTCAAGTTGAGGCCGGGCTTGCCTTTTTTTTTTTAATTTTTTAGTAAAATTAATAATTTAAATCTAAAATACCGAATTAAAAAAAATAATCTCAAAACATTTCAAAATAATAAAAATAAAATTCTATCCATACTAAAATGACAAAAGCGTTAAACTTAAAATTCATCGGGTCAAAACATCAATTATCTATATAATAAACAAAATAAAAAACCTAAGGCATTACCAACTAAAAGTTCCAATTTCCTTATTGGGTTAACTTTAGGTTTTTTTCTAATTTAGTTCTCTAAAATATCTTTGCAATTTTGGCATCTTAGGTTGATGAGTAAATTTTATATAAATGACATAAAATATATATATAATATTTATTATCCAGTATGAGCACAAACCCAATTCAATCATAGCCTACCTTCATCACGCTTAGCTTGAATTTAAATTCAAACTCTAATATTCGGCTCAGGCTCAGTTCAATTTGAAATTATATAAAGTCCGGCTAGAAAATTATCAAGCCAAGTTTGCTGCAACCTTCGAGGCGGCTTGAGCTCATTGACAGCCCTCTGGGTTGACCAAGCTATTTTATTGCTTGCTTAAGAACTGATTGTTGACTTATAAGCAATATAACAAGAAGGAAGTAGGAAAAAAAAAGGGCATATCAAACATAATGGAAGCTAAAGCTATTGTTTTGTAGTTATTAATACGTTTCAAATATTTTCACAATCCAAGATTTTGGAAAATGAGTTAAATGAAAAGAAAAAGCTACACTAAGGAACCTTGATTATTTTCTTCTCAAAGTATAGCATAGGAGTACACAATTTTGAAAATTACTTTCCCTAATCAATATTACAACTGACATTCCTAACAAAATCTCTAAGTGGACAAAATATTGTCTACTAAAAGATTAATCGTCTAAACAAATATAGCAAGAAAAGTACAAACGTGCCAAACGACCCTAAGACATAAAACTCAAAAAAAATATCAGAGCATGTGTAATTAGTATTTAAACTAATAGTCAGCTTTGTTCCAAAATATTAATACGGCATAAGAGAATTGTTAGCTTCTACAGTCTAGTAACATGGAAAGACTTCTTGGTAGATCTAAAAATGAAATGTAACAAGTAGAAAAGACCATGGAAGTAACCCTAGATATTGTTAATTCCTACGACCAATATATAATTAAACAAACATTTTCAGCATTGCGCGCACTTGAACAACCTAATTGAACTCCATTTGGCTGCCTAAATAGTAGATATTTCAATTTTGTTAAATTTACCTTTATCCAAAGGGTTCAAGATATGTCTAGAATCTAAGGTAGTTTATAATTTAATTTTAAAATAAAATAAGCAAACTAACTTTTTCATATCTATATACTTTTCTACCTACGATAATTATCGATCACTATAATATTTATATTTTGGATTAATAAAATCATTTCTCAGTTATTTCTGTATTTAAATTGGAAAATCATTTCCTCTGCCTCAGCACTGGATAAAAATTAGTATATTATAAACTTGAAAGGGTGAAATTAAGCAGCCATTTTAAAAAACTTACTGAAATATGCCAAACGAAGACAATTTTTGACTATAGTTCTCACATTAATTTCGGACAATGAGACTAGTCCATTGGCACATCCAAAAATGATACCAAAACAGAGTAGTGACAAGTGCAGCATGGAAAAGAAAGAAGAAGAAAGCAAAGAAAGAATATAGTAACAAGCAACTGATACAAGACATAGTCATTTTAGAATTAGACAACTTATCTGCTCACACGTGAGGACAATGATTCGAATCTCAAATTTACTAACTTGATTGTGATAGGGTTTCTGTTTGGAGCTCACCGTGGCACCCCTGATCTGTTTGCAAGTTTTAGCAAAGATTGAGTGTAAGGGAGAGTGGAATAACAAGCTGCTTGAATAAATACCTTTACTCACACATAAATATACCCAAAACTATTATATCAATCTCAACTTTTAGTTTATCTCTATCCTAGGTTTTTAAAGTTTGATTTAGGAGTGTGAACATGTGTCTTCATTTGGTTTTAAACTTCCCTTTGATGCATTTTACACTGTCCTCATGAGCATAAAATGACCAAAGTGCAAATGTTTGACTTAAAATCTGATGTGCATGCTTTGTATAGATGGTTCATTTTTCTGGAAAATGTGAACTGAAAAAAGAGCCATAGTCAACCAAAAATTTGCAAGGAGATAGGATGTAGAGTAGAATGCAAATTCTTTTATCCAGTAAGACACGAAATAGCTTGTAAAATATAGGCAAGGAAAGCAATTCGACATCATTGACTAATCAAAGATAGGGAGGTAAAAATTGTGTGGAGAGAAGAAGATACATTTTTTTAACCTTCAACAAGGACAAGCAACTCAACAAAGTAAGCCTGCGTAGCTGATCTCACAGTGTGCTCGGTGCTAAAGAAAACAAAAATGAAAGAAAAGATAAAGCAGATCAAGTAATCTATACTGATACACATAGAAGCAAACTCCAGCATCAAGTTCGAAGAAAGAACCTTCTTAAAGAACAATAGCCAATTCTGTTTATTCTACCATTGAAAGAAAAGGAAAAACTTTAGTATGCACGCGCATCATCCTTTCCAAAGCCACCATGATAACAATATGCATGTGCTTCACATACGACGTGCCTAGATAGCAATTCAAGAAGAGCAATACACCACATGATATCAGTTTAGAATGATTGTTTCAAATACAGGCACAAATATATTAGGACTTAACCCAACACCTTATGGCACAAGCCGACGATGGCCATGCACCACCTGTGTCCACGTTCTCGAAGGCACCCCTCTCTTCCAAGAGGAATGATTGTTTCAAATACTGGCACA
This sequence comes from Paulownia fortunei, assembly GCA_019321725.1. Taxonomy (NCBI): domain Eukaryota; kingdom Viridiplantae; phylum Streptophyta; class Magnoliopsida; order Lamiales; family Paulowniaceae; genus Paulownia; species Paulownia fortunei. Next base: position 6,905,772 of record CM033109.1, on the reverse strand, counting down.
AATATATTAGTAGCGTTAATGATCAAATCTCATCTAAAATCTTAAGCTACAAAAGAGGAATGGACTTAATTACGTTACCTTAATGCTTTGAGCAAGCTGCAATTTTTTTTTTTCCATAAATCCAAGCATGTTCCACCATCATAAATGGCAAGGCTTTATATAATGTACTGTGCATGCATTGATTAGGTATTAAGTAACTACTGTATATAAAAGCTTAAACTAGAAGTGGGTAAAATTATTTGCTTATAGTTTAACAAGTGGCATAAAATCTTGTGTGAAAATGTTGTAGCATATAGTAATAAACTCAAAGTAAGATCTTATCAACCTCATGTATTTGCATATTAATGACTTCTATTTTCGTGGGTGGGTGCAAGGGCATCACACATGTTTCTAAAGCTCAAGGTCGACACCATAAGCTGCCACACACCTTCAAACCACTACTGTTAAAATAAACGTGTGATCTTACCAGAAGTTCTACATAATTGCAAGGACAGAAAAAGTAATTCAATATCTTCATTTCTCAAAAGATAAAGGCCAGTCTGCCCCATGCATCTATGTCTGTGTGGTACGACTACTGAATCCACCCCACCCACCCACCCCAAAAAAATAATAATAATAATAATAAAATAAAATAAAATAAATCTTTCCACATATCGTATATAGAAGAAAAATTCTAGATTACGATGTCTATGAATAGCTGAACCAATGACTAATGATTCTATAATTGAATCAATTCCATACTAGTTCCGAATTAGAGGAATGTTATGGTAAAACTTCATTTGAAACAATGCAATAGAAAACAACGTGCGACTTGAAGGATACGATCCATTGTGGATTTTTACATCCACCATCTTCCATTATCTAGGAATGAGAGTGCTCTTGACTCGACATTGTTTGATCTATTACACTTGAACCCTTCATAATCTGTTGTGTTATAAATAATCACAATGGAGCTCGAGTGGAAAGGATTACTTCATTTCTCGGGGCACGGATCTAAGGTAATAATTGTCAATCAATCAATTGAAACAACTCCGTAAATGTATCTTCTTTTATAGAAATAGAGAGGATCCAATTCAAGGAAGTTTCAAATTCAAAAGCAAAACTTGTTGGAATTGATCAAACTTTTTCGATTCAAAGCGTATCACGCGGAATCAACTGTCCATAGGATTCTTTTTTAGAAAGCAAACAAATAGGTATGTTTCTTTGCGGGTGTCAAACCTCATATTCAGCTAACACAAATTTTACATACAGCAAATCATGATCTCCTCCACACCATAGAATGAAAGACGGACAGATCGCTTAAGAAAAAAAAGTGTTGCATGACTTGCCCAAGCCCCAACATGACACTCTACCCCCATATCAATTCCTTCTATATTTGTGTGGTATGACTGCTGAACCCAAAAAACATTCTGTTTTGTGGGTATGATGGGTCGGCGGATACAGATTACATACAACACATCAAGATCTCCTCCTAAGCATAAAATGAAGAAAAGATTGATTGCTCGAGACAAAGATGAATTCCATGAATTGCCCATGATGAAACCCTACCACCTCCATCTCAATTCCCGCCCAAACTCAACTGATTCTACCACAACTGTTCCCAGAATCTACCACTCTACGGCAAGAAAGAGAACGATTGGATTATTGGGTTCAATAAAAAAACAATAAACAAAAAACACATGAAAGTATAATATTAATGATCCCTGTGACATTTACGTGTAAGTTAAGGCGTTTTTGTCTACGTCGAAAGGGTAGAGCACGTCATCACTGAATGAACATGAAAAGGAAAAGAAAAAATTAAATACCTTCGAGAGAGAGAATGAACCGGCACAGATTAGAGACAACGCCATTGTAGAGAATACGTAGGTAAGAAAAATAAGACATGAGAAGCGCGAATTCACGTAAACTATGAGGACTAAAAGAAAATAATAGGAAGTAAGATAGTGTAATGTGAAGTAACCTTTTTCACTTTTTGGTGGAATTAGGAATTATTAGTACCATATTTTCATTATATATATTGATTTTTGTATCTATTAAAAAAATTGAAACTTATAATGTGAGCAAATTTTTTTTTTTAAATATAAATTAAAAGTTATTTACACAAGATGTGGGTATGGGACTGGTATTGTTATACGTAGCCTTAATAAGTAAATTTTATAAAAAGCGTAATATTTATAAAGGCTATCATTTTTAAGGTGAATATTAAAGTTTAATGTACTTCTAAAGATTATTTATGAATTGTTGGTCCAAATTTATTAATTGCCTTAATTTCTTGTGATTAATTTATAATCAAGTTTAATGCAAATGAAGTAATTGTTAATTACAAGAAAAAAATTAATGTGTTAGAATTTTATGGATATGATATTATCGCCAAATTGTAAATACTAAATACTAAATAACAATATCAAAAAATTTGATTTTAGTCTTATAAATTCAAAAAAGGAAAATAATATATATAGTATCAATGAATGGAAAAATTGTAAAAACCGAGCCGTACACACCCTACATGCCTTATTTACTTGCAATTAATATATCAAGACAAGTATTACGATAATTGGATGTGGCATATTAAGTTGGTTAAAAAAAAATATTATTAGTTCGATTTTCAAGTTCTCATTACTTTTGTAAGCAATTTTTAGGATTTTTGATGAAATAGTAGATAATGAGCTTTATTTAGATGGCTTTAAATTCATATTTTATTGTCTGAAATTATCATTTTTGTATGAGATAGTGTATAATGAAGTTTTCTTAGATGGCCTTTGAATTCAAATATTATCATGTGAAAATTATCACAATAATTGTCCAAAACAATTGGATGCTTGCTTAGTTTATTTGCTGAGGTTTTTCTCTCCAAAAATAATGGTAATTTATAGGCCTCATCTACCTTATTATTCGCTTTTCGCATTTTTGAAGACACGGTTTTAATTATACCACATTTATTATTTTTTTAACTACTAGTAAAGATTTTTTACTATTCAAAATTATCTCAAAATAAGAATAGCACCATCAACAGCTACAAAAATTTGCACTTATATAACCATTCTAACAACAGATAAAGAAAGGTAAACGTAAATATTTTCTCCACAGCAAATGCCCTTCAAATGAATAGCAGAACTTTTAACTAGCTTTATCCTACAGTTATTTACAGAACTAAAAATCAGTTCTATACTACAGACGGCATTCACTCACTACACAAACTATAACCTAGGATAAATCAAGAAACTGAAAGAAAAGCAAAAAAGAAAAATCAACTACCAATAAGACGACAAGCTTTAAACAATGAACACTTGAACTTCCATCTAGAGTTGAGTTCACTAGCCAATTTATTATGCTATAGATAGATATATTGAAGGGCCCAACTTGAGAGAAAGTAAGAATCATTATCAGTAAGTCCTGGCAAGCGAACAAGGATCTCAAGATTTCTTTGCCATAGGTGTTCGAAGAAGAATGGAGCTGGCAAGCTCTTCATTCAGCCTGACAGGAAGTGGTGGCATCTGCTTCATTATTTCTGGCAAGTCGTTAAAGCTGCATTACACAGTTCAGATCAGGATCTCTGAATTTTTCGAAATTCTATCATCAATACAAATATCTGATGATCCAATATCGGATGCATATGCTAAACCATGTGAGGCAAGTATTCACATTGAGAGTGTGTATGTGTCGGTGGGTGGGTGCGGGTATGTGTGTGTGTGAGAGAGAGAGAGAGAGAGTTGTTTTTTCTTTTTCCTTTTTTTTTTTTTTTGGGTTGGGGGGTGGTACATCACTAACAGCCTACTCATCTATTTCATGTGTGGAGAAGAAGTAATTGTGAGCATACACATTATAGCAATTTCCACAGTTGACATTGTCTCAACATATGCATATCACCCTCATGGAATGTTTGTGACGCCTGAAAGAGAGTGGGATTGTGGACTAATCCATGTGTGAGTAACCAACCCTAGGAGTATTAATGGTAAACCTAGAGAGAGTTTGATCTAAAATTGCAGTAAATTACTTCAGAAAAACCTCTTCAAAAAGAGAAAACTGGAAAAAGACGATCCATATAGCTTACCCTAACTAAGCAGAGGACAAGACTTTAGTAAGTAGAATGGAGTTGTATATTGGTAAATTTCTACCTCAACAACAGCAAAAAAAATAGATATGATCATTCATTTCACAAGTGTCATGACAGTCCCAAGAGTTTAAGACAGTTGACGAAAGACCTTCAAATAGGTATCATAAAGATATACTGCCAAAATGATTGTTGAGGCCCCTAAACTTCAAAGACGGAAGGGGACCCCCCATTCTCTTCTTTTTCTCGCAATTCAAAGCAACAAGGAGAAGAATGAATGAGGAAATGGGGGAAAAAGATAGCATTTGATTCTTCCCTTATCTCCATTCTCTTTTTCTTCTAAATGAGATTTTCATTTTTTGTAAATTCAAGCCCGTTAACATAAATATTCTCTCAGTTGACAATCAAAACGTCAAATCTGTCCATATGACAAAAAAAAAAATTCAAGTTCAAACCTTTAACTTATTCCACGTATGCTTGAAAGACTTAGCACAGGTATTTAAGATGTTCAAAAGTTAAGGCTTCAAAACATTTTGATCTCTACTTTTTCTTATTAGATAAGTTTGGGTGAGGCTTATGAAGGGAGCATATCTGCATTTCCAGGGTCCTTTTCTGAAAGCCTAAATATCACAAGATCAAGTTCATAATGTTTAGGAAAGGCAATAGCACACTAGTACCCAGCTCAGAGCTTCAACTTGTTCCGTCTTTGAAACTTTAGATAAATTTTGGGAAACTTTTTTAGTTTCTATTTTTCCAAGCTGGACTTGTTCTTGGTGGGGCTGCGGAGGGAGGGGAAAGGTACCACCATTTTGGAGGGCTTCCCAATTTCTGAAAGTCAGAAAAGCAAAATTCACTTTTCTGCATTTGATTGGCAAGATTTTGAAGATAACAGCTGGTACAAGGAAACAAAAGAACCCACCATTACCAAAGACAGACATAAAGCAAGATTTTGTTCTCATGATTATTAATAGAGCTAATGTACTCATGATTCACAAACAAACAAAGATATTAAAAAAAAGACAAATGAAAAAGGATAAAGCTTATTAACTGCAGCATAGGTAATAAACAAGTACGGAATTCCATGGATACAGCAGATCTATGCAAATGATTCCCTCATGCTTTAAAAGGAACGCATAACAACATGAGAACAACATTAAGGGTGGAGTGTCTAGGACATACTCATTTAAAATCGAAAGGATATTGGTTCGAGCTTGACAGAAGAGATCGATGTTCTCATGGATCTGCATGCAAATAAAATATCCCATCAAAATCATTGGTAAGGCTGAAGCTGTGTGCCCTGTTGTCAACAAAGCAAACTGAAAACAACAAGTGATTCATACAACTCAATAAGATTCAAATTAGAAAATATTTTAATCACTAGTAATTTCAGCACACTCTTTGAATGTGCTTAAATTTTTAAAAGTTACAAACTTAAAATATGTATTAACTTTTTTTTACGATACATTTTAGAGTCACACAATTTTTTTCTCTAATTAGGTAAATATTACGAATTGAGAAAAGAAAAGAAATTAGAAAGAAAAAATGAAAAAAAAAACACAAAAAGTTTATAAAACTACTGTGGGGTTTAAAAAGCAAATGGGAGAGAGAGAGGAGAGAAAGGAGAGAGAGGAGGTGAGAGGAACATGGGAATGAGAAGTTAAACTACCTAACACATCTTATGTAATCGGTTGTCAATTGACAAATCAAAGACATCAATTAGATGCACTTCAATTATATAATAGGACAGACATAGCGTAAAGAAGATTAATCTACACATTTATTACACCATAACTCTTTCTTAGTTTAATCAAAAAAATTCAAAGCAATTCTATTGAATCCATTTCCTGAGCATTCACTGGATCCCGATATGAAAAAACGAACCAATTATAAGAATTTCCCACGCCATAATAACTAGTCAACCAAAATCAAGAAACTTATATTGTTTACAGAAAGGAAAAAGATAATGGGGTTATCTGGGTCCCAGCATGTGATGGTGAAAATCATTACTATCAATATAAACTTAACATCACTGAGGACAACTGCTGCATACACATATCCTGGGTCAACCATTTTATGACAAAAAATCAATGAGCCACATAATTTTTGCTATAAAGAATTTAGCCTCACATAAGTGTTTATAATTGTCAAAATAACAAGCTCAAAAATCTATCAGTAACTCATGAAAGAAGAAACAACTAGTTCTTATCGAAATTGTTTATCAATATGTATATAGCTATGAAACTCAAGTTCCTTTTGGAAAACAGGAAACTATATATTGTAACTGCAAGTACCTTGAAAGCAGAAAAGTTGGCAGAAATTTGATCCAAGGCATGAGCATTTTGCTCAAGAAGCTGTCCAGTAGCTCCACCAATAGCTGAAATTCACAAATTTAAATGTACTTAAATATATAATTAACAAAGCATCCAGTTAAAGGGGATATAAGAATCAATGGTACTCAAGAATAAGAACTCCTAATTTAGTCTAGGTCAGATACAGCTGCATTAGGTATTCAACCATGAAAGACAGGACCAAACTCAAGTTCAAAATAAGATAATACAAAGTCCTTGACACACTTTTCACTCGCAAGCAACGTAACGACCCTATCAGTTTCTTAGCTAACGAAAATAGCTGAATGAACAAATGCTTAAATTATAAAAAGTACATTCCAAGATAGCAACATGAAAATGAAATGAAAATGTAAATTAAAGGAGCAGTATTCAGCAGCAAAACCAGTGCCACTGTTTTAAATTTTGGAAGCAGAAAATAATTTTTTTTCTTTTACAAAGTTCTAATATACTCACACACTTGGCGCATGTCTTTGACAAGTTGAACAAATTTTTGTGGATGAAACTGAAACAATTAATACTTTAAAAAGGCTAAAATCAACTACATTTTCTAATAAAGTTAATGGTCTTATTTCCTGCGAACTGTAAGCCTTCTTAAATTAGACAACAAACTAATATAGATAAAGAAACACTTTAGCCATGTAAGAAAAAAAGCCAAAAGCACTTTCGCTGTGAATTGGTATGATCTTGTCAAGAAGTGCTTGTCTATCTACATTTGATTCCATCAGGGACAAATCAGCACTCAAACTTGCGGGAGTACTTACGAATTTCATAGACCTATAAAAGCTACTCAGCGATTAAATTCTCCTCTATTTCTAGACCAAGATGTCCTACTAGACTTTGTCTTAAAAGATAGAACTGGCGGTGGAACATACACTACTTGCTAAAAAAATAGTAAAAGAATTTTACCCATGATTGAAATGTAACAACAACCTGATTATGTGAGTTCACATGCCTCATGAGGAAAAATCTTTTTCCCAATCTATTATGACCACATTCAAGGACCCACGAGGAGAGATCTCATAGGAATATCCATTTACACCATCAAGCTTTTAAGCAACATGTCATTTGTTAGCATATTCCAACTTGCCCAACTATGCAAGAAAACATGCTGTTGCAAGCTCTTTATACAGCATGTATGTCATAATTAGAATCCTTTGTGTAGTTACCAGTTTTTCCCCTAGAAAATTGGAAATTGCACCAATCTACCTTGTTAGTTATATTAACAAGACCTCCCCCTCCCATTAATGCATGTAATGATAGATGCTGATGTCATCACCAAAATTTCAATAAACTTCCTATTACCCTTGGTTAGGTTGTTCTATATATATCACAAAAATACCTTAAATGAGAGTGGGTGTAAGTGTAATTTACCAAAACATGAAGGATGATGATTGGAAGGTTACAAGGACCCATCCAAGTGGATCAAAGAGGGGGTGTGGATGTAATGTTTCAAAAATCTAAGGGTTCTAATTCTAATTTCCTGATGTTTCGAAATTTTTATTTTCCTGAATCAAAGCAAGCAATTATTTTTTCATGTTCAGGAACTTGCAATTGATGACGCTATAAGCAACACGAAAAGAACTATGGGAGCATAAGTATCATGCTTTAATATGTGTTTCCTAGTAATAAGTCACAATTATCTGCAAAATTTATCAAAACAAACCATTACAAACAATTGACAATGTGCCAAAATGAAGTCATCTGACTTTGGAAATAAATATTGACGAAGAAACGCAAATGAATCCTACCAGCACCCTCGAATAAGAGTCAAAACAACTCTCTCCATAATTTGATCAAACTTTCATATACCTTACTCTCTAAATCAAGAGAAACAATATTCCACCTACAATCCAAATCAATCAAAGCAGCATACATTAAGGAGCGGACTGAATAGTGGTTGAAGTTAAAACGTCGGAATTGGTTAACATGATTCTGTGATTTAAGACCCACACCCAAAACTCGACAGGATTTTGAGGTGAATAATGGAAAACCCATAAGCCAATAGAACTTTAAAGCGTTTCCATGTTTAGATTAGGGGTGTTCACAATTGGCTAAATCAACCGAACAAAATCGAACCAAACTGAAAATTTAGGTTCGGTATTCCATTTTTTATTTTTATGAAAATCCCGTATTCGATTAGGTCTAGTTTACCAAAGCACACCGAATACCATATTATTACTCTTACATATTTTTATATTTAATTTTTAAATACATACTTTAATATTTATTATTCTTACATATTTTTATATTTAAATTTTTATATATCTACTTTAATATTTATTATTTTTATACTTTTTTGTTTTTTAACTTACCAAAACTAAAAAATTAATAAATAAAATAATGTTAAGATTTTATTAATTAATTTTTAACTATTTCAGGATTTTTAGTTTCTTAAAAAAATTCGATTAACCAAATTACTGAATAAAAAAATCGAAAAAAAAAAACGATTAATAACTAAACCAATTAATTCGTTAAATATCACATCTTGGCGTAACAAGCTTTTGTTTTACCTAAACTTCAATTCAATTCGGTTCAGTTTCACCGAATGTGCACCCCTAGTTTAGATTGTAAAGTGGAGAGAAAGAGACGAAAACGAAGGTACGGCAAGGCAGAAGCATTGGGAGCAGAAAAGCTTCAACCAAGATTATACACTTGAGAGCAAAATTGATTTTTTTAAAAACAGCGAGAGGATAAGTTGGTAATTATGTTAACTAGAAGGGGAGGGTAGTCTAATAGCTTCACCCAAGATTAACACACTCGAGGGTGAAATTGACTTTTTAAAAATAAATGGGGAGGAACTTGTATGTATGCTAACTAGCAGGGAGGGCGGTAGTTTCTTTTTGTTTTATTAAATATTTTATATGGGGCATTTTAGACATTATGCTACTGCCATTAGTGTTGATTAATAGATGTTACTCAAAGAGGAGGTCTTTATAATTTCCAAATTCGAGGGGATTTGGTAATTGCACTAATAACCAGGGGAGGGCAGTGTAATTAACCATATATATACATACATATAAAGAGAGTGAAAGGAGTGAAACAAATTAAAAGAACTTTAGGCCAACATTTATCAAGTAGGAGATGCAACTCAAAAAAATGCAGAAGAAAGGTCATTAGCAAGTGACTCTCTACCAAAGCTTTATGTTCTTCCTAGATGAATAAGTGAAACGTAAAAATATGGACTAACCTTTGTATGAGATTCCATCATCACTATCCATCATCATTGACTGAACATACGGAGGGCCATTGGAGCGGTTTGCAACTTGAGAAGATTTTGGCAAAGAATCTATAACCTTTTCCTGAGAACTCAAAGTGAAAATAGAAAATTATGTATTTGGATAAATATCTTATCTTAGATGAATTCAACAAAATCCAAAGAAATAAAACAATTGATTTTAACTTTGCTTCCAAGCATTCATCAAATCAAAGACAGACCAACAAAAACATTAAAAAAATAATACCATCAATTGCTCAGCACCCTTTTTACCTAGAGGATTTCTTTTGCCTGTTCGCTTTATCTGAAACTTTACAGGTTAATAACAAGGGAGGACCTTTCCAGTTTAACAACTAAAGAGCTCACTAGCAAGGTGATCTGAAGAAAACTACAAGAATAGCATGTTATCAGTAGCTCAAGGGACTTCCAGCTCAAAATAAAGTGAAATGTGGCTCTGCCAAATGGACAAAATGATACCCAAAACTAACAAATCCAGAAAAGCTAAATCTTCATCAATGCTATAGCAAGACCCAAAAGACTGAAAAGAGAACACCCTCCATTACATAAATACAATGTCATGTTTTTCTTTGATTCATTGCTTGCATTAACCTCCATTATAAGTAATAAGTTGGTTTTATACCCACAATTCATATGTCTTTTGATTAACAATTGGTTTGTTTTCAAGTGTTTATGTTACTTTTTATGCATTTAGTTTGAAATCTTGTAGGTAATGGCAAAAGGAGAAGGAAATGGAAAGAAACACAAACTTGGTTGAAATGTTGAAGAATCCGAATTGTTGTGCTACTGCCATCGTATTTCAATCATAACTCTTTGCTCCAATATCATATTGACTTGATTCTTGATCCATTAGAAAGCCAAGATATAGATTTACAACTTTTATGTTTACCATGAAATTCAGTTCTTTCGATTTCAATGAGAAAAACTGAGTTCAAAAGTCAACACCGGACTGAAACTTTCTGGTATGGTACACCTTGGAATTTTAGACATAACTCACTCCAAAGATTTCATATCAAGTTGATTCAAGCGTCTATGAAAAGCCAAGACATAGAGGTACAATTCATTACAAGACACAAAAAGCTAATTCAGACTAGAAAGAGCTCAAAAATGGCTTGCAAGAAGAATAATCAGACCACTCAGAGCCGCAGTGCCAACTTGAAAGAAAAATTCCAGATTGTTTGGCGCTGCAGTGCTAGAAATCAGAGCTGCGGTGCCAGAGGACAGATTGTTTGGCGCTGTGGCGCCAATTCAATTTGTGCTCTGACAGACAATTTGGGGTCGCGGCCCCAGTTCACGAAAAATTGAAAACACGATTTTTAAGTCCGATTTTGGGACTTCTTTTTAAAAGACTTTAAAAGGCAACTTCCAAGACAAATTTGGGGACTTCGTTTGGCTGAAAAATATGGAGGAAAATGAGAGGAAAAAGGGGAAAAGCCAAGAAAGAAAGGATTTCAGGTTTTTTTTGGAAGATTCCTGAAGGGGGGAAACGAAGAAAAAGGGAAGGATTTCAAAGGTTTTTGGAAAACTCTTGAGGGAGGAATCATCTTGAGAAGTTAAAAATGGAAGATTGGCATCAACCAAGGCAGCCATTTGGGGGGAGCCATTCTTAGAGAGAATGAGAGTTTCAACCATTCCTCCCACTTTACAAATTGGTGAACAATTTTCATACTCTTTCTTATGTATGTCTTTAAGTTGTATTCATCCATGATGAACTAAACTTTTCTTTTTAGAGGATGATGTAACCTTATTTGATATGTTTTGAGTTCCAAACAATATTAGTTCAAGTTATTTATCTTGTTTAGTATTGTATCTTGATTATTTGATCACTAATTGAGATTGTTTGATATATGAGATTAAATACAGATGGAAGATTATACATGATCATAAGGATAACACAACCTAGAATCATAGAGTTGAGAAGCTTATGAAACCTTTAAAGTTTTGAAGAAGAATTCATTGAACTTTTGTAGAGTTTTATTCTTGAATTTTTATAGAGATATTGAAATTCATGTTGGAATTCATAGTTAATTCGGCACTCGAGAGAGGAAATTGATGAGCTTAGGAATTTTTAACTTACATGTGTTTTTGACTTGAATTGGTATGTTGTGGAAGGAAGAACATAGGTGATAATCAGGTGAGTCATTCGTCTTGAATTTCTTGCTCATAAGGTGTTTATTGTATTGCTTCTATGAACTCCACTCTTGCCTTTGCATTTTTTATCTTACTTTACTTTGTTTAGCAATCTTTCTAGATAAAACTGAGACTATTTGAACTACGGTACTTAATGCAATTTTTTATTACAATTCTTGTGGATATGATACTCAACTCACCATTGCATTAAAACTTGACACCGTGCACTTGCGGTTTGCAAAATAATTTCACGAACAAGAAGTTGTTTTAATAATTACAATTTATCATGTTAATTTTGGATAATAGTTCAAGAAATACAATTAAAATATAACAGTTTTTATGGAGGATGACAACTCCATAAAAATTTGAAGGCAATATAATCAGATTATATAAACACATAAATAAAAGCACTGGAAAATTAACAAGGTGTAAGAGACAAGTAAAATTTATGAAATTGAAACTGAATACATCCACAACAACAGAAGTTAATGTTTTCCTTTAAAGTAATAAGCTACATGGCGGAGTGTCAGTATATCAAAACACACTCTTTCTCCACCTTTCATGACAGGCCTACTAATCTCATGAATGATACTAATGTAATAGGAGAAAAACCCGCAGCTGTTTCTCATAGCCCACAAAAACAAAAGGAGGGGCATGTCAGAAGGTCACCCAAAGACCAGCAAAGAGAAGATGTGTTGGAGGTGTTGGAGGGGGGTAATGACGTGCAAATATTAGATTACATATTTGAAATTCAAAATTCTTACCACTTGAAACTGAAAAGGCAGCAGGATTTTACAGGATTATAGATAGGTAAGAGATGAGAAAAAATGAAGCTTGAATTAGGTCCAGAAATCAAAATTTCAAAAACTGCAGCAGTACCGATGGCTAGTGTTACAGAAAATTGATTTATTTTTTAATTTATGATAAGAGGATGGGATCAGGGTGTAGTAATTGTAAAAAGGAAAAAACTTCTACAGGGAGAATAAGAGAAAAGACCTCAGAAGAAGACAGGAAGAGAATTACCCTCACAAGGGAGAGACAACATCATCCCTCATAATTCTCCTAATACTCCTCTCAATCAGAATAAAGGATTGCATGAGTATTTATGGACTCTAAGGGCAATTGGCAAGTATTATTTTAGGTTCAAATAGGGTTAATCATACAAAATGAATTGGTTTATGTGAGTTGATTCTAGTTTAAACTTAATTTCTACAGTGTAATTTGCCAAGAAAATCAAGTTATGTCTGGAGTTTTATATGGTACATAAAATGGAAGTAAATAATTCTTCATTTCCAGTCTATCAACAATATTGGCATAAAATTAAATTGGACCATAATAACCTTTCAGAACTAGATAATTGCATCTACCTCTGACTTGATTTCTACCAACCATGTTTAACTCTTAAGCCGAACTGATTGCAAACATGTAGTTCATAGTCACAGTCTGAAAGGTTTTGCGGTTCTAACATTTACCCAACACCATCTAAAAGATTCTGCCTGGTTTTTAAAATTATAAATGGGTCTTAGTTTTTTATTTTTAAATTATATTTTTTAATGGTGTTATTTTTTAAAAAATATATTTTTTAATATTTTTAAATTTATAAAACAGGTTTAGCGAGTTTAACCCGGCCCTGGTGGGTCCAGGTCCGTGTCCTTACAAACCTTGGTGGGGAGGGTCTCGGGTTTTAGCAAACCCGCCCCGTTGCCATCTCAAGGAAAATCCAACATTACTGAAGGTCTCAAATGAAATTCGAATAACAATAAAAGCCCCAAACTATACAAAACTAAAAAGCATAAAAAAAATCTGCATTACTTAAACATAAAGAAGAATAATTACATCTTGAATAATCAAAATGAACACTTTCCTTTAAACTAAAAACTGTTTGGTGACCTTTGTTCACGAGCTACCCATGGCCATATAAACATATACCATTATGTGTATGTTGTGTAAAAGTTGTTCAAACTGAAGAAGTACATATCTCCCAATCCCACAATACTTGCGATAATTTTACTTATTTGGTCAGCTCAACCTTCTGAAATAAAATTTTTTTCTTCAAATGCTTCATCAAAAAGTAACTCTTAAAAAATCACCACATGTCACTAGTTTTCAACTTCCAAAGCTGATTGATTAATTGTACTTCCGATAGGACCAAATACACCAGATGACCAATATTGCAAGACAGACAGAGTGTGGATAGAAGATGCTGGAAAGAGAGAGCACTCATGTTTAAGTATTAACGCAATTTTTTTTTTTTTTTTTTTTTGGGGGGGGGGGTTGTTGTTGGGTTATGATAACAAGAAATACTGTAAGTACCTTTTTGTCTTTATTTTTCCTTGAATTATGATCATCTTTCCTTCTCTTGCCATTTTCCTTTTTCTGCAAAACAGTGAGCCATTCAAGTCAGAATTGACAGAATTAGCTGAAAATACAAATCAGATTTGTGGTGACTGCTTCATGTTAATTCCAGTCTTGATCTTGTAGTTAATCACTACCAAATTTTATAATGGATGAGAATGACGGAGTTTTGTACCATTTATTCTTATTTCCTTTTTGTCTTTCATTTCTCCCGTAGGCTCAATAAGTCTCATGGATCTCTGGCAGCCTTTAGTAAGACCCCACTTTTAAGAGTGACAAATCAAGCATTTAAGTCGGCATGCACTATGAAGTCAAAATTATAAATGTTTCTGTTTTCCAGGGCATTATATCCAACCTTGGAACCTTTTCTTTAAGTTAAAGGTTTTTCACCACCACCCCAAAGTTCAAGGGAATCCAAAGTCTATATTCTTCACTATTAAAACTGTATAACCTGAACAATTTTTTTTTATATTAAGGAAACGCCATTAAACAATTCTTTGCCTACATGTATAGTCACAGAGGTTATTTCTAATTCTCCATATTTTCGTGCATACAGGTGGTCTAAAGACAAATCCCAAATTTTTGCATTGTTAGCAATAATTTAATCAAGAAATAAAAGGGCATGTACATATAGTCCTTGGATACAAGTTAAATATACCTTGATAAGGATACTGAACAGCTAAAAACTAAAAAATAATTAGGAGAAAGAAAAGAAGAAAGAGAATTGCTATCTAATTTATGACAATATTGAACTTCTTATCACTTAAACATTACTACGTTAACATCACACTAGCTATTACCTAAAAAACAACATGCCTGCTTACCAATTTTTATATAGCACCCACATCCTTAAGTTCTTATGGGTGTAAGGATATCCAACATGGTCTTTCTTATTTCTTTTTTTTTTTTCCTTAGATCTAATGTGAAATTCTGAAGTATAATAGATTTAGCCTGCCAGGAAATTTAGCCTTCAATAATAGATTATCAATCATTTTGTCTCAAGCGTAATCACAAATTTCAATTTAAATTTGGTATTTTGAAATGAAATTCAGAAAATTACAATCCTGCTACACCCAAGTTTCAGTGGCAAAATGTTTAACTCCGAAAATCTGTAAGCAGAACATTCCCACAACAAAAATGAGAAAAAGAAAAATGACAAAAACAAGAGCTCACATTCATCCATCTGCAACGTAATGCAACATCGCGAACTGTCTTGTCTTTTAAAGCCTGAGCAATTTTAGCGTACCGAACAATGTTGGTTTCAGAGGCATATCTGCAAAAGGGACGACTCATTATCTACAAGATGCAACATAGAACCAGTACATGTCAACACATGGCCACAAATCAATTGAAATCAACAAAATGTGTAAAAAATGTCAATTCAGCATATTGCCTGGGTGTAATCAGAAATTATTCTTTTCAAAATTGAACAGAAACAGGAGGCAGCAAATGTAAAGGTCCAACGGATGGACAATTGAGTGGGGACATTTCCACCCTCACAGAGATTAGAATTATCAGGGTCATTTTGAATAGTGTTCCTATTTAGTAGCAATCATTACAACTCTATGTCTTCATTGGCATCACAAAAATATACAACTGAAGTGCTGTAAAACCACTAATTTTTCACTCAGACCATTTCAGCTGAAATCCACATAGAACTCTACATTTTGAAACGTTTAAATGAGAACAATATAATTTTCCTATCTTGTTGAGTTGATATAGTATTGGTTTTAGGTACTAATAGCACAGGTATTATTAAACAAATCAATCTTCCATGCACGTTTTTTTATTGCAAAGTTTGAGTTCTACAATTGGAGCCAAATGGATCTATACAAATATTCCCTACAAAGTCCCTAAAACTTCTAAGACCATAATCTTTCGTAACAAAATTTGAGTTTTGATTGCAAGTTCAGTTTTCCTAAACTACCATGAGATGCTGTACAACAGCAATCCATGCAATTCCATTGTCAGAAGCATTCACAGGAACTTACCAAATAAAACCGATCAACAATCAAACATTAGGTAACAATATCTCAATTGGATATTCACCCAAGAGAAAATATCACATGTGTCAATACATGATCCAAAAGTCACTAAACATCAACACAAGAAAACCCTGCAATCCAAAAATTTTCAGAAATTAAAAGCCCCAAACATGTTCTTACACACCTATACACACCCGTATATCTATACACATAATAACAACATTTAAGGAGGGGCAAAGAGAAAAAGAAAGTCGGCTGACTTCGATGAAAATCTTCAAGGATAGACTCTTCATCAAAGATCAAGTAATTTTGGCAGAGGGTGCCCCAAGAAGAACCCACTGCAGAGTTTTTCGATAGCCAAGAGCTCCCTGCTGGTTGCACTCTCTGACTGGTGCAGCTTTTATAGGTTATTGTTTCTTCACTACCCAAGGAGTTCAAAGTCGCTCACTCGCACCCATCTCCAATCAAAAATATTGATCAACTCACCCCAATTAGATCATATTTTGGGTTTTATAGTTGAAACTTGAGGCGGATGTATTGATTTGGCACAACATGTTCTGAGAAACATTTAACATTAAAAGGGGATAATTTGGAGTCTTTGTCTACAGAATGCACTGAAAAAGGGCAGATACATACACCTTTTAACTGCATATTCACTTTTCAACTCTTTCAAAAACAAGACTACTCTGGTAAATGGCAAACAGTTTGGTAATCAAGTAGGGATGTGAACAAATCGAGTTGAGCCGAACAAGATATTGTTCAAGCTAGGTTTGAATTTCTTATCGAGTTTAAGATTATGTTTGATCTTGGTTTGAATCTAGATCGAACAAACTTTAATGAAGTAGAACACAAATCGAGCTAAAATAATTTGATATTTTAACATACATTTTATCATTCTTAACTAATCACGTTGACTTCGAGGCGAGCTTCAAATTCTATCAAATGAAAAAAGGTGTTCAAGTTTGGTTTACTATGCTTAAAAAACCGAGCTCAAATAAACTTTTAGCGATCTTTGGAGTCAATAATCGTTTTTTAGTCCTGTGGTTAAGTACATAGAAAAGAACTGGAAGATAATTTACGGGAGGGCAATTACGTTGATCTGTAATAAGATAAACTGGCATATGGGTAAGAGGAAATATTGCAACTGCAGATGAGAAAGTTAGTATAAAAACAATTTGGGAATCCCGTCGCCAATTCTTAAGCAGCTGAAATCCCAAATAGTGCAAATTCAATAATAATACACAAGCTTGGCATCCATATCTT
The DNA here is from genome assembly GCA_019321725.1 of Paulownia fortunei. NCBI lineage: Eukaryota > Viridiplantae > Streptophyta > Magnoliopsida > Lamiales > Paulowniaceae > Paulownia > Paulownia fortunei. The sequence goes on along the minus strand of CM033109.1, from coordinate 6,888,408 downwards.
GTCTATAACCACCACTTTCACACAAACAATGCATGTTCCAAAAATTAATGCATACTATGATCCACAAAGATTGATCCATTGCCATTTCACATTTTCTTCTCAAGCGCAAAGAAATCAATTCCATAACATCCAAACAATCACTTTCCGATAACACACGCTCCAAATTTCATTCAGAGGCAAACCAATCAGACCAAAAAAAAAACCCCAAAAAAAAACGCAAATTCGGCGCCTCAAAACAAGAAAACCAACAAGAATTCAACAGCATCTCAATGATTAAACCAAAACACACAACCAAACACATAATACGCGTATTGTCATTTAAATACACAACATTTACGGCAACATATAAAACTATAACAACATAATTAACAAGGCGAATAAAAAAAAAAATAGGCTTGACTTTGTGAGCAAATCTTCGAGCGTGGACTGTTCCTCAGGGGTCCAATCAAGCGAGAGACCCGGGTTGTGGCGGAGGGCGGTCTGGGTGGGTCCCGCCAATGAATTCTCCGTCGCGGAGAGGCTGCCACCATTCGCATTCTCCAGCACGCCGCTGTTACTGTTGCCGTTATTATTATTGCCGTTACTATGAACACCTGAAGGATTAGCACTCGCAGCCATTAAAGAAAATAACAAAATCTAAAATCTAAAACACTGAATTTCGATTCAATTACAAATATACGTGACAAATTTTGAGGAAAATTGGAAAGAATTCTTTAGGGTTCACGAGAAAATGGGAATTATTGCATGGTAATCAGCAAGGCATTGAGTGGAGGAAGAGAAAATCTGTACGGAACTCGGGAACTGGGTTTAAGGATTCGGCTTGCTCGATTTTTAAGCTGATATATATATATATATATATATATATATATATATTAAATACATGTGTATGTATTAAATACATGTATATATTATGTACCAAAATTCATTTTATGATATCAGTTGCTCCATATACTAATATGAATTTTAAAAAAACCCCTTAAAATAAAGTAATTAATATTAATAAACAAAATTATTTGCCCAACTATAATAATTTATATAATACTTTATCCATCCACGATCAAATGTCAATTAATTTAATTTTAAATTTTATTAAATAACTAACTATATTAAATAATTAATTTTTAATTAAATTTAAATTGAAGAAATAAGAAAATATAATTTCAATAGTATAGACAATATACATTAAACTAAAATTAATTTTATGTAAATTTATAGAGCTGTCATTATTTATATTGCTTTAGCAAGCATCTCATAAATTATTTCTTTTAACTCAAAAATGCTTAATTTTTTTTTAATTTTAATTGCACGTTCACAAATAAATAGATACATATTGGAATTAATTAATATGTGTTGATCTAAGCGCGCACACTTTATTTATATAATAGAATATGCCATTAAATGATATCAACTAATATACCTCATACTTTTATACTTACTTATTAAATGAATTAATCTTAAATTAATTGTAATTACTCATAGCTTATTTTTTTAAACTAAATCGTAGGAATGCCCATGAATTAATATATATTAGCTTCTATTACTTCAGTCATCCTTATTTCTACATATCACTATCATAATTCACATCGTTTATTGTTATAATTACATTTTTTAGTAAAACTAAAAATGTTATTTTATATATATTATAGTATTTATTGAGATAAAGTGATAAAGCTATTTATATTTCTATTTATACTATAAAATGTACATATTTATGTATTTCTATGTACACAATTTTTTTTATGTTTAATAGTAATCTATTACTTTTTCCCCATTTCTTTAAACAAAATAAAAATGTTATTATGTAAATAAAGTATGTGTGCGTAGTTCACTTTGATAGACAAAAATACCCCAACAAAATTGCACCACCACTGAAAAAAAATTATTAGTCATTGTTTTTGCATTTGATAAATTTTGTGCTTATCTTGTAGGTACCAAGATGATAGTGTATACCGATCATACTGCTATTAGGTACCTCATTGCTAAAAATGATATAAAATCAAGGCTAATTCGGTGGATACTCCTTTTTCAAGAATTTGATATTGAAATAAAAAATAAGAAATGAGTGAAAATGTGTTGGCGGATCACTTATTTAGGTTGGAGTAGAAAAATGAGAATTTTGAAGGACTAATTAAATATTTTTTCTCATATAAGTTTATTTTGACAATCAAAGATAATTTACCTTGATATGCAGATTTTGTGAATTATCTTACAGGTAGATTATTTCCCCCGAACCTCACATATCATCAAAAGAAAAAATTCTTCCATGATGTGAAATCATATCTATGGGATGATCCCTTACTCTTCAAAAGATATTTAGATTCTGTGGTTCGAAGATGCATTCCAATGGAGAAAACAAATGAAATTCTAAAGCATTGTCACTCATTCCCATATGGTGGTCATTTTGGACCTACAAGGACAACTTCTAAGGTATTGCAATCTGATTTTTATTGATCAACTTTGTTTACGGAATTTTATATTTTTGTGTAGACATATGACTGGTATCAAAGTGCTAGAACAATTACTAGATGCCATGAGCTTCATTTAACTAACATGATGGAAGTTGAACTCTTTGATGTTTAGGGGATTGACTTATTGGGATTATTTCCTCCATCAAATGGCTTATCATACATTTTGTTTGATGTAAATTATATCTCCAAGTGGATAAAAGTAATTGTCACACCTACTAATGATGTCAAGGTAGTGCTTAAATTCTTACACAAACACATTTTCACTCATTTTGGCACACCTAGAGCAATTGTAAGTGATGAACGTTCTCATTTTTGTAATAAAATATTTAATAACATTTTGGTTAAGTATGGTATAAGACACAAGGTATCTCTCTTGGATATCATCCTTAATCAAATGGACAAGCCGAAATTTCAAACAGAAAAGTGAAGCAAATACTTGAGAAAACAGTAAGCATCAATCGAAAGGATTAGGCGCATAAGCTTTATGATGCATTGTGGGCGCACAACATATAAAATTCCTATAGATATATCTCCTTATCAATTAGTTTATGGAAAATCTTGTCACCTCCCCGTTGAGGTAGAACATAGAGCATATTAGGCTATGCAACAATTAAATTTTGATACAAAGGCAATTGGAGAAAAAAAAATTGTTGCAACTTAATAAAATAGAGGAATTTAGGTTTGATGTCTATGAAAATGCTAAAATTTATAAAGAAAAAATAAAACAATGGTATGACAAAATGATCTTGAGAAGAGAATTTAAACCCGGACAACTTGTCTTGTTTTTCAATTCTAGATTAAAACTTTTTATAGAAAAATTAAAATCTAGATGGTTTGGTCCCTTCATTATCAACAAAACATTTTCATTTGGGGCGGTTGAGCTCAAAAGTAAGGATGACACATTATTTCATGTCAATGGACAAAAGTTGGAACATTATTACGGAAATAAAATTTGAAAGATGTCTAATATTCCACTTGAAGAAGCAACATAAGGTATTCGGTTTCAGTCTAACTAAAAACTTAAATAAAGCGCTTTTTGGAAGGCAATATAAGCTCTCTTTTGTGTTATTTTATTTCTTGTTATTCTTGTGTTGTTTTATATCATGATGATTGTTCCTTGATATTTTACTCATTTTTGCATGCTAAAGGCTGAAAATAAAAATAATATAAAATAAAAAAAACAGCAGGGTTTTAATTCCGAAAGAACACCACTCATTTTCAGGAAAGTCCTCTTATTTTACAATTCTCTCAATCATTGAGGACAATGCTTATATTAAGTTTGGAAGGGAGTTTAGGATAATTACTTGTTACTTGGGATGTTTAATGTTTGTTTGTAACTTGTTAAGTTTAGTTAATTGACTTGTTTAGTTTATTGATTGTTAAGTTTAGTGATGAACTATGTACATATTTGGAAAAAAATATGAATATTAGAATATGTACGTTTGTTTACATGTCTAAACATCAAAAATTGATTTCATTTACCTTATGAGGTCTTGTGAATTTTGATACACTAAATAGTTTATTGAGTTACATTTAATTGTTTAGAAACAGTTTATAAGGTCTAATTATTTTTTAAATGATTCCACCGACCTCTAGAACTTGTTTGATCACTAGTCGATGCGAAATCCTAGGTGGCATAGTATTAAGAAGATGATTTAGGCCATTTTTGGACTGTTAGAGCCTTTGAAACCAACTTATACTTAAATTATTTCCTAGTGTCCCTTTTTTAGCCTATTGAAACAATTCTTTGAACACCCTATACACATAATCGAACTTTATGAAGAAAAAAAATCCAATATTCAACCATTTTCTTCTCATATACACAATCATTTTTGAATGAATTGTTGTATTCAAAAAATAAAATAAAATAAAAAGAAGAAAATATTGAAAAATGATGAAAATGAAAAGATTATAAATTGAGGTGAATGATTTGAACTCCCTAAAACAAATAGACTCCCATTGCATATAACAAAAGAAATAAGTTTGGGGGGTAATCCAAGATAAAAAAGAAAAAAGAAAAATGGGATGTTCAATAAAGAAAAATGAAGGGATTGATGAAGAAGTTGGTGCTCATTCATAAAAGTTCTAATATGATTGTGTAAAATGGATAATTTTTAGTTATAATTTTTCATATATTCCCATCATTATCCAAGCCTCACAATACAAGCTTTGGAAGTCCTTTTGATATTTGATATTATGATCTACCTACATTAGTGGAGACTAGTGTGAAAAATAAGCATATGGAGTTTGAAAAATATTTCAAAAGTTGATCAAATATGAGTAGTTGACTTTATAAATCTATCCGAATGATAAATAAAAATTGATAAACTACTACTTTCACACTCACACATACAAAACCGTGAAGTTAAGTGAAACTAATATGCATGTTAACATGTAAACTTGGTATATTTTTTTAATCTTTTGAAATGATATGTTAGAAAAATCATTATTGACTTTGGTTACCTAATTCATAAAGAGGTTGTTACTGAGAATTCATGTGTGATGCTTGAGGATAAGCAAATATTCAAGTTTGGGGGTATTTGATAAGTTGGTTTTATACCAATAATTCATATTTCTTTTGATTAACTTTTGTTTTGTTTTCAAGTGTTTATGTTATTTTTTATACATTTATTTTGAAATATTGTAGGTAATGGCAAAATGATAATAAAATGAAAACAAAAACAAAAACTTGGTTAAAATTTTGAAAGAACCCACATTGTGATGCTACTGATGGCAGTGTTTGTATTTCAATCATAAATCTTTGCTCCGATATCATATTGACTTAATTCTTGATTCATTGAAAAGTCAAGAGATATATCTACAATTTTTATGTTTACCACAAAATCTAATTCCTACGATTTTAATGAGAAACATCGAGTTTCAGAATCAACACTGGACTTGAAAATTTCTGATATGACACATTTTGGTATTTTATGCATAACTCTCTCCACAAATGTTATATTGAGATGATTCATGAATATATAGAAAGATAAGAGATAGGGCTATAATTCTTATGAAGACACCAAAAGTCAGTTGGACCTAGAAAATAGTGAACAATCGGTTGAAATAAGCTACAGATGCTGCAAAAACTGATTTTGAACAGAATGTTCAGCGCCTAGTTGTCCAGTAAGCACCTACGCAATGATAAACTAGATTATATTTTTTCCTATGTATTTCTTGAAATTATATTCATACATAATGAACTAAACTTTTCTTTTTAGAAGATGATGTAACCTTATTTGATCATATATTTTGAATTCCAAACAATATTATTTCCACAGTTCAGGAACCACCGGTTGCAAGGATCGGGATTTCCCAACCTCCCGACCCTTAACCGTAACCGGTCTTGCCAGTTATGGTCTGGGTTTCAAAATCAGTAAGCCAATTCCAGTTAATCGCCGATTTCAAATCCGGTTCCGACCCTTGTATTTTTATTTTATTTATTTATTTTAAAATTTTAAAAAAAAATTAACTTAAATTTGAAAAAAATATTGTTAGTTTTTGAATTTGAAGAATTTTTTTAACTTAAATTTGAAAAAAAAATTATTACCTAAAATTTAAATTATCAAATATTCTAATTATAATAAACTTAAAAAAAATATTCAACTTATTTTAAAGTTTAAACTTAAATTTCAATAAAAAATTACACTTAAATTTTAAAAAAAATATTAGCTAAAATTTAAACTATATAATTAAAAACAATTTTAAAAATAAAAAAGGACTTTAACTTAAATTGAAGAATGCATAATTGAAGATAAAAGAAATAAAATATAAAAAATAATTTAATTAAACAATTGAAATATTATAGAATATAGAATTGAAAAATGAATAATTGAGAGTATAGAATTAAAGAATTGAGAGTTGAAAATGTACAAGTGTGAAAAAAAAATAAAGAGAGATTTTTATAGGAAAAAATGCAAAAATAAATAAATAAATAAATTGAGAGTTGGAACTGCCGATTCGACGGGCTAAGTTACCCCAACCCGTAACCGACCCGTGAGTCCATGGACAAATTACGAGTTGGATCCGTCAACCCATGGTCAATGGTTTTGACCCATTGACCATGGTCCGGGTCTAATTCCAACCCGTGTTCACATCTATATACACCCTTTCCTATATACACCCTTTCCTGAAGAGTGACAATCTGCTGTCGAAAAATCATCATATTTCTCTGCAGTTTCAGGAACGTCGAAGAATCGATCATTGATGTAATCCTTAAGGTACAGACATGATGGCTGAACCAAACGCTCATATGCTGGTTTCCAAACAAAAATGTTGCTTAATTCCACTTGTTCCTGGCATAAAACTTGCACCTATTAGAAACTTCTCTAATGATACATATTGATACATCCTTACAAATCAGTAACGTCTGGTACCTTCTTTTGAGGTTTAAAAGAACACTAGCTAGCACCTATCTCAACCTATTCTTTTGACTGTCCAAAGCTGTAAGCAGATTATACTACTTGAAAACCTTTAAACTAGAATTATCAAAAGACTAAAAATCAATAACTGACATATCCATTACATTGCTAATAACCAAAGAATGAAATCAAAAAGTTTTTCCAATACCGCTGCCAGGAATATGAGAGCCCATCTTATAACACAGATACGTCCATTTTCATGATTTGCACCTTGAATTCAAGTGAATTCGCCTTCTTGGGAATCTTCAGTCAGTCCAAATAAAGCTCTGCAGGGAAAAAGAAATGCTAATGTAAAACAAGCAGTGCATATCGGAAAAGGGTAAAATAAGAACTATACACACAGGACACTTTATTATTAGCCGGGATTTCAATTTGTTCAAGTCTTCTGTTTAACCAACTTGACACATTATTTAGCCATGTAAGTGTCCCATCATATACTAGTAGCGTACACGGTAAAAAAGAAGAGTGATTTACTTTCATCACGGTAACTTAAAGTAAAAATCAATATACCAGAACATTGAATACTTTGGGCATTCAGTGAAAGACGAAAACAGGCTATACAAGCAGAGAATACCACATAAAATGAACTCTTCCAAAGTTACACAAGAAATAGGGGGATTCAGCATAAAGGGAACTGCTTAACAAAAACTAACAATGCTGCATGCAATAGTTTCAAAGGATGAAATTTGGTATATAATGCCACATTCTCCTAGTTGGCAATTTACTTATTTGACTAGAAACTTCTCCACCTGCCAGCAGGTAAGAAACTGTGAAACAGTTTAGTAACCGTCCCTAGCAACAGTTCTCCACCCTCAAACTGCCCAAAGATAAAAATCAAGGCACTGCTCTTATGTGGCCACACAAGTGACAAAATCAACAATGGGATCAAAAACCAACAAAGGATCTCTTATAATTTGCTATCCTAAGCTGCCCAACAGCTGTCCTACCAAAATTATTTTTCTTCAGAACTGAAAATGATTTCAGTAGGAGAATCTGCACATCCAGAAGTAAGAACAAATGGCTTCCATATATAATTCATGCACAACTGAACTGTGGAGAGATGGACATTTCAAGTGAGACTACCACGATGTCTATCCCTAAGTTTCTACAATTCATTAAGGATGAGAAGATTGAGACCTAGATCACATAATTCACATAGGAAAGTGCCGCTCTAGCTACAATTGTGAATCAACACCTGAGTGCAGGAAAGGCTCACTTAAACAATTTAATTTTTTTTTAATTCACAGTTAAGGATGATTAATTCAAGGATTAGAGTATCTGCAAAAAAAAAAAAAAAATTTTAAAAAGATCACTTGTGGTACAGGTGATAAAAAGAACAATTGGTGCTGTTATGACCTTGTTGTTGTGGCCGGTTGTTGAGGGGCGATGGCGAGGGAGTTACTCAAGGACTGGTGCTAGGGTACAAATACTGAAGAGAGAAAAGAACAAAAGAAACAGGACAGGGATGAAGGCTTCAATAATGGGGAAGGATTGATCTAGAAGGAAATACTGAAAAAAAAAACAAAAAAAGGAAAGCAAGATTGCAGAGAGAAGCAATGGAAAAGAGATACTGCAGAGAGAATTAGAAATGATAAAGAAGAATGGGGAAAGCAGAAATGAAACATCCGAGCTTATCTGTGGAGCCTTAGATTTGAAAACAGGTGCCCACATTCCTTTAAGGGCACCAAACACAGACCTATAACAACAATATTAATCAATTTGATATATATTTATTAATTTGGTCACTTTAAAGCCCTCCTGCCGTTACAAAATTTCAATTTTGTTGCTTTTGCACTTCCAATTACCTGACTTTGGTTGAGCCTATTGAATGTAAAATCCACCAACTCACATAAAATCAGCATAAAAGACCTTGGCTCTTCTAACCTGGCCACTAAACTATAAGGCTCATTAGAATGAATAAGATGGAACACGATGACAAAAATAACCTTACAGTAGTAAGTGATTCTGTACCTTACATAATTTGACAACAGTAAGCAAAGAATCCCCACAAATTCTCAACTGCAACATCTGATGACAAAATTAAAAGATCAAGCACCACTCAGCCTGCTACCTTTATTACTCCCATCTCGTCAATCTTTGAGCTCTTAGGCTGCATAAATGTCCATGGTGTAAGATGCACAACTCGGCCAAGTATTAAGAAGCAAAATGGAAAGATAAACAATGACAACAATTAGATGACAATCAGCACAATATCTCAGGACATGCAGAAGAGTCTAGTAAAAAGCAATAGAAACATTCCAGTTGTCCTCTTTTACCTTACTTTTCTTGTGTTTCTGAATGTCGTTGGCATCGTCATCTCCATCATGCTTCCTCTTCTGGAATTATAAAATATTTTCAGACAACATTTGATTTAAAGGTCTATATACAATATTATGAGACGTACGAACAGCTAATATATCTAGAAATACATAAATTCTATTATAGAACCAAATTAAACTCCCAAAAACTGTTGAAATTTCATTAATTCACTCTCAAAATCTGTGTCCATATATGTCTTGTTACCTAAAATGGCATCCTGTGAAAGCAGAAAGTCATGGACTGGTAAACATAAATTATAGGCAACTGAGATTTGTGGCACCTAATAATTGATGCCTTTCAGAAAATTGTGTTTCAGAATTTTGCTTGACAAAGCAGCTAGCATAGACTATATTTTTTCAAACCTTCTCATGATGTCTTTTTGAGTGGTCATTGCCAGAATCATGATGCCCAACTTTTTCTTTTTTCTTCTCCTTGTCCTTGTCTTTACTTCGGTCTTTATGCCGATGCTTGTGCTTCTTGTGCTCTTTGTCTTTGTCTTTGTCTTTGTCCTTATGCTTTTTATGCTTTTTCTCCTTGTCTTTAGACTCACGTTTAGATTTTCCAGCGATTGTAGGAGTGCCCTTCTCAGACTATAGAAAATTACAAGACTACAGATCAGTGCTCCCACTATGGTGCAATATATAGCAAAAGAAGGCAACCTCAAAAAGTTCTAGTTAACGAGCCTCACTCTTTGAATCCAAGACAGCAAGGCAAGGATCATTAAGCAACTAAATAGAATACGTACATCAAGAAGTAGAAAGTACTCACCAAAGGAAGGTGAACTGGAGCCGTTTCCCTTAGTTGAAAGGCTTCCCTAAGAATATCTAAGTCAAAAGGTTGTATACGTGTATTAGTTTCTCTTGATAAGGATGTATTTTGAATGAGCTGGCTCAATTGCATCCCCTCCCCTTTTCTAATTTCTGTGTCTCCAACCACATTGTGAAGGTAGTATGTATCTGAAATTGACACAGGAAGTGACCTCTTGCAGAAGAAATCATGGTGAGGCAACAATCTGTAGTGACTTATGAGATCAACTGCACCTGTAAGTTCTCTTGGTCCTGACCAAAAAGTTGTTTAAAAAAATAAACTAAATTGTAAAATAGATGTGAAAGTTGAATACCAACTTTTCCTTTGTAAAAGCATATATTGCACATCAACTATAGAGTCCACAACCAAAATTAAAAGAATCCAGATCAATGAAAGCAGTGTTTTTAAGAAAGTCAGTTATTCAAGAAAGCAGATAGCAGCAAGCACTAGCAGCCCAAAGAGAGAGATCTCAACTTTCTTTTTTGTTTGTAGTAACTTTTGTTGTCTAAACCAATTCCATCTCGACTGAGCCACCAAGTAAAGAAAAATTGTTTCCCAGCATTGTTGACTGCCTATTCCATCAGTAAGTTAAGTCTTCTATAGTCTAACCGCCTCAACAATTTCCCTTCATGCCTTCCAAATTTACTTCCCATCTCTGAGACAAAATGGTTCCAACAAAGGTATTCTCATAAGTAAGCTCTAATCACTACCTAAACAAGTGTTTCCAGCCTTCATCAACTTGAAGGAGATTTTTCTACCATTTACCACATTGATCACATTCTCATCAATTAAATAGAAACTGGCCTACTTATACGACATGGAAAATTAATGATAAACTTCTTAAGGAAGACCATGAGACAGTCTTTGTTATTAATCATTAAACTCAAGTTGCCAATCAGAAATCAACATTTCCATTACCAGCATCATTCCAACAAGGTGTGAGAGTTATTGAAGTTGATCTATATCATAAATGTGATGTTACACATTTATTTGGACTGAATTTTCCAAAAAGCCGAAAAATGGATAGATGAATGAGACAAACTCAGATGGTAGTAAGCTTCATATTCATCAGTCTTACCTCTTCCAAACTTCTTGTAATCAGGATCCATCAATCAGCGTTTGATACAAAAGTAGCACATTACTTCTACAGATTTTACTGCAACCAAGAAAAGAACAATTAATAACTGTTTAACTTAGGCAGTGTTTTTCATTTTCAAAGCTTCGCACATTTAATTCCAACAACAATATCATGTTAAGAAACATTAAAACAGCACACTTATGGTAAAGAATCCAATACCAGCGAAGTTCCTAAAAATATGATAACAGGAGACAATGGGTGAATATACATAAAGAGAAAAGGCATGGCATACGGGTTAGAAACAAGGAGATCAGTCGAAAGGATGAAAAAGAGAGTACAGACTCATAAAGTTGAACAGTTACTGATCCCAAACCACATAAATGCATGAAGGACTGATATGAACATGAAAAGGGTGGTCAAGTGCATATAAAACCAAAACAAAGGTATCGAACAAAAGCATTTTTCTTTCCAAATCTTCGCTCATTCATGAGTTTGAAGAGTTCTGTCATGGTACAAGCAAAAGACTAATATTACCAGCTTTCCCCATATTACTAAAAGTTTATTCATATCACATAAAAATCAACTGAATTTCAAGAACAATGTAAAATCTTACTCACCACTTGTATCCTTGAAATTTTAAATGCTTTTGTTATATACAGATATACAGTGTAACATGGCCATAGAGGATGACTTCAGAAACTTCAAAACGTTATTATGCTTTCATAAAACAATAAAAGGTGGTTCATGGCATTAACTACATGTTCCCTCGTCAACAGATTTTACAGAGTGCAAGCTGTGGAGATAGCTGTAGATGGAGCCAGTTAAGTTGACTCTTTAAGGTATTGTTCAGATAACAGTCATAAGTATTTGATCTGCTATATATGTCAAATTAAACTTAACGAAAACAAAACTCTAAGGTATGATGAACAATTAGATGAAGAACAATGACTTTTCTCTAACCAAAATAAATAAGAATTATGTTTAACCTCTATCCAATGGGAAACACAAATAAATTAGCAACACATCTGTCTGTTAGAGAGAGAGAGAGAGAGAGAGAGAGAGAGAGAGAGAAGAGAGTTATGAGATACCTGAACTGCAAGTGCAGGATCACAATATCAAATCTCAGGCACACACTGCAACTATACCAAGAAGAACCATCAATAATGTAAAACCACCAACAACCATGAAATTCAATGAGGGATAACCATGAGACAATAAATGCACCCATAATGAAAAATCGTGTTCAAATACTTTATACAGAATCATTTAATACAATGGTCAATATAAGAGAGAAAGCTGGAAATTTTATTCAATGGGTCAATTAATTATAGGTCAGTATGTTCAAATTAGATATTAAATAACTACTTTAGCAAACCTAAGAAAAGAGGTGCAAAACTCAAACTAATAGCGTGACATAGAATAGAGACAAAAAACTCTTTTGGTACGTTAAATCGTCAACAATCCATAAATAAGTGATATACAGCATGTCCATAACTTTTGATGACAGAGTTTACATGTCCCACCATATGCACACAAAGCTCTTTTCAAGCTCCAAAATGGGCACATTGGTGATAGCCCATTGTAGCTAACATTTAGACCTGTTTGAGTATCATCACATGTTTTTCCAAATAGTTTTTGTCCCATTTGAGTCAGAGTTGGATTGACCCAAAATTCAAAATTACTTTAATTATATTGTCTGATTTTTGGGTTTATTTCAATAATATCTGTTGTCTTCAAATTAATAGTTGATTTTTAGAATAACCCAATAAATTATCTCATATAAAGTTTTCAAACATAAGCAATACACACTTTTTACCTACACTGGTTTTCTTCTTCCCCTTGAGAGTGTTATATATCAAGTCAAAAAGTTATAATCCTCTTCTAAAATGGGCAAATTGAAAAACAGGAGCTAATAGTATTCTCATATACTATTTTCAAGAACCAGTACATAATTGATATTAATCCCTAGTATAAATGGTTACAGGAAATCTTTTCTGGCATGCAAATAAAAAATTCATTTACTCAACTTCATTTACCTACACTTAATGTTTCTTTGCAATTCCAAGTGAATCAATTATAGGTTCAGCTCCAGTGTTCAGGTAATCTCATTTCCGAACTCGACAACCCTACATAATCATCTAAAGGGGTCCAAAGGATTGTAAAAATGGTCAGTGCGTACAGCATTTTCCTCAAACTGCATTTTGGCGCTCAGCCACCAAAAAAATAAAAAATTAGACCTTCATATTCAAACACCTTCCATTAGGAGCATATAAAAGACTTGGTCGTCTCAGAATTGAAACTTCAGTTCTGCCATTCTAGTGGTTAGTTATTTTGTCCTATTTTGTCACTTCAATATATTTAATCCAATACTTTCTCAAGTTGTCCACGGTGAAATTCTTAAATGGATCGAGTGCAACACAACCCCGACCATGACCATTGCATAACCTGGGGTTGAGTGGTTTTCACCACCCATTCCCCTTTCATCCAACACTCTTAGATTGACCGGGTGATTTACGCCCGATCCGCTGTAGAAAAGCCCTTGAACATGGAAAGGGATGTTAGATATATCCATTTTCCACTTGTTTTGGGGCCAAGGTCATGTATTCTCTATTGAGTTTTTCAACTTGCATCAAAGTGAATCTTTCATTTTAAATCCTTTATTTTTTTATTTTTTTGTTTACTTAAGAATAAAAGATATTTAATTTTAGTTCATTTCCCATTACTTTTAAATTTATATGATTTTTATCATAAGTGATTGGCATCAAAAACTTCATTCAAAGTATCCTCTCATTCCAATATTATTACTCCCATTTGACTCGTAATGAAGTTTTATATGTGAGTTGAAAAAGTTAACTATGTTTGGTTTCATTTTCCAAAATGCATTTTCTTATCCTGGAATAGAACTGTTTGTTTTGGAGGAATTATACTTTTATTCCCCCAAAACATCCTTCAAAGTGAATTTTCATTTTCCCAAAACCCTTCTCTCATCTTTTTATATCTTCTGATCAATACATCAATTCAAATATATATTTATATGTATCCCGAATAAATAATATTTCTATATAAGTCTCCCAGTCATTATCTTGATATAAATATATATTTTCAAATTATTATCTTAAGATAATAGCAATATAAAATACTTTTAAAACTTGATGTAACTCCACTAACGAGACAAATTATTATATAAAAAAACATCTAAACAGTCAAAAATCCCTATATAAAAAAACATCTATAGTAAAAAATCTCAGTTTAATGATTCATCCAAACGCGTTTTCCACAGACATATATCATATCATTATTTCCAAACAACTCATTCAAACACATTTCAATTCCCCACACATTCCCCAATCTCACCCCCCAAATGCATTTTCCAAAACACCAAACATAACGCTAATATTTTGAGTATCTTTGCAATATTGCACTAAAAAGTAGTAGTTGGGAGTCGGTGGTGTCATGTTCATTACTTTAAGTAAGATTATTTTGGAGGAAAAAAAATAGAAAATCCCGAAAAGAAAATAGGAGTAATAAATTTGGGATAGATAGGGTATTATATCAAATTTAGGCAAATGTTATTTAATCTAAGTTTATAATCATGTAACTTATCAAAACATTATTATCAAAAATACTTAATGAACAACCACAATATTCTTCTAATCTGCAATTTGCATTTCCTTCGTTAATAATATAATTTTACGAAATTTATTCCCAATCTCTGGATCCTAACCATTCTGCTTAGTTCTAATGCAAAACCATTTTAACCAAGACATAGACAATAACAAAAAGATTGTAATTAAGACACTAATTGTGGACTAACTCAAATTGGAGGCAAAATGAATTTCACATCAAATATTTCTAACATTCACGAAGTTATATTCCACAACAATTTGATACATAAAACCTTAAGTTTAATATATAAATATATGTATTCAACCACCAAATCCAAAATAACAATAACCTTTTTGCCCAACAAGAAAGCTGGTAACTATTATTGTTGAAAGCACCCCACAATTATCTTCAATGATCATTCAGTAGAGTGATAAACCTCACATATGAGATAGCAAAACCCTACAAATATTAAAACTCGAAGAAACAAGCCAAGTAAAAAGAATAAGAGCAAAGAAATCATAATTACGATTCAAAGCAAAATAACAACCACAAACCATATAGTTCATAGCCCTTTATCTTTATGATAATGTCTCAACAATTTAAGCTTTGATGCTAATTAATAAATCACCGAGAACAAAGGGAAGTGGAAACCTGTAACTTATCAGTACACAACTAAATCACAAATTGCGGAGTGACACTGAACTGGAAGAGGAAAAGGTTACTTTTTTTACAACAGGTAATACTAAATCAAGCATAAAAGGTAATCACTGGCGTCGACACTAGAAAATTGAAACTCTATTAAGAATATTCAAAAAAAAAAAAAAAGAAACCATAATAACCCTAACTGACACAACTGCCACCAGAATCTGTTGAAGAAAATAAAAAAAGTCGAATTCGAATACAATGAAACCAATTCCACTGCAATAAAAGAGCAAAACAAAGGAAATTGGTGATTTACGTGCCATACCTTCACTGAAGGAGCAAAGAATTGGGGTTTTTTGACGAAGTTTTGGAGTGATCGCCGCCGAGTAAACCCCTCGTCAGCTTAAATTCCGTAAGTATTTTCAGCTTACATTCAGGCTATGAAATTTCACGGGGAACATGGAAAATGAAGAATTATGGATTTTGCAGCCACGTAAAAAGCTTGTTAATGGCGGAAATTACAGAAAATGGAGGGAAAATTGAGGGGTCGGGGGTCGGGGGTCGGGGGTGGGGAGTGGGGATCGGGTGCTGGTGAATCTGGAGTGCACGAGGATACTCTGAATGGCTCTTGCAATTGGCCACCTCAGAAGAAATAAGACGTGGTAGCTGCCTAATGGCCGCAGCATCAAGTCACTTTTGCCCTCTTTCTTGTGTACAGACTAGTGTGTGGGGAAAAATACTTAAAAATTTGTATTATATTTATATGATATATGGATATGTCTAATTTTAAAAATACTATCGAATAATATTTTATATTTTTTAAGTGAAAAATATTATACTTACTTTGTGTAATATTTAACAAATAATATTATATTTTAATCAATATTTATAATAATTAATTGTAATCTAAAATTAGGGCTAATGGCACTTTAGTTCACTGTTCCAAATTTAATCATTTTGGCGTATGTCTCAAAATTAAATTTTAAGTATTTTATTTCCTCAAATTTAATTATTTTAGTATTTTATCCGCCAATAAAAGTATTTTACTTTCTTAATTTATACTTATTATAGCACTTTACACCTTAATGTTAATTTCAGATTAAATTTCATCAGAATGTTCTTCTTCAACCACAATCGTAAATTTTTTACCTGTAAAAAATATCATAATATTTTTTTATTATTGTCAATGGTGAAAATGCGACAAATAGTGAGATTTTTATTATAAATAATATCAATCGCAATATCATTGCAAAAGTACCACAATTTGTAGTGCATTCACAATTTGACAATAATAAAAATATTTTGAAAGACAAGGAAAAAATGCACGATGGCAGCTGGATGAAGAAAATTTCAATAAAAATTTGATTCGAAAATGATACTGGAGAGCAAAGTGTTATAATGCGTTTAACTTGGGAGAGCAAAGTGCTTAAACTTTACTTTTGGGAGTAAAGTGTCAAAATAATTAAATTTGAAATTGTCATGTGGTAATTGAATATCAAAAAATTTAAAAAATAAAATTTTAATAATTTATAAATATACTAATCATTATCAAATAATTATCTTTAATTTATGTCATAATTATAAATAAATTAATATAGAATAAATATAAAATAACTTTTGCATAATTTTTTTAAAAAAAAAAATACAAACACAATTCATAAAAATAATGTAGAAAAATTTCACATTATTATTTTATCATTATGTTTACAATTCTTATATAACTTTTAATAGAAATTCACAATATACTCATATATATTAAATTTTGAATTTTTTTTGTACCGTATTTAACTAACTAACTAGGATAAAAGTTTCAATTTATTTTCATAATCTTTTTTTTCTTGAAAAAAATATTATAAATTAGAGTATAAAGCAAGAGTGTGAAATAGGAGCACATCAGTTACAATATTGAGCCCATTTAGCAAGGGAATGCGCGATCAGATTAATACTCCTAGGAATCTTGGACAGCTTCTCTCACCAGTCATTCAATAAGTGGGCATCTCATGAACAAAGTGTTCAAAGTCTTCCATCTGATCTTGGCAAACAGGGCATCCCAATTTAGTGACGAGGAAGTTTTGGTTGGTTCAGGAACTAGGAAGAATGTTCTTAAGAAACTCTCCAAAAAAAAATTATTGCCAGACAAGTTTCTTAAGAATGGCTTAGAAACTCTTATTGTATTTGAAGTAAAATAGAGTGGTTGGTTGGAAGAACATGATATTAGCATCACCATCATCAAGCCACTTTTGTTTGAACGTTTAGTTCCATAAAACCTTAACCCTTTCATAAAATTCATCAAGTCCCAACTAAAGAGCTTCCCTCATTCATGGTTTTCGCCGATTTGGTCCGTGGATTGCACATCAGAAATGAGGTTAATAGTTGCATTAATTCCACACTACCATAACCAAAATGTTCACTGTTTTAATGTCTGGACGCATGTTGAGTGTTTTAGAGAAGTGAGTAAATAGAGAATCAGTTTATTGAAAAATGTGATATATTAGGAGAAAAAATTACTGAAGAACGGGACATGTTTTAGTGAAAAAAAAAAAATACACATGTAATTCTATTATTCAAAAAATGACTCTCCAAAGTTCTATTTACTGTAGTTATTAACCTTCATGAGTAAGACATGTTGTTGATTAATTTGGAGACATGAATTATAGACGTGTTCGTGGTTTGATAAAAATGTGATTTTTAGGAGACCTTGATCCAAAATATGTGGATCGACAATTCAGATATATTTGATCAACTACCTATTATGGATGTTTATTTGCGATATTCATATTGATTATGTTATAATGTGTCATATCAATATGATATTAATTTTTCAATAGTTGTATAAGAGTCAATAAGACTCGTTATTTGCTTGTTTCATTGAACGAATAGCATGAACATAATTTCATGCTTATTTTTAAAAAATACTTTTCTTAGGCATAAAAATTTTGCCTTGAATTTTTTGCCATAGGTAGATCTTTATGGGTAGATCACGTGATTAAAGTTTGCTGAAATATAGATAAGAGATTTGAAAGAAAAATCAGATTTTAATTTGAGACAAATTTTTTTGGACTCAAAATCAGGCTTGTTTTTACTGTTTTTGTTTTTTTTTTTGTGATTTATGATTTGTTAATGGGCTGTAATTTTTTGATATTTTTGATCGAAAATTGGTATTTCCTATATGTTGGGAAATTATGAAATTTTTTTATAAATCAAATTAGTGAGAACGAAAATAACACACATAAATTTGATAATAGAATTCGGCTAATTGTGTCTATGTCTCCAGACCTGTTGCAGATCATTTTACAAAAGGGAAAAAAAAATACAAGTGTTTACAACACTTATAACTCACAACCACATAAAAATTTTTCTTCAAAAAATTATTTCACAAGCTTTCTCTTAAACTTTTCTCTCAAACTCTCTCTAATTCTCTAATTTTGGGATACTCTATAAATAAAAGTTAGGGGGTTTATATAGGTTTCAAAAAATATGGAATGGTGAAATTTAGGTAAGAAATTAGACAAAAAATTAGGTTAGGCACCTTAATTGACAATTGCCTAAATTAGGCATCCTTCATTTTTGACCAAAAATAGTTTGACCATTTTCTTGACAATCTCCCACTTGAAAACTGATTTCAATCTGTCTTCATACCTCGATATATGCAGCAGATCTTTTTGGTCTTGTTACTCTTGCAAGCCAACTGAAGTTGAACATAATTTCAGTTTGTTGATAACTACCATCTTTGTCAACATATTTGTTGAATTCTTACTTCCTTAGATCTTTTCCAATATTAGCACTTCATCTTCCAATAAGGACCTGATAAAGTGATAACTAAGACCAATATACTTGGTTTTGAAATGAAATGTCAAATTTTTCGCCAAGTGTATCGCACTCTGACTATCACTGTGCAAAATATTTTTCTCTTACTTGAATCCCAACTCAGTTAACAAATCTTGAAGCCATATCATCTCTTTAATGACTTCAGTCACTGCTACATACTCAGCCTCTATAGTGGATAAAGTGACAATCTTTTGTAACTGTGACATCGAACTAACAGTTGTAATTCCAACAGTGAATATACAACCAGTGGTGCTTTTTCGATGACCAACTTCACCTCCAAAGTTTGCATCTGCGTATCCTTGTACTTTTAATTTTCCTTTTCCAAAGTACAAACATTTCTCTGTGGTACCTCGTAGATACCTCAAAATACACTTGCCTACTTCCCAATGAGTTTTTCCTGGATTTGACATAAACCTGCTAACAACTCCTATTACATGGCTAATGTCTAGTCTCGTATATACCATTGCGTACATCAAACTTTCAATGGCTAAGGCATAAGGAACCTTAGCCATGAATTCTCTCTCTTCCTCCGTCTGAGGGGACTAATCCTTAGATAGGCAAAAGTAACTAGCCAATGGTGTGCTGACTGGCTTGGCATCGCCCATGTTGAATCTCTGTAAAACACGGTTGATGTACTCTGCCTAAAATAACTACAAGAACTCTTCCTAACTATCTCTTGTGATTTGCATTCCAATAATCTTCTTTGTTGGACCCAAGTTCTTCATGTCAAACTCATTTGACAATTGTTGCTTCAATCTTCTAATATCATCCATATTTGAACCTACTACCAACATGCCATTGACATATAGTAATAAAATGATATAACTGGAGTTATATCTCTTGAAGTAGCAATAGTGGTACGTGTTGCACTTCTGGAAACCTTCCCTGTGTATGAAGCCGTCAAATTTCCTATACCACTGCCTTGGGACTTGTTTCAGGTCATACAAGCTTTTCTTAAGTTTGCACACCATATTCTCCTTTCCTGTTTCTGAGAAACCTTCTGGCTAGTGCATGTATATCTCCTCTTCTAAATCTCTATGAAGGAATGTAGTCTTCACATCCAATTGTTCAAGATGAAGATCTTCACTGACAACAATATTATTCTGATGATATTGAGCTTCACAACGGGAGCAAAAATATCGGTGTATTCAACTTCTTCCTTTTGTTGAAATCATTTGACAACTAGTCGAACTTTGTATCTCTTAGAACCAACATGCTCCTCTTTCACCCGGTACACCCATTTGTTGTGAAGTGCCTTCTTTCCCATGGGTAGTTCAACTAGTTCGTATATTTGGTTGAAAATTAGAGACTTCATCTCTTCTTTCATGGCAACCTCCCACTTGCTGGCATCTTTAGTCTGATAAGTTTTATCATAGCATTCAGACTCCCCTCCATCAGTCAACTATAGATAGTTCGTGTATTTTTTGTTAGACACATGAAGCCGAGAAGACTTTCTCAATACAGGAGCTGGAGTAGGAGGATGTGGTGTGTTGGACTGCTGCGCACTACTCTGTTCAACGATTTCCTCTAGTTGAGGACTTGGTACAATCGGCTCCGTCATGGGACTATTTGGGACATCATCAATATTTACATCTGCAAATACTGACTCACTCTGCACGTTGGAGTCTGTTTTATGCATGTCTTTGTACATCACTCTTTCATCGAAAATCACATCTCTATATGGATCACCTTCTTGTTTTCATCATCCAAAATGTGATAGCCAAACTCATCATCACCATAGCTGATGAAGGTGCATTTCTTGGATTTGGGATCAAGCTTATTCCAACTTTGATCACTAATATGCATATATGCTACACAACCGAAAATTTTTAGATGTGATAGTTTTACTTCTTTTCTACTCTATACGTCCTCTGATATTTTGTGCTACAATGGAGTCGATAGGCCTTGGTTGATCAAGTAAGTTGCTGTGTTGACTACTTCTGCCCAGAACTGCATCGGTAATCCTGACTATTTCTGGAGCTCTGATATAAGTTATTGGGAAATTATGAAAATTCTCAATAAATCATATTAGTGAGAACGAAAATAACACACAAATTTGATAACGGGGTTCAGCTAATTGTGCCTACATCTCCGGACCTGCTGATCCGGAGATGATAACTCTTTCTAAAGGTAAAATGATAACTCTCATTTTACTAAAAGGAGAAAAAATATAAGTGTTTACAATACTTATAACTCACAATCCACATAATAATTTTTCTTTACAAAATTATTTCACAATCTTTCTCTTAAACTTTTCTCTCAAACTCTGTCTAATTCTCTAATTTTGGGATGCTCTACAAATGAGAGTTATGAGGGTTTATATAGATTTCAAAAAATATGGGTTGGTGAAATTTAGGTAAAAAATTAAGTTAGACACCTTAATTGACAATTACCTAAATTAGACACCATTCATTTTTTACCAAAAATAATTTGGCCATTTTCTTGACACTATATTAATTTGGCAAGCCGGAGAAAACGCCAGAATAGTTGTGCTAGCTAATGACCAGCTAGCACCCAAATGGCCGCACATGGCTGCCAAACAATTAAGACCGCATTTAGCTAGACCTTATTATTCACTAAAAACGAAAAAAAAAAAAAAAACCCAACGTTGAGTTGCGGCTCGTGAGTGGTTCAAAGGAGCTTGCAACATAACTAAGAGTGCGTTTTGCTGGAATTTTTGTATCATATTTTTTCGGCATATGATGACCATCATCGTTAATGAGTGGTCGATTTTGGTAATATTTTTATTTTTTTTAATTATTTTGACCATTTAGTTTATTAATTTGGGATTTTGAATTAATTTTATTAGAAGTTAATTAAAATAATTTGTGCACATTAGGGTGCATTGAAAAATATATTTATATGTTAAAAAAATTCTACATAAATAAGAAAATATCCTCTACCTTCTTGTGTGGATGGTTTTAAATAAAATGCTCTACAACGGTTGGATAATTGTATGTTCTATTAGTCACATATTTTATGTGATTATTTAATGATGCAATTAATACTCAGTTGATGTAGTATGAATTATGTACAATTGTTAATACATAGACATTGATATTTAGATGATAACATAAATTGAAATTTTATTAATTTATTATTTATTTTTGTATGAAGATAATTTGTAGTCATGGTAATAGGATATCTCCATTTTTTTATAGATTGACGTAGCCCTTGAATTAATGTAAGTGTTTTTTTCTTTAATTATCATTTTAAGGCATGTATTTCTTGGCTCACTTTTGGTAGATCATGTTTCATCATTTTTATCGGAGATATATATTATTTTAACATTAGACACCAAAATATTTCAACATGATTCATTAAATATTAATGCAATGCAGATGGGTTAAGTTTTTATTATTCATGTTGCTTAAATGCATGCGCAATAATATATATATATATATATATATGTGTGTGTGTGTGTGTGTGTGTGTGTGAGAGAGAGAGAGAGAGAGAGAGAGAGAGAGAGAGAAATTTTTATTTTATTCAGTAAATTTTTATTATGCCTTTTAACTATGTGAGAGATGATTATAAGCGTGAGTTGTAATTTTTTTCATTTTGGTGGGTATCAAAGAATAATAAATAACTTATTTGGATTTATAATAAAATATCAGTACTTAAATTTTATGCAATTAATTAATTAATTTAGAGATTTTATGCCAATTCACCAACTTTTTTTTTTGTATGAAAATGGATAAGTTGCACAATATTATTTTGATTTAGAATTGAGAATATACTGATATATCAAAAATAAAATTGGCGTTTTTATTTGAGTAAGTTGCAAATATAAAATTAATTAAAGAATTTGACCTCTATTTAAATATTAGTTTTTTAATTATTTATCCTTAAGTCGTTTTTTGAGCTAACTTATAGACATTTGTAACTTTTGTTATTATTAATTAGATCAAAATATTTAAGAAAAATCACTTAACTTGAAATCGATTGCAGAAAATTATAATGATAATATTTATAAAAAAAATTATAATATTTTAAAATTACAAATGAGTATATCAATTTTATCATATTCAATCTATCGAGACTTAAAGTTATAAAAATCTTTATCGATTGACTCCTAATTTATTGGAAACTGAATCCAAACTCAATTTACTATCATCTTTTTTATTGTATGTCACACTCCTCAATACTTCAAACTTACCATTTAGGAGGAATCAACCATTCACCATCTTATCATATTAATATTATGCTTTACATATGCATAAAATTTTTAAATGTTTTAGAAAATCAAATAAAGACGAATAAAATATTATTTAAATTAAATATTTATTTATTTTCGCAAAATAAGATTGTACATCTCTAGGTGTAAATCCTACCAAACGAATAAAATGTTAATCCATCGGTTTGTTTCCATTAACCACCGCACTCTCCCGAACATGCTCTGCCTTTGCAGCTATAAAACCTCCGACTGCGGATCTCATTATGCAGTTCCTCGAAAATTCACGATTTTCAGACCACGGCCATGGCTTCTCTCCCCACCCGACCGATTAATTTCATGACGATTCAATTCATGTTTCTCTCAGTTCTTTGGACCGGATTGTGTTGCATCGCGGAAAACAATGCTGGTGGGGGTTTTGGAGAAGTATTTGGGAGATTAGGCAATACACAGAGAGAATTTGATTACTTCAAGCTGTCTCTCCAGTGGCCGGGCACAGCCTGCCGCACAACTCGCCTTTGTTGTTCCTCCAATGCCTGTTGTCTCCGGTAATCTTGATTTTCTTTTTGTCTTCGTATGACATTATGATTCTTATATACTTTTCTGGGGATAATTTTGGGAATCCAATATTTCTTTTTATTTCTTTTGGGAAGATTAAAGAAATGTGATCTGTTGAAGTTGATGCATGCCGTTAAATTTAGGGCGGGAGTTAGTCGTGTGTGTGTTTGTGAAAAATCATGGTAGTATAAGAATGTTGTTTTATTATTGCATCTTAAGTTGGTGAAGATTTTATTTTGTGTCAATGTGCCACCTGCACAGATAGTTTACAAAGACCACCACCATCACCTTATCGTGCTGGGTTTCATTTCCCCAAAAACCGTTTCTACCTATGTTCTTAGAGACTTGGAAACTGATCCGATTCAATCATTGACATCTCATCCTTTGAAAAATAATAAAATGTCTAGCTTCCCCTCTTAAATAAAACACCTAGTACAAGGTTCAGAAGTTGGTTATAATAATATGTCCAACCTGCACTTTATATAGTTTACTTGAATTTAAGTTCATAACATAGAGCAACCAAACATGGTGTAATTCTAATGCTACTACCAACAAAGCATAGTGCTCTACCATACAAAACAAAGTGTTGGAGGATAAAATCTAGTTCGCAAAATACCACTCACCATGGAGGAAACATTTCAGACTGTTGAATAGCGAACAAATAAGATTAAATATTGTAACAATATTACCACTTGAAAGTTTTATAATGTCAAAATTGTTTAAAAATTTTGCTATAATAAGCTAGTCAAAATTTATTTAAAAGTTTGCTATAATAAGCTTAGTCTGTATTGATCAATTTGACTATGGATTGTAGCAAAGTGGCTTTCATTTCTAAATAGAGGGATTGATATGCAATTCAATGATTCATGCATAAGAATGGGGACTAGAATGAATTAGAGGGACCACAGTGGGTGTAACAATGGTCAGAAATAGAAAACGAATGCCTTCTCAAAATCAAGAAACTTAGGGTTTGTTTGAGAATTTTAAGAACAAGATACAACAGTTCTAGTCCCGATAAAAGAAAATTAGATTTTGATGAAATATGTTTTCTCATATTCATGTTTTGCTTCAATTATTTTTTAAGCTATTTTGAACTTGTTCCTTGTTTGATATTTTATTTCAACATTCAGATTCTTTCATTAGGATAATATAAAATTAGTAATGAAAATAAAATTATCAAGTTTTTTTCCGCTCCTTCTCATAACTGATTTCCATGTTGAAAAAAATAATGATATTATAAAAAGGTTTTTTTTTTTTTCCTACTATGTTATTAGACCATAAAAGTTGTTTTTTCAGTAAACCGTAAGAATTCCTTGAATAATGAAATCAACCAAAACAGGGTAGTAAAGCCCAAACCTTTTCAAAAATTGCACATTCTAGTTTTCTTCCACTGTCAAAGTGCATTTTTTTCTTTTATTATAAGACAAATAGGAATAGAGTTGTCAAAGAGTTCTTGTAGATGACCATTCTTTGAGGTAGAGAATGGTCTGCTTTTCTCCACCAGTCCACACACACACACACACACACAGAGGAATGTTTTGGCGTGTTGGTGTGATTGCTTTACTGAAGAGAGAGGAGATATTAAGGAGAGACAGGATTATTATGCCAGCTAAATCTGATTGGTGTTGTTTCTAGTATTCCTTAGAGCAATAACCAAACTATTAAAGCAAAAACAATAACCAAACTATGATCAACTACCCAAGACAATACTTGTTTTTTGTAAATCTATACTAAGTGGTCACCACTCACTACCCTACAATGTTTCAATAGCACAGATGTGCATTAGATCATTACAAAATTTCCACACAAAATGATGAATAGAACAATGCAAATACCACACAATGATGTGTAAAGTTCTTAATTTTAAAAAAGACACTGCTTTTCTATTTTTGACCATTGATTCTAGTCCCATATGATTATGTAAGGGTTATATTTTTGTGTTTGCTCCATGATAAGTGTTTTAGATATGTTGTCACTGGCAGCCGGCTTTACCCCCACTATGTGTTGTATGGAGAACCTGGACATTACACCATTTTTGGTTCCTTTGTATTAAACTCAAGTTGAATTATGTGAAGCTGCTGCTTCTAAATATTTCACTATCAAATGCTTCATTGTGGATACTTGTAAGTTAGTTTTAAGTGCTTATGTAGGAGGAGTCGGCTATATTGATTGTTATACATTGTGAAATAAGATAGAACATTTTGGCGGTTAAGGTGATAAAAGCAATCCAAAAAAAAATAAAGTTCAGGGGGTCAAGTGCGTTTTTCCATATGATCATATGTGATATTGTAATCTAGAATCTTTCATCTTAACTTTACACATATAGAAAATTTTGTGTGCTATGTTTCCACAAACTTCAAAGAAAAACAATTCTAGGTATAATGGTCGTACTGGTTGGTTTCTTGTTAAGAAATGTGGATCATCACATCACCAATAATCTGTATGGGTCCCCCTCATTATGAGCCCATATAACATCCTTGAGGGGTGTGTGTGACTCTGTCTGTGTGCGTTGTATGTATTTTCTTGTTTACTCCTTGTTTTTTATGTTTCCTGTTTTATGTCAGTTGGAACTACTTAAAATGTGGTTCTGTGTTGAACTATTTGAGATTTCAATATTCAAGGACATGATTAGACACAGGTGTTATTGCATGCTATTAATTTGATTGTCATATACCATCACTATTGGTGTTACCCAAAGTCCTGCAATTCTCAAAGCAACTCTCAGATTATAAGTCTGAAGTTTTTGTCTTGGAAATAAAGCAACTGGAGTAAACAAAAGAGTTGCTTTAGACACCTTAGAGCTTTTCTATTTTGCTTCTTGGAGTTGTAAATGTAGGCATTTTCATCAGAGATATTTAGCATTCTTGAGAAATGTGGTTTACATCAAAAGAATATTGAGCAGACAATGACATGACCTGTTTTAAAAAAAAAAAAAAAGAAAAAATCACAGTTGACCTCTTCCCTTTTGCTACACACACCTGCTGTGATTTATTTCTTCCTGCTACTTAAGCATTTCTGAAAATTTGGCAAGGAAACTCACTTCTGTTTCTGTTTAATTTGGTCCAGTTCGAATGCGCTGACAGAATTTACAATCCGTAAGTCAAACTGTATCACATTCTTGAACATATCAAAAGCAGGGTAGCGATGTGAGTTTTTTGGTAATTGAGATTTAAATTACAAATGTCTTTTGTTGTTTGTTCTAATTAACATATGTGCAGGAGTGAAGCGTTGCAACTAAAAACAGATAGAAAGAATGTTGAAATTAATTTTTTATTTACTCTTCTGATGTAATTTGCAATGTCCATGTGATGTCTCTTTCTTGCAGATGGACTTTGGCCTGATTATAATGATGGAACTTGGCCGGCATGTTGCTCTGGGAAAAGATTTGATGTTAAAGAGGTATTATTTTGCAGGTTTTTTTAGTTTATTTATACTTGCCTAGATGCTTTAGATTTTAGAACATGTCTGCATAGTTCCTTATGTATATATGGATGCATATGTAAGTTGTTAGTACTCTTTTGAGGATGCACTTGGTTATTGGTGTCTTGAGTTCCCTATATACTGGGTTAGGAGCCCCTGTAAAGAGAAGAAGCCATGCATATGAGTCACTACTGCTTCGCATCGGTGGATAGCTTTGACAAAGAACCACTGAATGCTCATCAGATCTGAAGGCTATCATTGTTTTCGTGAAGAGCAAGGAATTAGTTTCTCGATTACTACACCAAGTAGCAGGATGCCCCTGGAAGCTTATATTGGCTCCAGGCGCAAAAGAATTAAAAAATATCCTTTTTGCATGTATTTTGAAATGTATAGTCTAACATCTTCATATTTATTTTTTTACTAGGGTAAGATCCTGGGTATGAAGTTTGATCCTGTTTGGTCCAGATCATATCTCTATGACTATCTCCTACTCTAGTAGAGTTCTCTTTTTCTAAGGTTTTTCCCCCTGGGGTTTAGGCTATTTATTTTTGAATTCCTCAGTATATAACATGTTATTTAACCTCAGGCAATTCATTCACCTAGACAAAAATATTACTTTCTAAAACATATGGGCATTTCTTCTTGACAGTAAACGTGCATTTTTTAATTATTATTATTTTGATTACTGCAGATTTCAACTCTGCTTAATACCTTGAATAAGTACTGGCCATCTTTAAGCTGTGATGCCCCATCAAACTGCCATGGTGGAAAAGGATTATTCTGGGAACATGAGGTTTGTTAATTGACTGCACATCCCTTTAGAGCTGGTGATGCAATTACATGGAACTAATAATTATTCCCTTTGTTTCTTTCATGTTTGGATTGGGACTCATCTGGAGACAGTGGGGTAATCATCTTCGAGAAATTTTAATTCTCCTTTGGTTTTGTCATTTTCATTTATGGTCTGATGAATGAAGCTTATAGTATTTGTATCTTGATTATTCTTGAAGCTGGGGTAACTGTATGTGTCAAATATGTTCTAGTGATGCTTATAATGTTGCACAAATGAGTTATCTAAAACTCCTGGCAGCTTTTCTAGATCATATTAACAAACTGAGGTTGATCTTGTAAACTCTTTACTGTATTTTCATGCTTTCTCGATCTCTCCTGTCACTCCCCCCACTTTTTCTCTGAAAGCCTTCCGAAACCCAGGAATAAAACAAGAAAGAGAGAGAAACCAAATTATGATGGACATGTGTTTTTTTCTTTTTCTAGGACGTGTGGTGTGCATTTAAAGTAGTATAATGTGCACCATCTTCATACTGAGCTAGGGTCTTTCTTCATATAGATGGAAATATCAATGCAATGTGAAAATATTTATATGAACGAACTTACTATGCGTGTTCTGTCAGTAACGCGGGAAAAGTTTAAAACTTAGTATTGGATGATTTGATTGTTGGAGACTAATCAAAGTTTAATTCATGACTCCCCAACTACCAACCTCAAGCACTAGTGCACAAAGTAAGATTTAGCTTTATTTTTGACTTTCCAGAACTTAAGGTATGGCATCTTAAGCTGTGGTTTTAAATGGACATGTGTTCAGCTGTATTTTTATACATGTAATTTGTAGAGAAACTGAAAACATGTATGTGTTGGAAACAACACTTCATCTTCTGGAAAAGAACCTTATTTCTCTTCTTTATTTCCTTGTTTTCCAGAAAAACATGGAACTTGTTCATCTCCAGTTGTACGAGATGAATATGATTACTTTGTGACAGCACTTAATCTTTATTTCAAATATAATGTCACGGTAAGATAATGCTTTTCATTGAGCCATTGCTCTTCATACATTAAATATGTTGTACTTGCCTCATGCAGTCTTGTTATGCCATTACTTGGTATTTTGAAGAGTATCTAAACTGTGGGAATGCTCAGCTGATGAAGAATACCTTTAAGATAAACGTCAATGAAATCCAATTTTGGATACCAACAAGGCTTCTTAAGGATTATTCGTTTTATTGCCTGACCAAATAGCCTAGATTGGGTAGGGTGGTGAGTCTTCTATTGTTGAACATATGGACCCAAGTGTCCAACGGGTTCTATTCTAGCCTCAAATTGTTTCCAGCAATAATAGAGCTTCAGTATCCATAACCTAGTTAAAGGAATTAATATGGAGAATGCGACAGACTGGAGGAGCCCACTTCCCCATTCACACTTCTCTTCGTGCCCCCCTTCTCCTGTCATATTTGTCTAGGAGCTTCAACAATATAAGGGTTTCTTTCACCAAACATTCTGTTAAAGTTATTTGACAGGCAAATGCACAGATGTTCAAAAGAGCTCTTTCCAAACTCACTGGGGAGTATTTGCAAAGTCTGAACACATGAGTATATCTGTACTCTGTATATATGGAGAAAGGTGTGAGAGGCTAATATCATCTTTGCCCTTCACTTAGGTTAGATTGACTAATGCTTCTACGACCCCTACTGGCTTATCAATCATCTACAGGGGAGGGGGACAAAGGCATAGCATTGACATTTAATGTGTAGCATATTGGGTCTTTCACCCCTCTTCTTGTATGTATTTACATCATGCAGGAAGTCTTGAGAGAAGCTGGGTATGCAGCATCAAATTCTGAAAAATATCCTCTAGGAGGCATTATTTCAGCCATTCAAGATGCTTTCCATGCAACTCCAGAACTTGAATGCTCAGGTGATGCTGTTGAGGAACTTCGACTATGCTTCTATAAGGATTTCAAGGTCAGACCCTTTCAATTCTGATATTTATCTTTAGTAAATTCTTTTTCATGGTTTTACCCAAATCTCACTGTCTGTGAGCAGCCCATTTAAGCATTTTTTTTTCTTGAATCAATTGCTTAATGTTTTTCCATTCTTTTATATTTTTGTTTGTTTATTACCTGTAGGACTTTACTGCCTATTATAATGACTTGTATGAAACAATATGACTTGCAGGATAATGCTGATTTCTTCTGCATCCTTTCTGCTTTTGATACATCCATTTTGCTTGTTTGTCCTTATATATATTTTCCCTTTCTGAAAAGTGACGTTTTTGCAGCTTAGGGATTGTGCAGTCAAATCCAACACTGAAAGTGGCACGATTAATTCCAAAAAATCATGTCCCAGATATGTCAGCTTGCCAGATTTTGTCTCGTTGAGTGAGTTTAATTTTCTCCAGGTCACAATTAGTAGCTGTTATCAACATGATACCAATTAATAGTGTATCTGATGAATGAAAACAGACGCCCTCTCACGGGAGTTCTCGTTCTGCGTTTGAGCTTTGGAAACTTTAATTTTTTTTCTTTTTCCTACCCAGTATCTAAATGCTCACAATATGACAGATGATAAGTGACCGGTGTTCTCAAATAGGACACAGACATTCATTATCTTTCATCTTAAGTGGCCTAGCTTTGGATTTCTACGATATGGGATTCGATTACACTTAGCTTGTTCATGTCCATCTTATCCGACTAAATTTATCCTATGCTATATTTGCTTCCACTTAGTTCAGATTGTTGCACTTTAACAAAGTAATTGCACTTTATACCTTTCACTAATCATTATATGCTGAAAAAAAATTATTTTTTGATTGCAGAGGTTGAAAACAGTGGAACTGAAGCTTCACAATCTACTTTAAGGTCAGTCCAAAGTTTTCTTGCTACACTTATCAGCTAACGTCTGGACACGGTTGATGATGATGTCTGATAATAGATCCAAATTTGCTTGCCAAGCTCGTCAGCTAATGCCTGGACACGCTCATTAGTTACTTCCTAGGATCAGTTAAAACCTTTGGACATGTTTGTGTTGTAATGTATTATGTAAACGAACTTGTTGGAAGTGTATGATAACTAATACTGATGATGTTTTCTGGGTCATAAAACAGCTCAAAGTTTCCTGCAATATAGACCAGAAAGAAGCATCATTAAGAGTCCTTCACTAGTACAATGAAACCTTGAATGCTGTCTGATTCTATTAGTATTTGCTTTCAGTTCACATGATGTGACATTCAACTACTGCAATCTCTGTGTTTGGATCATGCTGACACAAAGAAGAAAATGAAACGTAAATTGTGAATTGATTGATGAAAACATATTTCATTCACATGTTCTGTCTGGGTTGGAGTGTAGATGGCTGTGCAGTTTACCACAAAACATGCTTTGGAAGTTTTTAGAACATCAAAATCAGTTGTTGATTGACATGAAATTGTGTGGTTCTCTAAATCTATTAGAAAGCATTCCATTTTTTTATGGATGGCAGTTCGGAATACTCGGAATACAAGATAGACTGCCCCAAGTTTCATCCTTCGTTGACATCTTGTTTGTGTTTTGTAGAGATAACTGCAAAACTCTTGGTTGCCTCCGTTTTTTATGTTACAAAGAGAAGAAATTTAGACACCTCATTGAACTTTTGTTTGGCTCAATGTGATCTTATTTGACAAGAGATGAGTGATACGATCTTCAAACACTCGTGTATAGATCTTCTCTCGTTGGAAATTGACATGCAACAATGTTTGGTGGAATTACAAGTGTCAGAAACCCTGTGTACAGATGTTATATCTCTTGAAAAAATGATATGCAACACTACTAGGTGTGTGCGTATGTATATAATTGACCGAAAATTCTTACAGACCAGCTGTGAAAATATCAAGTGATTGGAATTATATTATGTCTGCAGCAAAATTTACAATATACTGTATATATATGATATAATTCGAACATTTGGTGTTTTCACACCTAGTCTACACAAGAGTTTTCCATATTTAAGGTCCCACAAGCCATCTATTTTGTGGATTAGTAAATAATTGGACTTACCTATGTCTATTTTAGGTCTCATAGATTGCCGTGTTTCTTTTGTACGTTGAAGTGAACTCTCAAGAAGTGAATCCTTTGAGAGTGCTGCTGTTAGTGAGTTATGTGGTCATTACCAGCCATTAGATTATAGGAAGGATGATACCACACATCCTATTCAATCCAATGGTATAGAATGAATTGACTATGTTGCACTCACACCACCCAAAAAATCCAGGAATAATTTTGTATGCTGTGATGTACTTCATGTCGGGTTAACACAATTTAATTTACCCAAAAAAGAAGTATCAATTAAGAACTTTTAAATGCGAACACCATACTTCAGAATAGGAATGAGAGAGATACACTTATGAATCTCATAACTATTTCTTGATTCACTTCATGTCTTTCTAAGGAAAATATTTTCCTTTGTGCTTTTCTGGATCCAAGGTGAATGATCTCAATAAATAATTCTTGCAAGATTCCAAGCGACTTGGTCTATTGTTTATTGTTATTGCACAAACATAGGGAGGTCTGGTTCGGACACCTTTTCTGAAGATTATAATCTAAACTGAGTTTCAGATTTAACTACAAAAACCCCAAATGCATATGGGCATGCAATGAAATGAACATCAATATACAGATAACCTTTCACCACCAGCAACTCCCCACTTCCCAAAAAAGAAAATCACAATGAGTAACAATAATACTAGCAAAAATTAATATGAGAAGAGAAGAGGAACATAATTATCCAATGTAGATTTACATAGTTGCACTTGAAAGTAGATTATCTTGAGAGGAAAGCAGAGCCTCACCTCTAATATGTTGAAATACAGATACCGGCAAGTCAGTGATTAGTGCAGCAGCCAAGAGGATCGTTTGAGCATTTAGGTTCTGTTGATCAATAGGCCTAAGCCATCATTCTCTCAGTTTTTCTGTGACAACCATTGAATAAATTAAATCCAAAAATAAAAGTAACGAAATAGCACCTGTACAATTCTCTGGGATAAAGGGATTCCCACTCAGACTTTCCGTACATCAGGCCAAGAAATCTCTACAACTGCTCCAAACCATAGGTCCTCGCTGGCAACATAGAATCATTCATTTTAGTGAGACAAGAAAATTATCAACAATTTCCAAGAGGTAGTGGAAGAGGAACAGCTTGGGCATCAAATTTTCATACAACCCTCAAAAAACTTCCATCAAGAATTCCGTCGCACAAGGAAATGTAAGGGTTTTCGAACTCAAACTTTTGACGAATGGTCCGAGGCCCTAAGGATCAAGACTCCACCCCCAACTTGGCAAACACCCACTTCAACCATGTAATAAAGCAATGCCTTGAAAGATGTTCTGGCAGATCCACCTATAAAACAGCATAATGGTGAGAAATAGGCGATATAACTATGAATTCGAACATTCTCTAGATAGCAGTTATACACTAGAGCATGCCTCTCTGCAGGTGTGTCTTTGTGTTTGTGTTTGTGTTTGTGTCTTCTGTGGTGTGTGTGTGTGTGTGAGAGAGAGAGAGAGAGAGAGATGCAAAAAACGAAGGATAGGGATCATGTCATGGAAGTTTGGTGAAGGGCACAAAAACAGATGTGTAAAGCAAAAACATGGCTCACAGTATTGTACAACGTTTACATTGAGACCAAATTTCAGCTAATGCATTACCACTGTTCTAAAGTAGAGTCAAGCTGCCACATACTACTAAACTGCCCAACATTGTTTTATGAGCAACCAAGCCAACAATCTCTGGCATTTCACATTTGCAGTAGACCTACAGAGATCTGAAATGATATTTTGAAGCGTTTGTGGTTTCTAAACAACTAATTTGTCTGCATGTCACAGAGTCGATTACAATGAAAAAACTCCTCATATAAAAAATTAGCCATGAGCAACTACATAAAAGTAGTTTTTCTATCTTTATATATACATCTAATAACCCCACCTCAATGAACTTGGCAACATTTATGAGCATTTGAGCACAACTGACACATCAACCTTATAAATCATATACAAGGAGTCGGACAATGTGCAAATTAAAGGCAAAATGGCAGTAATACTGGAGAAAGGTTGTCAACTTACACTGCTCCATATAGTAGAATAGCCATCAGTAGAGAGCAACCAATCACCCACCTTGGATTGCAGATCTAGCCTGTTATTTGTTAAATTATAATCAACCAACTCAGCCTCATAATTTTCAGCAGGTTCAAAATTTTGTTTTCTTTTCTTTTTATGTTTTCTATGCTTCTTGTGCTTGAGGCGCACTGAAGACCTTCCATCATAATCCGATGCACAATCTTCTGAACATTCATCATTGTGTAGCAAAGCATACTTGTCAGACTTACGAAACTTTATTCCATTGCTGATAAAAAGAGATTCCCAGGACTCAGGAGTACGAAATTCCTCTGATAGCTTAAAATGTATAGCCCAAGACTGCACACCCAACCTTTTTATCAATTCCAATGGTCTCCTCTTTATGCCTTCTTCCACTATTGGTGCCAAATCATTGGCACAGCTTGAGAATTCACAAAGTTGAAAAACCAAATTCTTTATCTTTTCTTTTTCTTCCTCACTGCCTTCTTCCTGCACAAGCCGCAGGAGCTGGCGGCCTTGATTAGTCACCGCATTCAGTAGAAGTAGCTGATCAATGCTACTAGAACCACTGTATTTTGAAAGTACAATCTCAAGCCACTCAGATGCATTGCCAAACCCAACCGATTCTGACTTCGGTTTAAGATATTTTGGTATCAAATCTAGGAAAAGATGTAAGTCCTGCTCTTCAAGAATTATTAGAAGGTGATGGCATAAGAATGAGAAAGATTGCTCCATGAGGAATTCCTCTACAACTTCCCATACTTCTTTTAGTTCCTCCTTATACATCAAGTCAGTAAATAAATTAACAAAGTATTTTGTATCAGTCAACAAAATATTACCATCCTTTAACGACTCAGAAAACTCCGGGGATGACCAAAATTCAGGCACATACTCAAGAAAATTCTCAACGGTCCGTTGGACATCCAGATCAAGGAAATAATGGGGCTTCGTTGCAACCATGGCAGGTGACTGCCCATGTTTACCTTTCCACTCAAGCTCCTCCCAACAAATATCTCGGTTTACAAAAGCAAATTGGGACAATGCCTTGGCACCCTTTCCATGCTCCAAATCACCAGTACCAGCAAAATTAGAAAACCACTGCAAGATACGCCTTGGATTTCCTGGACAGATAAATGGTTTATGAATCTAAAGAGAATAGCAGCCAATTTAAAAATTGCATAAAAGTAGCCCCAAGGAAAGCAATTGACAACACGCTGGTAAGTTCAACTGTACATGACATACTAAAACAATTGCCATTTAGATCCAAGCATCCCAACCTGATGCTATTTTGATCTATCCATTATGCAAATATATTGTACTCAATGGCTGAAAAGTTTCATGAATCGAAGTCCAGAAAAGCTGAAAGTTGGGATTTGAATATCAGAGAATCATGATTGACAGGGTAAAGGTGAATTTAATACTTTTACGAGTGGAAGTTTATTCCGTGCTTTATGAAAGAAAAGTATTCAGAAATCATAATACTAGAAGACCTTCTGAGCCAATTGCTCAAATACTTCTTGATCTACAAGTTATTTGCATCCCAATTGAAGTACCAGTTATCCCACCTGGGGAACAAATACATATAAAGGTACTAGATCAAGGATATTAAACCTCTCACTTAGTAGTCTATGAAAGCTCTATTTGCAGATCACATTAACTCCAATGCAAAAGGAATATTTAGCAAAATCAGTGCTTACCTTTGAAAAAGTTCTCCAGCTTGTGGCTTTTCTTTGCTATTAAAGGCCCCATTTTTTGCGGTTGCTTCTCAAATATCAACTGCAGAACTTGAGACACTAAGTGCTGCTTAACTGGCTTGGATCTCAATAGGCTCACAAACAGGTCTCGCTGGCGGCGGGGGCTAATGGAGCTTATGCCTGAAAGAGCATTACAAAGCCAGAGCCGAGCTTCAGATCGGCCTCCTGATGACATCAAAGACCAGATGACTAATTCTAATTCATCAAGAAGCGATCTTCTTTGCTTATAAGATTCACCATTCCCATTGTTGTAACCCCAGGTCGGCTCACATAGAAACAACTGAAGCATTTCTGGAGTACCAAATTTTACCACAGGAGAAAGTTAGAATAATTAGCTTACCAATAAAGAAATAAAGTTTCCCAAACTAATCCGGCTAACAATAGCAATATGCTAATCAAGTAAATGATACACACATAATGATGGGAAATGATTTCAGCTAAAATTTGGAAATCCCTGCTGCCTAACGGTAGTTAATAAATGCTTGGAGCTAAAGGTTTGAACTGTAAATTCAACAAATTTTACATACTTACAAAAGAACCGCTCGCATATACGCAACCTATTTACTTCTTGAGCTGAAAAGAAATAGTAAATTCAAATCCTAATTATAATTTTTACAGAAACCCCAAGGCTCAACCTTGATTACCATTTAGTGGTAAATCCCCTAATACAACTATCAGACTAAATATTTTAGTCTTCATCTATTCCTGAGTATGCTATATATCCAGGACCCATCATTCATTGTCATTTGAACGCTGCTTTGCAGCTCTAGAAACTGGCGAATTCTTTATCATCCCGAATAAACATTTAGACAGAAAATTCTAAGAACAAACTAGTAAGGAATTCAAAAATGGTACATATAAAATAAAAACAAAAAGAAAAATTGAGCAAAAATTACAACATATACCTGAAATCCGCAACGCCTCGCAGAAAATCTTTCCTCGAAATTTAGGTTGGAGAGATTAGGGGTGAAAAAAGGAGCGATCACTTTTCCTGCTTCACTTCAGACGTTCGCAACGCGATTTTTTCCTTTCCCTTAGTTAAACTTGAAAGCGCGATCGAGCCAGAAGAACAATGGGCTCAAACCCTAATGTGGGCCGAGCTGGGCCGTCAATTTTTAATTTTTAATTTATTATCGTAATCTTATACATAAAAAGGAATTTTAACCAGAGTTTTTTTACTACCTTCAAAGTTATATAGTTTACGGTGATTTTATGCATAAAAACAGTAACAATTTTTTTTGACTACTTTCAAGATTGTGCTTGTTTAATGATTTTATAATAATTTATCCATAAAACAGTATTTTTAATATTGTTTAACTACTTTCAATATTAAGCGTGTTATATGATTTATCATAAATTTATGCATAAAAAAGAGTTTTATCAACTACTTTCAAAGTTATGCTTGTTATAGAATTTATTATAATTTTATACATAAAAAAGAAACTTTAATAAAAAAATTGCTCACTATTTTCAAAATTATATTAGTTATACGACTTAACATATTTTTTTACATGAAAAAAAGTTTTAACATAATTCTTTTGACTACCTTTAAAATTATGCTTATTTATTATACAATGTGTTAAAACCTTATACATAATATAGAGTCTTAATAGAACTCTTTAACTTGTTATACGATTTTTTTACATGAAAAATGGTTTTAACAGACTACCTTTAAAATTATGCTTATTTATTATACAATATATTATTACCTTGTACATAAAATAGAGTCTTAATAAAACTCTTTAACTAACT
The DNA here is from genome assembly GCA_019321725.1 of Paulownia fortunei. Taxonomy (NCBI): domain Eukaryota; kingdom Viridiplantae; phylum Streptophyta; class Magnoliopsida; order Lamiales; family Paulowniaceae; genus Paulownia; species Paulownia fortunei. Next base: position 6,850,686 of record CM033109.1, on the reverse strand, counting down.
TCAAAATTATTTCTTATTGTACGATTATCAAATCGAGTCAAGAAAAAATAAAATAAAATTCCAATTATCTCTTACTATTGAAAGCTAAATGTCAAGAGGGACTTAATTTTGTAACCCATTAATTGTTTCTTATTTTTTTTTATAATCCAGATTTCCCGTGACATTGCATGTACTAATCATGAAATAGATCGATCTTCTCCGGAGGGGGAAAAACAAATACGCAACACTCTTACCATTAGATGGATTTAAACCCACTATTCTCATATTTTTTTCGCCTTGTGTCATACCACTGCGCTATGCCCGTAGGGCGCTCCTTACTTATTCTTATTCTTATCAAAAGATAGGCAAAGGCCAAAAAAAAAAAAGTTGAAAATTGTCAATTATTTCTTATTAGTGTTTTATTTTATTTTATTTATTTATTTATTTATTTATTTATTTATTATATTTTGGGTGGGTTTGGGAATATTTGGGGTGTATGCAACATCACATTACTACTACTTAATTGTTGATTATAGATGGAAAAAAATAAAATGATTTTGCTAGTGAAACCCAAAATTCTTTTACATCACCAAAATATAAAATTGGATATCATTCATAGCTTTTATAATTTAATGCCAAATAAAAACATCGTTTTACAATTGTGTCGTGTGATTATTGATTATTGTTAGGAAAATGTGTGATGTTAACCATCTAATTAAATTTACTATATTCATGACTTTTTATAGTAATTTTATCTATATATGCATATCGAATGGATGTAAAAAAGAAAAAAAGAAAACACACACACACACACACACTATATATATATATATATATGTTTTTAGATTTTTTAATTGAATATTGTAATTGTAAAAAAATAATATGAATATGATAAATTATAATGTAATTAAAAAACTAGGTAAAGTTGCTACACAAGTTAGCAATTTTATGTAAAGTTGATACACTATGTAAATTGTAATAATTAATTTTTAAATAATTATTTACCAATGATTGTTTGGTAATGATTTAGTTAATAATTATAATTTTTATATTTTAATTAGATAATAATTAGTTAGTTTAAATAATGATAAAGTAATTAAAAAATAACTAAATAATGATGAGATAATTTAAATTTTTAAAAAATAATTTATAATATTATAAATAATATTGTACAATGATTATTATATACAAAACAAATTTTTTAATATTTAACACAAAAAATCATAAAAAATATATAATACAATTTATGAATATTTAACAAAAAAAATCCTAAAAATATCATCTGGTGCCACAATGAGATCGATGTCGATGTCTCCTACCTCCACGTCTATTTTCAGCAACAGAAATTTCATGTGTTTGTTATTGTTTGTTATCATCGTCAATTGTAATATAATTTAAATTAAAAGATTGACGATCAGATGATGTGGTGGAGCTCGACTCTCCATTATCGTGATACTCACTATATGTAGGTGGATAGGGTATAGGAGAAACAACAAATTTTGGACAATGAGAACTATATCTTAGCTGTTGTCGTGTAGATAGATATTACATGCTAAGATCAAAACTAAGTAGTGTCGAGAATAACTATGTGTATGGCGGCATACTCTAAAACGGAGTGAAAGACTCGTCTGGTTGTATCTCTTGAGGCACGTAATAATTAGTAACATTGTTCATACTATGAAACATATGAAGTGTCGAAGTAGATGAACCTGCCATATCAGCTGTAGTATATGGACGAGGGATATCGTAAGACGAATAGATATGACTAGTAATTGCATGTGAACCTCAATAAGTAGATGGGCATGCCACATCTGTCTTTGTTGCACTACTACGTCTTCTCATTCCCGTACATCGGTGAGCACTTTGTTCTTGAATCAAAGTTGATTGTTGAGGAGCCACATGAACTGAATGTCGATGACGTTGAAAGAAAGGTCTGACCTCAGCATAAATTTCATCGTTAGACCTCTTAAGAGGTTCCCCAACATCATCATCCTCATCGACATTCACCCTCATTCTTTCAATTGCCCCTTCTTAAAATACGAATAAATAAGTTTATTATTAATTATCAATATTTATATAATTATACAATAAAAATAAATATCGCTGAAAATATATGTACAAAAGCGTACCAAAGCAACCAATGTAGCTATATCCAAAGACTGATATCCCTGATGTATAAGCAAGTGCGTATAAGATATAAAATGGCGTGTAATACGATCATATCATGATAAATATCCATCTCCAATACTGTTAGCTCAAATACTATAAGGGGTGGATACAACCAGTGCATGTCTATCTGTCCATTGAGCCACATAATGCTGGTGATAAAGAGCCCAACTTTGAGAAGAGCATCCCCAGCGATCAACATCGTGTAATGTCCCATGATACACAGGTATATCTGGAGGAATATATTGGGTCGTGCCAAACTATCGCATGACTCGCTCAGAATGATAGAGCTCTATAATAGCATAATGAATCAATTGACATGATGATCTCCACACATTTGTAATATGTCTATTTCCAAAAATCTTAATCTCAGGTCAGTTAAGATCATATGGCTGCCAAATAAACTATTAAAAAAAACATACAATCTTAAATTAGGAACTACAATGTGGCTATGCAATTAAAATAATTAAATATGAGCTCGCTTACCTGCTTATCAGTCATTCTGTCAAAAATATCCCTAACAACTCTGATAAAATACCTCGTGGTATGTGTGTAGCTATAACACTGTATCGACCTATAGGTACAAATTATGTCAATATAACATATGAGAGTATATATGAACTAGTTAATTTAAAAAATAAACATATTATTTATAATTTAATATTAATTGTTACAAGTGATACCTGATATCATATGGAGGAATAAAAAACACATGCTCGTTATCGCCTACAACTGGTCCCATATTAATCCGACTGCGTAATTGTCTAAGCACTAAAGTAGTAATACGCGACCATGCCCAAATCTGCAATTCAATTAGAAAGTAAAACACTATATGATTACTTTAATTATGATATAATAAAAGTATATGTAGGTATGATGTATAAAAATTAAATTTACCTGTAGAAAATGCGTGGCTCCACCAACATATTTCTTTCCTCTAACACTCACGTTGCATTAAAATTATAATAATTATCATTCATAATTAACTAAAGTTATTATTCATTAAAATTAAAATTTATAATTATTAATTTATTTTTTTGAATATTAAAATATATATTTTGAACAAATGCATTCACAAATAAATATTTATTTTTATTAGTTAGTTAATTAGTTTTACTATAATAATTAAGAAGTTTCTAATAATTATCATTTCTATTAACTCAGATTATTATATATTAAAATAAATTTTATAATTATTAATTTATTTTTTTGAATTTTAAAATACTTATTTTGAACAATTGCATTCACAAATAAATATTTATTTTAATTAGTTAGTAAATTATTATTTTTTATAATAATTAATAACTTTCTAATAATTATCATTTCTAATTAACTAAAATTATTATTCATTAAAATTAATTTTATAATTATTAATTTAATTTTTTGAATTTTAAAATACTTATTTTGAACAAATGCATTCGCAAATAATTATTTATTTTAATTAATTAGTTAATTATTATTTTTTATAATAATTAAGAACTTTCTAATAATTATCATTCCTAATTAACTAAAATTATTATTCATTAAAATTAATTTTATAATTATTAATTTAATTTTTTGAATTTTAAAATATTTATTTTGAACAAATGCATTCAAAAATAATTATTTTTTAATTCATTAGTTAATTATTATTTTACTATAATAATTAAAAAAAATTATTTATTATTAATATTTTAATTGTTGCTTAATTATAGTTTTCAAATCATGTATCAAATAATTGAAATAACAAATATGCATCATTACATACAATATCTGATTATAATCATTTACACATTTCAAATTAACTAATCAACATACTAATTTATTAAATTATTATTATTTTCAACTAAACTACGTACAATTACAACAATACAAAAACTATATAATTTAGATATAGTTAAAGTTTCGTATATGTACTTAAAGTTTATCAAAGTTGAAATGCTCATTGTTTTCAAAATCAATAACTTATTAAATACATCAAAAAATGAGAAATAATAATAAATTTTAATTTTATAAAAAAAAACAAAAATAAATAATATAATTATACCTTTAAAAAAAATAATAATAAAAAAAAGAAATGGAGGACGGTGGTGAAGAAAAGAAAAGAAAGCCGAAAGGGATTGAAGGGAAGAATGAAAATGAATATAATGGTGAAGAAAAGAAAATGAGAGATAAAAGAAATGAAAGGGATGAAAGCAATTTATAGAGGTGAGGGGGAAAAATGAGGGTGATTTTGATCAAAGTTGCAGCAGTGTTGCAGCTTGCAGGTTAAATGCTGCAGCAATTCAAAGTCGAGGGAGATTTTTGGTCAAAGTTGTAGCATTCTCAGAATGTTGCAGCTTGCAGGTTAGTTGTTGCAGCGACTTTGAATTGCATAAAAATTGAACCCTACTAGTTTTACAGTATTTGTATAGTTTTTTTTTAAAATTATAATATTTTATTAAAAAAGCCTATATTTTTTACATATGAATAGCATTATGTCGAAACCAAAAAAGTGAAATACTTACTCACTTGGTTTCTACGTATATTCTTATTTTAAGATTTAAAAAGTTACTTAAATATTTCAATTATTAAGACTGAAAAGAAAAATTAAATATGGAGACTTAACTCCATAACGATATTTATTTGAATTTGATTTATTAAAATAATAAATTAAATAGAAATATATTTTTTTGAATTTTAACTTAAACTCGATTCAACTAATTAAAAAATATTAAAATATTATGTGTAAGTATAATTTATTTAAACTTCACTGAGATTTAATTCAATTAAAGTTTTGTGAATAATTAAAACACACTTTAAAATTATAACCAAAGTTCAATGTCTTATTTCACTGTCACCCCTACGATAGTTTATACTCATATTTACACATAAGGCTCTCACATTTTGTCTCCCTCGGTTCCCCAACCTCAACAGGAACGTTCTCCTGCTGTTCCTTCTTCTTCAATTTGGTCGCTTGAAAAGTGATAACCTAGGGTTTGTCTGTTCTACCTTTCCCCTCTTCCCTTCCGTTGATTTTTTTTTTTTTGGTTCAGATTTAGTTGATGAGTCAAATTGTTTGAGTTCTTAAAATCGTGTTCGGATGATGTTTTTTAATCATTTTTTACTCCTTTAAATTATTATGTGAATAAGCATGGAACTAGGATTTTCCACCATTCTTCTTTCTATAGTACTTGTGGCTTGGTTCTTGGTGCTATATCCACGGAAATATTGGCCTGCTCTCACTGGGTCATGTCGACGACATGCTAAATGTAATGCCCTGTTTTAGTTTCATGATTTTGTTCTTATTGAGTGTTAGCTCTTAAGAGAAGATAAATAGTGGTATGTAATTATTAAGAGTGTGGATTTTTTTTTTTTAAGAGTATGGATTATTTTTTTTAAGAGTATGGATTACTAACATAGGAGTTGAAGTTATCAATGAGAAAGTGTAATTTCAAAAAGAAAAAAACAAAAAAATAACGTTGGTTTATTTTTTTAAAATCTAGTTTTTGTTGTTTTGTAGAGGGTAGTTTGAGTAATTGGATGTAAGAATAATAGATGTCTTTTGCTATCTGTGTTGTTTCAATTAGGTCATATGCACTGTTGATGACAATACTTAAGTATCATCATAAGATTTGTTTGTGTGTCTTTTGACCGGGCCATGCTGTATGACCTGGTATAAAGATGGAAATAAGTTGAGTTGTATTTTTGTTGTTATCTAATTTTTGTTTTGCGGTGTAATTGGTGATTCAAGGTGGTGTAGTAATGTTTTTTCTTGGTGGCACTACTTTATGGGCCTCACTGATGCAATGAGCTTGTTATTTGCGGCTGCTGTTTGGTGTGCCTCTTACGCTTTGGTTGCAGTTATTGGTGTCTTCCGGGCCTGTGATTTTCTCTTTACCTCTATTTCCAGCTGACTGTAAGGATCTTCAGAAATACATAGAAGGGAAACAAAACTAAGCTATTATGGGCTATGCACAACTAGTCATTGGCCCTGCCGGCAGTGGGAAGGTTATTAATCAAATTTTATCTCTTAAATATGGTTCTTCGTTTTATGGATTTTTAGTATACTTTGCTTCACAAATAATCGTTGAAAATTATGACTTATTCAATCTTGATTTGATTATTTTCATTTCCTTGTTACTTATGAGTAAATGCCTTCTACTATGGAATGTATGCGGTCCATCTGGTTGTTGCAGTCCACGTACTGTTCTAGCTTGTACCAACATTGTGAAACTGTGGGCCGATCAATTCATGTTGTAAACTTAGATCCTGCTGCGGAGAATTTTGACTATCCTGTAGCAATGGGTGAGTCTTTTCGGTTTGATTGATTTTGTTGCTATTCCTAAGCCATATTCTGCTTTTGCTTTTGATCTTAATAAGGACTTTTGTTTACAGATATTAGGGAACTCATTTCTCTGGAGGATGTTATGGAGGAACTTGGATTAGGTCCAAATGGTGGCCTTATATACTGCATGGAGTATCCTTTGCATTATGTGATACTGTTCAATTTTCTTTTAGTGTTAGTTTCCATTTTGGTGCTGTGGTTATGTTGTTAGCCGTCTTGTTGTGTTTCAGTAAAGTGATGAACTGAGATTGACAGTTTAAGAATCCTCGTCTTTCATATGTTGTATTCCTATGTCTGCAGCCTTAACTAGCACTCAGGCACCTGGAAGAAAATTTGGATGATTGGCTGACAGAAGAGTTAGATAATTACTTGGACGATGATTATTTAGTTTTTGACTGTCCAGGTATACATAACTATTCCTAGCCCATTCCCTCTCTATGTAACATGGAGGGTCCTGTGAGATACATGCAATAAAGAATTTAGATTTGTGTTTCTCCATTTTTTTGCAAGTGAAAATTGTGCTCAACATTAGTGGATAGCATATGGTGAATTAATTCCTGAAGTTTATGAGTGAGAAGTTTCTCATGAAATAGATTTTGCATCCATTACCATGGAAATGAACTAAAAAGGTAGAGAAGAAAAAGGAAAAGAAATACAGGAGCAAACACATAATTATGTATGTGGACATAGCTTGTGTGCATATGCTATTGTCTGTGCTGAGATGGCATGTTTGCAGATAATTGTTTCTGGAACAATTATCTTTCTTCTGTTTTGAATGTTAAATGGCTTCAACACGATGCTCTAACTTCTATCCAGATAGGCTTCGCAGTTTGATTTTTTATGCGAGAAAGTATGTCTAAAGAAATTTAATTCAAAAGACCCATCATGGTTTTTGTTTATGTTTTACTCCATCTGATTGTAAATCCCTGTCATTAGATTCAATTCATTTAGATGTGATTTTATTGAGATTCAATACCTTTATTGGAATTGAATTGTCAGCTGCCTTGTTTTTTGCATTTTAAATCTGTAACTGTATGATTGCTGAAAGGTTTTATTGTTCTAGAGAGCTCGTAGCATGACAAATTTTGTCAGTACCTTTTCCTCAAGTGCCTTTCTTCTGATGAGTTCTACTACAATGTTACCAACTTTTTTAAGTTATCAATGATCAATTTTGACAGCTTTATTGGTTCCCAGTTTCGCAAGTGATTGTTGTTTTGTATTCCATTTTCAAGTATGCACGAGACAATTTTGGCTTCACACCCAAGGTTGGAAATACGGAAATATTTGAGTAGTATTAAATGGAAAAGGTCTGAGGTTTTATTGGGTGTTCTCATGTTTTTTGGACTTTGAATGAGGGAATTCATTTACTATGCCGAAGAAACTCTTTTTTCCTTAATGTGATTTGATATTTGAGCTAGCGCGGATAGATTGTTTCTTTGATTCATTATATATTATTTTTATCACCATCTCAACTTACTAACATAATGACTCAATAAGTCCACCGAATATTTCGAATTGCACACAGTTGAATCTTCTAATTGATGGCACATCCCTTCAAATTTTGTAATGGCCCCACTACCATTATTCTCTTGGCTGCCAGTACTCAGTATGCGACCTAAACCACCAGCTTTATGCGTAGTTGCATTACCTTTTCTGTGTTTTATTCTCTTTGTTCACTTGAGAAGCCATGAATTAGTCTTACCAACTCATTATATAAATATTCTGCACTGACTAGTGCATAGTCAACCCAGGGGCGTACTATCTATATTTTCATTTTACTTTATGACATATCACTAATTATGTGCATGTGTGTCTTTTGAAGGAATACTGATGCCTCTAACTTCTAATGAGATACAGGCCAGATAGAACTCTTCTCTCATGTACCTGTGCTTAAGAACTTTGTGGAGCATTTAAGGCGTAAAAATTTTAATGTCTGTGCTGTATACTTACTTGATTCGCAGGTATCTACATCTGTATTTTAGTACATCTATAGGCATGATTTATGATCACTACCTTTATTTTGACTGAAATTCTATGTTGTCATCGTGTCTAGTTTATAACAGATGTGACCAAGTTCATAAGTGGTTGTATGGCTTCACTTTCTGCTATGGTTCAACTGGAGCTACCTCATGTTAATATTCTCTCCAAAATGGACCTTGTGACAAACAAGAGGGACATTGAGAAGTCAGTGCTGTTTACATTACAGAAACCCCTATTTTTTCCTTGCTTGGGGGAGGTGGGGGGCGGGGGTGAGGCTCATTTATCTTTGCTTAATATTTTATCAATTGATATTCGTTCTTTTCTTCTCTCAGTTACTTGAATCCAGAACCTCGGACACTGTTGGCTGAGTTGAATCAGCGCATGGCTCCACAGTTTGGAAAGCTTAATAAATCTTTAATTGAATTGGTACGTTCAACAAATTGTCAAATTTTGTGTTGATATTTCGCGCTAAAGAATTTGGTTGAATGCATAGTAAGTGTGCTTCTCAAACTAAAAGCTCTCTGTATGAAACCCAGTCTCTAAAACATCTTTAATAGGTTATGATGTGCAGCTGAGTTGCTTGCTGTCATAGAGATATCTGGCATTGTCTTCAACTTTTATGGCTCCAAGAGTGAGAATGTTTTTAAAATTCTAATTGATCAATCTTCTTAATGAAAATGTATTGGTTTGATTTGCCATTGGAAGAGGAATTAGTTCCAATCTATCTGATGCCATGATTTGCCATTGGAAGAGGAATTAGTTCCAATCTATCTGATGCCAGTGTAATACTGGGAAATTGTAACTTGATATGGCGCTATCACAATTACTATAAAAACCTTATCAGATTGTTCAAGTGCGTGGTTGTTGCCATTTATGAAACAAGAATTTATTTGATCAGAACAACTTTAACTGCAAACTGTGCCTGGTGCTTTAATTTTTCTTGTAAAATGCTAGTTTTGAATTTATCTGCTGTTAATTTGACGGCTGCTATGTCTTTCTCTATGAGTTACATACACACCAGGGAAATCAAGTAATGTATGTTGTGACTTTATAATCTTGTGTGTGTCGATGCATGCATGTCTATAAACTGTTGAAGTGGAATTTTCTATGTGTATGCATGTATATTGAGATGCACATGCTTCTAACAAAGTATTTGCTCATCTTCTTCCATCATGTATGTGGAGGTTTTATAACTGCTTTAAAATTCTGTGGCATCAGGTGGATCAGTACAGCATGGTGAGCTTCTTGCCTCTTGACCTGAGAAAAGAGAGCAGGTATATCATCTACTCCTGTATCTTGGGACATAATATTCCAGACTTATTAACAAGTGTCAGCTATGCATTAGTGTACTCAATGTAACGATATCAGACATCATTACTGCTCGATTCTTCCAACCTCAATTGGTATAGGGTATACCTTTTCTGGTTTCCTGCTTTTTTGTGAGAGTTGGATTTATCTTTTGCTAAAGGCTAGTCAATGATCATGACAAGCTTGTGGAAAGAGAAGCTTCTCTTATGACTAGTTGCTTCTAGATGATTATAAATCCTTAATTTCAAATCAAGGGCCTCAGAGAGGCTAATATATTTTCAAGTTTACAGGCTTTTGTGTAAGAGAAGTGTTCCTTCTTTGTAGTTGCCTCTAGTTAATGAAATTCCATATTTTAAATGTGATTAAGTATGCATCTTGCCCAATCCCTCTGTGAGCCTTTTTTCTACCAAAATATTCTGAGCTTAAAGTATGAATGTGATATGACGAAGAGATCTCTTCTTCATGCGGGTGCCTGTGAGCAGAAATGAATTTTTTGAGAACAACGCTGACCATAATGCTTGCCTTTAGTTGGAGTTCAAGTAATTGATTCTAGGTAGGGGTGGAAATAGTAGCTTATTTGTTTAGTCAGGATCGTCTTGCATAATCTGGGGGCATGTTTCTTAACTTGTCGTAAGCAAGGTACAACTTACTCTGCTGCTCATTGATTTTTATCCTCAAGTATCCCACAGCTTTTCTGCTTCTGAAGTGGCTGCTCTATCTGGTAGAGTGCTTCCCACTGCTATTATAGTTTTTAAGGCATTGGTGCAGTTGGCTTGTAGATTGGCATAATTATGCCATTGTGAAGGTTCTAGCCTGCCTGCTTTCTTTTTGACTAGGCATGGTAGACCATTTGATCAAGCGTTAAAGAAAAGCTATTACATCCTAGCTATCTTTGCTCATTTCTTGTGTGAGTTTCACTTTTGGGTTTCAAGTCTGAATGGATGAGACCTTGGCATGTGCTTGGTATGAGAAGCATATCAAATAGGTTTTTTGTGGCGTGGGCTTTTGGCTTGAATGTAATTTCATCATGATTTGTATCATTCTGTAGTTTAGCTTGTAAAATAAACATTTTGAGTTGCACATTTCGAGAAACCAAAATAAAAACTTCATACAAGTCTTGGATATATAGGTGATAGACTAATAATATTTCCTGTTATATGCAGTATTCAGTATATTTTGTCACAAATTGACAACTGCATTCAGTATGGAGAAGATGCAGATGTGAAGGTCAAGGATTTTGATGCAGAGGATGATGATTGAAGCTTCATGTTTCTTGGCTTTCATTGACAAGATTTTGGAATTCTGAAACCCTCAATTTATCATCCGGTAAATCAAAGAAAAGCTACTTATTACAATTACAGGGTTTGCATTTGTTTTTCCACCTGACAAAATTTGCTTCTCCTGGTTTGGACTTCTAATGCATCTATATCAAAATGGTTTCTTCTCAATACGAGTTTTCTGTGGAAACTGCAACTTAACATTGACAATTTGGTCTTATTCCTAGTGTAGATTGATTTAAGCCTAGATGGGTAAGCAATACTTGTGATTCAGCTCGTTGAATCGAAAACTGTACCTCCGCTGTGGGCAGGGAATTACCTTTTTGGATTCTAAATGATTCAAAGAAGCTGTAATGCAATCATACTCAAGAACGAAAGGTGACTTGCTCTTGACCTTGTCAGAGCAATGAGCTATTCTTAAAACAGCAACTAGACAAGAAGAAAAAGAAAGCGGTGACCTTGTCAGAGCAATGAGCTATTCTTAAAACAGCAACTAGACAAGAAGAAAAAGAAAGTGGCCGCAGCCTAAACTGTGTATTAACATGTGCAAAATCTAATTTGTATTGTCTGCAAGTACAAGGTGGTCAATGGTTTGAATCTGTGGTGCAGCAATGATCTATGAATCAATCACTTTTGTGCTGAAGAATTTCAGTTTGGTTAGCATCTTGGCGTGGTGGTGGTGGTAACATACTTGTCCGTTAGATTTGTAGGTATAGCTCTAAAACGCCATTTAATAATGGTAGGGAACTCCTATGCCTACAGCCTAGGGGGTGGTATTGTTCTTTCTTCTCCTGTTCTCTAAGCAGCAACTTTCCTGCATGTTCATGCAGCCAATGAATGCTACGTATGAAATTATTAAGATTATACCGAAATCCCAAAAACATAACTTCGTATTTCTATCTGTGACGATTTACCCTCTATATGAATGCAAAATATGAGCAAGGAGGAATGATGACGTCTTTCTACCAAATATGCTATCATATGAAACTACTGATTATATTACAATTCTAAAAATATACTCCAAAAAATAATTAAAAAATTCGCCTCTTATAGAAAATCTTGTGCCAATTCAATGTAGCTTTTTCCTCTTAGCACTGTGACCCTATGGTTTATTTGATTTGCTAATGGATTTTATTTGTAACAATTGTATCCTTGGGCCCTGAAAGAAATGGTTGTCGATCTTGCAAAGGTAGCCTACTCCAACTCAAGACTACCCATCACAAGGCAGTCCAAAACTCCTGCTGATGGCATCACATGTCAAACAAAGGCGGTGACGATGCTAAATAGGCTCAATCAAGCAATGACTTTTTGTAAAGATGCCCTTCGCTTTTTAGCCTTCTTTGCAAGTCCCACATCAAATTCCACCACCAGAAGGTGAATGAAAATGGTGCCAAAGCCTTGATGCCTCCAATTTCTTTCAGTATCCAATTTCAAATTTACTGCAAACTGGTATTGGTTGAATGCTGAGCCACAGTTCTATTTATTGAGGTTGAATTAAAAAAAAATCCTTTGTATTGACCAAAAGGGAAGGAAAAAACCAAAAAATGAAGAAGCAAACAGAAATAATTTGCTACAAGATATTTAAAACTTTCATCATGGGTAGGGGCTCCACATTACCAAAGAAAAAGGATGAAGCAAAAGTTCTACAGAACCATATTATTAGAGAGCTCTAATAACATGGCCACATATAAACAAAGGAAAATCTGATAATTAGATTGCTCTATGAAACAAGTGTGTTATCAAGGAAATACCTCCCCAACACTATGAAAGTTTTCTCTCAATGGCATAATAGTTAGCATCACTTGCACCCACTCGAACACACAAGGGGGTGCAGGATTTGAAACCCTAGATAATGGTTGCATTAAAGACACTGAAATTAGCTTATATTTCAGGTATATTTTCACATGATAAGAAACCAAGAAGCCATAATTCCACGATTGGAGCCAACTAAAATAGGTAGACAAGCATAATATATATTGAAGTGTTACTGGCTTCTGTGAGAAATTTGGTAATAAAAAGACTGCAAACTTGTAAAGTAGCATCTGAAGCATTGAGGTTTCAAGAACAAAAATCAAGTCAAAACATAAAATGCACCCAACTTGGTCAAGAGAAAGGAACAAAATCATACAAGTGATAATGAAAAATATAGGTAGGACCAAGAGACAAAAACTTCTCTCATTATCTTACAAAATCACAACACCTACAAGCAACTTTCATTGACAGAATCCAATTCAAGTTCAAATTCATTACCACAACTGGTATTCTTCTGAAAATATAGATAAGAATAGATAATTGAAAGTTTAGACTGGGAAGAAAAAGTATCAACTCAATAACCCAACCTTGTCCAGAGAAGCAATAAAAAGCTGTAATTCTCCTACCACGCAAAATGGAGTTATCTGTTAGATCAACAAAAACCAAAATTGACCGGACATTAAACTCCTTATTGTGATGGTCACTCGTCATCATCCTCGTCCTCATCGTCATTCCCAGCTGCAGCATTCAGAGCATTTAACCTCTCTATCAACTTGGCCTTCCTCTCCTCATAAGTCAGCTTCTTAAGGTTGTATCTGCCAGACAAGAAATTATGATCAACACTAGAAGAAAGATGATCAAATAAATGAAAATTTTCATGCAGATCAATATCACATTGCACCAACTTTCAACAATATATGACACGGACTACCTGAATTTGATTTTTTAATGCAGGTGCAAATTACGTGCATAAGGTGAGATTTACACAGAATTCTTCATTACAATAGCTTAATTAGCTCAAAAGAAAAATCCACTCAGTAGGGCATGCTAGTTCAGAGGGGATACAAGCTCCTATTTGAACGAGAATGACTTACCTCTTGTGCTCCTTAGGTGGCTGCTTCTCAGATTTCTTCTGTGCAGGATCAGCACGGATTGCTGCATGAACCTTCTTGTACATCTCCTCAATGTTTTCTGCCTCAATACCCCTCTTAATGTACTCGCTGAAGTGAGACTGGTACTTCTCAGGCTCATCTTCCATCAAAATCTGCACAGACATTCGATAGATAAAATAATTTGCATCAAGAAAAGGACAAGGAAAAAGAAACTTTTCCGTATGTCAAACAAAAAGCATGTATCAAACAAGAAACAAACAAGTCAAATGATAACCAAGCAAAAAGTTACTCTGCACATGACAATTAAAACTTACACTCATGTAAGAAGCAATATGGCCTCCATAGATGTACTTCCGATGCACTTCAGGGTCAAGTTGCTTGTTGTCCTTGCTAAACCCAGCAAATCTCTTATCACTGTGGGGGATGTCAAGTCCACCATCCAAAGCTCCCTGTAACCCAATGAAAGAAACTACTGTTGATGCTCTAATACTAAATAATCCACATCCCACACATCTTTCTTCTTACATGACATTATTTCCGAGAACATTGACAACCACACCAGCTAATACAGAAAACAATGGCACACACTTGAGTCATTTACTTTATATTAAACATTGTTACTTGTGCCCATCAGAAAGGATCTTCCGAAAACATTGACAACCACACCAGCTAGTACAGAAAACAATGGCACACACTTGAATCATTGACTTCATATTGAACATCATTACTTGTGTTCATCAGAAAATATCTTCCTGGCCCAGATAAAGCCAACTAGTCATACATCATCTTCTTTAAGAAAGTTCAAATAAAAGGTTGCAATTTCTTGCACAAGTGCCGCTTTAAGTGATTAACTAAAGTACACAGTAGTTAGAAGTCTTGTAATGAGAGAATAATACCTTGAGGGCACCAAACACACGGTTCCCAGTAGTAGTTCTTATAAGGCCAACATCCAGGAGGGCACGGAAAGGCCTTCTGCTTTCAGCTGGTTCAACAGAGTAATCCTCTCCAGTGGCCTGAAAGAATTTAATTGCATAGATCTCAAGTATTCAAATGTTAAAAGGAAAATTACTTCCTTGCGCGCACATGCACATATCCATGCATACAAACAGACAGTCATGAAGAACAAACAAGTTACCTCCACATTTCCTTCATACTCCTCATCCATTTCAAGCCTTTTCAGAACTCGGCGACTCAATAGAAGTCCAGTGCAGTAAGCTAATTCACACACCAAGTGTTAGAGAAATTTTATTACTGAGAGCAAAAAACTTAAAAAAATAAATCTGTTAACAATACCAGCAGGATAGTTGGTAAGGCCAACTTCAAGGCCATAATGAGGTAGCTCATGTGCATAAGCAGCCGCAAGGACATTGTCGCCAGTGATACTAGCAGATAAAATCTGGCAAATTATATCCTTATTGGTCTAAGAATCATGTTAAGGCACATACTACATCATAAACATGTTCACCCCACAAGGATAATACAAGAATAACATCAACATTATCAGACAAAGCCACTCACAACACGTTCAAGTTTAATCGATTGTACAGACATAAAAATCATGAATCCCATTCCAGGAATGAATGCATATGCAATGTTATCAACCGAAACAAAAATGATACAACTTATAGGTAAAGGTTGGAGTTCATCACAGAATACAAGATTTAGCATTCAGCAGTTGATCTCTGTGATCATCAAGGAACACAGTAAAGAAGGAAAAAAATAACATAAACAGCTGTGGTAGTTTATACCATTTGAAAAAAAAAGTAGGACATATGGGCTCATCAGGATACAAATCGCACAACAAAACGGTACTTTGGAGTGTTGTACTTATTCTTGTCCTGATTGATCAGGCGAATCCTTGCCCGATAGTCTGTCTTCCCCTCTGAATTGAAAATACAAAAGTCACGAAGAAATTTATTAAAAAGAAGAAAGCAAAACAATCACCGATTACTTACGTCTCCTTCTCTTGAATTTAACTTGGAAACGCTTGGAGTAAGCTTTCGACTTTTGGGCTTTAACAAAGGCCTGAGAATATCATATCAAGTATTAGCAAATACACAATAAAGTAAATATCGCAACAGATAAAGAATACGTTGAACAGCCTCCAACAGTAGCTAACAATAGCAAATTTTATGTAATGGAATATCAGTATATAACCCAAAATCAGACAGAGAACCACAATCAAATTCTGTCAAGTGTGTAAGGGCTTAAGAAACTCTAATAATGAGCCTTAAAGTTTACACTACACAGATGGGGAGCCTGAGAACTTATACTACAGCTCCACAATTTTAAATCA
Source organism: Paulownia fortunei (assembly GCA_019321725.1). Taxonomy (NCBI): domain Eukaryota; kingdom Viridiplantae; phylum Streptophyta; class Magnoliopsida; order Lamiales; family Paulowniaceae; genus Paulownia; species Paulownia fortunei. The sequence goes on along the minus strand of CM033109.1, from coordinate 6,834,510 downwards.
GCCAAATATCACTTTCTGATAAAACTGCAAAGCAATAAAGCCTATCAACTTTCAGACATTACACAATTGTCATGCATAAGAATCAACAAAGTCGAACACACATTTTACATAGCTTAAAGCTCAACGAATGAAAGAAAAATACAAACATCTAAATTACAAGTGGCAGATTTCAGATGAATCCAAACTAAAACAAATGAAGAATAAAAGCTAATTGAGGATCCAAGACAAGTTTTTATGATTCATGAGTAATTTCATATCCAATTCTTACACATAAACACGCAAATTGTCAGGGCAGCACACAAGCTACGTAAACCCATATCCTCAAATTAAATCTAAAACCAACTAACACCCACATGTTCGTAGCTTCTGCTCCCCAAAAAATCTAAACCCAATTGACCTAAAACAAACACCCTCAAGAACAATAAATTTCCTACTACATCATACTTTATCAATATGCAAAAGAAAAAGGGAAAAAACCGGTTAACTACTTTATACACTGAAATTAGAACTGATCAGAAGTATTACCATAGTTCAAAGTTCGACGCGGCTCCACAGAGGGAGTTCACTGGTGGGGGGGGAGGTGAAGGCAAGAAATTTGGCAATTGAAGCGGAGGAGGCTCAAAAAGAGTAAAACCCTAGGGAAATGATGGTCTAGGAATCGACGGCCATGATTGAGTTAGGGTTTTGTCAACCCTTATTGGAATTGGGCTGGGATACTGGATAACTTTGTTATACAGAGCAACTGTTGGGCTTCATATGTACTGGGCCGTAATTGTAATTAGAGAACGTTCAGCTCTACTGATTTTATAAAAGTTTTTTCAAAATCTTATGAGCTTTTTGTAGATTAGTCGTCGAAAAGACTTCGAGAGGAGATATAGGCTCTAAAATAAAATATTAAAAATTTATAAATTCTTTAAAAAATTAAGGAAACTATAGTTTACCTTTGAGATTATAACAAATTTGTTTAATCATAAAAATTATGTAATTGTCCTTACTAATATTTTATATATTATATAATCTTATTTAAATGAAATACTTCAAGACCTTACTGTTAGAAGTAGCTGACAATACGGAAAAATATATCTCTAGTCCCACATTGACAAAAAAAAAAAAGAGTTTATTATTTTTTATAAAAAGATGTGGTTCTACAAGTTTAAAATAAAAAATTGGAGAGAAATGTAGAGGGAATGTAATTATATATATTTATATTTAATATAAATGCACTTGACACTTGGCATTTGGATACGTGTATTCCAAAAACAAAAATAACTATATTATTATTTATTTTTTAAGATTAATTTCTTTTCTTCAAAATTAATTAAAATAATTTAAATTTCCTAATAAAACTGAAAAGTTGCAACTCTATAAATTTTTTGAAGAATTCTGAATAGTTGTCAGTTTAATTTTAGAACATTACAATGTTTGAAAAATAACTTTTGATTCAAACATTGCACGGATTTAGGAAATTGTGTATATTATTTATAACTAATTAAGGCCAAAGTAAGAAAATACTACTATTTTTCATCTCCAAATATTCACATAACTTCAAACGTTCTTTTTTCTTTTCGATTCTTGAGGAAAGTCTTTGAAATTGCTATTCATAGATTTCGGGTGACTTGTTGTATCCTAGAAGTGAATTATTATTCTACTTGTTAGCAAATTGTAGTGGGTGCAATTATCACTTTAAAGAAAGTGTGTTCACGCTGCAAGTTATATCAAATATGTTTATGATAATATTCCTTTTAGTATTTTATTCCTAACAATCTTGAAGTGGTAATTATGGAGAGTGGTTCGAGTTCTGAGTTCTGGTATATAAAAATGGTGAACCAAGAGTTTGTCAAACTAAATTGCTTTGATGGAACAAACTATCCCCACTGGAAGGACAAGATGATATTTTTGCTCACTTTCCTAAAGGTTGTTTATGTGTTGGATCCGAATCAACATGCTACAGATCCGAAAGAGGATGATTCTGATGAAGTTAAACGTTTCAAGATAGAAGAAGATAAGTTGTTGCGTCGTGGACACATTCTGAATACATTATCTGATCGTTTGTTTGATCTATACGCTTCAATGAAATCCCCACTAAAAATATGGAATGCATTGGAGAACAAATACAACAGTGAGAAACAAGGAATAGATAAGTTTATTTTTTTGAAATACTTTGAATATGTCATTCATAAAATATGTCTATCATGGATCAAGTTCATAAACTGCAAGAATATGTTTCTAAACTCAAAGACTTGAAAGTTGAAATTCCAGAAGCAATGCAGGTAGGGCCAATAATTGTTAAACTTCTTGCAAGTTCGAATAACTACAGAAAGAAATTACTGCATTCTGCAAAGGATTTTTTTGTAGATCGATTGCTGAAACACTTACGGATAGAGAATGAAACTCGAATCCGTGATAAGGTATATAATACGCAGCCTGGTTCTAATGTGAACTATGTTTCAGAAAATAAGAGAAAAATCCTAATGAAAGAGGAAAGAAAAGAAAGTCTTCCGAAACTAGTTCCAACAAGTACAAGAATGTCGTTTGTTATAACTGTGACAAAAAGGGCATATCAAGAAAGATTTTCATTACAGAAAGAAGTAAAAGAAAGAAGAAACGCCTAAAGTCCAAGTGACTAAAACAAATATTGATGAGATTGTTGCTATGGTTTTAAATTGGCACATCAGTTTAGTCACTGAACTAAACATGATTGTAACAGTTAAGTCAAATGATTGGTGGTATGATTTTGGTGCCACTGTTCATGTTTGTAATGACAGGAACTATTTCAAAAACTATGAAAATGCTGCAGAATGATGATCATGAAATATTTTGCAAACCGCAAGTGTACGGTGTCAAATTTTAATATAACGGTGAGTTTGAGTATTGTATCCACAATTACTGTAATAAAAAATTACAGCAATTATCGTAGTTCAAATAGTCCTAATTTTATTTTAAAAAATCAAATGATGATTGGTAAACAAAGTAGAATAAGATAAAAATTGCAAAAAAATAAGAGTGGAGTTTTAAAAATAATATAACAAACACTTATGAGCAAGACATTTTAGAGGAATGACTCACCTAATTATCACCTATGTTATTCCCTCCAAAGCATACCAATTCAAGTCAAGAATACATGTAAGTTAAGAATTCCTAAACTCATCAATTCCCTTTCTTAAGTGTTGAATTGACTATGAGTTTCAATATGAATTTCAATATCTCTATAAAAATTCAAGAATAAAAGTTCAATGAATTCTTTTTCAAAACTTCAAAGGTTTCATAAACTTCTCAACTCTATGATTCCTAGGTTGTGTTATTCTTATGATCATGTATAATCTTTCTTCTCTCAAGTATTGAATCTCATACATCAACAATCTCAATTAATGGTCAAATAATTTAGATGCAATACTAAGCAAGATAACACAAACAAGATAAATAACTTGAACTAATATTATTTGGAATTCAAAACATATGATCCAATAAGGTTACATCATCCTTATAAAGAAAAGTTTAGTTTATCATGTATGAGCATAACTTCAAGTAGTACATAAGAAAGAACATGAAAATTGTTCACTAATTTGTGAAATGAGAGGAATGGTTGAAGCTCTCCTTGTCTCCAACAATGACTTTTTTTGTCTTAAAAAATAACTCTCTTTCTCTCCAAGAATAGCTCTCTCTATCCAACAACACTTCTTTTGTCCAGAATACCTTCTCACATCCAAAAATCCTTTGGAGGCTCTTTGGGATCCTTAAAATCATATGGAAAATACCCTAAAGAGGCAAAAAGTCCATTTTCCCCTTTTATCCGCGGTGTAGTGCCTAGGCGCTGACTGGACAATGCCTAGGCACTGTACATTCTATCCAAACCAATTTTTACAGCGTCTATATCATGTTTCAATCGATTTTGCACCACCTTCGAGACCAAATTGGCTTTTGGTATTTTCATAAGAACTATAGTCCTATTTCTTATATTTATATATCTTCATGAATCATCTCAATATAACATCTGTGTAGAGAGTTATGCTTATAATACCAAGATATGTCATACCAAAAAGATTCAATCCAATGTTGACTCTTGAACTCAATATTTCTCATTAAAATCGAAGGAATTGAATTTTGTGGTAAGCAAAAAAATTGTAGATCTATCTCTTGGATTTTCAATGAATTAAGAATCAAGTCAATATGATATTGGGCAAAGACGTATGATTAAAATACAAATACTGCCATCTGTAGCAGTACAATGCTCGTTCTTTCTAAATTCAACCAAGTTTTTATTTCTTTCTATTTTCTTCTCATTTTGCCATTGCCTTCAAAATTTCAAACTAAAGGCATAAAAAGCAACATAAATACTTGAAAATAAATCAAATATTAATCAAAAGGCATATAAATTATTGATATAAAACTAACTTATCAAAGAACAACAAGTGCTGATGGGAAATGCTAATACAGCAGTAGTTCTTGACAAAGGAAATGTTGAAATGCAATTTATATCTAGAAAGAAGTTGTTAACCAATGTTCTACATGTTCCAAAAATTCGCAAGAATTTGGTGTCGGCTTATCTCTTATGCAAGAAAGGCTTGAAGGTTATTATAGAATCAGACAATTTAATTGTAACTAAGAATGGAGTGTTTGTTGGAAAATGCTATTACTGTGATGAAATGTTCAAACTTTGTATTAATGCAAATATTATGAATAAAATGAATATTTATGCTTAATTTGTTGAGTTATCTTCTCTTTCATTATGGCATTATACATTAGGTCATGTAAATTTTTGTTACTTAAATTTTATGTCTAAACATGGCTTAATTTCATATGATAAAGAAGATAATACAAGGTGTGAAATATGTATTCAATCTAAAATGAGCCGGAAACCATTTCCTAGAACAGAAAGAAATTCTGAATCATTAGAACTTATTTATTCTGATATATGTGAATTAAATGACATCTTAACTCATGGAGAAAATAATATTTTATTACTTTTATAGATGATCATTCTCGTTTTACATATGTGTATCTTATGAAAAATAAAGATGAAGTTTTTGATAAGTTAAGTACTATAAAGTAGTTGTTGAAATTCAACTAGGAAGGAAAATTAAATTTCTCTAAAGTGATCGAGGAGAGAGTATTTTTCAAACGAATTTTCTTTATTTTCTAAAGAAAATGGAATTATACACCAATGCATTGCACCACATACTCAACAAAATGGATTGGCATAAATAAAAAAATAGAATATTAGTTGATATGACTAATGCAATACTATTGAATTCAAATTTGCAAAAAAAAATTGTGGGGTGGAGCTTTGTTAATAGCTTGCCATGTGCATAACAGAATACCCTCAAAGAAATTAAAAGTGTCTCCATATGAATTATGGAAAAATAGAAGTTATCTTAGAGTTTGGGGATGTTCAGTCTTTTATAGAGTAAATGAGCTAAAAAGAATAAAATTAGGACTTAGAGCTTTGAGAAGTGTGTTTGTAGGTTATGTAGAAAATTCAAAAGCTTATAGGCTATTGAACTTAGATTCAAATGTTATTGCTGAGTCAAGAAACATTGAATTTTTTGATTGGAGAAAAATCTGCACAATCTACTGAATCACCTAAAATTAGTTCGGATTCTAATTCTACTCTTGGAAATAAAAGAAAATCAAGTCATGCTCCTAGTGGTTTAAGGAGAAGCCGAAGAGGAAGAATTGAAAAGAAAATAGATCCTGATTTTGTGTATTATATTGTTGAAGCAAATAAAGAAGTTGTGCTCAATAAAATGCATGTTCTATTTAATATACAAGATAATCCTAAGGATTTTAGAAGAGCAATGTCTTCAAGAGATGTTGCATTCTGGAATAAGGCAATTAATGATGAAATGGACTCATTGTTAGCTAATAACACATGGGTTCTAATAGATTTACCTTCTGGCTCCAAATCTATAGGATGTAAATGTTATAGTAGTGCCCGGCGCGCTAATTATTCTGGCCGTTCTTATAATCTTGTGAATTATTCTTATTTATATTAATATAATTTAAATGACAATCTTTATCTGAAATTCATCATAAGAATTAGATAAAGTCCTTAGATCACACATAGCTATGGAGCAGGATTGCACATATAATGGTGATCATGGAATATGCCTCTAAGGCTGTGATCTTAAAACATTCCAAGTTAAGAATCAATGAGATGGGACATCATTAATCCCATTGAGACTTGTGCATACGATGCAAACTCGAAAGGAGGATGCCTCGTTCCATAGGTATTGGTGTGGAAATACTAGTGCATGTATGCGGGTGCTTGTTGAGAACAATTACACTGAACAACTCCACCTGAAAATTTTCAATTGAAAATATTCTATTGTCGAATGAGAATTTTCTCGATACGATAGTACAAGAATTAGTTCTTGGACTTGAGGCACCATGGTAACCTTGTGCATGACATGTTGTACTTTGATGTATTTTTCGATTGCATGACAATCATAAAAGGTTTATATTGGGTGTAACATCTTCATGTATGGAGATTAATGAGTGGGCAACAAAGAATCCGTCATCTATCTAATGAATAGGTGAATCTCCTATGTGTTCCACTGTACTTGACTCTAAAATTCTTGATCAAGGTTAGATGAAAATTAGACATGGGGTTTTCTAATTATTCATCATCGAGTCAACCTACTAGGAATGGAAATATAGTTATTGAACTAATGGGGTTTTGATTCAAACATCCATACCCTAGGCTCAATCAGGAGATTAGATGACAAAAGGACCGTACTTGTATGGTTTCGTAATTGAAATAGGTTCGCACGTTCACCTTAGACTAGAAGTCATGATGCATTGTTAGGTGTTTCCCATGTTCTTGTGGGTTCTTGGAATTAATGAGTTAATTCTAAAAGAATTAATTAATTGGATTAATTAATCAGAACAATTAATTATTCAATTAAGTCACAAGAGTTTGAGCCCACGGCTAGTTTAAAGTGAACTTAAGGGGTCACATACAAAATTTGGACAACTCCATTTCTAACCTAAAAATTAATCCAAGTGTTGGATTAAATTAATTAATGTGATTAATTAATGGGAGTTAAATTTAATTCAAGTGTGAAATTAATTCAATTAATTGATTGGACATAATTAGATTAGGGAGGCCAATTAGAATATTTAATTAATTGATTGGATCAATTAATTAAGATGAGCCTAATTAATTAAATGAATTAATTTAATTAATTGGATTAATTAAAAGTAGGGCCTAATTAATTAATTAAGCCTAGCCCCATTAGGTGTGGACTTGTAGGAAGTCCATTAGAAAATTGGATTGGGAATCCAATTCATAGAGAAAGTTGAATTGAGAATTTAATTTTTTAAAAGATAATAAGGAAAAAGAAAAGTTCCTATGGGATAAGAAACTTAGTAAAAGAGTTGAAAATAAAAAAGTAAGAAGAGTCTTATATGAAAGGACTTGTGGTAGCCATTATTGACAATGTTCTGGATATTTTTATGGGGATTTTATTGCAGATTTTTGTAAAAAAAAATAGTTTTCTTTCATCTCCAAAAATTAGTCCCTCATTTCCTTTCAATCTTCAAAAGTTCACCAATCTTTTATCTAGTTTAATTCTTGATTTAATTATTGAATTAAGAAATAAATTAAACACCTAAATACTAATTATTAGTATGTTCTTATTCAAATAAAATTATGGTGGGATAGAATTATCGAATCAAAAACCACTAACATAGGATTCGTTGCGAGTGAGCATCTAAGGTGTGAATACCATTAGAGAAAAACATTTGGGATTCTAGAAGCGAATTAGATTTTAATCAAAAGAGTTTTGAATTAAAGAATATGGAGATACTTTCATGCAGGATAACGATTTGAATCGTTATAATCCCTACATCAGTCGAAGTGCAAGTCAAGGTAAGAGTTTCTGAAACTTTCTTACTTTAACTATCAGAAAATGTACAACTAAATAATCGCAAAAGGGTTCCAGGATTCGTTTTAATTACATGTGATGTAATGTATATTTATATTTTTGAAATTTTTTAAATTTCGCTACGTATACGTTTCCTGGGATCGCGCAAACCCAACAATGGTTGGGTGTTTAAAAGAAAATATAATACAAATAGTTCTATACAAACTTTTAAGGCCATATTAGTTGCCAAAGGATTTAGGCAAAAAAAAGGTATAGATTATTTTGATACTTATGCCACATGTAGCTCGTATAACGTCTATTAAGGTGTTGTTTGCATTATCATCCATATATAAATTATATTCATCAAATGAACGTAAAAACTACATTTTTAAATGTGTTGTTTTAATGAAGAGGTGTATATGGAACAATCACAATATTATATGTGGGCAGCCGGCACCTGATGTGCGGTCCTCGGGTTGCCAGTCGGCACCCGACGTACGAGCGCCCAGCCATCCGATGTGTGGGCGCCCAGTCGCTTGACGGTGGTTTGCCCAGCCACCCGACAGGCAGCCGCCTTGTTGAATTGCCGTCCATCCCGCTCGTTATGTAATTGTTACGTGAAGTTTATGATTTTTATTTTAAAATTAAATATTAATTTTAATTATTGAAAAATTATTTTTCATAAAAATTCCAAATTTGAAAGAAATTGCACAGAACATAATCGATAAATTTATATATTTTTATTATCATGTGATGATTTATGTTAAGCATGCTAGTTGGATGATCATGGAGCCTAGGCCAATGTGATTGGTTTAATTTTATGCATAATTGGTTATTTTGGGTTTTAAGCATGCTAGTTGGATGATCATGGAGCCTAGGCTTACGAGTGTTACCTTTCTCTATTTTATTCTTGATGTACTTCTATCTCCCTCCTATGTATCTCCCATTGGAATTGTTCCAGGTTTCTTATAGTTTTAGCAAATATAATGAGAGTAGAATTAGGCAGTGAGATTAATCTTTTTATAATTTGATGGACATTACAAAAAGATTGAATGAAGATGGAGGAAAAACGAGGAAACAAGGCCCATGAATGTATGTGTATTATTTATATAATAGATAGGTCTAATTTGCATTTTAATTATTACATGTAGATTGACCTAGATCAACTTTGGCTCGAGTGAATCGCATAGGATTAAAGACTCATGATCATCTTTTATTTTAGAATATATGTGATACATGTTGTGTTTATTTAATGCTTTCTTATGATGGTTGCTTGTCATCGTTAGGATAGTGAACATTAAATAAACAAGAAAAGAAAATAATGAGACCTTGTATAATAAATCTAGTATGACCCTCACTTGAAAATGTTTCAAGTTGAGAACCTTTATTAGTTCGACATCAAGTGTAAATGGGCAATATTGGGTAGGGCCCAATCGTCAATACCTTCCATCAAAAGTAGTAACATGTCAATACGCTACCACATTTAGTCCGTTGGCCATGAGACGTGGGATATGCTAAGTGTAGCAAGTTTGACCACTAATAAGCATTGAGATGTCTATGGGGTGAACTCATCTTTATCGTTGGCCATGAGTCATGAGACGTTTAGATGCTCCATCTACATGGATGTTTGATGAGTAATGTTTGACACTTAGTACCATATGAGCTCATAAAATTGGGATGTATGAGAAAATGTGAGGCAAAATAGGTTTAGGGTTGCATGGGGATGCAATTGCTAATGTTGTTAACTACCTTTTAGTTTTGTTGTATGGGCTCATAAAATTAGGATGTATGGCAAGGCTAGTTGGACCTCAAGCCCACTAAGAAATTAGATTTCCTGAATTTTCATATAGAGGGTGATGGGATTTGAATAAAATAGTGGGAGACATTTATGATTAAAGACCATATCATAAATAGATATTAATTGAATGAATGCTTAAATTTCTCCCTCACATAGGATAATGGTTATTGCTAGTAATTCCACATAGGATAATCTAGACAAACAGACAAACTTATCAGCTCAATATAGATGTTTGTCACCATTATGAATATTTAGGGCATAGAAAGAGAAAACATAAGTATTGACTTGCTTAGTTGCATTAGAAGGGGTTCTAATTCAAGTTTATACATTATTGATATCAACCATTAAGGTTGATAAATTTTTTCTTGGATATTAGATATCGGATATAATCCCATCTTTGCAAGGGGTTGCAGTAGATGACAAGAAAAATGGAAATTAAGATAAATGATGATCCTTAAGCTTGAGAATAAAGTAAGTGTTGCTTTATTGGCTATAGGAATGATCCATTTAACTTTGAATGGAATTATGATAGTGTTAGTTAATTATCTATGCTACATTGACAAATGAACTATATAATCCCAATATTCTATGCTACATAATCAACAACGTAATCTAATAATTAGATAATCAAAACAATGCATACTTGTGGTAAGTTAGATTATGTCATATCTCTAATGAAAGAGTTCAAAAAATGGTACATTTGCTTGACCTTTTGGACTTGCATGAGGTGCTAACTTGTAAATCTTATCTTTAGGAAAGCATGACCAAAACACCATTTGTGGGACAAATGGAGCAAACCACGCCTTTGGATGTGATCCAAAAGGACGTAAGCAGTCCACTAAGTGTTAATGTACAAGCGAACTATTCTTACTTCATTATTCTAAGATCCTTTGAAGGGTTCAAAGAATTTAGATATGAAATAGAGAATTAAATCGGCCAAAGTATTAAATCTATCGATGTGATCGAGGAAGAGAATACTAAGGTGGTAAGTTCTTGATTATCAAACGAAAAATTAGATTCTCACTTTAAGTGAATCCAAGTTGAGTTTCACTTATTTTCTCATTCATTCTAGAATTTACCCTAGAGTCGATGATATTATTATCAAGTAAGGATATCATCTAAATCGGTGCTCAAAACATCATATGAGATATGATGTGGTAAAAGACCCATCGCATATATATCTAAAGGTATAAAGGGCCCTGCTTTTTTAAAGCAGTCAGTGTGAGATATGATGGATGTGAATCTAGCTTATGCAAATTTGTGGGGTATCCAAATGAATCTAAAGAATACCATTTCTATGGTTCCTAAGAACAAAAGAGTTTATTTTTTAGGGACACCACCTTCTTGATAAAAATGAATTTCTATTAAATAGAAATTGTTAGATCATAGAACTTGAAATAGTTTAAGAATCACAGTTTGTCTCACAAGTGGCAATGGCGTATAAATAAATTACTAAAACTTCTAGTACACAACCTCCAATGAGATCTGAAAGGATCTCGGGTCTACTTATACGTCCAATTAATTAATTCTCTTAGAATTAACTAATTAATTCTAAGAACCCACAAGACATGGGAAACACCTAACAATGTATCATGACTCCTAGTCTAAGGTAAATGTGCGAACCTATTTCAATTACGAAACCATACAAGTACGGTCCTTTTGTCATCTAATCTCCCGATTGAGCCTAGGGTATGGATGTTGAATCAAAACCCCATTAGTTCAATAACTATGTTTCCATTCCTAGTAGCTTGACTCGATGATGAATAATTAGAAAACCCCATGTCTAATTTCCATCCAACATTGACTAAGGATTTTAGAATCAAATACGGTGGAACACATATGAGATTAACCTATTCATCTAGATAGATGACGGATTATTTGTTGGCCACTCATTAATGTCCATACATGAAGATGTTACACCCAATATAAGCCCCTTATGATTGTCATGCAATCGAGAAATACATCAAAGTACAACATGTCATGCACAAGGTTACTATAGTGCCTCAAGTCCAATGACTAATTCTTGTACTATCGTAAAAAGAAAATTTTCATTCGACAATAGAATATTTTGGGAATTTTCAGGTGGGGTTGTTCAGTGTACTTGTTCTCATCAAGCACCCGCATACATGCACTAGTATTTCCACACCAATACCTATAGTACGAGACATCCTCTTTTTGAGCTTGCATTGTATGCGAAAGTTTCAACGGGAGCAATGATGTCCCATCTCATTAATCCTTAACTTTGAACGTTTTAAGATCACAATCTTAGAGGAATATTCCACGATCACCATCATATGCGCAACCATGCCCCATAGCTATATTTGATCTAAGAACTTTATTTAATTCTTATAATGAATTTCAGATAAAGATTGTCATTTAAATGATATTAATATAAATAAGAATAATTCACAAGATTATAAGAACGGCCAGAACAATTAACACGTCGGCCACTACTCTAACAATCTCCCACTTGCCATAGAGATAATTGCCCTCGTATTAAAGCCCATCTTCTGAAGATGTCCTTCAAATACTTATCTAAAGGGTTAAATCAGTGGGTCTGCTATATTTTCTATCAAGGCAAATCTTTCCACGCTGATGTTGCCTCTACCAATAATTTTCATAACCATGGTATCGCTAATCTATTTCTACTTGGATCCTTTGATGAGACCTTGGCTTCTTTGCTTGTGCAATAGCCCACATTGTTATCGCAGTACTCCAGTACACAATCAACAATAGTTGGAACTATATCTAACATTTAGATTAAGTTCCTTATCCAAATAATCCATTTTTGCAGCATCGTATGCCCAGATGTATTCAATCACGGTAGTACAGTCCATAGTTGTTACAAGTTTGGAACTCTTTCCAACTAACCGTCCCACCATTTAGGATGAACACGAATTTAGACATAGACTTCAAGTCATCTACTTTAGACTAAAAACTAGATGAAACATCTAAGTTTCAATTCTCCATAACCGAACTCCAAGAAGAAATCCTTAATGCTTCATAAGTACTAAAGATCGTCTTTACAACTTTTAATGTTTTTCACATCAAATTGATTGATATTTTGCTCGAAATTCTCAGAGCATTTCTGATATCAAATCATGTACATAGATTTGCATATTTTATGTTTTCTTTTAAGGATGCATAAAACATGTGAGTCATTATTTCTCTTTCTTTCAAAAGTCTTTGGAGACGAGGACTTCGAAAGAAAATTCCCATGACTCATAAACAAGAATCTCTCATAGGATTGTTTCATGCTAAACCCTTTTAGCATCTAATCTATGTACTTAGATTTAGGATAGTCCAAATATCTTTTCATATCTATCACCATAAATCTCAATCTCCAATCCCTATGATGCTTATCCCAAATCCCTCTTGGAGAACTTTGTAGATGACAAGTTTCAGTTTGCTGTAACATTTTTACATCATCTCTATGAATAAAATATCATTAACGTAAAACACAACAATCATCACCACACTCCCACTAACCCTCTTGTACACATATAGCTCATTCGTATTCCTAAGAAAATCAAACCATTTGATTGCTTTAGAGAATCGAATGTTCCACATTCGAAAAATTTATTTTGAGTTCTTAACAGATCTTTGAAGCTCGCAAACTTTTTGCTTGCGTCTGTTTGACATGAAGACTTCAGACCTCTTAACTTGTATCCCTTTCTCAATACCCCTATTGAGAAAGACGATTTTCATATCCCTTGGCCATATCTAGTAGTCGTAATACGTAGATATAACTAGCATACTCTTAATGGACTTTAGTATCACGTCTGGTAAAAAGTATCCTCAATAGTCAACACCTTGACTATGAGCGTAATACTTTGCTGCTAGTCGTGCCTTTATAGGTCACCACCTCCCCATGTTCTTCAATTTATATTTGTAGACCCGTTTGCAGCTAATGGGAACCATTCCCACTAATGGGCCCACCAAGATTAAACCTTGTTGGAGTACATAGAGTCCATTTTGGATTGCATGGCATTTTTCTAATTTCTGAATTGATGTCATATATCTTTACTCCTTAGTAAGATCAATATTTAAAAATGAGATCTTCTTTGCTGCTCTCTAGCAAAAGACACTTAATTCAAGTGTGGAATTAATTCAATTAATTAATTTGATTAATTGATTGAACATAATTGGATTAAGGAGCCCAATTGGAATATTTAATTAATTGATTAGATCAATTAATTAAGATGGATCTAATTAATTAAATGAATTAATTTAATTGATTGAATCAATTAAAGTATGGCCTAATTGATTACTTAGACATATGCCCATTAGGTGTGGGCTTGTAGGAAGTCCATTAGGAAATTGAATTGGGAATCCAATTCGTAGAGGAAGTTGAATTATGAATTCAATTTCTAAAAGGTAATAAGGAAAAAGGAAAGTCCTTATGGGATAAGAAAACTTACTAAAAGAGTTGGAGATAAGAAAGTAAGAAGAGTTCTACATGAAAAGGACTTGTGGTAGCCATTATTGACAATGTTCTTGGACGTTTTTATGGGGATTTTATTGTAGATTTTTGTAAAAAAAAATAATTTTCTTTCATCTCTAAAAATTCATCCCTCATTTTCTTTCAATCTCCAAAAGTTCACCAACCTTTTATCTAGTTTAATTATTGATTTAATTATTGAATTAAGAATTAAATTAAACACCTAAAACATTAATTGTTAGTGTGTTCTTGTTCCAAATAAAATTATTTTGAAATAGAATTATCGAATCGAAAACTACTAGCATAGGATTCGGTTGCGAGTGGGCATCTAAGGTATGGATACCTTTAGAAGGATAACATTTGGGATCCTAGAAGCGAATCAGATTTCAATCAAAGAGATTTTGAATTGAAGAACATGGAGATACTTTCATGCAGGAATAACGATTTGAACCGTTATAAACCCTACATCAGCCGGAGTGTAATGTATACCTGAATAATCGCGAAATTTTCTTACTTTAACTATTAGAAAACGCATAACTGAATAATCGCAAAAGGGTTTCGGGATTCGTTTTAATTACACGTGATGTAATGTATATTTATATTTTTGAAAAATTTTTAAATTTCGCTGCGTATACGTTTCCTAAAATTGCGCGAACCCAACAGTGGTTGGGTGCTTAAAAGAAAATATAATACAAATAGTTCTATACAAACTTTTAAGGCCATATTATTTGCCAAAGGATTTAGGCAAAAAAAGGGTATATATTATTTTGATACTTATGCACCTGTAGCTCGTATAACGTCTATTAAGGTGTTGTTTGCATTATCATCCATATATAAATTATATGTTCATCAAATGGACGTAAAAACTACATTTTTAAATAATGTTTTAGATGAAGAGATGTATATGGAACAACCACAATATTTTGTTTTACCTAGTCATGAGAGGAAAGTATGCAAATTGCTTAAGTCTTTATATGGCTTAAAACAAGCTCCAAAACAACGAAATGAAAATTTTGATCATGTGATTTTATCTTTTGGTTTTAGGCATAATAGTGCAGATAAATGCATTTATTCAAAATTTAGTGATGAATATGATGTTATTATTTGCTTATATGTTGATGACATGCTTATCATTAGCACTAATATGCATGGAATAGATGAAACCAAAAGGTATTTATCCTCTCAAATTTAAAATGAAAGATTTTGGTGAAGTACATACCATTTCAGGTATCAAAGTTAAGAAACATAGTGAGGGTTATGCTTTGAGTCAATCTCATTACATTGAGAAAATTATAGACAAGTTCAAACATTTGAAAATTAAAGAATCTAAAATCCTATATGATGCTTCATCTAAATTAACAAATAATGAAAAAAGAGTAGTAGCTCAAATTAAGTATGCTAATGTAATATGAAAGTTTAATGTATGATATGCATTACACTAGGTCAGATATTGCATATGCGGTGTGTGCGCTTTTTAGGTTTACTCACAATCCTAATTCTAAGCACTAAAAAGGAATTACAAGGGTATTTGGATATCTTAAGAACACACAAAATCTTGGACTATTTTACAGTCAATTTCCTACAATGTTAGAAGGTTATTTTGATGCTAGTTGGATAACTAGTGTGAATAATAATAAATCTAACACTGGACAAATTTTTACTCTTGGTGGGGAGTAGTATCATGGGCTTCTAAAAAACAAACATGCATTACTCATTCTACCATGGAGGCTGAGTTTGTTGCATTAGCAGTTGCCGACAAAGAGATTGAATGGCTGAAAATTTGTTACTAGATATAAAGTTGTGGCCACAACCAATGCCAACGCAACGATGCTTAAAACTCTTAGTAAAATGTACAATGGAAAATCTAGACATTATGAAAAGACTTCACCTAAATGAATACAAGAAGTGGTGCCGCATCTAATAAAAGTTTGGAATTACTTTTATAAGTGTTTATGATTCTAGGATGGAGTGCAAGGCCATAAATGTGTTGGGTTCGCGTGATCCCGGGGTATACGCAGTGAAAAATTAAAAACATCATACCATAACAATTATAGTAATACCTCGAATCCGATGTGATTTTTAATAATCTCGCAATTTTCAATGGCTGTAATAAAACAATAAAAGTATCGATTTATATATTTCTATGCACTTTGGTTGTTGTAGGGTATGAAACAATCAACTGTTAGCCCATTTTATGAATTTGGTTTACAGGGATCCAAATGTCTCCCCTCTAAAGTAGTCCACACTTTGAGCAAGAATACAAAATTAGAATTCCATTAGCAATTCTGATTTCTTTTCTAATCTAGTTGATGGAGTGTGTATAGAAAATATTAATTCATGTTATCAACCTGTAATAAAAGAATTAATACTTAAAGATGGAATTTTTTAGAGAAAAATGACAATGAAGAAAACAATTTTCTTCTCTTAATTTCTATATAGACAAAAATTATACGGATGTTTCTTCTTCTTACAATTTTCGGCTATGAGGTATATATAGGGGGCTCAAAATTTCAAGAGTCCTACTCTTTATATTTTGTATCTCTTTTTGATTGGTTAGAAGATATTTTGGTTGATTCAAACTTCTTTCAACTTTATCATTTTCTTATCTTCTAAAGATATTTAAGGTTTTCATCAGTTTTCAACCACCTTTATAGGCCTCTCCTAATGGGCCTTTGTGAATTAGGATTGGACTTAAAAATAAATCCCACAATTAATCCAATTAATTGCCTTAGCCCAAACTCAATTAATTAATTACATCTAACCCACCTAATCAAATTAGATTAATTATTTAATTGAGTAAATTAATTTAACAATTAATTTAATCAAATCAAATCAAATAATTATTTCACTCTAATTAGGCTTTCTAATCTTATTAAGTCCAATTAAATAATTTAATTATTTAATTAAATAATTAATTCAACTCTTTGAATTATCCAACCTCTTCGATCAATTCTTAAATTAGAATTTCATCTCAAATTGTGTGTGACACTTTAAGTTCACAACTAAACTAGTAGTGGGCTTGTAACATTTGCAACTTATGAATAATAATTATTCCGATTAATTAATCTAATTAATTAATCTGTCTGGAATTAACTCCTTAATTTCAAGAACGTCACAAGTAATGGAAAACACCTAGCAAGTGCATTATGACTACCTAAATTTAGGTGAAATAATGAGTGAACCTATTTTAATTACAAGTATCATACACATAAAGTCCTTCTGTCAACTAATTTTCTGATTGAGTGTAGGGCATGGATTAGTAGTTGAAATCCTAATTGCTCAATAACTATAATTCCATTTCAAATTTCAATGGCTCATGACGAATCGTTAGAAAATTCCCATCTAACATTCATCCTGCCTTGGCTAAGAACTTTTGAGTCATGAATTATGAAAATATAGGAGATTCACTTATTCTGCTAGACAAGTGACAGGATCCTTTGTTGACCACTCATTAACTTCCACACTAATTGCTTAATAACTATGATTTCATTTCAAATTTTAATGGCTCATGACAAATTGTTAAAAATCCCCATCTAACATTTATCCTGCCTTAGCCAAGGACTTCTGAGTCATGAATTATGAAAACATAGGAGATTCACTTATTGTGCTAAACAAGTGACGGATTCTTTGTTGGCCACTTATTAACTTCCACACATATCAATGTAATATCTAATATATCCCCTTTATGATTGTGAGACAATCAGAAGATATATCAAAATGAAACACAATATGTATAAGGCTATCATGGTGTATCAAGTCAAAGGACTAATCGTGTACTATCATAATATGGAATTTTTTTATTTCGACAAACAAGTTTCTAATTAAAAAATTCCAAAGTGCCTGTTCAGAGTACTTGTTCCCTAACAAGCATCCGCATACATATACTAGCGTCACTACGCCAATATCCATAGAGTAAGACATCTTCCTCATGCGAGCATACATCGTATGCGCGAGTCTATTGGGCTATTCGATGTCCTATCTCAAAAAGTCCTTAACTCGGAACTAATTTAAGACCAGAGTCATAGAGAAATATTTCATGATCACCATCAAAATGCGTGACCATGTCCCATAGCTAAATTTGGTTTAGGGACTTTATCTAATTACAACATACAATTAAAGACAAAGAATTTTCCTATTTTATTAATATGATTTAAAAAAGATTATTTTTACAAATACAAGAGTATAAAGCACACCCAATCTAATTAGCATGCCGGACACTACTCTAACAATCTCCCACTTGCCCTAGCGCCAATTGCCTATGTACTTTAGGCACATCTTCTCAAAATGTCCGTTGAATATCTTATGCGCTAGAGGTTTGGTCAATGAGTCTGCTATATTTTCTACCGAAGCGACTCTATCCACTACAGCATCGCCTCTATCAATGATCTCTCTTATCAGATGGTATCTTCTCATGATGTGCTTGGATCTTTGATGAGATTTTGGCTTTTTTGTTTGGGCAATAACTCATTATTATCACAGTAAATCAATACAGGATCAACAATGGATAGAACTACACCCAACTCTTGGATGAAGTTCCTTATCCAAATAGCTTCTTTTGCCACATCACATGCAACAATATATTCAGCTTCGGTGGTAGAATCCGTAGTCGTCTCCTGTTTGGAACTTTTCCAGCTGACCGCACCACCATTTAAGGTGAGTACATATCTAGACATTGACTTTGAATCATCTATATCGGACTGAAAACTAGAACTAGTATAGTTTTCTTATTTCAGTTCTTTAGAGTCGTATACAAGAAAGATATCATTAGTCCTTCTTAAGTACTTCAGGATCATCTCCACGGCCTTTCAGTATTCCTCACCTGGATTGGACTGATATTTGCTTGTGACACTCAGAGCATATGCGATATCATGCCTTGTACATAGCATACCATACATTATGCTTCATATGGCATATGCGTAAGGTATGTGGGTCATCCTTTTCCTCTCCTTAAGAGTCTTAGGAGACATAACCCTTGGGAGAGAAACGCCATGACTCATTGGCAAGAATCCTCGCTTGGATTCTTCCATGTTAAACATCTTTAGCATTTTGTCTATGTACGTGGATTGTGATAGTTCGATCATCCTTCGTGACCTATCTCTACAGATCTTTATTCCAAGAATAAAGGATGTTTATCCCAAATCCTTCATGGAGAATTAGTTAGATAACCAAATCTTAGTTGACTACATAATCCCTACATCATTCCCAATTAGCAAGATATCGTCAACATATAGCACAATAAATATCACTGCGCTCCCACTAACCTTCTTATAAACACAGGATTCATCCGAGTTCTTGTGAAAATCAAACAATTTGATTGCCTCATTAAACTGGATGTTCCAGTTTCAGGAAGTCTATTTAAGTCCATAAATAGATCTTTAGAGTTTACAAATCTTTTGCTCACTCCCTCTGAATGTGAAGCCTTCTAGCTGCCTCATATATATCTCTTCCTTAATGTTTTCATTAAGGAAAGCGGTATTCATATCCATCTGCCATATTTTGTAGTCATAATACGCTGATATAGCTAGCAGTATTTGAATGGATTTAAGCATCGCTACTAGCGAAAAAGTTTCTACACAATCAATTCATTGCTTTTGAGTATAACCTTTCACAACTAGTCGTGCTTTGTAGGTCGTTACTTCTCCATTCACTCTCAAGTTTCTGCTTGTAGACCCATTTGTAGCCAATAAGAACTATTCCTTGTGGTGGGTCCACCAAGGTCCATACCTTGTTGGAGTACATGAAATCCATCTCGGATTGCATGGCTTCTCGCCATCTTCCCGAGTCAATATCCGACATCACCTCTTTATGAGTCCTTGGATCATCGTCCAAGGGGAGATTCTCCTCGTTGTTCTCTAACGAAAAACCATACCTCTCAGGTGGTTTTAAGATCCAATGGGATCTCTTATGAGAATATATGTTCGAAGGCCCAACCTCAGCTAGTTGGTCTATTACTGCATCTGTATGGAGGCTCTGTGGTTGTTGAATTTATTCAAATTCTACGATTTTGCCATTTCTATCTAATAAAAACTTCTCTTCCAAAAAGGTGGCATTCCGATGGGTCATAGAAATAGTATCCAATGAATTCTTTTGGATACCCCATGAATCTACATAAACTGGATCTCATATCCAATTTATCTCTCACTTGCTGCTTTACGTAAGCAGCACCCCCCATACCTTAAGGTATTTGTAAGAGGGTAATTTCCCACACCACATCTCATATGGTGTTTTAGGTACCGGCTTTGATGGCACTCTATTTAATCGATATATCGTCATTTCTAAAGCATAGCCCCAAAATGAAATAGAAAGTCCAATGAAACTCATCATCGATCGAACCATATCCAACCAGGTTCAATTTTTACGCTCCGCAACTCCATTGAGTTGGGGAGTTACAAGAGGGGTCCAGTGAGAGAGAATTCCATTCTCTTTTAGATAATCAAGAAACTCTGTGTTCAAGTATTTACTTCCTCAATTTGATCGAAAAGCCTTGATACTTAACCCAGTTTGTTTCTCTACCTCACATTTGAATTCTTTGCACTTTTCAAAAACTTCAGATTTGTACCTCATAAGGTAGACATAACCATACCTATAATAATCGTCGGTAAAAGTTATAAAGTAGTGATAGTTTCCACTAGTACTAACACTTAGTGGCCCACATACATCTGAATGGATCAAATTCAATAAATTTTTGGCTCACTCCACTTGTCCAACAAATGATAATTTGGTCATCTTTTCTTTGATACATGACTCACATGTTGGCTTTCCTTGCTCTTTCGAAAGATTGAGTAATTGAGCCAACTTATGAATTCTTTTCTCAGAGATATGATCTAATCTAGCATGACATAAAAGTTAGGAACTATGATCATCTATTTTTCTTTTATTTTGTTGAACATGAAAAAATGAGTTATATGGATTAATAGAATATAAATCATTCATCAATATGTCAGAGGTAATCAAAACTAAATATTTAAAAATGGAACAACTTCCATGTTTTATTGAAAAAATAAAACATTCTCCATCCAAAACACGAATGGAGATAATGTTCTTGACTATCTCTGGAACATAAAGACTATTGTTTAAAACTAAAACTACTTCATTTCCTAAAGCTAAGTTGACACTTCCTATAACTAATGCAACAACCTTTACTCCATTCCTCATCCGCAGGACTGTCTCTCCTCTACTTAGCTTCCTGCTTCTTGCCATCACCTGTAAATCATTGCAAAGATAAGACCCACAATCGGTATCTAATACCCAAGAAGCATCATTAACTGATAAGTTAACTTCAACAAAATAAATACCTAAACTCTTCACGCTTGAAAGGTATTCCTTGCAGTTCTTTTTCCAATGCCCAGATTTGCCACAGTAGTGGCACTTATCATCGGTCTTGTTGGAACTCACTACCTGTTGGCTTCATGCCTTTGGATTTTAAGAAACGCTTTTATTTATTCTTTTTTCTCTTGGGCTTTGCAGCCTTTGAGTTGGATGAGGATCCAACAAGTATGACCGACTTGTCCTTGTTCATATTGGACTCAGTCGTTTTCAACATGTTAACCAATTCAGTAAGGCTAATTTCTATTTTATGCATGTTGAAGTTGACAACAAAGATGCCAAACGATGGAGACAAAGACTACAGAATGAGATCCAAATAGAGCATGTTATCCATAACGACTCTAAGTGACTCGAGTCTTTCAATCAGGCCTATCATTTTCAATCCATGATCATGGACTGAAGAGCCCTCCGTTATACGAGTCTTGAAAAGCTCTTTTGAGATCTGATATCTCGCATGCCTAGTATATTCACCATACAACTCTTATAAGTGAACATAAATATCATGCACATGTATATGTACCTCGTGTTGCCTTTGCAACTCATTTGACATCAATGCCATCATATATCATCACGCTTACAGATCATCATCAACCAGCTTGTGATAATCCGCAAGCTCCTCCTCACTAGCATCTTCCAGCACAGCGACGGTGGGATCACATCAAGTATGTAATCTCTCTTTTCAGATTGTAGAACGATCCGAAGGTTATTCAGTCAATCAACATAGTTGGGACCAGTTATTAGCTTCCAGAATTGATGCAAGTGGATTTTTAGCCATTTATGGACAATCTACAAATATAAATAAGGCAGAAAATTAACATACTTTCAAAATATATTCATTTATAACAAGATTTTAAGTAATAAATGTCTGCCACTATTTCATTCAAATTCCATTACCCCTAATAGTAATTTAGGAAATCTTATTTTCTAGTAGGTTTGAGTACTAATCAACATGTCATATGCCCCAATTTTATAAGACCATAAAGCATATCGAATGATAGTTAACTTTTAACAATTGTATCTCCATACAACCCTCAAGGTATTTTACCTCACTTCTTCTCATATACTCCAATTTTATGAGCACATATGGTACTAAGTGCCAAACAAGACCCATCAAACCTCCATGTAGATAAAACATCAAAATATTCCAGGACTCATGGCCAACATAGAGACAAGTCCATCCCATGAGCATCACCATGCTTAGTAGAGATCACAACTTTTTATTACAAAGTCATTCAACGACTCATGACCAATGACAAAGTAAGGTAGCATCGTCATGTCAACTACTTTTGATGGTAGATATGGATTATTAGGTCATACCTAATTTTATCCATATTTGCTTGAAATCGGAATTCAAAAATTCCTTTACTTGATTTTTTTGTTCAAGTGGAGTATTTATGTTAACCAAGACCTCATCAATTTTAATCTTGATTTATTTAATAAATTAACAAGCAAATTAATTAAATAAACCCTACACATGCATCTAATATATACATAATCTGAATGATCATGGATCATTCCTATGCGATCCATTTGAACCAAAAATAGATCTAAGTCAATTTAAGGGTAATAGAATGAAAATAGAAACTAGTTTCTATTACATAAATATATCTCATACATTCATGAGTCTTATCTTGACTCTTCGTCTTGGTCCTTCTTTTTTGTCCACCAAAAAGCAAAAAGAAAAATCTCACCCTATTTTACTTCATTCAAAATGTAAAGTACATACAATGAAAGAACAAAAAACTTGCAGGCCCCATTTCAAAAATCCAAAAATAAATAAATTCAATCACATTGGTTCAAATGACTTCATGATCATCACATACATACTAATAAATACATCACATAAATTTATTAAAGCATGTAAATTTATCATTCTTTAAAATTATAATTTTATGAAATCTTGATTTTTCAAGAAAAAATCCTTTTTTAATTTTAAAATTAAATATTTTAATTATAAATTTAAAAATTATATTTTGCAATTCAACACAACGGGCGCCCAGCTGGCACACAACAGGCGCCCGCTGTTGCACGCACGGGCACCTAGCACCGTGCCATATATGATTTCTCCTTCTGATCGAATTAAATTCAATCATACATGTTCTGTTTAATAATTAAATTAATTACAAAATACTTTTATCCCAATCAAAACTATAACAAATCAATCAGAATTTAACAATTAAATTCACATGCATAAATCGAATCCAATTGAAATTGTTCAAATCGTAGGTCTGATACCACTGTTGGGTTCATGTGATCTTAGGATATACATAACGAAAAATTAAAAAAAAATTAAAAACAACATACCATAACAATTATAGTAATACCTCGAATTCGATGTGATTTTTAACGATCTCGCAATTTCCAATGACTGTAATAAAATAATAAAAATATCGATTTATACCTTTTTATACACTCCAGTTGTCGTAGGATATGAAACAATCAATTGCTAGCTTTTTTTTGAATTTGGTTCACAGAGATTCAAATATCTTCCCTTTAAAGTAGTCCATACTTTGAGCAAGAACACAAAATCAGAATTCTGCTAGCAATTTTGATTTCTTTTCTAATCTAGTTGATAGAGTGTGTATAAAAAATATTAATTCCTGTTATCAACTTGTGATAAAAGAATTAATACTTAAAAATGGAAATTTTCAAAGAAAAATGACGATGAAGAAAATAATTTTCTTCTCTTAATTTCTATATGGCCAAAAATTATATAGATGTTTCTTATTCTTACAATTTGCGGCCATGAAGTATATATAGGGGGCTCAAAATTCCAAGAGTCAGGCTCAAAATTCCAAGAGTCATATTTTTGGTACTTTGTGTCTCTTTTTGATTAGTTGGAAATATTTTGGTTGATCCAACCTTCTTTCAATTTTATCCCTTTCTTATTTTTTAAAGATATTTAAGATTTTCCAAAAATTCCAAACTCTTGACTTTTCATTATTTTTCAACCACCTTCATGAACCTCTCCTAATGCGCCTTTGTGAATTGGGTTTGGACTCAAAAATAAATTTCATAACTAATTCAATTAATTATTTTAGTCCAAACTCAATTAATTAATTTCATCTACCCACCTAATCAAATTAGGTATAATTAAATAATCTAATTATTTAATTGAGTAAATTAATTTAATAATTAATTTATGGACTACACAATTTATTTGATCAAATTAAATAATTATTTCACTCCAATTGGGTTTTCTAATCTTATTAGATCTAATTAAATAATTTAATTATTTAATTGAATAATTATTTCAACTCCTTGAATTAATTTAAGTTTCAATTAATTAATATTCATTAATTAATTGAATTCAACCCTTTGGATCAATTTCTAAATTAGAAATATTTGATCTCAAATTGTGTGTGATCCTTTAGGTTCACAACTAAACTACTAGTGGACTTGCAATATTTTCAACTTATGAATAATAATTATTCTAATTAATTAATTAATTCGTTTGAAATTAACTTCTTAATTTCAAGAACCTCACAAGTCATAGGAAACACCTAACAAGTGTATCATGACTACCTAAACTTAGGTGAAATAATGATTGAACCTATTTTAATTATGAGTATCATATACGCAAGGTCATTCTGTTAACTAATCTCCCGATTGAATTTAAGACGTAGATTAATAGTCAAAACCCTAATTGCTCAATAACTATGATTTCACTTCAAGTTTCAATGACTCATGACGAATTGTTAGAAAATCCCCGTCTAACATTCATCCTACCTTGGCCAATGACTTTTGAATTATGAACTATGAAAACACAAGAGATTCATTTGTTCTGCTAGACAAGTGTTGAATTCTTTATTAACCACTCATTAACCTTCACACATATCAATACAATATCCAATATGTCCCGTTTGTGATTGTCAGACAATCAGGAGATACATAAAAATAAAACACGATATGTACAAGACTACCATGGTACCTCAAGTCAAATGACTAATTGTGTACCGTAACATGGAATTTCTTATTTCGATAAACAAATTTCCAATTAAGAAATTCCATATGGTCTGTTCAGTGTACTTGTTCCTTAACAAGCACCCTCATACATGCACTAGCATCACTATTCATCGTATACGCAAGTCTATTGGACTATTCGATGTCCCATCTCAAAAAGCCTTTGACTCGAAATTAATTTAAGACCAAAGTCATAGATGCATATTCCATGATCACCATCAAATGCGTGACCATACCCCATAACTAAGTTTGGTTTAGGGACTTTATCTAATTACAAAATGCAATTAAAGATAAATTTTTTTGCCTATTTTATTAATATAATTTGAAAAAGATTATTTTTACAAATACAATAATATAAAGGACACTCAATCTAATTAACACGTCGGACACTGTTCTAACAAAATGTTCTTAAGTTTTTGATGAACTGATTAGAAAAATATATGTTCATGTGTGCAATATATTCGGTTGAAACATATGAAATCTTGGTTTAAGTTATGGCCACCTTTGATTTTGTTTGAACTTTGATTTATTTGTACTAATAGAAAGTTTAATTCAAAAGACACTTTCTATTATACATGAACAAAGTAAATTTATGTGAAATATGTCATATTACAAGCTAAGTGGGGGATTGTTAGAAGTAGCTTGCAATATGAAAAAATATATCACTTGTCCCACATTGACAAAAGAAAAGAGTTTAGTACTTTTTATAAAAAGATGTGATTCTACAAGTTTAAAATAAAAATTGGAGGGAAAAGTGGGGGAATGAAATTATATATATTTATATTTAATATAAATGCACTTCGCGCTTGGCATTTGGACACGTGCCATGTGTATTCTAGAAATAAATAATACTATATTATTATTTTTTTAGGTTAATTTCTTTTCTTCAAAATTACATGAAATAATTTAAATTTTATGATAAAATTGAAAGGTCGTAACTCTAGAAATTTTCTAAAAAATTCTAAATAGTTGTTAGTTTAATTTTAGAACATTGTAACATTTGAAATAACTTTTGATTCAAACATTGTACATATTCAGGAAATGGTGTAAATTATTTATAAATAATTACGGCTAAAGTAAGAAAATACTACTAATTTTTCACCTCCAATTATTTACATAACTTCAAACGTTCTTTTTTCTTTTCTATTCTTAAGGAAAGTCTTTGAAATTGTTATTCGCAAACTTCATGTGACTTGTAGTATCCTAGAAGTGAATTATCATTCAACCCGCTGTCAAATTATAGTGGGGGCAATTATCACCTTAAAGAAAGTGTATTCACACCTCTAGCTATATCAAATTTGTTTATGATAATATTCTTTTTTAGTATTTTATTCCTAACACTTACTTTAAATAAGATTCAACAAATTGTAAATTTTAGAAACATATTATAAGATATAGATTTTTATAAGATATTTTAGATAAGCTTAGTCAAACACCATTTAATTCATTATTAAGTTGTTTTACCTTATTTATAATTATTAAGTAGATTACTGAAAGATTTTATGGGTTTTGTATTAATATGTTGACCGTAAATTTAAGTGAAAACGATAGATGAAATATTTTTACAATTTTATTATGTTATGTAGAAGCATGGTGATGGAATGGAGAAAAGATAGAGAAAAAAAAATGGACAATTTGTGCTTGGGTGGGAAATGTGGGACAAATAAAATGTATTTTCTCCTCCTCTATTTGAGAGGAAAGAGAAAATGAGTGTGTGCATATATATATAAATAAACATATTCAAGATTTTATTGATTTGGTAAGATTAATTTTTTTTATAGAATTTAGTGCAGCAAAACAATTGAAATTTTTTATTTTTCAAGTTTACATTTCTCTAATTTTATAGGGAAAGATTATACTACATGGGAATCTTTCTTGTTTTTTTTTTTATATACTCATACATTCTTAAGGGTTAATTTAGTTTAATCGATTATCATACTTTTAGTATTGGACTAAATAAAAAAAAAAAAAAAGCATTATGTTGATTGAGAGTTATGATTATTCCCACCTCAAGCACTCTAGTACTTAGTAACGACGATGAGAAATTTTTTTAGCAGTAAAATTAAGATCTCAAAATTTTATAATTAAAAAATATTTGGTTCAAGTTCCACATATACAAATTAATCTACTTTGATGATAGTTACTTTACATTAGACATGTTCAATATGATTTATTAGATAATAATTATTTATACTTGATTATATTTAATATGTTGATATAATGACTAACAATATAACAAATCACTTCGATGAAGGAAAAAAAAAAAAACTGAGTTGGTAACTAAAGCTTAAATCCTTATAGGAATAGTAAATGTATGATAGACCATTTATAAATAGGAATAGCAACCGGCAGGTTTGAGATGATTTTAGCCAAAATTGATATTCATCCGATTAAGAAAATGTTGGATCCGAAATTCGCTCCGCTCCTTTTGATTAAGAACCCACTCCACCTTAAACCCAAAATCTGGTTCGTCTAACCCGCATAAACCTGTCAATTTGCTATTAAATTTTGATGACTAAATTTTAGTGATACAATATTAATTGATTTTAATTATATTTTTTTAATTATTAAATATGATAATAATATTGATTTATAAACGATGAATATAATAAAATTATATACCTATTATTTTGAAATGTTACATATAGCCTGCATGCGTACGATTGTTTTAATCTTAATATAACTAATTTATTTATAATGCATATTTATATTGGACACTATATAAATTAATTATAATATTTTCAAATTAAAACTTAAATCTATAAATATTTTTTTGTAATAATTTTTGAGTTGATATAATAATATTGTATTGTGAATAATTACTCAATCCAAAAAATCAATTAGGTTAAACTTATTAATAATTATAAAATATATTTTATAATAAAAATAAAAATAATGCGGGGCGAATCCACTAAAACTCATTAGCCCCCTAAACCTAATCGAATTTTAAAAATTAAAATTCGTACTAACCCCAAAACCCGCCCCAAAAGGGACGGGTTCATTACAGGTTCAAGTTTAAATCGTTACCATCCAAATAGGAAGTAAATAAAGTAATTTATCTATTATAAATTAGAGTTAATCATCGTATCAAATTATGTAAAGATGCCATAAACACCCTTTGGAGCCTTATAAATTTTGATATGAGGGGTCTCGTAGTTTTGGATAACCCACTTCAAACTTATTATATTACCATCTCTAATAGGTTCTTATTAAGATAAAAAGATTATTCAATCACATTTTTTTAATAGGGTTAGTTTTAATTTAACCTAGTATTATGTATATTCCATTTCTCTTTTTAGTCTCAGTCTTATTGGGTGAAGGCGTGGGACAACCGGCTTGTTTGTCATGATATTCTTTCATCAAAATTTTGAAGTCATCAATGGACAAACTTTACCCTCAAATCATTGTTCTTTCTTTATCCTCCGCGAATGAAGGCTACGTAAAACTCTGTTCACAGATACCCTATCTGCACAAAATGAAACCTGGAAAGTCGATGTTCTTGTTAAAGCAATAAAAACATTGTCAACTCAAACACTACTTTCTCGAATGACTTCGCGAATCAAACTGAGAACCTTTCCAAAAGCCTAAGAACTTGCAGATCTAGCGGAAGAGTTTGCAAAGTATATGACAACTGCCCCATGATCAAATGAGGATTGGACTTCTCATCCAACCTGTATGCCCATATGAATTCTATCGGTTGTCCTTTTCGTTTCCCATTGATCAGTCTCCTTTGACGCTATCTTGCCTATCCCTTTTCTTCTTTTCAAACTTCTTGCTCAATCTCGCAATCTTTATAATAATAACATTCTGAAGTAGAAGCAAATCTTATTTGACTTGGTTAAGAGAGATGATCTCTAAAAGTATGTAACAAAGAAGGGAGAAAATCATGAATTATTATCATCTACGTAAGTTCTCAAAAATACATTGAGAACTAATATTCACACTCTGGAGTCGACATATAACATTCCACCAGATATAGAGATAGATGGTAAAGCTTTTGCAGGTCAAAATCATCTAACGAAATTTTTGGCACCAACTTGGTGGTGGGTTGAGTAACAACAGCCTGTTGTTCTCATACTATATAGTCCTCAGTAGTTTTATTTGAAACCAACATTATGCCTCTAGTTTGATGGCCTAGTGGTTTCCATCAGCAATCAAAAAGTTAGACTGCACGCGCAGCAGAATTCAGAAAAAAAAACAATATCTACAAACATGAGATGCTGTAAGTCATCTATACAAGTCAGAAAACTTACCGTGTCGAAATGCTTTCCTCGTCAGTCGTCTACTTCTGATACAAAGCTTGCAATAGAGCGATCACTGTCTGCTGCTTGCGCCTTGAATACCCCTGCGTCTTAGGCAGTTTTTTACAGTTTTAGTGATCTGAGATGGCCCTTCCATTGCACCAGTTCCATAATCTCCATCAGGGAATCTCCTAGTTTCTGGTGGAATGAGGAAAATCCCAATATCATCCAATTCCATGCAATTGCGTTCAGAGAAAGGGTTTTCCCACATCCTGGGATTCATGTCTGGTGCCACAAAGAGCGGTTTACTATAGTCCCATGACCGGACTAAACAAGTCAGCAAATTATCACATAATCCCCCAGTAATCTACACCCAGGCATAAACAAGAGCAAAATTAGCAATGAATCAATTGACTATTTATGATAAGAAATGTTCTGTCCCAACTTGCAATCAAACCCATGATAAAAGTTTATAGGTTCAACTCAAGAAAGATTTAGTAAAGCTTGATTATTTCTATGATCTAATAAGTCTGCTATAATAGCGAGCGTACACAGTACTTACAATTCATTTAACTGTGAAAATAGCTACTGAAAGCAAACTTATTGATAACAATCAACCGAAAAATATTCTAGTATATAGAAATTGTAGCCTAATTTTAACACAATGAAGGGAGTGCGCATATAACACATTTACCTTGGCTAGTGTGTTCGCTGACAATGGTGCAATAACCATAACATCAGCCCAACTTCGAAGCTCAAGGTGCAGCACTTCGTCACCTAGTCTCGTCCAAGTGGACCATTCATCCTCATCAGTATAAAGATCGACATCATTGGGAAGTGATGCTCTGTCTATGAAATGCAGTGCTGCCCTAGTGGCAACTGCCTTTACTAGTGCCCATTCAGAAAAATAATGGCAGAGCTCGGCAAATTCTACCGCTGCCATAGTTCCACAGGCAGCAAGCAGTACCCGAGACATAATGGCTTGAGATAGTTCCCGTTATGCAATTGAAGGTCGAATCCCTACTAAACACATACAACAATATAAATAAATCAACACTTATTAGATGCAGAAAAAGAAGAAAAAGATACTAGAAAATATGCATAGACAATACCAAATGTACCTACAGTAAGTAACTTAAAAATATAGAAGAGACCTGCCCAAACAAGTAGTTTACTTGTTGCAGTATAGTGCATCTGAAGAGAAGAAATGATACAACAAACATGCCACACGACAGTATTCCAAGTTCTCCAACCAAAAAAAAAGGAAAATAAAAGAATAAGATGCTAAGCAATACATGGTCGGGTCCTTCATTTTCTCTCTCTAATTATGTGCTAAGCATAAAAGATTGGCTTCTGAAAATGAAATAAAGCAAGAAGAACACGAGCAACTTGGTTTTAGAAGCTCTTCATCTTCACCTTCAAGTCGAGACAGATCTAGTTCAATAATTTTCAACAAACAAATCTAGTTCAATAATTTTCAACAAACAGCACTCATATCACTGCTCAAACAATGGAATTTCAGATAGAGTGAATTATAAAATTTACTCACAGTTTGAAGTTTATTATTTCTATTAGATAAAATGATGTCTCTCCCAAGCAATCAGTACAAATTTCAGAACGATAGTTTTCACGAGGTAATATTAAGATTTTGTGTTAATATTTCAAAGTATTTAATTATTATGATTGGTAAAATTGTACAACTAAAACGATCACACAATACATTCTTAACCACTAGTAAGACAATCCATTCTAACACATTCATTTAGGCCATATAAATCCTACAGTCTGATTCAATTAAGAGACCTACCTAATCGACTTGTAAAATTCCTGGAGATGTAGGCATATCAAGAGAATAAAAGATAGAATGAGCAAGGTGCATGACAATGCTTCAAATTCTCCAAAAAAATGAAAAACGGGAAAATAAAAATGCTATTTTTTATATTCCAAGCAATGATATCTAATCGTCTGTTGTTAGATCATATGATGAAAAAAAAAATGTTATGCACTATAAGGTTCTTCATTTTCTTTCTCTCAAATTCTGTGCTAAGCGTAAACAGAATTAACTTCCAAAAAAGCAAAATTAAAGCACAAAGCACAAAGCAACTTGGTTCTAGAAACTCTTTACTTTTCAAATTGAGAATTTCACAACCAACTCTTAGGTGGCTGCTAGGACTTATACTGACGAAGTTTATGATATAGTGATCAACAAATTGAAAAATAATCAATTAGTTAATTGAAGTTTGCCATTTTTTCTTCAATTAAACGTAGAATTTCAGAATAATAACTTCTAAAAGGAGAGTTTAAAATTACGGATTCATTTCTAATTCTAGATGTGTGATGATGATAATTGATAAAAATATACAACTGAACTATCATAATATTCCATTCTCAAATCTCAAGCAACAATAAGATCAATTCTAATACAGTCACTCATTTCTAACAGAAAATTTTCAGTCCTGCACTTGAGCTAATTCACCCAATTATATGTGATTTCATCAAGCCGATCGCACATGATAACATTGAAGAAAACCAGACAGTAATATATGAAACCAACCGCTTCTCCGAAAAATAGAAAAAAAAAAAACAGTAAATAAGAAAAAATCAGAGGAACTGAATTCACATTAGCATCAAAAAATCTAATAAAAGAACAACTCCTCAAAATTATACTCTAACCAACTGAACAATAAAAAATTTGTTATTATGAAAGAAATTTGGGGAAAATGCAAGCAGATAAGGCTACTTCACGAATCATAGTAAACAAAATCCACTACAGAAACACAAAATTTGCCTTAGCATAGAGACATTTAACAAAAAAAAATTGCAGCGAAACAGCAGAACAAATCATTTTCGGCGAACTGAACCAAAAAAATTAGGGAAATTACACTTCAACACCGACAAAAATTTTCTGAAAATAGAAGAAATAAGGCTATTTTTGCCAGTGATATTAAAATAATTGCAATGTAAAACTAATAGAAAACAAAGCGAGAGAGAGAGAGAGAGAGCTAACCGGAGTGGTATCAGAGTATCATGAGACTGCAACATGAGAGGAGAATGGCGATGGACTGGAACTGATTTATATAGGATTTGAAAAGAGAGGGAAATTCATCACATTTAATTCAGCCAAAAAAAGGCAAAACAAAATTAATAAAAAAAGGATTTGAAAACTGATTCTGTTGGCGGGTGGTTCCAGTACTGTGTACTCGTCCAAGCTGGCTTCGGCGACACGGTTTCGATACTGAGTAGCGCTTTTAAACGTCGCTGTTGCTTTCAGCCCTAATTTGATTGGCTAATTCATTACCCACCCTCCTCCTCTAACGCCGCCGTTTCATGCTTCTTTCATTTAATCCGGTTCGTTTTGAATATAACCAAAATAATTAGAGAAACATAAGAAATATAATTTTATTTAATTGAATTGCTGGTGGAAGACTCGAAAAACCAACAAAAGGAATTGAATATAAGATTGATAATTTCATGTTTGAGTCGAAAAGTAGTAAGTTATCAAGTTTCGGATATTTCTTAACATCCAACTTGACCCAATCCATCATAAAGTGGCTGAAGTTGCGCTGTTTGTGTTGATGGATGCATATGAACTTTAAAAAGATATGCTCTCATGAAATTAAGAACATAGTATATTTTAGAGGGCATGCTTAGTTCACATTATTCTATGATTATGGTTACTTAAAAAATTAACTATAAAATAATTAATTTAAAACGAGTAGAACAGTTTTAACAGTTTGTAATCAGCATCAAAACCAATTTTGAACATATTAATGTCAAACAAAATGATGAAAATGTTAGATATGCTATAAAATCAGTTCTCCTTCAAGACTCCAATTCCCCTGTCTCATAGCAATATAGCACAGGAGTGAGAGGTAGTTATACCGCAAAACGTTTAAAATCAAGCAAAATTGAGGCTGAGGCTGTGTAAAATATTCACATCAAAAAAGTAGTAGTGATGAAAAAGAGAATGCCAGAAAATACCCCCAGTATGCCAAGTAGAATGCCTATTTTCATACCTTCCTACAAAAAACCATTACAACATTGAGATGACCACAGTTTCTACAGTTCACTCAATGCTGTTCAAGATCTCTACAAACAAAGAATTTGTACAATGCGGTAATGCTTATGCTTGTTTTCTTTCCCTGGGTAGAAGCTTGCTATAGAGCAATCACTGAATATGGAGGCCACTCGATCATGGATTCCATCCTACATGGGTTCTTACAGTTGAGTA
This sequence comes from Paulownia fortunei, assembly GCA_019321725.1. Lineage (NCBI taxonomy): Eukaryota > Viridiplantae > Streptophyta > Magnoliopsida > Lamiales > Paulowniaceae > Paulownia > Paulownia fortunei. The sequence continues at coordinate 6,800,645 of CM033109.1, read as the reverse complement.
GATAACAGAGATCTCGGGCATTATACCATTTCCATAATTTCTGCTGGCTTTACTGTTCGGCAGTGGTGGGATAAAGGACATTCCAAGATCATCATCAATTACCTTGAGATGGCGTAGTGTAAAAGGGTTTCTCCAAAAATGTTTATTCATGGATAGAGCCACAAAGATTGGCTTGCTATGGTCCCATGCCCGCACAATGGAAGTGAGCAAGTTATCACTCAATCCCCCAGCAATCTACGTTAAGACAGTAAGAAACATGAAAACATGAGTCGATCAAAGACTTTCTAACTGGCTGCTGTAACACTACTTACGCACCAGTCAGTCTCATGACAATGCCAATAAAAATATCTTGCCATGGACGTAATTTTTATGGTCAAAGTGTGCTAAAATATGTAAACGCACACATTCCTTACGATGTGGTAATTTACTTGTGAAAATAGCTAGTAAAGGCAATTTTATTGAGAGCACTCACCCACAAAATCTACCATATGATCACTTCAGTCTAAGCATCCAACATCTAAGACAATATAAGAATGCAATGTTACCAAGTCAATTTAGAGGAACAAATGCCATAAAATTTAAATACCTTGCCAAGTGTGTTTGCTGACAAAGGAGCAATGACCATAATATCAGCCCATCTACGAAGCTCAATATGTAGCACAGAGTCACCTACTTTCTTCCAGTTTGACCAGTCATCCTCATCAGTATAAAGAGGGACACTGTAGGGAAATGATGCTAAGTCTATGAAATGCAGTGCTGCCCTAGTGGCAACTGCCTTTACTTCTGCAAAATCACAAAATTGACGGCAAAGAAGCGAGAATTTCAACGCAGTTACACTTCCACTGGCAGCAAGCAGAATCCTAGGTTTTCTTGAATCATTTTTAACTCGAACTTGAGCTCTATCAGCAATTGCAGGTTCTGGATGAGCCATAACCTATTCAATGCACACAACAAAAATGAGGATGAACCCAAGCAACTGAAGCATATAATAGAACATAAGAAAAATGAAAATCACAATGAGCACAAAATTTTACCTACAGAAAATGGCTTACAAAACTACTACAGACCTGCCCCAAATAATTTCTCTACTTGCCACAGATGTCGTGCATCTGAGGAGAAGAGAAGATAGAACATGCATCGCACAGGAACCAAAAACAAAAACAAAAGAAAAAAAAATCTCTATTTTCTTGTTTCAGGTGACGACTTCAATAGACTGTGCAGAAAGATGTCAAGCGGAAAACGTTAAGATGATGAGAATTAACACTCAAAATCGAAGTAAAACATGATGCACCACAAGGAAAGTGGTTTTATAAGTTCTTTAACTTTCCTTTCTAATTGAAATAGATCTAGTTGGTAATTTACATAAACAGCTCTGAGGCAACTGCTAGGAACTTTCTTAACAATTGTGTTTTTTTTTTTTTTTGAAATACTAATCATCAAAATTACACTTAGTCCAACTAATTTCACTGAAATTAGACACTGTTGGTTTCGATAAATAATGTTCCCAAACAATCAGCACAAATTTCAGAATTATAAGTTTTATAAGATAGTATCAAAATCTAAGGTCCATTTCACTTTAACTTAGTAGATTATTGAATATAACATTGATCACAAGTTACAATACTAATCATCAAAATAACACTTATTCCAACTAATTTCACTGAAGTTAGACACTGTTGGTTTCAATAAATGATGTCTCTCCTAAACAATCAGCAAAAATTTCAGATCATAAGTTTTATAAGATAGTTTCAAAATCTAAGGTTCATCTCACTTTTCATTTAGTAGATTGTTGAATATAACATTGATCACAAGCTACAGTCGTAAGTGAAAATAAGGCGACAATTATAACACATTCAGCTAATTCCAACAGAATAATATTTAGTCCTTAGATTTGGTTCATCCAACACAAATTTAATGTGATTTAACGACCGATCACACAACATAGCTAATTCGCCAACAAGAAATACAAAACTGTAGAGGAGCGCAGATTACTGTGAAATCAGCCGCATCTATGAAAAATGAAGAAATCAATTAAATAAATCATTAAAGAGTAAAAAAAAATTATCAGTTGCAGAAAACGAAATTCAATCAAGCACCGAACAACATCAGTGCAGAAAAATCAAATTCATTTAAACATGGAAAACTTTAACTCAGAAAAGTGAACAAAAAATCAACAAGGAAACTGCAGATAATCAATCATATTACGCCAACGGAAACAAAAAAATTACACAAATTACACACACAACACAAATAAATCTGGTGATAATTCAAACAATTACGCCATCATACCAACAAACCTAGGGATATCGCGAAACTGAGAGCATATCGTAGACATTTAAACCACAAAAAAGCCTCTTCTGCATGCGCGCGTGTGATTAGAGGAAATGAACATACCTTGAGACGATCTGAACCGAAAGTGTAGAGAGAGAAAGGAGTAATACTAGAGAGTTTCGGTGTTAATGGTGCTCAGGCGTGGTGGACAGAGAAAGAATATGAAAAAGGCGCCAAAAAAATTTTTGAATGCCCAGAGGCAAATGACAAGTGCAACTGTTAGCCATGTGAAAATTGATATATAGTGTTCTAGTAACACTTGCATTTAAATAAATAAAAAGAAAAGAAAAATTAATCAGTTGCTTTGAATTTACACATCACCTCACTTTTAAAAACAAAGAATGATATGTTTATTCACCGAAAACATCCGCAAAAATAATTTTTTTTTCATAATTTTTTTTTCCTCATCTTTATATATCTTCCAATCAATACATCAATTCATATATTTATATCCCAATTATAATAAGGATAAATAATATATATATATATATATTCATATCTTACATTAAATATATATTTTTAATTATTACTTTAATTTGGTAACAACATAAAATATTATAAAAAATATAATATGACACCGTTAACGAGACAAAACTCTATATGAGGAAGACATTTATAATATAAAATATCAATCCAAAATTAGTTCATTCAAATGCAATTTTCACCAAAAATACTATATCACTATTTCCCATCAACTCATCCAAATATATTTTCATTCTCCACTTATTTTTCAATTACACTCTCAAATACATTTCTCCAAAATATTTCTAAACACTCACAATGACACCAAACACAACGTCGAGTTTTTGAACAATAATTTTTCATAATAGTGAAGTTTATTCATGTTGATTAGGGAATATACTCTAGCATTAAAATAATGAATATATTCTAAATGATTTAGAAAGGCTATAAAAACATAGCAAACACATAATATCACTCTTTTTTTTCTGGGCCCCTTACCTTTACCCGTCTAATATTCCGTCTCAAGTTGGAGCATGAAGGTTGAAAATTTCCAATTTAACTCATAATAATGCAAAATTGATTTTTTTTTCTACGGATTTAGAGCAAATATTAGCAAATCAATTTTGGATAAGATGGAATGATGGATTAATCAGCAACAATTTTTTTTTTTTACAATTTTTATTGTGTGAAAACTCATAATGAAAATTATGATTAGCATCAATATACAAAGTAGCACGATTGTCTTAAATAAGAGAGTCTAAAATCCTTAACAATGAATGCAGTCGAATCATCTCAGTGACCTCATAATAATTGTTCGTGTAAATTTATCCGGCTTTAGATCATCGAGTTGGATCTTATGTATTGCAAATTTATTATTTTATTTTATACCTACACTTAAATATATATATATATATATATATATATAATTCATACTTCAAATGCATTTGTGATAAGTATAATAAAGGAGGAAGTGGTTAGATTTCATTATATACCACTATCTACTCTTTCTAATAGAGATCCAATGTTTTTATCTACTTTTGGAAGAGTTTACCTAAATCATTGGAAACACATAAGGTCAATAAAGTAAATTTTTTGCCTTTGGTGGAATTTTTAGTTTATTGGAATAAGATTGAAGAAAATAAACTTTTAAACTCAGATATGGTTCAAGAAATGATGACACAAATTCATCAATATATGTAAACTGTCCAGAATTGACAAAAGAGTTATACAAATCAAATAAAAAGAATGTTGGAATTTACACAGTAGGGGATCAAGTATTTTTGAAGTTAGATCCAATAAAAGAAATTATGCACTGTTGTATCACTACAATGCTCACATCTAATTTTGGCTTGGTTTCAAATCTCCATTTGCAAAATTGGATTTTTTTTATCTTTAAAAAGGATTATGCAGTTGTAGACTTTAAAACACTCAACGTATTTTACAGTTATTTTATGGTCACTCATGATATTTATTTAACAAGTTGAGTATAATGGGAAGGTGTAAGTAATTGAAGGTATACAGGGCACTAAAAATGGGAATATGTGAACGATAAATTTATCATAATTAAGTAAAAAAATTCTTTAAAAAAAATAAAAAAAAAATGATGTATGCTTTAAAAATATGGTATCAACCAATGCACGGAATTATTAAGTTTCATTATTCTGTATGTTTTCATTTTCGAATCGGTGAATAAATCGATCTTATTGATAATCAACGATTCAATTGATCGAAACGATCCAACCGTCGATTTGATCGATTTAATGAAACTGACTATATTTTTTTATTATATTATATAAATTAGTAACACAATGAACTAATTATTATGTACAAAATTTCAGAAGTAAAAAAAATAAAAAATTAATAAAAAATATATTTAACAGAACCAAATAACCATATATATATATAATATTTTTAATTTTTTTAAAAAATACAAAAAAAATCAAAATTAATTTTAACCGATCAACCTATTTTTTGATTTTTTGCAGCTAATTTGATGGGGCCGACCAATATAGATTTTTATCAAATTAATTGATTCGATTCAATTATAAAAATATTAATTAATTAAAAAAAAATTAGATATACAAAGATAATGATGTCAGTTGATACAAATGCTGGAGAGGGCTTTCAAGTGTTTCGTCTTCAAGCATTTAAAACCCCAGCAAACACATACTTTAAATCATTACTCATGAATCTATATCCGTCCCCGTGTCTCCAAATAAATTATTTTTTAACTTTTTTATTGATTAAATTGGCTTCTCTTGGAGAATATTTGCACATCCACTGAGAGAATTAAACTCAAATATGTAAAATATTGATATTTCACTCATCCCCAAATAAATGCTCTCTATGCTACAACATTAAACTTATTAATGGTATAATTTTCTGTCTTACTTATTACATTAAGTACTATACAATTTTGACATTATAAAATCTTTTCATAGTACGTTCTGGATATTGTTAAAATACTTTTTTTAAAAAAAAATAGGTAAATTATTCAATATTCTAGTCAAGAAAATAGTTAGGTTTTATGGTAAATTACAAAATTGATATAATTAAACAGAAAAAGTCAAATGAAAAAGAAAAAATATTATGAGTATATGTCAAGAAATTTGGGTTGCTAGTAGCATTTACAAGTAATCAAAAGCAGTTGAGTTCCATGAATTGAAATTAAGGTGTGTTGGTGTCAATCAGCATCAATAAGCCATTGACATTTTTGGTACATGTGACCTACAAACAATATTTATGTATGTGCCTACTTTGTAGCTTTCCCTACAAAGAGAGAACATAAGTACTTTATTTTTTCTTTTTCTAGTGTGCTCAATAAATGAGATGAAATCTCTTGTCTCTAAATTATGATGGTCGTGTAAAAATTGAATATATCGCAATTTTACATACCTCCAACTAAGCTAGTAACTATATCGAGTAAAATCAAGGGAGAAAAAAAAGAAAAAAAAAAAGTGTGACAATTTACTGAAAATAAATTGGCTAAATATAATTAAATTACTATGACTGAAACTTAACATTTCACAATATTTTTTTTTTTTTTTTGTAAATATGCTAAAAGGTTACTGTTATAGTAATTGCCTTGGACAACCTTAATACTTATAATCGATAGTGCTAATATTTTTAAAATCGGATCGAATCGATCGGTTCAATCGGTCCAACTGAAAATCAAAGGTCGGTCTAATTTGTTAGGTCAAAAAATCGTTTAACCGGTTAAAATTAGTCAACAATCGGTCAAAACCGACTAAAATCGATTTAACCATTCTACTCAAATTGTTCATAAAAATTTAAAGCCATTCTAATCGATCTTCATCCCATAAATCAAATTGACGATGTTTTCAATAAGAAATTCCTCGTAAAAGTCTCTCATAATATCAATAAGAAGACATGCCGATACATATTTTCATCATATATATGAGTTAACTTGTGTTTGAGTCTCATTAATGTAGATTAATAGTCTATTTGTAAAATAGTTTCTTTAATTAGTATTGATATTTTGATGTTATGACGGGTGTAATTTTTTTTATATTTAATGAATTTAAAATTTTAATATAATCATTAATATATTTTGTATCGTTTCAAAAAAAATATATATAAAAAAAAGTTGATTTCCACCACTTTAATTGGGATCTTTACAATTTTTTTTGTATCTTCCTCCTATGAGTGGAATGGGGGGCCCGAGCGGAGCCGGACGTGAGCGACCGAGGTGGGGTAGGGTGGTTTTGCAAGTACTAATCAATGTTACTTTAATTAATTTGAAATAACTATTTTGAATCCCCTCCCTCATTTGAAATTAGAAAATTTAATGCTACCACAATCCAACTAAATTAGGTTTGTGAAATAACAATATGATAAGATGAAATATTGGCATTCTGGGATCATTTACTTTCTTGGAACGAAAAATAATTGGTGAAAAATATAATTTACTTTCTGAATTGAAACGAGAAATAATTGATAAAAAATATAATAAAATGTGAGATTGAAATTATATTTTTAATAGCTCATATGCACTTTGTTTGATTCTCGTGTGCATATTGTATTTTTGACTAATTTATCTTTACAAAAATAATATATTATTTAAATTTATGAGTATTATGATCTAATCACATTTAAAATATTTTAAATGGGGAGTGTATGATTCACCTCATAGATGTGATGACTTATCGAACCAAAACAATAATTTGAACCATGATCATTATCCAACCATGGTCATCATCTTAAAAAAAAGTAAACGTTCTAAGTATATTAAACATTTTAGTAAATGCAACCCTAGTTACTTAAATAAGGGATGAAAAAAATTTGACATTTATATTATGAATATTTGTAAAAGCTGACAAAAAAATTGAAAAAAAAAATATAGAAACGGTTAATATATGGATTCGTAGATATACGAATAACATACGAAAGTAAAAGTATTATTTGAAAGCAAAAATACAACTTATTTTGCCAATATTTTTATATGAATTATATTTATATTTATTTTTAAATTATGTAAAATTACTTTATAAGTATTTTATATTATCTAATTTATAATTATGACATAACATAACAATAACTGCTTATTAAAAATAGTATATTCATAAATTATCAGAGTTTTTTTATTTAATTTTTTGTTTATTATTATAAATAACTTTTGAATATTTGTATTATATTTAGATATTATAAGTATTTATTAAATAAAATATTATTTATCAAGTATTATATGAGTAAATACAATATATATACTAAATGTTTTACTTAAAAAATACGAAATATTATGTGACGGTTTAAAATATATAAAAAATAAAAAAAATATTATACGAACATTATAAATTTTAAGTAACAAAGTATACAACTCATCATATGAAGTACTAGGCAACAAATATTCCATAATTACATACAATCTCATTTATATAGTACCAAATAAAGAGCAAACCCCGTGGTTCTACAATGTACGTTTTTTACATAGAGCTAGTCCATTAAATGCTACACCAATCATATCCATCTCACCTTACATTCACACCAAACATTCCATTTAGACAAAATCACTCCATCTAAGAATCTCACACCAAAATTACTACTACTTTATAAAATTAAAATCAATATTATAGATTATCGTTTAGCTCTTTTTATTTAATCTCTTTATTGATTTAAAAAAAATGATCAATTAAATATTTTCAAATGAATTACAATAACTACTTACAAAAAAAAATGTAAAAAAGAAAATAAAGAGTAAACATAATATATATCATTGTTGTAAATTTAAAATTAATTGCACCACCCCCCTCCACATGGATTTTCACCTTCCTCTTTTTTAACCTTTTGTTTTGAATAACCGCCGTCGCATCTTTTTTTAACCTTCACCCATATCTAAATTCTAAGCTCACCCCACGCTCTAATGGAGTTCAGAATCTAGAGACCACGCCCCTGTATTTCTTCATGTAATTAATTCCCTTGTTTTCCGCGTTATATCTCAACCCCACTCCACATCTTATTCTTCTTCTTCTATTATACAACAGATTAATTTATTACTATTTTTTGCTTCAAATGCCTATACTCTCTAGCTAGCTAAGTCACGGCCAGCTGGAGAGAGAGAGAGATTGGATGATGAAAAACTGAGAAATTGGCTTCCATTTCCAGCTCCACATTTTGGATCCAAGATTTGTTGTGGGTTTTGTTTTTTCAGAGTGATAATCTTACTTTTGAAGAATTCGAAAAATGAGGGTTTTGGGGGAGTCGTGGTGTTTCTGCAATGGTGGCGGCAAGTCGGAGAGAATTAAGGCCGCCATTTTCTCCGGCAAAGGTCCGGCTATGGCCAGAATCAACGGCGGGGGCACCGGCTTCTTGATCCACCGGAATCTGCTTCTCACCTCCCACGCTAATCTCCCATCCGTCGCTGCTGTTGAAGCCGTCGAGATCCGACTCCACAATGGGCTATCCGCTAGCCTTTTTCCTCACAGGTCAGCTTTTAAAACGATATGTGCATTCTGAATATACTTGAAATGCTTAGTTTCTCTTTATGTATATGTATGGAGCGATAATCATATTTTTTTTGTTAGATTTTGTAAAATGTGGATAGGTGACTGGATAATTTGATGGACAGTGGTTAAATGTTGGAGCGGTTGAACAAACAAGCTTAATTTTCGTGAATTTTCTGTTGGTTTTTGATTGATTTTGGATCTGATAGAGACCAGATTTCCAGTCTTTATCTGAAGAGTCTTTGCTAGAGATACCCTTGTTCTTAAAAAGATATTAAGGATTTGAATTTGTCGAAATGACAATGATAAACACTTCTAATTACTACTATCATTTTGATCAATCACATTTCATTTGGTTTTGTCTTTAACTTTTATTTGATTGACTACCATCTATACTTTGGAGTGTAATGATAGCATTGTATGGTAAGATGTCATCTAACTACTGTAAACTAGATGATTGCCCTATGCCTCTCATTAAATGTTTCGTTGATTACGTTCTAGTGATTTATGATTGGTTTATGATCCGGCTGTGTTGTTTCAATAAAGAAGAGCTATTAATAATGGTAATAACAATTTATAGTGGGTTCTCTGCATCTTTGCTTGTTATCATTTGTGTAACATATCGTGCTACCAAACAGATGAATTATTGCTGCATGATATTTTCTCTACTATTGAATCAGGAGGCTGGATGTCAATTTAAAATGCCAAAAGAAGCTTATGAGGGAAACATTTTGTAACCATATTATTTCCCACATTGAAGATAATTTGCTTTAGTTATGAAGTCTGGCCTGTCCCCGGCCTTATTGTTTCTTTTTTTTTTCTTTTTGGTAAAGGTTTCCATTGGGTGTTGCTGCTATGACTTTTTTTTATTTGTTAGTGTTCAAAAAAGTGATTGAGCTTTCTCATCCGTGTGTTCATTAACGATGACTGATCCAACTTTTCACAAACAGCAGAAAATGAAATAATGGCTGCTTCCTAATTGCCTTTAGCCCATAATGCTGTTTTTGTGGCATGATTAGCACTTCCAATTCAGGAATTATTAGTAATTAGTCCAAGTTTTTAATCTTTTTCCTTCAGAAAATATGCATCTTGTTATAGATGGATTTACACTTTTAAATTTAGTAATCATTATTAATTAGTATAAATTATTAACCTTCCACCTTGTGCTTTAGTAGCCAATCATCAACAATTGATTTATACAGTTCCTTTATGGCAACAATCACCATTGGAAAATATCGAATTGCAATTTATATTTGTATACTGCTTGCACTCTAATTAATATCTTTGTTTGCATTTCTAATTGTATGACTTCTGAATTAATGATAACATTCCAAATGTTGTCATATGCTGAACGTATAACAAATATGAGGATTAAAAATAACACAAGGGCTTGACATTGATTTGTCTCAGTTTCTTTCAGTCGTTGGTTAAGAAAAAGATGAAATGCTTATTTGAAGATTTGAAAATACGTGACAGGATATACAACCAAAATTTATTTTATGACCACTGAACCTATAGATATTTGTAAACAAAGAAGTAGCTCTCCATATAGCATGATTTGTCCGTGCCTAGCTTCCCTGGTTTCTTGATATTGATTAGATTTGTCTCAAGAGAGAGAGAGGGAAAAAAAAAGCAAAAAATAAAAAATAAAAAAAATGAGGAGTGCATGCAAGCCCCAATAATCGATGCTTTTTCTAATATCTTCTATTTGATTCAGGTTCTTTATTACAAGCTCTGTTCTTGATCTGACAATGGTGGGCCTTGATGCTTTGGATGGAGAGTCAAATGCACCCGTGCAGCAACCTCACTACTTGAAAACTTGTTCAAAACCAAATCTGGAGCTGGGAAGTATAGTTTATCTTTTAGGGTACACTGAGAAACAGGAGTTGACAGTGGGTGAAGGAAAGGTAGTAATAGCTACTGACAATCTGATAAAGTTGTCTACTGATGGAGTAACTTGGAGCCCCGGTTCTGCTGGTTTTGATGTTCATGGCAATCTTGCATTCATGGTTTGTGATCCTATGAAGCTTGCAACATCTCCAAATACCAAATCCTCTTCAACTTCATCATCTTCGACATCATCGTGGAAGAAAGACTTGCCAATGCAATTTGGTATCCCTATCCCTATTATCCGTCATTGGCTAAACCAGCATTGGGAGGGGAACCTTGATGAACTCAACAAACCTAAATTACCTTTGATAAGGTTGATGTCCTCTGGTCAGAAAAGTGAGCATTCTTGTGCATCATTCACAATGCGGCAAGTTTTTAAATTGACCGAAGGTGAAAATGAGGGGACACCAACATCATCAAACATAATATCTAGACCAATAGAGCAGCCTGGACCAAGTTCGGCCGCTGTCTGCACTTTAGAAGATGAGACATTGACTGGTGATCCACAAGGTGTGACACATGTGCCGGGAATTCCAACTCCGGAGATTTATGAGTCCCCAATGTTGACTTCAGTCCCAGCTAGGAAGAAGGATATTACTCAAATTCAGCTATTGGATATCAATTTTCCACCAAGGATTGCTAAAGCTGCATTATCACCAAAACAATCAAGAAAAATGCTGCCCAGCTGTGATCAAAATTATGTCAAGGATTTCTTGTTGCAACAACCGCCTTGTGGCAGAGAACAATGCCCCATGCCAGATGCTGAATCAACAGGATCTGTGAATGGAGCCCAGAGCGAGGTTAAATCAAGTTCTTCCCCTGTGGAGATTTCGGAGCTGCCACATGAATACAGCAGCGAAGGAGAAACTACCATGTACTCTGCCGAAACAGCTGAAAGCCGGAATTTTCCAAGTCCTAGAGAGGGCAAGTTTCATCAGGTTGGAAGGAGCCAGAGTTGTGTAAACTATAGCAGATGGGGGCCAGGGCAGAAAAACCCAGTTGCCCGTGGGGCAATGCTGGAAAAGCACCGGAACTTTATGCAAGGGAGGAAGGTGTATTCACAAGGTGCAACTTCTCAGAGGAGTAATGACTACTACAGCCCAACAGTTTCTTCAATCATGAAAAAGCGGAACAACTTGGAGCAACAAAACAGGCCACGGCAAAGTTCAGTCCATACATCTCCAAGGTGGATGTTTTAACAATGAGCCATTGATGGAAGTTAACTTCTTAATATCTATTCTATATGTGGACTGCGCATACGGCTGGTTTTTTGGCCTATACCTGTAATTAATTAATTGTTACAACAAAAACAAACAATGTAAAACACCCTTTTTTTTCTTTTAAATTCTTGATTGGGGTGCAAAGAAATTTGTCTTTTCATTAGCAAACTGTCAAACTGTTGTCTGTAAGCTTACAAGTTACACCTTTTGCATCACATAGTTTGTGATGGTAGGTGGCTGACGATTTTCAATGCTTCTGTTAATTCAAACAGCCCAAGTCTGAGACAATACAGAAGTGAAATGATGGATAAGCGAACCAATTTAGCATCTTTTGTGATAATTCTTATGGTATACTTGCTTTAAAGATATCAAGGATTATTTTTAAAGATCATGGGACTTCAGTTTTAGGACAGTTACAAGGGTAGGATTTACTTGTCCAATATACATAGAACACGGGTGGTTGTGGTTGTCTCTACATCGTAGAACTTAAGATTTTGGGTGGTTATGATTGTCCTTATGTCTTAGAACTTGGAACTTCCTAAGAATTATCACAAAGATCAATGATATTCCAACTCGTATTTTATTTTATCAATACATACCACGTGTATATTGATTATGTCATTAATATATATGTGATGTATAATAATAAATATAATATAATAATGAAATAAAATATAATATGAAATATTATTTTATAATGGATTGGAGAATTACATAGATACGAATGTGTGATGAAATTTGAAGTACTTAGACTTGTACACACTTGTTGAATCTGTTCATGCAACAAATTATAGACTTGAAAAACTACAATTATACCACAAATTAACTTAATCATCCATTGAGAATCTTTTTTCTAATTGGGCTGCTTCAGATAAGTAATCCAAACTAAGTGAGCTTTTCTTGTTGATTGGTTGGGCTTTCTATTCAGGCTATGACCCACAGACCCAATGAATTCTGTGGGTTCTCATTTACTTCTAAAGGATCCCAAAGAATGTAGCCCACAATAAATAAATAAAAAAAAAAAAAAAACGAGAGTTGATAATGGCACTCCAAAATACACTACATGCAATACAATGTCCAGTATTTTAGAAAAACTATGAATAGTAATAATTCTTGGAGCGCGAATATCAATTCTCTAAAGAAACTGCAACGGTGTGTTTAGAAAAGTTGAAAGAACTTGATGTTGATAAATATAAATTTAATAGTCGCAATTAGCATTATTTGGAAGCTTTTTTTTTTATCTGTTTTAAATTAAATATACTCCTTAAATGATCACAATTTTTGGATTTTTTATGGAGACGTTGAACCTAAAAATTTATGATTTAAATGACTAAATTCTGTTAGCCGCTCTTTAAAACTTTCCCATTATCAAACATTTTTGGGATGTTCATGAATAATAGTTTATTTATTGAAATAAAAATTCATTTTCCTAAAACCTTTTGGGGTATGTCTACTGTTGACTTTGGCATTTGTGTGTAAAAATTATGAAGATACCTAAAGGTTTCATTTTTTTAGTGATTTTATGTTAAATTTTATTTTAATTCAAATGAATATGTCTTTAAAATTCCAAATGCGTAAAGACTCACAACGTTCTGGTATATGTTTCTTTCAATTCCAAACAATTTGATTAAGGCATTGAAAACTTTGTTGGTCAAAAGATTTAAAAACTTCAGGATTTGGGTTGTCATACTTAAATTTTTTTTTACTTACTTGTAAGAATTTGTTGTGAAAAAAGTTACTTTCTCCATAAGGTGAATTATAAAGGCATATAAATGGCAAAAAAATCTAGTGATCTTCTCTTTTCTTTCAAATAAAAATTGTCCCCTTTGATGGAAATTGATCTTGAAAATTTAAATTTCTCCCTTGAAATCACATAACAGGTCATACTTGCTGAAATTGTCACCCAATCGAAGCCCTCCAATCTTGAATTAAATTCCAAAGTCCGAAGTTTATCATATGGAACTAGAAAGTGCAACAAATGTCTATTGTATGAATATAATAGTAATAATTATAATAAGTTAATCACGTGTTGAATAATATATCCTAACACGTGAAGTCAATTTGATCCTATCAGAAGATCAACGGTCAATTTATCGATTTATTGTTTGATTGAATCAATATCCACATAAAAAAACACGAATTTTATTCCAAACGGGACAATTTTCGTCTTTCTATAATTATCCCACATTATATATAAGTAGCCCAATGTGAAGCCCTCATTCCTGCAATTTTTTTATTTATTTATTTTTTAGGGTGAAAAGGATGATTCTTTTTAAGGCCATAAATTGGGTCTCACCTCCAACACCAACTCCTTTGCCTTTTTTTGCTTTTTCCTCTTTTTCCTTTTCATCCAATTTTTTAATGATATCCATGGCCAAAAATTTGCACCCAAAAGATCTACAGTATTCTATCGACATTTCCTCAATAAGACAGAAAACCCGAAAAAAAAGGATAAAAAAGTAGTCCACAACATTATATCAAACTTATATATAAAATTCATGAATTTTGATGTATGTACTTCAAATACTATTATATCCACAAATCACTATTTCTTATTTTTATTAACCCAAAATTTGTCCCTATTTATATTAATTATTTGTCAAAATAATGAGTTCTTGATCAAAATCTCTTTTCACTTGTCTAAGGTTTCAAGTTTTCATCTACTTATAATTCAAATTTAAGATGTTTTTGCAGTCTGAATTGGAATCACTTTTCAATTATTTGTAGATAATAATTAACATTTTGCAGAAGTTAAAATAAATTTTGTAGTTTCTTTTTTTTTTCCAAAAAAAATTGGTCGATTACATTGTCAATCTTTTATGTTTTTGGCTTATTGCAATTTCGTATAATAAATCTTTCAAAATCACTTTTATTTGAATCTATTTTTTCTAACAACTTCTCCAAAAGCTATGTCCAAAGTTTCCAAGACCAAAGTATCTAATAGATTATTTGAGGATGAGGAAGCTTTTGTGGCATTGATAAAAAAATGCAGAAACTTTTTTGGAAAAAGACTACCTAAGGGATCTTTTCTTTATTCACTGTGCCTCGAGACAAAATCTTAAAATATAGAAAAATGTTGCCAAGATATGTTTTCGAGAGAATAAAATGTTGAAAAGTAACAAGATGCGAATCCAACATTTTTTCAGAAAAAAGAAAAAAAAAGGTGATATTGTGGGGTACTTAATTGATGCTACTTTAATTCATACATAATCCAGTAATAACAATGAAAAATAGAGAATAGAAGGTTATTTTAGTAGCATTTGAGCCACCTTTGTTTAAATTTTATCGAATAATAAACATAAATATCTTTAAGTGAATCATTAGTTTTATTGCACGGATACAAATACAACAACAAGGACATAATAATCTTAAAAAATATAAAATATAATATATTTACAACTAAAGCTATAATAATTTAACATAAGGAATATTTGCAGTGTAAGAAAAAAACACAAGTAAAAAGTATGATATTTGGTTTATAAAGTACTAAATTGCATCTTCAAAATGCAACTTAATGTTAAAATATAAAATCGCGTAGTTAAATTAACTATACTTCATGATATAAATTAGTTAATAATCAAGTCTATAACGTTTGCACATATTTTATGTTTTCTGCTTAAAATAATTTTTATTTAGACATTAGGACACAACTGAAAAATATATATATTGTCGAACATATGTGTTTATTAGTTATTTTAATCAATATTCCAATTACTTTTTGGAGTGTCAAATATATATCACAAAGTACTTGCAAACAACACAAAGTAACCAAATATCAAATACAATAACTTCATTTAGAAGTGTCCTTGCACCACCTTATATTATGTCATTCTTGAATAAATTATTAGTCCTATATTTAAGATAACGTAATTTATTAAAATTTTAAAAATTTATCCAATCAAAAAGTTTAAGTATAGAGTTTGGACTTTAGCTTGGATCACAACAAAAAGCGTTGGACCCATTAAACTCATTTTAAAATTTTAAAAAATATATTTTTTTACTTTGGATCTCAACAAGGAGTGATGGACCCGTTAAACTCATTTTAAAATTTTAAAAAATATTTTTTTTAAAAGATGGGATGAATTTAAAAATAAAAAATTAAAATTCACGTTTAGACTCGTTTATAATTTAAAAAACATATCTCCAAATAAGATAAATTTAAATTTGAATCGATCCTGTTAACATCCCTAATGATTAATGATGTATGTTGCAAGCAGCGGTGGGAATAATTGCAATTGGAACTTGATGACCTTACCAATCAAACTAGTATGAAAAATTAAGGAACTCCATATTACTGAATATGTACTACGGTCAATCAAGATGAAGTCAATTTTGTTGTACAAGCATCCAAAAAATTATATATTAATTGCATTATTATACTTTTAATTATTATAATTATTAGTATTGTTGTTGTTGTTTTTATATTTTTATTTGTAAATTTTAGTTTAGTGTTGCTATATATTTATTTGTTTAGTTATGGAGAGGTGACTAGCGTAACAATTATTTGTAATTATAGAGAGTCTCGTCATTGTCATTATCAAATGTAAGAATTGCATTATAGCTATTGTTGAAAGACAAATTCTCCACTAAAATACTAGTTAAATTGAAATATTTTATTATATCAATATGAATGAAAATTTCAACTTGAAATAAACCTTTGAAAACTAGTTTGAGTTTTGATTATTGAACATAATAAATTAAATTTGAACTTTTTTTTCTTCGTTTGATGAGATTTGAAACGCAACTTAAATTTAATTTTATTAGTTAATTAAAAAATGATGAAGTATGTGCAAAAATACCGAATTGCTTAAATTCGATTCGTATGCAGTTAAATGAAATGAAAGCAAATTCAAATTCAAACACTTTAATTATAATTATTTAAACTCACTTAAACAAAAATTAAACCCAATTCAAATGACACCTATTTAATTCGAATTTATTTATTTACATCGTTATATTTAATTAGTAATTAATTTTGTCGTTTTATTGAGAAACAATCTCAAGAATATAGAATATATTGTTGAATCAATGAATAAGTGTCGGAGGGCATCCCACCAAAGGACATTATGGCCCAATTACTCTTTTGGTCAAAGTTAAGATTTTGGTGGGTATATGACTTTAATAATAATAATAATAATAAAAAAAATAACAATAATAATTTCTTTTTTTTTCTTTTTTCTTCTTTTGTGGGGTGGTGGGTGGGTGCGTGGGTGGGTGGGTGGGGATAGAAGCCTCTCAGCCTCTCACCAAATTCAAAATATATATTGCTTTCCTGAAAAGGCTGTGGAATCTGCTAACTTTGTTGTAATTAACGTTGATTTATATGACTATGATTGCCCAAACAATATTTCAATGTACATGTCTTTCCAATGTGTATTAAGGTAGGGGCCGCCTTCTAGGTGTGGTCGAGGCGGGGCGGGACGGGACGGGACGGATTCTCACATTCTAATGCATTTCCCTTTCATCCATCAAAAACTTGTCCTACAATATGGTTATTTTAGGGTAAAAATTAATTTTTTATTGTTACTTTTTAATATCACATATTGTAATTTTTGTGATTTATTTATACATGTAAACCAAAAATAAAAAATAAAAAATAAAACTGAAACATTTATCAATCCGCAAATAAATGTGACGTTGTAGACAAGGCCGAATTAGTGAGATCACTTGATATTATATTGAATAAATCATTGCCATAAAGAAAGTAACCAATTTATGTCACAAATGATTAAAAAGAAAAGTAAAAATTAAAAAAAAATTGAATTATGGGCCAGTTGCTAGAACTCAAGAAAGCACTTCTATAAACTTCAAATTATTATTATTTTTTAATTAAAGTTGGATCATAGCAATTTTCATAATATTCCGGAAACATTTTCGAATTTATTAGTATGTTATGAATTGTCTTCTGTGATCATTTTCTTGTCCAACGTTAAATTATAATTATTAAAAACAGACATTATGATATTTGTATTTAAGATATTAGTTGCTTAATTTTCGTTTATAATCCATAATTTAAGATATTTAAGACATTATGATATTTGGACTTGAAATTTTAGTGAGTAGAAAGTAAAGAAAAAATAAAAAATAAAAATATAATATACAAAGTTATATAATTTAAAACGAAAAACATCCTTCTAGCGAACAATTTCTTACTAAAATTCAAAAATCTAAATACACAGTAAATAAAATAATTCAACGAAAACAAATCTACAAACCAAGTCCTTATCAAAATCAACTTCATGCTTCACAAATGTAAACCCCTTCTACACTAATAAAAAGGAAAAACTATATTCCAGTACTTACAACATCAAGAATTTATTACTTCACATTTTTCGAACAAAAGATAATTAACTCATAATAAATGAGATGCTACTATTATTACATAAGATGATAAATTGGTAATACAAAATCGACTACATATATCATTTCTAAAAAAACTACGCAGAAAAAATGATCCTCAAACAGAGATTGAGACAAGTTTTGGAACAATGTGTCTTGAAAACTTCTTGCATTTATTGATATATATATATATATATATATATATATATATTGATGTGGCTAGTTTAAGAATGAAGTCGGCAATCACTCTTTATTGTAGTAGCGAGGTGTCCTCCGGCTCTGTGTGGACCAACTCTTATTTGTAGAGTATTTAATAGAATAATGAATTTTTATTTGTAATACGAATAAATTTTTAATGACATCCGTTAAAAATGATTTTATAACAATAGAGAAGTTAGAAACATAAATTAAAGTATTAAAATATGTAATGAATTTCACTTCCTTAAAAATGAATTTATAGAAGTATTTACAGATACTTAAATAAAAATTATATTTTCCACGCATTGATCATACCTCTTTCTTTTATGCTTCAACTACCTTTTTTAAAATACTAAACTCATATTATTAGTGATCATTCATATATATATATATATATATATATCACATAATACACACACTATATGTATTCCTCGTTGGTATGTGTGTTATACTAATGAAGCTTTAATGACAATAGCACAAAGCAGAAGCATTTTCGGATGCAAAGATCTAAATATGCTTGTTAACATAATTAATTTCTCTTGATAAGTGTGATCTTTGGTCCTTGCATTATCATATTTTACTTGTACATTTGTTGCGGAGTCGCGGGGATTCAAACTAATATTATATTTTTATATTTTAAATTAAAAGCGTAATGCGCACTAATTACGTTTTGTTATCACTAATACATAGTTTAGTGTTATGGTTTGTCGGCCACAGAGTACCTAGGAAGAGACAAAATGGCTTCTCATTGAATAGTTTGCCTAGTAATATATATGATCACCATATTATTACACTATTATTTATTAGTCCTTCTTTTATTATTTTTTTTTATAATATTTTAAAATAAAATTTTATTTTCTAAAAATGATTTTTTTTTCAAAGAAAACCTCTGACTTAAAAATAATGGCACAATATTATTAACGTTCAATTACTATTTTTAAAGATAACAGTATAAAAAATACTCGAAGCTTTTAACTTTTTAACTCTTATTTAAAATTTTTCAATTGAATTATAAGGGATAAGTAATTTTTGGACAGAGGAAGTATAATATTACTTGGTCTATCTCAAATTACATATAGAACATTTTGTGACTTTTGATATTGACATTTATAAATATTATATTATTGATTATTTACTTATAAAATATTATATCACATAAAATAATGGTTGCTTCTCCACTACTACTTTAAATGCAAAATTAAAAAATATAAAAAAATATTTTCTCTTTTTAATTCTTATTTAAAATTTTATATCAATCCAAAACATGTCAGTTAATATTGGGGGTGGGGTGGGGATAGGGGGGATTGTTAATCAATTCAATAGTTTATTGAACACTAACAATTTAAGAAACTCAATTTGGATGTGATAATAATAAAAATTCTCTATGAATAATAAATACTACGTTTATCTCAAATTTATTATTTCTAACATTTTTTTCTATTTTGAACGTGCTATAATAAGATTTAATTTCTTTTCCCAAAAATACCATCTGTTCGTTCAAAAATAATAATATAACACAATTAATTCTTAACTGTTATTTTGAAAACAAATTTTATAGAAATTATTATCATCTTATATGTTGTATTGAATTAAATGGGAATTATAATATTAGAACAACAATTTTTTTTTTTAAAAAAGAATAATAATATATTGCTTGTGAATTTATGCATGGTGGGGTATGGCAAATTCATCGTCGGCATAAAAGCGTACAACGACGGTAAAAAAGCAAAAGTTGAGGTGAGAAAAAGAGGCATTGAAAATTCTCCAGTTCCCCAAAAATGATGAGTCAAAGACCACATAAATGTCTGTCGTACGAATCATAGCTTCCAACGTTTCATATCAAAAAAACTATTGAATTACTACTATGATATTTGTTTTTCTTCAGCAACTCAAAGTGTCGGTGCCAAACACAGTACACACACGATTATATATAATATAGCCTTTCTTTATTGTTAGTAAGTCGCTGTCCTCCTTATTCCGACGTTGACTCCTATAAACATACTCTCTCTCTCTCTCTCTCTCTCTGCAACAAAAAAATTTATCTCGGTTTTTTAAAAAATATTCAAAATTAATATTCTATTTTTTAAAATAATAATATTAACGTTGCATGTTTGTTGATAAAAGTTGGGTTGACTACTTTCTCTCGCAATGAAACTTTTTTTCTGTTGCAGCCACTCCAATTCCATAGTATCTGCGTTCTGTGTTCGTCCATACCGAGTATATATGATGACCGTTGTTTGTTTTCACCCACATAACTTACTAGCGTAAATATTAAAACGCCTTGCTCGTGGCTCATCAAGGTGCTCCTCATTCGTGCTTCACCCGAATAGGGTTACTCCTTAAGTAAAAATAACTTACATTAAAATAAATTAGAGATGGGTATTTATAATTATCCTTAAAAGGACTATGATTATATATAATTAAGTATATGCAGCTCTTACGCCATTAGGGTTTATTGTCTCATTGGACTATTATGAGTGATTGAATACATGTATCTTTTACGCTTTTATAATTTATTGCCTCGTAAATTTGGACTTATCTGATTTGAGTTATTTTTTTTATATATTGAACTTCACATAAGTAGTAGAGTTTGAATTAATTGATGCTAGTCAGAAATATATTTCCAAACGCTATTTTTTAATTTAAAAATAATAATATTAATCATTAATTCTCTATTTTTATTTTGAGGTCAATGGTTTGAGAATATACAATTTTTTTATTTTTTTCAATTCTCACTAAAATTGTAATAGTAGTCTTTTTTTTATTTACTTATTTTCAAGTAAATTGAGGACCAGGAAGTAATGATAAAGTTGATCACTAATAATTATATGCGTACTTATAGTTTGATAATAAAGGTATTGGTTCAATGTGTTGTCATTATGTTAGTCGTGCAGCAAAATCTATATGATGTGGAATAATTAATCAGCTTATTTTTTCCTCTTGTTCTTTAACTAATATATTAAATAATTAAGTAAAATAATTAATGTTCCAATGTTAAAGTAAATTTATTTTTATAATTAATTCCGACAACAAATTTATAGGCAAAAATCATTGTTCATAAGGATCTAATGTTATGTCTTATTATAAAAGCAAATTTATAATCAATCCCGACAATAAACTTATAGTGCGGGCAAATTTCATTTTAATTTATACTATTTTAAATAAGTATAAAGTTGTTAAAATATTTTTGTATATCTAACCCCACTAATTTGAAAGAAAATTAGTTTTAGAATATATTTATATTTATACTTTTTTATCTAGCCTCTTCAAAAAGTAGTACCGTGTACAGGAAAAAACCCTTGTTTTCTATGCCAAACCTTATTTTCCATGTTCAGCACAAGTCTAATTCGTGTTCTTGTTTTCATATCTAAGGAGTGTCTAGAGTTACGTGGAGCCATTTATTGATGTGCTCATACATCATGCATTTGGACAAAAAAATTAATGTGGCCTGGATTTGTTTGAAAACTCAACTTTAACTTAAATTGATAATTAGAATTACAAACAAATCAATTCGATTTGACACTCGATTCGAGATTCATCATTAAAAATTGTTTGAGTTTAATTTATTTAATATAATAAGTCAAATTTAAACATATTTTTTTGTCTAATAAAATTTAAAATTTGCCTCGAACTCGATTTGACTACTAAAAAATGATAAAACATATGTAAAAAATCAAACTACTTAATTTCAATTCGTATTCAATTCGATTAAAACTCATTTAAGTTCATTTGGATAAACAATCAAACTATATTCAAATATAATTTTTTAAGTTCGATAAAATTTCAAACAAGTTTGAATAGTAATGTGTTCGGCTAAAGTCTACTCATTTACACTGCTATTGATAATATTTACTATTTTTTTGAGTTAAGTTGAATAAAACACGAATCGATTATTCAAATTTATTAGCATCTACATTTTAATTTTATTTTCCATGTGAAAGGAATTGTTGTAGTAAATTTAGAATTTAGATTTCTAAATTTAGTAAGTAAATATTCCTAATTTTGAGGAATCAATTGCCTTTTCCACATATCATACCAAACATAAAAAAAATTGACTTAAAAATAACTAAATTCTTCGCTCGGATGATGACGTCCCCAAATTAATAAATAGATTTTTGGAACTTATAAAATGTAATATACTCATTTTGTCCGAGTATAAATCCCATCTTCGTCACAATACAATATCAAATTATCTATTTTTTTATGATTCTTAGAATCAATATTTTGGCAATTTTGTTGTATAAAATTTTAAAATCTTAATATGTGTTAAGATATTTCATACCAACCAAATAATTGCAAAATAATTTATTTTAAGAAAATCAAATTTACTAGTCGTTCATACAAAAGGAGCATTCAAGTTTTGTGGTGTGGAATCCCCATATTGACCTTGGGTGGTGGCACTGGCATGTGGAGGTGAAGTCGTGTAACAAGGACAAAAGGCGCAGAACTGGCAGCTGCCATTGACCTTATTTTCTGCACATTATTGACTCTCCACTACCCATACCCATTGCCGTGCTTTGTTTCAACCAATTTCCCCATTTCCCGTCATCATTAAATAAATAAACTACACATATATGTATATATACAAATTTCCTCTGTCTCAAAATTATTTATTCTGTTATATATAAAATAAAGTCAAATTATTATATCTTTGAATTGAATTATCATATTTTTTTTTATTTTACAATTTTTGGATTTCAAATGTGTGATATATTATTTGATATTATTCAATAGAAACCAAAATAGTCAGGACTTTTTGGACGGACGTAACAATGTAAACAAGAATATGGGATTATTATTTTAGGAATAGGTTTTTTAAGGAACTTTATATTAGGATGGCAAGGAAGTAGGTTTGTTAAAATTTGATATATCAAATTTTTTTCAAATTTAAGATCTGTTTCATTTTCAATTCAACAGATTCGGGTTAAATTCATTTTATATTTTTTTAAAAAAAAATATTTTTTAAAAATAACATTATTAATTTTTACACACACACATATATATATATTATAATAAAAAATAATAATTTAAATAGAGCGGATTCGAATTTGAACCCCACCCCATTATCATTCCTAACTTTATAGTAGATAACGTAACAAGCAAATACTCAAATCATATTCAAACTTATAGAGCTGTTTGTTTTCATCCTCAAAAAAAATCTTTTCAATTTTTATTATATAAAATTTAAAGATTTTTATCCATTTTAATAAAAAAATATCCCTTGTTTTTATTTTCAAAAACCATCATAAATATCCCTTATTTTCATTGTAATAAAAAACATCTCTAAAAATTAGTCAATATAGAAATAACTCAAATCCAAATATCTTTTAATTTTTACATGAAAACATGATATAAATATTTTCAGCCCTAAAACAATTTAAACATGAAAATAAACTGAAAAGGAAACCAAACGGGCTCATAATCTTCAATGGAAGGACTCATATCAAGTATTTTCATAATAAAATCGATGGTCAAATCGATTTTATTGTATGTCAGTAGTTCAATTGATTAGATCGATTCAATCGTTAATCCGACTAACTTAATGAAAATTAACTATATCTTTTTTTACAATGTAATAAATTAATTATTATGTACTCTATTTAAAGATAAAAAAAAAAAATAATTAAAAAACACATCTAATAAAGTCCAAAATTCAAATAACTATATACATATAACTAAATATTAATTTTTTTTTTTAAATATACAAAACAATTTCAACCTACGTTACAATTTTTTAAACTAAATTGAATCCGACCTACTATTTATTTCCAATCAAACAGATTGAACCGATTTGATTTGAAAACATTGGTCACATCCTAAATCAAAATCTGCTATGGAAAGTAGGGATTCTTATTTCAAGTCGCGTGCCCATCCACAATCTGCATACCAAATAATCACCTGAGAAAAGTTATAAAGGTAGGGAAAGGTTCCTATAATAGCAATAACCAATGGCTTCAATAAGTCGTAAAAAAAAGCTGCATATTCGATCAACCAACTTATTCACCACTTTCACTCCAATGAGCTATACATACAAAAAATACGTACGGCTGGGCTATACAATAATACTTCAGTATAAGTCTATAAGCGCTTTTCATTTTCACACAACTTGTGTACTGATTATTGCTAAGCTATAATCTAATGGACCACATACAATTGCAAAAAAAAATAAAATAAAAAAATAAAAATTGTAGCCATGGACCAAGGACATTAATGCGATTTTCATAGATTATGGGAGGTTTTTGTACTTTCCAATTGCATTATAATAAAGTAAAGGAAAAGGTGAATAAGTTTGATAGCAAACTTACTAAATATTTGATTTTAGTCGTATAATTAATTTTTTATTATAATATTAATCATACTGTCAATTGAAATATGTCATCCACGTTATCGTTACATTCAAAATTTTAGAAGAATATATGGTATGTGACTTAGCTTTACTCTAAAACCTATTTTTTTTTTTTTTCATTTTTTCTAATATGAAGCACTAACTGAAAATTCTGGCTTTATTTCTCCAAAAGATCTCTCATTTTTTATTGAGGTAGAGGGGCGATGAATTGGCATTATAACATAGCCATGTTGAATGAGAATTCATACTATCCTAAAATTTTGTAAAGATCATATTAGAATAGGGGTGTTCATAATTCGATGAATTAATCGAACTAAATTAAAATTAAAACTTCAATATGTATTGAAATTAAATCAAAAAATTTAGTTCGGTATTCGAATTTATTTTTTATGAAATTTCGATATTCAATTCGGTTTCGATTTTTTATTTTAGGTCACCAAATCATACCGAATACTGAATTATAATTTTTATATATTTTATTTTTATTTACATATTTTGTATATATTATTTAATTTATTCTATTTTTATTTTATTACTTGCCAAAAATAAAAATAATATAAAAATATAATTATAATTTTAATATTTATTTTTTATAAAAATTTGATTACCTTAATACCAAAAAAAAATTAATAATTATCGAATCAAAATAATTAATTTATTTGGTATTCAGACATATTGGCATATTGAAATTTCGGATACAATAATATTGAAACAACACTCCTATGTTTGGCCTAGGTTGAATGGGATCGAAAAGGGAGAAATGCAGGGGTAGAGACATATTTGGCAATAAGAAAATAGTTCAACTTTCCCAAAACACTAACATAAAGTCCAACATTGCAAAATATCATATCATCCATGTATTATATCAATACTCCTTTGAGTATCCAAACAATACATTGATCACCTTTACATATATAAACAAAAAGGTCATAGTGTTTTTTAGATTTTTTTTTTTTTTATGAGCTAAGAAAATGCATAGACAGAAACATAAAGGCTTTGTTTAGTTTTATTTTCAAAAAGTTGCATTTTTCTCTCCGAAAATAAAATTGTATTTGTCACTTATATTTTTTTTAAAATACTATTTTCATTCTTTAAAAGTATCAATTATCTATTATAATATTTAAATAATCTAATATTCTATTATACCCCTTCAATTATAATAAAATAATATTAACAAAATATTTACAGTAAATAATATTCTCCAAAATAAATCAAATTATTTCTTTTCAACAAAACATCCATATACATTATCATTCTTCAATCACAATATCAAAATTAATTATTCCAAATTAATTTTTTTAAAACAATAAAAAATAACTCCAAACAAAACCTACTTTTTTTTCCAACGTCCAATTCTGAGAAGGGAGAGGTCCACGAAGTTCTCGAAATAATAATGAGTGTTTGTATAATTATGCCAAACTTAAGGGTCGTGAGTGTAATATGCTAAAATTTAAATTACCAGTGGATACTTTAATATTTACATAGTGAGACGAGGAGCCAGCATTATGAGCCCCCCAACCAGCAGAGTCTTAGCTGGATGCATTCATGCAGAACATTAGTCCATTCTCATCATTACAACACTAATCCTTATTATTTACAATAATACAACCATACTTTCTAATCTAGTCTTCTCACTCTACTGTTTTTCCTTTTTCTTTTTTTCTCACCTTTTTCAAACTATCTTCTTCACTGCATTTTTTTCTCCTCCCCTTCCTCCACCTCCTCTCCCCATGTAGTTTAAGATCTCTCTCTTGCTTTCACACACACAGAGAGTCACACAGTGAGTGTGTGAAATGTGAATAGAGTCCCCCCACCCCCCAACACTCACACATCATTCACACCTAAATCTTGCATTTACTCTCTCAATCTCTCTCTCTCACAGTGTGAGCTACCTCACACCAACAATGCCCACCTCCTTTTCCTCCACCACCATCCTCCTCCTCGTCTTCTTATCCTTCATGCACCGCCCCTTATCCTCCACCGCCCTCCACCACCGCCGCATTCTCCACGAACCCTTCTTCCCGCAAGACTCCTTCCCCCATCCCAACCCCCTATCCCCTCCCCCCTACCCACCCCAAATACCCATTTTCTACTTCTACTCCAACAACACCCCGTTCTTCCCATCTTACTCCTCTCCTCCGCCGCCTCCGGCCCCCGCCTCCCTTGCTTCCTTCCCCGCCAACATATCATCCCTCAACGTCCCCCACTCCTCCAAATCCAAATCCGCGTCCGCCAAGCTCATCGGAGGCGCC
The DNA here is from genome assembly GCA_019321725.1 of Paulownia fortunei. Classification (NCBI taxonomy): domain Eukaryota; kingdom Viridiplantae; phylum Streptophyta; class Magnoliopsida; order Lamiales; family Paulowniaceae; genus Paulownia; species Paulownia fortunei. Next base: position 6,773,647 of record CM033109.1, on the reverse strand, counting down.
GTCGCTGCTGTCATCGCCGCCGTCGCCATCGTCTCCCTCGCCGTCTTCCTCCACCTCCACAAGCGCAACAGAACCCAAAGATCATCGTCCTTCAACCACTCCAAAAGCCAAAGATCCGATAGCAACAGCACCACCACTACATTTCACCGAGCTCCAGATAACCACCACGTTCCAAAGCTTCAGCGACCTTCACAGACTAGCTCAGAGTTCTTGTACCTGGGCACTTTGGTAAATTCACATGCCGCTGGTGGTGGCATTGCCTATAATGGAAGCAGTAGCACGGCGAATGATAGTAATACTTCTAATTCCCGGAAAATGGACTCGCCGGAGCTCCGCCCATTGCCGCCGTTGAACGCCCAACAGAGTTTCCGCCGGAATTATCGAAATAATGCTGATGTGGCGTCGAGTAAAGATGATGAAGATGAAGAGTTTTACTCACCCAAAGGCTCGTTAAACGGCAGGGAGAGTTCTATTGGCACTGGATCAGCTTCTAGAAGGGCTTTTGCTGCCATAGAAGTGGAGAATTTTAATGGGTCTACCTCCAATTCTTCCTCCACTTACTCTTCTTCGCCTTCCGGATCGGGTTCGGGGTCTCCGGTGAGGTCCGTTTCGCTTAGTCTTTCCCCAGCAAATAGTTTGAGCCCGAAAAGTTCGATTCCCAAGTCGCCTGACTTAATCGAGATTCACACTATTGCGCCGTTGCATCGGCAAATGCCGTCCTCCCCTCCGCCTCGAGGTTCAATGTGTAAAGAATCTGCATCTCCATCGCCACCAAGTTCATCATCGCCGGATAGATACTCTACGAGAAGCGAAGAATCCTCGCCAAGGATTTCGAATGTCTCGGATCAGAATATGGAATCTCCGGTGAGAATTAGCAGCCCCGTACAGCATAACGCCAGTGTTATTCCAACACCGCCTCCGCCTCCGCCTCGAAATCTCCCTGTTTCTTCACCATTGACATCACCGCCACCGCCTGTTTCTGTTCCCTCTCCATCACCAGTTTCTGTTCCACCGCTGCCTCCACCGCCTCCACTGCCACCAAGTAAAGTATGGGAGAGTCCTCGAACTCCAACCCCGCCTGGCAAAAAGCCCGTTCTTGAGCCGCCCGCTCTTGCTACGCACTTAAGATCGATTACTGTTGAAAATCAAACATTGATTTCTCCAATTGAGTTGCACTCAAATGATTCAGAAATTGCTGAGAAGTATGGGGATAAAGTATCTCCAATTAACGAAATGGAGCACTTAGGTGAACATGTGGAGCGGAATGAGGAGATTACTCCTAAACCAAAATTGAAGCCACTGCATTGGGATAAAGTAAGGGCGAGCTCTGATCGTGAGATGGTGTGGGATCAACTCAAATGTAGCTCTTTTAAGTATGGTTCCCTACTTATTATGGATATGGTCTTCTTTGCGAGTAATTTGTGTTTCCATTTTGTTAGTTTAGTTGAGTTAATATGCCTGTTTTGGTTGAATTATATGCAGATTGAATGAGGAGATGATGGAGACATTGTTTGTTGCGAATACTTCGAAACCAACTCCAAAGGAAGCAACTAGGTGGCAGGTTCTTCCCTTGCCCGGCCAAGACAATGGTAATCGGGTTCTTGACCCCAAGAAGGCACAGAATATTGCAATTCTGTTGAGGGCACTCAACGTCACTGTAGAGGAAGTTTGCGAGGGCCTCTTGGAAGGTATATTATAACCATCTTTTACGTTTCTGTGATTTCAAGATTATGTGGAACCTTTTTAAATAGTCAGCTGATTGTACAAGGGATTATATACCATGATAGCCTAAGCACATGATGTGTTTGTGTTGGTTGTAGCTATCTTATCGCCGAGTTCAATATCGTCCAACATATAAAAATTAAATATGATTATGTATAGGCATATTCGTACCTGCCAAGAGCCACAAATTGTTGAAACATTGCTCTATCAAGATATACATTTCTACATGACACTAAGGGCTATATCTTTGCTCTCTTTTTCTCCCTCCTGTTGTTTCTCTGAGTTTTTCTTCACCTCTCATGCGCTGTGATTTGAAGTTTGTTGTCTTTCAGTGGCCTGAATTCTTGTAACTTTCCTATCTTCTTTGTTTTTTCAATCTGAATAATGACTTGGAAAAGGCATTCCATCACATTGCAAATGCTGTAGTAAGTAACATCCTTTGAGAGCAGCATACTTCTTGGATGGCCAAGGGAACAAGAAAAATTGCACTCAAAATATGCATATTCAGTTTCTCTAGACAGCTTTAATTTGAGTAGTCTGCAACAAACCCTTCTTATATTCACTCTTATACCAAGATCCTTTCAAGAAATTGGCTCGTCGAAATCAGGACAACAGGGGAACAATGCATCAGAAATGTTGTAATTATATTTCACTTCCCTCTGCGCCTTTTTTGATGATCCACTAAGCATGTGCCATAACTCATTTTATTCTTGAAATCAGGCAATACAGATACTCTTGGTACTGATCTTCTTGAGAGTTTATTGAAGATGGCACCAACGAAGGAAGAAGAGCGAAAGCTAAAAGAATATAAAGATGTTTCTCCAACCAAGCTTGGGGCTGCTGAAAGATTTTTGAAGGCAGTTCTTGATATTCCTTGTGCCTTCAAAAGAGTAGATGCCATGCTATATGTATCCAATTTTGAATCTGAGGTTGACTACCTCAAAAAGTCATTTGCAACACTGGAGGTACTATTTCAACAATGTATCAGCTTTTTAGATGCATTCTAGAAATATTTATCGATTTGAGGCCAGAAACTTGAATTGTAAGTGGTAATGGGATTGGAGAAGCTTGACATTAATATTGGAGGAGATATCATTACCAACTATAACTACTCTCACCATAAGGATATCTATGTTTCTGTGTTTATATGGATAGAGTCCTGCCAATATGAAGATATTATGTCTCCATTCACTTCATACACAGTGTCAGAAAAATGCACTTTGCTCTCAGGGCTTAAAAACTTTCTTTACAACTGAGAATGAATCAACGAATTCAGTATTTACGTTGTTAAGATGTGTTTCTGTTAAATAATGGCTAAGTTGTGTGTTCTTAAGATCTAGATTGCTTGTATCTACTTTAGTGTTAATACCAAAGTTACACCAATTTGGTTTTCAACTTTATCTACTTCATAAACTAGAAACGAAATGAAATTTCACAATATTATGCTATTTATACTTGTAGAAATTTTGTTTATACTTTATGTATTGTTTGGCGATGCCAATGTAGAAGTTTTTGATGTTACAGGCAGCTTGTGAAGAATTAAGGACCAGCAGGATGTTCCTCAAACTTCTAGAAGCAGTATTGAAGACTGGAAACCGCATGAATGTGGGAACAAATAGGGGTGACGCACATGCCTTCAAACTTGACACTCTCCTCAAGCTTGTTGATGTCAAGGGAGCTGATGGGAAAACAACGCTTCTACATTTTGTTGTTCAGGAGATAATTAGAAGTGAAGGTGCTCGTCTTTCTGGTGGGAGCACAACTGAGAACTCTGCCATAAATGATGATGCCAAATGCAGAAAGCTGGGCCTCCAAGTTGTTTCGAGTCTAAGTTCGGAGCTATCAAATGTAAAGAAAGCTGCTGCTATGGATGCGGAAGTGCTTAGCAGCGATGTCTCCAAGCTTTCGAAAGGAATTGGGAATATAGGAGAGGTTGTAAGATTAAATGAAGCAGTGTCTTTGGAGGAAAGCGGCAGCCATAAGTTTTCTGACTCTATGCACAGCTTCATGAAAAAGGCTGAGGAGGAAATTATTAGGATCCAAGCCCAAGAAAGTGTTGCTCTGTCTCTGGTGAAGGAAATAACTGAATATTTCCACGGAAACTCAGCGAAGGAAGAAGCTCATCCTTTCAGAATCTTCATGGTGGTCAGAGACTTTTTAACAATTTTAGATCGGGTCTGCAAGGAAGTTGGGATCATAAATGAACGAACCTTGGTCAGTTCTGCCCACAAATTTCCAGTACCAGTTAACCCAATGCTACAGCAAGTTTCTGGGGGATTTCCCAATAGACAACAATACACTTCCTCTGACGAGGAGCATTAATAGTTTAGCTCTCACATCAGGTGGCGCTGTCTTAGGTTTCTGGCCATGAAATATGTGATTTATGATGTGGCCAACAGGAGCTGCCTAGGATGGTGCCTGCCAACTTTTTAGGTATAAGCATTTTCATTTTAACATTTTGTATTTATTATATAGATGAATGTAAAAGATTTTGAAACCTTCAGGTCTTATAGATATATACGAAGAAAAATCTTATGAAGCAATATGGCCTCAACCACAGGGTGGTATTATTTTCTGTATTTCTCCTGTAAAGCATTTTGGTTTCAGAAATCTTGCTGTAAATAAGCATGATTTGAGGTTTACTAATTCTCAACCCGGCTATTATTTTTAATTTTTGTGATCGTCTGTAACGATGCTCTCCACTCTACCTCTTATGTGATTTCTATTACTTATCTAGTTTGGTTGAAATGTATCCATTTACATTTGTTTGGAAAATAACCTCTTGGGGTTTTACTTACCAATCTTGGAGTCTGTAGAATTAGTTGTATTATGGGCCAAGAGTAATGTGAAATATGATTACTTTTATGAATATTTATGTTTATGGAATTATATCCTCTTGTAGGCTATTCTGGGTGGGAGTTTTCTAAGGCTCAAAGAGGTAGCTGTGAGATTTCCAACAATAGATCAGTTATCTTTGTGTTACCTGTCATTTATCTGGAGAAATAAGAACCTTCAGCTATAGTATTCAAATTGAATAAAATGGACTAGCAGCTTCCTCAGCATTAAAACATCAGTACAGAAATTGCTGATACTTTTAGATTCCAAATCATAAGCCAGGACCAACAAACAGAATTCATAAGACGTTTCTCATTCAGTTCAGATACAAGAATTTATTAAGATTAGTGTCACGTACTCCTATTCATAGTTTTTCTTCCAATGGTTGAAACACTCAAGGACTAAAACTCCTACAAGGACTATTACAAATAAGAACACTGTACTAACTAAATGTCATATTCTGTCTTTTAACCCAAATGCAGCAAGAATGTCTAGAGTGAAATGTTGTTCATTTGTTCACATGCTCAAACGACTGCAAAGAATCAGCATCCATGCGCTCAATAATTCTGCGTGCTTCCTCCTCGGTTGCTGGAACCACCTTTCTGATCCTATGTCCATTATTCATTGCCTTTGCCTCAGGTCGAACGGTGAAGGTGAAGTAAAACCTATTTGACACCTGCAAGAGAAATAAATACTTGTCTTCCACTTGGCTTCAACTTGGTAAGTGCAAGTAAACTCCAAACTTTATTTAGTTCTCCAGTTTTGCAAGGAAGCCTTTAAATTTCACATGGAATGACTTGTATCAAACATTCAAATTTCTAGAATAAAAAAGGAACACAAACAAATATTTTCTCTGCTTTTCACGAGTATTAAATTTTAGCTTGCAAATTCTCCTTGAGTTGTTCTCTTTAATTGATGAGAGAATCATGTTAGTTCTCATTCAATTGCATTTGAGTAAACAAAGTGCACCTACATTTTTGGACTTGGTATCAGATGTGAGCCCTTGTTAGATATGCTAAAATTGTTTTCGTAAATTATCATTTGAAAAATATTTCAGAGTATCCATGTCGATCCACAATTTGATTAGGGATCAGTAACAGGCACATCTTCTAGAAAAATAGTAATGCAATGCAAACTCAATCAATAAAATTGCTTTTTTACTAAGCAGAAAAGACAAGAAAACAGAAAATAAAAATGTACATTATCATTCATATTAAGCAAATTATGATCGCAAAATTTTAAGGAAAAAAAAAAGAAAAAAAAAAGGCAAAAAGTTCAGTGTTATGTCAAGCCACTTGATAAGTTGCATTCCTTCAACTTTCATAGCTGGCTTGAAGATGCTTAAAATTTTAAAGTGCAAAAGATGTAGGGAAGAAAAATATGGTGTGCCTAGAGGACCATCTATGCAGAGAGAAGGTGTAAGAAACCAGATATTTTAGAGACTAATAATAGCATCTAGGCAGCCAAAAACCAGACTCATTATGGTAGAGAAGGGACAGATTTCGTGTTTGAATGTAACACTCAACTATTACTATAAAGCAGCCATGTAGATGTGAACCCTTTAATTGATTTAATTAAGGTTAAAAATCAATACTACTCTCCATACTAGCGCTATGCAGATTCCCACATCCAACCCTCAAGAAAGTTGGCATTAGAACCCCTTGTTATTTTGATAAAGGTTATCCCTTTAGTGAGTTAAGTCAAGCTTTTTCCAATTGTTGTAGATGCCTATATGTTGCTTGTTCCATTCTAAGGCAGTAACCGAAGGAAGCTATAAAAAGTATCCACAGGCTTTATTCAGAAGAAGATAGATCAGAATCAGTTGTCTGTAATCTAAAAACCTTTCGACTCTCTTATGATCACATATGTCAGAGTTCGAATATATCCAAATATTTGTCTTTTTCCCATGCATGATATATGCATGCAATGATGGTTGGTAAAAAACACTCAGTGACATTTAAGAAAGAGTTATCTATTGTAAGTGAAGCTCATTTGCCAGAGGAGCATACCTCACTAGACCTGAATTCAGGCCTTGTAACATGTGCAACAACTTCTACATGGATTAAAGGCTGATCTGAATTCTCACTTTCTGTATACAATACACATGACTTGAGACGCAAGAAATCTCCAACATCCACCTACATCACCAACACAAAGATTAGCTATATAATGAGTATGAAGTTTGGTTAGAAACAAAACTTGGGAATATTACTATTACTAATATCTTATATGGACAGCTAATTCCAATCTGCAGCATAACAAATACGCAGCATGGGAAAGTGATTAAGAAAGTATGAGAAAATGCACCACAGGGAACTGAAACGAGTTGATGGGTGAACAAATAAGAAATAGATGATAAGAAAGTTGATAGATAAGCTATTTTTCAACTGCTAAGCTTTCCTCCTCAAGAGAAAGGGTCGATCACATGAAGGTCTAACATTTACATACAATTGCAGCTGTTTCTAGTTGGACCAGAAAGTCTATCAGGTAGTGCTACTCTAAAATGTGTCAATGGTATCCATCGATGGAGCTTGGTTGTGGCAAATAAAAATATTCAAATGCAAGCAGTAAACTTTTGTTCTTGCTTTACTAAGGGCCTAAAAATTGAAGTTGACTTATTAAAAATGAAATAGACAAAAAAAAAATGAAGTTCATTAGGAGATACTTACTGGTCTCAGAAAATCAACATGATCAACTTCCAGAAAGGATGGCATCATGCCTGCAAAAGCATAAGCTGTTGAAAAGGCTAATTCAAATGCTCTGTGCATCAGAAATCCTCCAAAGATCCGACCATGAATGTTCCTTTGCTGTGGCTGACAAATTAAGGAGTTCTCAAGACGAGTGTCTCTGAGAAGAATGCTGTTTCTATCTGCCAAGGCTGGCATGTCACAGAAGATCCGTCCCTCAGCCAGTAATGGTTCAAATCTATTCATCTCTCCATTCTCGATCTCCTTTTTGTTGTCTGTAATCTTACTTTTTCTCAGTTTATTTCTTGCTTCTGCTGCTTCATAGAGCAACGTCTCTCGTTCTGTTTCAGGAGTCAGTCGATTCACTGGAGCAGCTTTGCCTGTCTTGTAGTCACGAGCCACAAAAATGAAGTTGGCAGTCAGAGCAACCGAATCAGTAGCTTCAGCTGTATCTGTGGATAGAAAGCTTATTTTAGTTAAATGTGTGTATAGCATTAGCAAAGAAGTCTTTTGATTTATCACATGCTAATTATTAATAACTATCTTGGTAGTAAAAGCTAAAGATTAGGAGACAGGTGCAACAGAGAGATCCCTTATGAAGGTACAATTGCAGAGTCTGCCGCATGAATATCAAGAAGTCAACCTAACATAAAAGAATTTAGGAAACATAAAGATTGATTTCACATCCCTAATGTGGAACCTGATCTTCAACAGTCTTGACAAATAAAGTAGGTACCTGGAAGTTTGAATCATTCAAGTGAGATGGCTTAATTTGTTTAGGACAGGGGAGAAGAGGAAAGATTATGAGGTATTAACATGTTAAATTAACTTGACTCTATACTATGTAACATGCTTTATTGAGAGTGGAAAACAACCTTTTACCCTGTACTAAAACCTAGTTCTATAATTAATTTCCAAATTATGCCTACAACATACATTTGGAAGCTTTTATTCCTACTCCTTTTTTGCGTGAGAGGTTCTAAGTAAGGTTAAACAAGAGCAACAGTAAAAACTTATAGTAACTTCAAGCCATTCTGGTCTAGAGAGACTACCAGTTGCAGGCTGAGTGACGTCAAGCTGAATCTCAATAGAAGACCGGCCAACCCAAGTAACAGCACCAGAAATATGCAGATCAACATCAACACTGATGGGCTTCTTCAGCACCATTTTGTCAACAGAAGCAGTAACCAAATACAGTGGTCTAGTTGTGCTATCATCATCTGAACAGTGCTAATACAAAAGGGAGAAAAAAAGATCATAAAAGAAAAAAAATATAACAACATTTTGATAATTACAAGGATCCTACGAGCTCCCTAAAAGCATTGCAAGTTAGCAACTTATACCAACATAAAGGGCAAGAATATTCAGACAACTCACAACTATTATTTTAGGTATCCCTTACATGTCTCATGAGAACAAAATTAAATCAAAGCAATGGAGCTTGATCCAAAACAAGATAGTACATATGTTTCCGATAACCTATAACCAAAAGATTGTCAGTCAACCGCAAATCAGAACAGTTCTATGTTGTGATCACACCAATCACCAATATGATGATCAGTTTGTCAAAATATTCTGAATCATATTAAGCTAAAAATATACCACCTCCCCAGCAACAGGGCAATTTTTATGTTCCGGAATTTCTTTTCAAACATAGGTAAAAAGGAATGCATTAATTTAAAAGATAATACACACACAAATACAACTATTGAAGACTGACCAAATATAATCTTGAAAATATTGTACCTTGACTGAAATGGTGCCAGCCATAGCATCAAGATCTTCTAGTAACTTCCCAATTCTGACCTCATTCCAAGGATCCCTATACTGCTCTCTCAGTATGTAATCACCAGAGAATTTGTACAGAATAGTCATTCGGCTCTGCGAAGGCGTTTTTGTGAGCAATTCACTCTGTGGAGGTGCATCAAGTGGGGGATCAAGAAGCCTTTCAAAGGTTTTGGACCTCGTTTCCCAAAGGGCATTTGTCACTGGTGAATGGTACATCCCAGGCCACAAACTGAGGGGCTTTCTTGTTGAAGAACTGGAATCACTTTTCTTGGGAGAGCCCTCAAATGGGGAAGTTAAAGTGGAAAAGATGGGAATGGGATTGGAGGGAGAGGAGTTGAATTCCATTGAAACAGAAATTTAAGGCAGTTCTTGAGCTGGGGTTTTCTTGATAGTTGGAAACCCAATTCCAAGGGAAAAGTATATCAATTCTTGATGAGCTTTGGGAGATAATTTGGTGGTTTTTATCTCTATTACAAGGAGAAAAAAAAAAACTTTGGGAGATAAAAATGGGTTCTTTGGGGTAATAAATGAAGATGGTTGGGCAAAATTGAGCTTAATACTGATCCTTGATGGATTTGAGAGAGTAATTATGATTGAGACCCTGATATTTTGGGGGAAAGCTGTAAAAATGGTGGCAAAATTTGCAGCAGAAGATAGAGCTCCTGGCTATTGCGCTTCCTCTAGTTTTGGAAAAAGAAACAGCATTACGTGACTTACAATCATCTGGATTCTCTACATTGTTCTGATATTAATATTTCTCTTTTCTTGTAAAAAAGTCAACCATTTGACACGACTAATACAATGGGCCATTTCGTAAAGGTAGGTGTTAGATTCTATTGGGCCTTCCAATACTTCTATTGGGCTTCCCACGGGGCTGACCCAATTGTCTGAGATTTATTTGGATTTTTTTTCTTTTTCTACTTTGATAGATATTCCATTCCGATTATTTTATTTATTTATTTATTTTAGAATTTGGATATAACATTGCTATACATAGAGTCCAACAGATCTTATGTTAAATTTGTATTGCAGATAATAATAGAATTAGGATTCGATTCAAGAATCCTAATTATGAGACTTAGATGTTATCTAGTTGGGTAACATAAAATTTCCCCAACAATTCCTTCTAGTACACAAATTGGATTCATAAAATGTTCTTTACAGCATCTCCATTTTTTAGGTTAAATGTAAATTAGCTAACGTGATCAATATTTTTTTTATATCTTCTCAAAGTTTTCATTTTCTATTTTATTATTTGTATTTATAGTTGTCCCAAAAAACAAAAAAAGTAAGAAGATCTCATACAAAGAATATAAGAATACAGTTGCTACAGGCTACCTACTAAAAATCTGAGGCAATCTATACTTCTTTATGTAGGAAGACTATTGCAACAATATGCAGACGAGGTGTGCATAAAATTAGAGACAAAGCCACCAAAATCAATCAAATATGAGAGTTTAATTGTACCAAGAAATTTGAATAGTGTCTTGAAATGAGAGATAGATGAAATGAGAGATAGAGGGAGTGAAGTTGACAAGAAGAATTGTTCTTCCTGTATCATTTGTTGGGGGTCCAAGATATATGCGTTGTAGATATCTTGATGTATTAGTATTAGTATAAATATTTAAAAAATCAGATCTATTTATTACAATGACATGCAATTCAAAGTGGAAGAGATACAAGAGAAATTATATGTGGTCAACGAGCTTAAACTCAATCAAATTTGACCTCTAGAGTATTTCAAACAAAATTAAAAAGCTTAAAAAGAAAATATTCGAAAATGCAACTACACATATTCATGTAATTAAATTTAAAAAAAAAAAGGATTGTCACATACTCATATGTTGATAATTTTAAAGTCTAAGTATTAAATTACAACTCCAAATCATTTTGATAGACTTGTCTTTGCTGAATTTTCTGATCAAGATAAGCATCCTAAACTCTATGACTTAGTTACAAAATATATGATGTACGGACTATGTGGAAAGAAGAACTTGAATAATTATTGTATGGTAGATGGAAAGTGCAAATACCATTACTCATGACCATAATGTGAAATGTGAAAGCATAATGCAAGGTAAATGTTGGAAAGAGCGATATTAGGAGTTGCCACCGCAATAATGCTAAAGGGGAAAACAACATATTCGTACTTCAAGTTACCAATAGATGGAAATGAATCAAGTGAGTGCGCGTCCAAGCAAAATGGAGTTATAGAGCTATTGCATAAAACACAACTATTTTTGTGGAATGAAACACTAATGTTGAAACAATGGCCTATCGAGATGTTGATAAGTTATTCAAAGATATAATGGGAAATGACGAAGATTTGGTGAAAAAGTGGTAATTTTTATGGAGGTTTTAGACAAGTATTATCAGTTGTTCATAAAACAACAATCTACCAAATTATTTCTGCAAGTTTGATGAAATCATATTGTGGTTCAAAATGTAAAAAAAGAAAAATTACTTTGTCAAGGAATATAAGGTCAATAAATAATCTAAACTTCAATGAGTTCTTACTTAGAGTTGGAAACAGTGTGGAAACGATAAGGAACCAAATGATAATTAAGGTAATATCAAAATTTAAAAAAAAATGATTATTGAGTATGATAATGAAGAATACTCAATACAATGACTTATGGATATTTTCTCAACCTTAAATAAGAATGACCACTCAACTCAGTATATGACAAGACAAACAATATTAACTGTTAAAAATGAGTACCTTGATAGATTGAATGATAAGTTGATCTTTATATTTATAGGATAATCAATAACTTCTAATAATTTTGATAAAACTATTGATGACTCAAACAACTATTATGAAGAGGATTTTTTGATCTCTTTAACTCCAAATGGTCTGCCTGCTGAAAAAAATTGTCCAATATTTCTTTTTAAGGAATTTCGATTCATCAAATGGGATATGTAGTGGTACAAAAATGGTATGCAGAGAGTTCAAGAATAAGGTAATTTGAAAAAATTATATTTGGGTAATATACTGGTAAATATATGTTTTGATTAGTTTATTTATATTGTGATTTTTAAAATTTTTAATATGTTAATTTATTCTAAAAAGAACATGAGTTCAAATATTATAGGAGGCTGAGTTTGTAAGTATTGACAGAATTTTGTTTTCTCATTGCTCTTAATGAAGAGGCACAACTTATCAATGAAAAATTGATTATCGTAACTCATTTAATTAAAAAGATACAACCCTTACTGAAGGACATAAAAAGGAAAAAATCAGTTGCATCAACCAATCGCGGTCTTCTGAAAACTGCAAGTTAAATTGAAAAATGTGATTGAGTGAAGATTGCAATTGAAACTAAAAACTAGGCATATCATTGATCTTGATAAAAAAGCATACTACAATTTTCCTAGAAGAGGATGAAAAAAAAAATGAATAAGAAAGAAGATTAAGAAAGACGACAACGAGACCCAAATTTTAAGTGATGATGAAGAGACCATTAATAATTTTCAAAAAAAATATGTAAAGAAATTTGTGAAATCAAGTATAAAAAAGACTTCTCCAATCATTAAGATCAAACAAAAGAAAAATTAATATAATCATGAGTTTACACAAAAACTTATTTAGTTATATAATTTATTTTTAAACTTTTATTGAGTTTAATTTTTTGAACATTTAATTTAATTAATTATATCATTCAACATTTAGTGAATTTACATATCCTATTTATCATTGGTACCATTACGCATTTCCATCATCATGCCCATCTCCCACTTTAATGAGTAGTATAGATTTCTATACTCTGCCACAAGCTTTGCAAATGAAGACTTTTCCTCAAGCAACCTGCATCACATGGAATGAAAAGATGAACACCTTTGTAACAAGTTATAACACACACACACACACACACAAAAACAAACAAACTTATATGTCCGAAAAAATTCTTATCTATGGTTTTTGGAGAGAAAGGAATGACTCAAAATATAGAGACTTTCAATTTTCTATGCAAAGAATTAAACATGGTAATCTCATCTCTCCATATCTAAACATTTAGATTGGAAAGATGATCGAATTGCTGCTCAAAGACTTGGTATAAATCGTACATTTGTGCAACACAAGCATGTAATTCATAAAGTATTATGGCTTAAACCTACGCAAGGATGGATAAAGTTGAACACAGATGGGGCCTCTAGGAGTAATCCTGGACATTTGGTTTAGGAGGCTTAATCAGAGATTGGGAAGGTAAGGTTTCCTTTGCTTTTCAAGAGTACATTGGGGTCACAACAAATATAATGGCAGAGCACTTAGTTTGTAAAGCAGGCTTCTTCAGCACATTGGTCATCCATTCATCTTATCACTAGATTACGTGGTCTTCTCAAATATATGTAGTATAAAGTTTCTCATTTCTATAGGGAAGTAACAAGGTGGCGGACAAGTTAGCCAACCTGGCCATAGATGATCAAACCACTAGGATTTTTTTGGCTGATGATATTCCCCGGGCTATTCATGACTTCATTCATGCAGATAGGCTTAATTTTCCTAATTTTAGATTCAAATTGTGAGGGAGTAGTACTCCTAATTTTTCTCCAAAATATTTTTACTCTTTGTAAAACCTCATTTATATTTACAAGTTTAATAAATGGGTTGGGGTGTGCCTAAACCGCCGCTTAGGCGGTTTTGACCAAAAAAAAAATCTTTTTTGGCGGATAGTTCAAATACCTTTTTTAAATTCTTGCAAAATAATAATTAGGGTTGCTGGGTCTAATTGAATAGTCCAAATACCATATTTGGTGTCTTTGAATTGCATGGTTGCTTGTGAGAGAGAAGTTATTTATTTATTTATTTTGATTTAGCTGTTATAGATTTTAGCTACTTTGAATTGGGTTTTAGATTATAAATAATGAGACACCATGAAAGTATAAGGTTGACAAATGGGATTAAAAATTGTATGAGCTGGACATGATTGTTGAATGTTCATTTGAATAAAAATAGTATGCCCATCAGCATGATTTCTCCAACTCCAAGCAATTATTAGTACGATTAAGATAACATAATAAAAAAAGACTTTTTTTTTTTTTTTTATTTTGCAAGACTTTCAATAGTATGAAATATCACGTGTAGTTGTTGAAAATACTTAGGTTGAATAGTTATCCACTTGATAATATTACGTTGGTCGACAACCCTTGAGTAAGAAGGGAACTACTCGTCAAATTCCAAGTTAAGACCAATCTTCGCAATGTTAGAGAAATTGGATGAGATCAGATATAAATATGAAACCTGATTATACTTTTCTTAAAGGATAATGACCCCCTATAACTTTGTTAACGGGTGATAATTTACTTTTAAAATACAATAAGTCGCTCGAAATTTGCGAATAATAATTCGAAAACTTTTTTCAAGAACCTAAAAAAAAAATTTAAATTTATGTGAACATAGGAGATAAGAATTCTGGGTATGAATTTCTGAATTTGGCATTGTGTATTTATTGAGAAAATCACTCCCTTTTCTGAATGCTTTCTATATTTGAATCAAGTATTATATTCAGACATTGCACTGTTTACTATTCGAATTAACACACAATTCTTCAGAAAAAATTCTCCAGTTGTAATCTTTCAGTTTTGTCAGGAAATTTAAATTATTTTAATTTTAAAAATTAATTTTAACTTTTCTTAAAGTGATAATGAGTCACACGAAGTCTATAAATAGTAATTTCGAAAACTTTCCTCAAGAACTGAAAAGAAAACTTTTAGATTTATGTGAATATAGGAGATAAGAATTCTAGGAATAAAGTTCTAAATTTGGCCTCGAGAACTGAAAAGAAAACTTCTAGATTTATGTGAATATAGGTGATAAGAATTCTGGGGATAAAGTTCTAAATTTGGCCTTGTGTATTTATAGATAAAATCACTCCTTTTTTCTGAATATTTGCAATGTTTGAATCAAATGTTATATTCAAACGTTGAAGCTATTTGAATTGATGCACAACTCTTCAGAAATTTTTTCCAACTGCAACCTTTAAGTTTTGTCAGGAAATTTAAATTATTTTAGTTTTTAAAAAATAATAAAATTAATTCTAAAAAAAAATATATAAATAAATTAATTGTTACTTATTTATTTCCTCTTATACAGGTGCACAAGTGCCAAGTGCATTTTTTTCCCTCCAAGTTCTAATTTGAGCTTTAGAGACATATCTCTTTATAAAGAATAATAAATTCTTCCATTTTCTCTCTTTGAGATAAAATACATATTTTTTTTTATATTGCAAGCTACTTTCACCACGCAATCTATAAAAAGACAGGACCTTGCAATCATTATACCCTTAAGACTCAATTTACTACTAGTCATTAGATTTTAAAGATAATAAAAAAAATTATACTACATTACACTGAATTCATTGCTAGCTATTGAATTTTAAGATTGGAGAACACCACCCTACCCCGATGAATCCAATGATAATGGATGGATCGAGCCTTCGCATGGTAGCAAATAGGATCATAGGTGTGCTACCCAGCCAAACACTTCAATGTTCAATTCAATAATAAATAATAATAGTAATAATAATAATAGTAATAATAATAGAAGAGATGAGTGTTAGAGCTTGTTGAATTTGAGTGGCATAAGCATGTAATGAGCACAACACCTGACATTGAGAGGAGTTATGCCTATAGTGTTCCAGGAATGTCAACTCCATTTTACAAGAAAAAAATTATGTTTGTTTGGATTTATTTTCAACATAAATATTACTTTTGTTTATTTTTATACCATTAACCATCAATTCTAATCCACGCACCTTTTAATTAAAGTGGAACCCATATTATTTATATTAGATATGTGTTTTTATTGATTTTAAAATATTTAAAATCTACTAACTCATTAAATAATAATTTACTTATAATAAATTAAGCAATAATTTTCAATCCAACAATATAATTTGATTGATGAAACATAAAGAAAATTATGGAACCCATATTAATTAAATAATAATTTTTCGACCAACATAATTTAACTGATGAGACATAAAGAAAATTATGGAACCCATATTAATTAAATAATAATTTTTCGACCAACATAATTTAACTGATGAGACATAAAGAAAATCGTAAGATCCATTAATTATTATCTTTATACTAAAATATCATTTTCAATTTGATAAAGTCAATATTTCTATATTATACCCAAACATATTTTTTATTTTCACACAAAAATCAATACAAAAATAAATTCTCAAGAGAAATACTAAAAACGACAATTCTCAATGAAAATAAAACCGAACATCCCCTCAAGCTTTGACCCACTTTTCCAATTTCAGATACACTCTCCTTTATCCAAGTATAATATTTTTTTCAGTTTGGATCATATGTTCTAATTTAATGTTTCATCTCGTATTTCCTATCATAAATATATATTAAGTGTATAATATGTTTCTTTAAATATTTATTTGGTTTTAATCATATATACTTAATGTGTGTATGTACAAAATAAAATATAAGATAACTCACCAAAGTGAAAATAAAAGATCCAAAAGGTCATTTTATACCCTTTTAATAGAAACTCAACCTTGGGGATATTGTTATTTGTGGTTGGGCTTGGTATATTCTCGGGTAAATGGAGCAAACATCGTCCATACGTCGGATCTTACCCTATCCAAAATCAATTCTTTAGTATCTAATTTTGTGGCCACCGAATATGATTACAAATATGTTAGCATAATATATATTCAAATTCAATGGGTAGGGTACGGGTTCAATAATGAAAATAAAATTAACATGATTTATTGTTACGTCAAGAATAAAAACTAATGAACTATGTATAGTTTTATTGCTTATATTCTTATATATATAATCTTCATTATTGAATTATACGATAAAACTTATTCTTTATTGGAGAATTATAAGTAAAATAATTAGTTGTTTTGAATTATTAACACGAAAAGGCAGCTTATTAACTTGGTATTGCTAGGCCCCATATCTTGCATAATACAAGTATTTTTGTACACCTATTAATGGGCAATATCTGGATCCATACAAAATATTATAAAAAATTATAATCATTATTATATATACATATATATATACACATATATATTTACATGTATTTCATATATATTCAAATTATTTTATAAATAAAAAATATATATATTTACATCATTCAATTATTATATTAATCTCTAAATAATATATAATAATATATAATGATGATATGACACACTAACATGATAAAATATGATATCTACAATAAAAATTATCTTTCTCGTAACTAAAACTAAACATACATCACAATCCTCCGTATATTTTCAAATAGTAAATATTTCAATTATTTTTCGCAAAAATATTGGATTTAAAACCGAACTAACTCCAAACAAGCCATTAAATTTTTGTGATCTCTTTACAAAAGTTGGTAACTATTTCGTTTTAAGATGTTGACAAGTAAAAATTAATTTTTTTAATATTGACATATAATTTCGACACAGGTTTAGTACGAACGAATTTGAACCCATCTATTATACACCCTCTTTGGCAGAGACAGAGTATTAGGATTGGACCCGACAGTCACTCCCCTTGTCTGTATTTACATACAAATTAAATAAAATTAAATTTTACCACTTTCAAATTTTTGTATTGTCCTCCTATATGATTTAAAATATCTATATTATCCATCTTCCCAAGATTCTAAAAATTCTGGCTCCCTATTTTTTGTTTTTCCCTTCCATAAAAACCCAACTGATTTTCAAATGGTGAATTTTCGGTAAAAGTTGTAAGTTATGGCTGCTAATTACTTTGAGATTCTCCAAAACGTGTACCTACAAGAATCAGAGAAAAAAACATAGTTCATACATTAACTTTGACAACATATCTCACTAATTAAGACCATTGTAAGCCCAAAACTATAGCAGTCATCCATATCAAGTCAAATAAAGGAACAATAAATATAACACTAAAAATGAAGCATATTCGAATCACAGAAACTTCGAGCAATGTGTGTTTTTACATCATGGCAAGAGATCATGTAAAATCTGTGTTTACACAAACTTCTCAGCCAAAACTTAAATGCTTATTCAAGCAACACAAAAGTGCCAAAATGACGTATGCATGCAAACCAAAGTTACAGATATAGAGAGGTAGCAGTGGGGTAGGCATCGATCAGTGCATTCTTTTCTGTGGGATAGGATAGAGGCTCACCATGTGTGAAATACACACAAGCATGTGTACAGCATATATACGTATGTGTGTGTGTGTGTGTCTATATATATATATATATATATATACTCAGCAGTTAATGATCTAGCCCGGCCTACTATTCCGACCATAGGAAGGAGTAAAGTCAGGCTGGTACCAATTGAGAAGGGGGGGGGGGATCCAAGGGGGAAACCCCCACCTGGAAAACCCCCGTTATTTTTTACCCCCCAAGAATAAACGGGCATAAATGCTAAGTTTATTCCTGATGGAGCTATTGTTTCTGGTTTATCGCATTCCTATGTATATATAAGAGAGAGTTAGCAAGCAGCAGCATGTGCCGGAACCAAAACCTGGATTAAAATCAAGAAATCAAACATAATTACACAGCTGAGCAAGTGACTAATTCACATGGTAAATTGACTAAATCGGTCTAAGTAGTTTTGCGTTGAACAGCCTCTATTAAATATAGGAACACTGATTTAAATGACAAACAAAAAGTATTAGAACACCAACAGCATATAATTACAGGTATGGATTATGGTTCCACTCACCATCATATCTCACTTGGCTTTCTTTGTAAATCTCCTATACTTATCGAGCAACAATGAGTTCCACTAGTTCATCAGTATTCCCCGCATCTGACAGCACTAACAGATCATCTTCTGTTGTGAAATCATACCGCTGGCCAATAGCTCTCAAGAGCTGGTACACCTCAAACATGGTGGGTCTCTCTTTGTGACCTGCCAGCACACAACTACAAGCAACCTTAAGAAACTGGAAAAGCTCACCGTCATAACCTTTCCCGACCAAGGACTTATCAATTGCATCATGAAGCTTAGAGGTGCTAGAGAGCTGTGACATCCACTCAACTAGATTTCCCTTAAAGCTTTCTGGGGCATTAGCCACATAGGTTGGTTTCTCCCCTGTTACTAACTCCAGAAGCACAACCCCGAAACTATAGACATCCCCCTTTGGGGTGGCCACCAGAGTTCTAGCATATTCTGGAGCAACATAACCCAAGTCCCCAAATTCGCCATTCACAAAAGTACTCAAATGAGTATCAACAGGATTCATGAGCCTAGCAAGTCCAAAATCAGATATTTTTGGTTCGTAATCCGTATCCAATAAAATGCATTTTGAACTAATATTTCGGTGGATTATACGTGGATTGCAATTGTGGTGGAGCCATGCAAATCCTTTTGCAGCCCTAATCCCAACTTTGAGCCTCAGAGGCCAATCCATAACTTTGCCACCATCATTCACAACATGTAGTTTATCATGTAAAGTTCCATTTGGCATGTACTTATAGACTAAGAGTCTTTCCTTCTTAGCCACACAAAAACCTAGAAGTGGAACCAAGTTGCGGTGTTTTACATTACCTAAAGTAGCCATCTCAGACATAAATTCTTTTTCCGAGTGTTGCGTGTCCTCCAATCTCTTCACCATAAGAGAGGTTCCATCTTCAAGTACTGCCTTGTACGTTGTCCCAGTTCTTCCTGACACAATCATATTCTCTTTGCTGAATTCATTAGTAGCCTTCATGAGATCACTTAGGCTCATTTTGGAAACTGAATTCTCAAACATAGAAAGCTGAAAAAAGAAGATAAAACTCTGTTATGATCATTCCATGTATGGATAAAGAAAAAATTGATGCAACATAAAATGGTCACAAAAAAAAGAATTAAAGAAACTAGTGATGCATTAACACCATTTTCAAGGAACTTACAGGTTGTGACATAAAATTGTGACAACGTGTTTGAATAAAGAATTGTTGTATAATATTTTATGTGAGCTGTACAAATTCAAAAGAATATCTTGCCTTAATGCGTTTGGCACCCTTGATACTCCTTGCCCATTTGTTGCCCAGAGGATCTTCTTCCTTCTTTTTCCTAGAGACCTTACGCAAAAAGAAGAACATACCAATAGCAAAAGCCAAAGCTGCAATAGTCAACCCACCAACAGTTGCTCCAGCGATCATCGGAGTACGGCTATTCTTTGAAGGGCCTTGACAAGGAGGCAAAGGAACACCACACAGTCCAGCATTATTTGCATAGCTCTCTGCTGGAATAGTAGAATTTGCAAATTGGGGAACTTGTCCACTCAATCGGTTTTTTGTCACAGAAAATGTCGTCATTCGGTTAAGTAGACCAATCTGAGGAGGGATTTGACCAGTCAAATGGTTGTTGTCAAGTCTCAGGACATTCAGGTAAGAGCAATTTGCAAGATCCACAGGGATCTCTCCAGATAACTGGTTGGATGAAAGATCAAGGGTCACTACAAAGGCAAGTAACCTTGAGATATTATTTGGAATGCTTCCAGTGATATTGTTGCTAGAAAGATCCAAGCCTGTCATGGACGAACAACCAGAAATACCTTGAGGGAAATCGCCCTTAAGGCCCATGCCTGGTAGTCGGATATTCAAGACCCTGTTCTCATCCGCATGCCAGCATTCAATCCCAGTAAACTTACAGATAAATCCTTCAGCACTGTTATTAAAATTCCATGAAGTTGCTAAGTTGTTGAGCGGGTCTTCCAAAGAATCTTTTATTGCTCTGAGGCAGTCAATATCACTTTGAGCAGCATGGCTGAAAGGTTTGGTTAAGAGCAAGCAAACAAGGATGCTAATAAGAGCAGAAGGAGCTCGAAAAACTGATATTATTCTCATTAATACAACAGCCATAACCCAAAAAGAACCAATAATATGAACTAACTCAAGATTGGAGCATGTCAAGCCTCATATTTTGATTGGATTTTCCTGAAACAAAACAAAACCCAACACGATCAAAATCAGAAACCTCCAAAAACACTGGTTGGGTAAAAGAGAAAAGGGGTTAGTTAAGAGGATAAAGGAAAAGGTACAAACAGAGATAATGCACATACTAGGAAGTGATCACAATAATACTTCATCTACTTAGACAAAGAAGCATAAAGACTTATGTTATAAACGCTGTGAGGATTAACTGTGACAACCAAGGAAAGTCTACGTAAAGAAAATTCACAAATTACTTAAAACTTTACATATATATTAATTTAAGTACTTGTGGTTTGAGATTATGAATATGAGAAAGAAAGCAACCAACTATAACATATGCAGTTAATAATTAGTAATTGATAAGATAGACAAAAGTCTATCAATCAATTGTATTTACTCAACTTAGCACTTCGTGCTTCCACCAGCAACAGAACCTTAAATAGGAGAAAAGAAAAATATGTACATGGTAACTGGTAAGGGAGGGTAGAGCAGCCCCACCAACAAAATAGAGAAACAAATTCAACAAAGATCTAAAATACCAAGCTAAATAAACAGAAAGAAACTTCAAATTCTTCCTTTCAGAACAGACTAGAAATCAAAAAAGGAAAAAAGAGAAACCCACTCGAACTAACTCAACTATGCACCCCAGGCCGCACAAATTCACATTCCCAATCAAGAAAAAAGGGCAAACTTTACAAGAAACCTACCTGAGATACCACAAAATTCTATCAAGAAAACAAAAAGGGGTTTTATCAATTCAGAAACCCCAGAACTTCAGAGCAACTCCAAGAGAAAAAAAAAAAAGAAGGAAAAATCAAGTCCTCTTGAAAGTATTATAAGGGTGCAGTAGAAACCATCCAGAACGTCAATAAACAACTCACAAACAAATAAATACTCATGTAGGAACTACTGAAAAAAGATTGAAAACAGCAAAAAGTTACCCGGAGTATTTGAAAGCTTGGATCTTTGATGTTTAATGGAGACCTGGGAGTCGACCGGGATTATGATGGTATAAAACTCCCGCAATATTAATATGGTTAGAATAATTGTTCATTCTGTCACTGTTGAGTTTCGGGTCAAAGAAGGGAGGCCCAAGTCTTTCATCATCCTTTTTTTCTTGTTTTCTTGCTTTTTTTGTTTTTCCACTGGGAGGGGAGCTTAAGACTGGCCTGCAAAGAGGGAAGACTACCATTGGCAACGACCAAAAGGGCTTGACTTTTTTGGTTTAGTGGTGGAAAAAATTGCGTGTATGAAGCAATGACCATTTTCCACTTTTTATTTTGTTAACCTGTTTCACATTGTAAGTTTATTATTTCTTCTTTTTCTTTTTAAGGAATGTTGAGAAGCATTTTCTTTTTCCTGGAATGAACATAAGTTTGTTTTTACTCTAAAATAATTCATTCTTCTCCCAACATAAAATGAGCCTCATTGTGCATTAATATTAATATATTATTTAATTATTATATTGTTATAAATATATATCATCTTTTGCATTAAAAAATATTATTATTTATTAAAAAAATTAATATGGTACCACTAACCAAACAAAATCTTTGAAACAAGATACTGTAGCAAAAATATATATTACCCAAAACAAAATAAAATATTACTTTCATTCTTAAATGTACTCCCAAAACATGTCTTTCCCAAATCAAAAACAAACATTACCTTAATTTTAGTAATTTAGAATCACTCCAGACAAAAAATTATATTCAATCTATTTATGAATTTTCAACGAGACTATTATAATATACTCTTACAGAATTTTTTTATAAATCTTGAGTATATTTTTACTAAATGGTAAATGATGAGCCATATTTTAATATTGATTCAAAGATTAAATTTTACAACCCCAACAAAGATGACCAAATTCAGAAATCAATAACCCTCTAATAAAGTATGTAACTCACCACATCATAATATAACATTCAGTCACATGCTTATAAATATCATAATTATATTAATTATATCATTTGAATGTACGTAATTTCATTTTATCACTCTACAATTTTCTATTTTACATATCTTTTCTTTTAATTTGGTTTTGACTTCGAGTTTTAAAAAACTTTTGTCGGGTCACTCTAACAACTCATATATTGTTGGCAGAGTTAGAGTATGATAGTCAACGCTCCAATTAGATTGGCTGAATTATATATATATTTTTTTATCAAAATAATTTTATTAAAAATTATATTAATAAAAAAATATTTTTTTTTATCTTATATCATGCATCTTTTATTTCTCCACGTTAGATAAATTTTTTAAATCAAATTTAGCTATGGGGTACGGTTGCACATATGACGGCGATCATGAACATGCCTCTAAAGCATTGATTTTAAATAAGTTTCGAGTCGAGAGCTTTTTGAGATAGGGTATCAAATAATTCAGTGACTTGAACATATGATGCATGCTCGTGAGACAAGGATATCGCATTCCATTGACATAAGTGTAGGGATGCAATTGTATGTATGTGGGTGTTTGTTAGGAAATAAGTACACCGAACATGGCTCGCAATAAATTCTTAGTTTGAGACTTTGTCTGTCGAAATAATTTATGTGTTGCGATATTATACGGCTAGTTCTCGAACTTGAGGCACGATAATAGCCTTATGTGCATTGTGCAACACTTTGATATATCTTTTGATTGTTTGGCAATCACAAATGGGTATGTTAAGTGTTGCACTGGTGTGCATGGAGATTTGTCAGTAGTCAACATAGAATTTAATAATTGTCTTTTTAAATAAGAGAATTTCATGTGTTTTTATGGTTCGTGATTCAAAGATCTTGGTCAATGTATGATGAATCGTGATTCATTAGAAATCATTGAAACTTAAAATGAAATTACAATTATTGAATGATTTAGAATTCCGACTTATAATCCATACATTAAATTCAATTGAGAGATTAGTTGTCGAAAGAACCTAAAAGAGTCATACATCTTTATAGAAAGTAATATTTTTAATCCAATGGTTTGAAATTAATTAATTAATTAAGGATTTTATTTAATTTAATAATTAAATTAAATTATTCAATTAAGTAATTGAATTATTTAATTAGACCTAATTTTATTAGGAAACCCAATTGGAGTAAATTAAATTAATTAATTGAATTGATTAAATTGGGATTAAATCAATTGGATTGATTTGTGAATTTTTAAGTCCAAACCTAAAAATTAATGTGGATCACTTAATAAATCCACTTAAATATGAAGAGAGTAAATTAAATAAATATAATTTATTTAATTAATATATTTATATATAAATAAATAAAGTTACCGATTTGATGGGATAAAATCGGCCACTATGATTTACTTTATATATAAATATAATTTTATTATATATTTGATATATATATCTATCTTGATATTATTTGAAAAGTTCAAATTAATATCAAAAATATACGTAGATAATTTTGATAATTAATGTAATTTTAAATAAGTCCACATAAAATAGGAGGGAGAAAAACAAGAGTAATTGGAATATTTGGAATTATTGTAAGGTAAGATTTTGAAATAGTTCAAAATTGACAAATTCTCCAAAAATTGGAAAATGATTAAATTTTCAGCCCCCATAAATGCTTAGGGCCAAAAATTACATCAATAATTCAGAAAATTTAAGCAAAAAATATTTTGTTTAAAGTTTTCTATTTTTCTTTCAAAAAAGAAAAGAAAAAAAAAAGAAAATTATTTTCTTGTTGTCTTGATTTTCTTGTTATTTACAGAAAATCAATTTTTTGTTATTTTTTTCATATTATAGTTTCAAGAATTAAAGAATTAATTTTTATTGTTCTTGAAAATTTACCTAAATTAGTAAATAATTAAAAAGATACTAGTGAATTCTTTTGATTGATGTTACTTCTGTTTGGTGGACCTGATAGATGAGAGATATTTGAATCCCTACGAGTTCTGAAAATCTAGGTTAAACAATTGATTGTTTTATTCCCTACTACAACTGAAATGAATGAAATATATAATTTAAATTTAATATTTATTTATATATTTACTTATAATTGTTAAAATTACTTTCGAATTGACGGGTTATATTTATGTTTGATAAAAAAATTAATTTTTTATTACATATACTCCTATGATTACCACGGAACTCAAGGTAAAACTCCCTCAAAAGCTTATATATCTTTTATCTTGATTTGGTTTTTATTTGAGCTTTAAGGAGTTTTTATTGAGGGTACACCTAACGTGTGTGTGTTTGTGTTAGGCAAAACTCACTTAGTATTAAAAAGTTGCGAGGAATTGATTTTCGTGGACTGATTATTATATCACATCACTAAAAATTGTGGTATTTTATTTGATAGATTCATATTGTATTTATTGAGATTTTTCATTTTTTAGTGTGAATAACCATATAAAAAAAAGTGTTTTCCGTGTGGACAAGATAATCATATTTCAAACTCATAATGTAATGGGAGAGAAATGTACCTCTTTCGTTTTCTGTTCACCACTGTTTTGTGCAGTCACGCAAATGTCCATCTCCCTTGAATAGATAAATCTATGTTGTATCTTATTGTTGTTGTTTTTTTTTTTTTTTTTCTCTTTTTGACCCAAAAATAATAAAGTAAATTTTAGAGATGTGACGAACTAAATCAAAGATATATGCTAAAAATTATACACAAGACAACTTGTGCTATTAATATAAAATTTTCTTTTTTTTTTCACCCTCGAGTTCATTATTTTTATTTTTTTGTTTTTCTTAGAATCTCAATTCGAGACCTAAATTTGGTTCGTTCTTTCAAAACCACCCTATTAGGCTTTTTTTTATTAAAATAAATCTATTCAAATTTGGCCCAAGTGCAAAATAAAAGTACACCAAATTGAATCCCAACTTGTCCAATCCAATGTCAATTGGACCCATTAAATTACAATCAATAATACAAAGTCTCAATTATGTTGCGAAATAATAAAATAAACCTATATAGGATCAGATCATGATTCAAGTCAAATTCTAATCAAGACTTGGATCCAATGAGGCCATCTTTCTTCTTTTTGAAATATGTAGTTATAATTTACATATTCATACACTATAAAAGTTATATTTAGAAGGAATTGATAGGCAATGGAGGGTCATTTTTGTCAAACTAAATAAGTACTTTATGCATTTTTTTTTAATTTTTTTTGGGTGTCTCTAATAATTTTGTCATAAATAAGATTAACATAAGTCAGAAAAGTGAATATGCATGCACATTATTCGGCCGGCAATTGACTTGTTCATTCTCCTACAATCTAAGGGCCTGTTTGTTTAGCCCATTTTCCAGAACAAAAGGAAAAGGGGTTTGGGTGAAGGGATTGTTGGAGGTGGTGGCGGCCAAGTCGGCGGTGGCCGATAAGAGGCAGATGTGAGATGAAGGGAAAGAGGAAAATAGGAAGAAAATGAAATGGAAAGAAAAAAAAGAAATAAAAAATAAAATAATTTTTTTTTGTAAGCCTATAGTTTAAATTCTGTCCTGATATATTGTTACACTCATATACATCATATAAATTTTAAAAAAAATTAGTTTTTTAATCCTAATGGATTTTCCAAAAAAAGCCACTAGTGAAATGTCATTCTAATTATGAAATATGAAAATTGTAACTCCAAAACACCCTTCAAAAAATCCTCTTAGTTTTCAAACCTGTTACATCATTTTCAATTACCCTTTTTAAAAAGCATTCTTCAAATTTGAATCCTTTTATCCACAGATTAGAAAAGTAATTTTTTTTCATCCCACAACATAAGAGGATTTACAAATTTAGTATCGTATTTTTTTGAAAAATTCAATTTTAATCTCATATATCAAGCTCTCATTGCAAATTTGGTGCCCCATTTAAATTTTGGATGGAATACGACTTGTGTCGTACATGTGACCGTTAAATCCAATGTTTTGAAAGAAATTCTGACGTGTGAGTGATAAGTAGATTTTATACCAATAATTCATACATCTTTTGATTATCATTTAGTTTGTTTTCAAGTATTTTTGTTACTTTTTATACATTCAGTTTTAAATCTTGTAGGTAACGACAATAAAAGAAGAAAATGGAAAGAAAGCAAAAATTTGGTTAAAATATTGAATAATTCGAGTTGTGGTGCTACTGACGGTAATTTTCGCATTTCAATCATAACTCTTGGCCCCAATTTCATATCAAATTGATTTTTTATTCATTGGAAAGCCAAGAGATATATCTACAACTTCTATGTTTACCACAAAATTCAATTCAGTCAATTTCAATGAGAAAAATTGAGTTTAAGAGTCAGCACTGGGCTGCAATTTTTTAGGATGATACATTTTGGTATTTTAGGCATAATTCGGTCCATTGATGTCATATTTAGTTGATTCAAGTGCCTATAAAACTCCAAGAAATAGAGCTCCAATTCATTATAAGACATCAAAATCTAATTCAGTCTATAAAGAGATCAAAAAATAGTTTTAATGAGCTATATAGTGTCAAAGTGTTGAAATTGAGCTATCAGGACAGAATGTCCAGCGCCTAGATGTCATCCGAAGCTTCCAAGACAGAATGCACAGCACCTAGGCACCGTTATTCCATGCCTAGATGCTGCCCTTCCAACAAAAAAGACGCTGATATAATTTTTTGGCGACAAGTGGCAATGGATCACAAATTTTGGCATTTTTATGAGATATACACATTAGATATACCTATATATCATTAACCATGTGATGCTCTATTGGATACACTATATTGGTGGGAGAAAAATGAGAAAAATCCAGAAAAATGGGAAGAATTTCAGATTCCTTTTGAAAAGCCAAGAAAAGTGGGAGGAATTTTAGGTTTCTTTTGAAGAAAAGTCAAGAAAAGTGGAAGGATTTCAGAGTTTCTTTTGGAAAACTCTTGGGGAAAGAATCATTTGGGAGAAGTTTAAAAAGGCAAGATCAACATCAATCAAAGAGGAGGAGGATTGGTTCTTGGAACTAAAGAAGGCTATTGGGTACTTGGAAACAAGACCCATTCCATTTTCTGCAATTGAAGACAGTGAGTTATTTTTGAAGACAATGAGAGTTTCAACCATTCCTTCCACTTCACAAATTGGTGAACAATTTTCATATTCTTTCTTATTTATTTTTTAAAGTTGTATTCATTCATGATGAACTAAACATTTCTTTCTAGATGATGATGTAATTTTATTTGATCCTATGTTTTCAATTCCAAATAATATTGATTCAAGTTATTCATCTTGCTTGTATTATCTTGTTTAGTATTTCATCTTGATTAATTGATCACTGATTAAGATTGTTTTACATATGAGATTCGACACTCGAGAGAGTAAATTTTATACATGATCATAGGGATAATACAACCTCGGAATTATAGAGTTGAGAAGTTTATGAAACTTTTGAAGTTTTGAAAAAAAATTCATTGAACTTTTGTAAAGTTTTATTTTTGAATTTTTATAAAGATATCGAAATTCATGTTAAAACTCATAGTTAATTCGGCACTCGAGAGAGAAAATTAATGAGCTTAGGAATTCTTAACTTACATGTGTTGTTGACTTGAATTGATATATTTTGGAATGAAAAACATATCTGATAATTAGGTGAGTCATTCTTATATAATATCTTCCTCATAAGATGTTTGTTATATTGTTTCTAAAAACTCCATTCTTGTCTATACATTTTTGTCTTATTTTTCTTTATTTACCAATCATCACTCGATTGTCTATGCAACTTTTAATACGATACTCAACTCACATTTGTATTAAATTTGACACCGTATACTTGTAGTTTGCAAAATATTTCACGAACAGTGAGATGCATATTTTTCAATTTGACTCTAATGCGTAAGATATTAAATTATTTTATAAAAATTAAAGCAATAAATTGAAAAATTTTAACCTTATCTCTCCAAATTTTTCCATTTGGACTTTATTTTATCTGCAAATGAGTGTAAAATATTTTTGATGTAAAAGCAAAAATATTTTTGGTGGCATTTTTCCAAACGCATGTACATATTATGTAATTCATCTATAGATAACATTTTGTTATTTTTAAACATTTACAATGCAGATTACATATAAAAGCATTAAGGTCTAACAATTTTATAAATTATTTGCGTACATTTTATTATTCGTATTATGCATATAATATATCATTATATATATTGCACTTTGTATGTCTATATATGTTATATATGTAATTTAGACTTTGTATATGCATTATGTTATACATGATTTTATATATATTTATACTCAAATCGGTATGCATTGTTTTGTTTTTTTTATTTGATTTGCATATATTACTATTATTTTTAAATATTAAATAAAATTGTTTTGCATTCCAATTATAGAAAAATACATATAAATAGTATCCATATTGTACATTATATTGTATATTAATGATATAGATTACATATGTATATAACACTTGCATAGTATATAAATATTACACTCTTTGTGTATTTGGAATGTATATATGTATAATTATGTACCGTGAATTCATATATAATAAATCATATACAAATATTCATCAGATAAAGTGGTTAATGATATAATATTAATCACTATATATAATAAACTTTTTATATTGTATATGTGTATATAGTGTAATATATGTATTGTATATATTATAGAATATTACATATTGTATCTTATATATAGATTATGTAATAGGTAGTTGTCATAAAAATAAAAATTGGTAATTTTTTCTCTCTCTCACTTATTGTCAAATGATGACATATTGCTGAAAAATAAGTTTGATAGAACCAAATAATATTTTTATCCACCTCAAAAATAAATTGAACGATATTTTTCACTAAAAGAGTTGAGGTGATAATGAGCGCATACATAACACATGCTATTTTTCATCAAGAAATTTAACAATGGTAGTAAAGTTACAATATAATACTAATATATATGAGACTAAAATAATTTTTTTTGAAAAATAGAATTAAAAAAAACAAATTTTCCTAATGCGCAAGAACTCAAA
Organism: Paulownia fortunei; assembly: GCA_019321725.1. Taxonomy (NCBI): domain Eukaryota; kingdom Viridiplantae; phylum Streptophyta; class Magnoliopsida; order Lamiales; family Paulowniaceae; genus Paulownia; species Paulownia fortunei. Next base: position 6,743,792 of record CM033109.1, on the reverse strand, counting down.
TACGCGGAATGCCACCAAAGATTAAACCTAATTCCATGTACATTCAAGTCTCCCCACTTTATTGTATTTTAAGTAGATTGAATATACTAAAATATCTAATTTAGTCAAATATTTATTTTTAATGATAATGATTCATGAAAAAATTTCAAATCCAGTGTAAATGATTTTTTGTTGGATAACTTATCCCACATATAAGTTGGGATAAAATAATCACACTCTCCTATTTAAAATATTTTAGAATATATTTTAATCATAATATTCATGATTTGAAATTATATATTTCAATTTCAATTTCAATTTCAATTAATTTATGAATTTTTTTAGTTAAGGGTGAATTAATCAAAAGTATAATAATTCATATAATTATCCATCAAAATACACATAAATTTTTTAATTAATATATCATTCAAATAATTATATAAAATACATATAAAATTTATTAAATAATTTAATTATAATTACACATTTCATCATATTTTTCATCAATTATTTATTATTTTAATAAAAAAATAAATAAACGACCCTAAAATACTTATAATAGCGTTGAGTTGACGGCGAATAGAGGATGGAGAAAAGAGGTAAGAGGGGCATCAAGGAGAATATCTTTTTATCATAATTGAATACCCTATTCAACTTTGCCAACGAGACTACAATACAAAATAGCTTTTAAAAAGACTCAGAAATTAGTTTTCATTTTCTTAATTTCATACTTTGCAAAATAAGTAATCTAAAGTTTAATAAGATTAGTCGTCAGCGTCAACTATTAAGTCGGCTGACCTAATTTTATAACTCAAATTCCATTTATAGGAAATTCATAATCACGCCAAACTTTACATCATAAAATTAAGCAAGCTGAATTGAGGGTAAAATATTTTTTTTTTATTCTTAAATTAGTTGTTTTTACCAATTTAGAACCTAAATTTTAAGTGTAATTATTTGACACTTTGTGTACCAAATATGATTTTTCCGAGCTATAATCATAATTCACTAAATAGAAAAAGAAAAATTGTATTTACCAGTGGCGGAGCTAGAAAATAGATATTGGGGGGGAGATTTTTTTTTATTAAAAATAATAAATAAAAAAATATTTTTTATTATTTATGAGAGATTGAATTTTTAAATTTTAATAAATTTTTATATAAAAATTTATATAAATTTAAAAAAAAATTGAGTTGAGGAGTGGACGGACGGCAGATCCGCCCTGATATTTACCTTCCTTAAGTTTTTAGGTTTTTGTAATCCACCTCTCCTAAAGTTTATTTGTTGATAAATATCTTCCATCTAACACTATTTGGTCAATGATTTTTACAAAATTTATGAATAAACCAGGTACTCTCATCCCTATGCTTGTTAAGACAAAAACGCATAGATTTTAGAAAATTTAAATATAGTTATTTCTCATAATGCATAATTATTTAGCAAACAAATTAAAGTTTAAGCCATATTTACTATACCAGTATAGATTGTCATTTATATGTTTAAAATAAATGCGTGACTTTTGAAAATTATTATATGAGACATATTTTAAAAATGAATTTTTTTGAAAAACATATGAAACCAAAATTTAAACTATGAGGTCTTGCTTAATAATATATAAAATATATAGAGTTATTTATGTAATTAAAATTTTAAAATAATAATAAATTTGAAAATAACTTCCATTTGATATTTTAGAAATTATAATACTATTCATCATATTGTTAAGCTGATATTGTAATTAAATTTAGGTCTCTTGTACCAAATAAATTAAATTCAGGTCTCTCATTTTGTTTAAAAGTTACACATTTGAAAAATTATGAACCATTTATAATTATAAAAAATATAATTACCTTTAATTTATAAAAGTTATTACTAATCTATACTCTTTATATTATGGAAGAGACCTTCAAGCTTAAAATTTGATCTCATCCATTTAATTTTTTTTAATATGCATTGCAAAAGTTATGCTTTTTTTTTTTTTTCCATAAGCACTTGGATGGGTTTATTAGGTAATTTAATAAAATATTATTGTAATATTTAATTCAAACAATGAGGTAGACGCTAAAAATCAAAATTTAGGGAGGTAAATGTAAATATTCTTTTTTTTTTATTGATGGAAAAAATTATATTTGGTACATATTAAAAAATTAAAGTGTTAAGTTTGTAAATTTAAAAGTTTAATGTCCAAATTAATACAAAATAACTAATTTAATGAATTGACACTCAAACCCATTAACACATTAACTACAACTAATACTTCTGACTTCATAATTCTCCATTAACTTCATAAACCAAATTATTAAAAACTAAATAAATAAATAAATAAAGGACTTCATAAACCCACAAAACTAAACATTTTTGTCATCGTGCATGGTACATAATTATTTTGTAATTTATAATAGATGTGCCCGAAGTTTAATATTAATTTTTTTTATATTATTTTGCTGACATGTATTCGAGAATGCTCAAAATTATCAATTACGTTATTCACAGAAGTAATTTCATGACCAAAAAGTCAAGATAATGTTTCTGTGAAAGGAAGGCTAGAAAAGACTTTTTACGGACACTAATATGCCACCTATCATTGTTTAGGGTCTATTGGGGATAAGGATGGTGATTGTGGTTGAGAATCCACAGATATATTAATCATACAGTTGTTGGATAAGATCAATTGTTACCATGTTCAATTATCCAATCAAAACACCCATTGATTATAAAAAAACATGAAACAATGATACTTAGGTTGACAATAAAACCCTCATAAAATAGCTAATTGACATCTATGTACCTAACAACAAAATAAAATAAAATAACCTCATATTAGACAATTGAATGCTCAACAATAATTTGAGCAAATTGAAGTTTCATTTATTTATGTATGAATTATTCATTACGTCAATATAGTAAAAACAACTAATAATTCCCTAATAAAGTAAAATATTCTGCATACTAAAGAGATTAATATATAACAATAGACTAATACTCGTAATTTGATAAGATTAGAACCTAATTCTTCTTTTTAATTGTAGAGTTTCGAAATCTCAATTTTATTACTGGGCAAAGTCTCATTAACATTAAAATTATTTATTTTTAATGAAAGTATTATTGTAATAGTTAATTAGGTATCAAGATCTCCATAAAATTAATATGAAATTAAACAAATGTCCATGCTTTTATGGAACGTAAATCCAATATTTTGTAATTATATAATATTTTGTTCGACATTTGCCACTCCACCTCGAGTTTTGCCTAATTTGAAGTTCAATTGTGTGCTTAAGGGCAAAAATGGTAACATAGGTTTGAATTGCTCAATCAAAGTTATTTGGATTCACTGTAATTTTTACCCAATTCAATTTGGACCCACGACAAATGTAATTAACATTTTGAATTTTTTATTTCAATTCATATTTTTTTATGTATTTTATTTTATAAATACATATTTTTAATTTAAAAACATATTTATCTTGCTTATTTTTTAAAATTCTCTTTTGATAATATTTTAGAAAATCCCACACCTTACTTTTCAATGCTCACGCCTTAATCTTCAACCATATTTCAAAGCCTACGCGTTGATTTTTTAACCACATTATGAAAAACCCACCTCGTTTTAAAAGAATAAATTTTTATTGTTTGAAAGCACTCTTATTTACATTTAAATGTTAAAAATAAATGAAAATTTCAAAAAATAAAAAATAAAAAAAATCAACATGTCAATTTTACTGATTTTTTTTTGAATTACTAATCTCAATACATTTTCATTTTCTCATATTACCTAATAGAATCTTATCAAAATAGTTCTAAAAAATATTTTTACAAAATGAAAATTAAAAAGAATCCAAACACAGTGAAAGAAAAATCCATGAAAAATAACATAAGACAGGGTAATAGTAATGTTTTTGAAATCGGGTCGGACTGGCCCGTTTGACTAGTTCGATCGTGATCGAATGATCAATTTAATTCGATTCGATTAGCTTTAGATAATCGTTTTATAATTTTTTTAATTTTAATTTTATTTTATTTTTGAGAAAATTTAAAATATTAAACTTGACATTTTGTTGTATATATATGATTATTTGAATTTTGAATTTTGTTTGATAATTTTTTTAGTTTGTTATTTATTTATTTATTTTTAAAATATATTATATAATAATTAATTTATTATTTATTATTTTGTATAATATAATAAAAAATATAAATAATTTTTATTAAATTAATTAAATTGACCTTTGAATTGTTAATTAACTATAAAATTAATTTAATTATCAATCGGATTATTAATACATTGGATACGCGGAAGAAAAAAGGCAAAGGTAATAAGGGAGTGCATGTGGTGTCAGCGTGCGAGTGCGTGCTTTTGTGGGTGTAGCTGTCGGAGAGTTCACTCTGTCATAAATACTCCTCTCTCACTTTCCTCTTTCAAAAACATTCTCTCTCTCTAGGGATTCGCTATCCGCACAAAAACCGTCGCTCCATACCAAAAAAATGGCCTGAAATTCTGATTTCTCCGCCGTAATTCGCCGCACTCCAATAGTCCCACCGCTGCCGATCGGTAAGTTTCCGCGCTTTGTTTCTCTCTCTGTTTTGTTTAATTTCTCTCACTACACTTCCAGATCAACTCTTGTTTTTGTGTCTACCTTTTTTTATTTAGTTGAGTTTCGTTGTTGTTAGTGAATGCCGTGTAGTTTCCAAAATTTAGTTCTTGTACTGCTTATTGCAGCTGCATTTATCACTTTGAGTTAGTGCTTTGTGTTTTTTCTTTTATGATTGTGGTGAATTGTCTTATTTTTTATTTTTCCTTTTATTTGCGGTCCGTTTTTGCTGATCTGAGTATCAGTAGCTGAGGCTGACACGCAGTTTGGTGAATTTGTGGCTGGGTATGTTTTCGTTTTTAGTTTCCGCCTTTGGAAATGGTTTATCATTTTATTCTTTTGCCGAATATTTTACCCTTAAGTTTCACTCTTGCGTTCGATTTTTTTTTGTATTTTATCACTTATTTTAATTTTTTTGTCCACAAGTTCTTCAAAAAATTAAAACTTTTTATTTGAATTTTGAAAAATCTTTTGATGATGTCTGCGATTTTTATTTTGTCTTAATTGCTGCAGCCATTGAACTGGTTTTCTTGTTGTCCGACTATTCTTTTGTAGTTTGTTTCACTACTAAGTAACTTTTTGCTTGCATAGTTATGTCAAGACTCCTTGTTTATATGACCGTTTAAATTGTCAAAGAAGCAAAGACAACAGCTGAAAAGCCACTACTTTTACTGACAAAAAATAAAAGAAGAAAACAAAAGGAAAAAAAAAAAAAAAGGATATGGAAGCTTCCATTTCTCCTTTTGTGTTTACCCTCTATTTTATTAAAACTGAAGTTAAGCTCAAGGTACATTGACTTAACTGGGAAAAATGTCTATGTTAAGTTCTACGGCTGTATTTGTTCAAATTATTTATTGAGCTGCATCTGAATCTGTGTTGATCAATTTCATTTCCTGCTGACTCGTTTATTTGTTGTGATGGTTTATTTTTGCAGTGTGTCTATTGTTCTAAGTATCACACATTCCTTTCCTGAGATTTCAGCTTGCTTTTCTTCTAGGTATGCAGACTCCTTAACTACTTTGGTGATGGCTATTGCTTTGGTACTTTTGTGCACTAATTCTAATTTTTGCCTGAATTTTTCATTTTCATTCTTACTTTCCCCCCCTCATTTTCATATGACTTTGTGGTTTTTTGTCATTGGTCAATAATTGATTTAAACTTCATTGTGTTTTCACAGATGTATTGATTAGTATACATGTTTTACTGTAGAAATCATAATTCTTTCTGTTAAGCTGGTACTGTCTTTCCTGGCATTTTCATATTGGATTTTTACCCTTATAAGTAATCTTATAATAATATTTACATACCTACATTGTTAGCCATTGTATAGTAAATTTTCGAAGAAATAATAAATACAAAAATCAGGAATGTCAAGGATAAATGTGATTGCTTTTATCTAGCTATCTTCATCTTCCACCTAAACCTTAATATTGGAGATTTTTTATTGACAGATGGAACTTGTTCTGTTAGCTCTTTTGTGATCATAGATTAAACAAATAGGAAACCATTAATTGTTATGCTTCTATGGAGAAGATGTAAGTAGTCAGAAAATTCCTGCAGAATTTGCAATCTAAATATAAGAAGTTGCTACCTCATGATAAATTGACAATTTTTTTTTTATTCAAATTATTAACTGTCCTCTTTTCAATTTTGCTGCTCCCCAAGCCATTTTTGTATAGTGGGGCTAAAGTTTGTGTGATTATTAAGTTAGAAGCTTTGTTTTTTAAGCTACTAATTCGGGAATCAACAAGTGGGTTAATATGTTACTTTGCTTATATTCAAGTGTATAGTCTGAGGTTAAGCTTTGATTCTTGCCTCCAGTTATATTGTCATTTATGCTTTTTCCAAATCATAGATTCCTAGGTTAGGGGAACCAAATAAATCAAGTGTTGAAGCTCTTTCTCGTGGTTCTGTGCATTGAACTGACCAATTTGAAAATACTTGTGAAATGAGTGAGAAATGCCAACATATCTTTTATGAGGGTAGGGTAGCAGTTACAGGCATTCCGTATGTGTTGATGTGGACCTCTATGAAAGTTCTTTTCTCTTTTCACGTTGTGAGCCGAACTGGTTTTCTTTTTGGGGTATTGGGTCCTGAGGATAGTGCACTTGCAAAGGTCGTATGTTTCTGGAATTGTGAATGACAAGCTTAGGTAGGCTATTACCCCGTTGGCCAGGCAGTATGTAGATAGATTATTATATTGCTAGCTTGTTCTTGGGTTAAGTCAGATATTTCCAGAACTAAATTGAACCAAGTGTAACATTTTGGTTTTGTTAGTCAAGATACTCTAAGAAGGAACAGGTGATGTTGGTCAGAAAGCATAGCAAGAAGGTCCTAAGTATAGAAAAACATGCCACTTGATTCTTATAGCAATGCTATCTTACATTCTGGTTTTCTGGTCCTGTCCTCTACTTAATCATTTTGATCATGTGAGAAGGGGTATCCACTTCCAGATCTTATATTTTCCTGTAACCTACGAATTGCAATAAATAACTATTTCTATTTAGCTAAATTGAGGTTTACATGTGATTTACTGTTCCAAATCCAGCTCCCACTTGTTTTTGTACTAGAAGTTTTGATTAGTTCTCCACCTTATTTCTTTCTTTAGTTTCTTGATGAACTGATTATTTGCTTATATTTCATCCAGGATTTCTATGTCATGGAAGACAACTTATCCGCCGCCACTCTAATGGACTCCACAACCTCTAAGATACAACAACTTCAGAAAGCATTTGCAGAACTTGAAAGTCACCGAGCCATCACTCTCAATTTGAAATGGAAGCAACTTGAAGAGCATTTTCATGGGCTTCAGAAGTCATTGAAGAGGCGTTTCACTGAACTAGAAGAACAAGAAAAGGAGTTTGAAACCAAAATAGTAGAATCCAAAGAGATATTGGAGAAACGTAAAGCAGCTGTTATGACTAAGGAGCAAGTGTCACTTGAGAATCTTCAAGAGAAGCGAGATGCTGCTGTCTCAGCTATTTTAACTGCTATGCAGAAGCATGAGAAGCCGTTTTCTGTGGATTCAGGTGTCACTAATAGTGAAAACCAAATTGAAGGACGTTTTATAGAGGAAAATATACCTGATGCCATGGTAGCTGAGAGTAACATGGATGGTATGAAAAAGCCTGTTGAAAATATGAATGTGCAGGTGAAGTCTTATCCAGATCTAGTAAAGTTGTGCCAAGAGATGAATTCAGAAGGCCTACACAAATTTATATCAGACAACCGCAAGAATCTTGCCACTTTAAGGGAGGAAATTCCAACAGCACTCAATGCTGCTGCTGACCCTGCCTCTCTGGTTCTGGACTCTCTGAAGGGTTTCTATGGCATGGACACGCCAAATTTGGATGCTAGAAAGGATTCAAATCTCTTGGGCCTTCGCCGTACCTGTATCATGCTGATGGAGTGCCTTAGCAGTTTATTTATAGATCTAGATGCAGACTCCCTTTCTGGTATTATCTCAGAGAATGCTAAAGAAAGAGCAAAAGCTATTGCTGAAGATTGGAAACCAAAGTTGGATGATCTTGACGTTGATGCCAGCAATGGAAATTCTTTAGAAGCACATGCATTCCTACAACTTCTGGCTACTTTTGGCATCAATTCAGATTTCGATCAGGAGAGCTTGTCCAAGTTAATACCCATGGTTTCTCGCCGTCGCCAAACAGCTGAATTATGCCGTTATCTAGGGTTGTCGGACAAAATGCCAGGTTGGTTACTCTGACTAGGTAAATCCAATGTGTAAATACTTTTTCTTCTGATTGCCAAAACTTCATGTCAGAGTGTGGTATATGAACTTATAAGATGGGGCACGGTGGAATGTTATCAAATGGTGGTTTGGTTTATTGTGCGTGTTTACCACACTATTGCCATGTTTGGGTGTATTTACGTTCATGTTTTCTTCTTTTCTTTTAGAATGTGACACTGTACCTTTACCTGCTTGAAAAACAAACCAGAAACTTTATCAATGGTGTTAAACCTCAGACTGAGAAAATTTAGTTCTATAACTATTTTTTCCCTCAAGGCTACTGTACAGAATAAGATATTGTTTTGTTACTAGATGTTGCAAGCACTTGATTTACTACATGGTCAGTGTGTTTCAGAGGCATGTAGCATATGCCTTGTGGTTCCTCTTACTGACTCCGACATCTGTATGTGAGTTCTATTCCTCTTGTTATTATCCTGATTTGAGCATAATGAAGATTTGTTTTCACTCTTTCAAGTTTAAACTGTGGCACTGCGCTTGGCAAAACTAATTATTATTTAGACTCCCTTCCTTTCTTTAATTTGTGAAATGTGGTTATCATTAACTTTCTCTTAGATAAATTATCGAAGGAATAGATACATCTTTTGTCATCGTCAAATTATTGACACAGGCAATAGAGTAACTTTTAGGTTTCCCACATTCATTTTACCTGTATAATGCATAAAATCTCGGTGTCGCTCATCACCAGGCACAACTGTTACAATTTCAAAGGCTCCGATTTTGATTCACCATGTTTTTCTTTGCTTCGTTTTGCTGTTGCAATCGTTACTTGTTGAAAGTTAGTCTTTTTGCTAAGGAGGTGGGTGGCTGGGGGTTGGGGATGGTTTTATATATAGCTAAAGGACGTTCCTGAAATGCTTACGATGAATTAGCTCGTGTTTTCTATTTAAAGGAGTCCCTGATTTTGTCATCTGTCTGATTTTTCAATGATTTTGTATATGTGCGAGGGAAATTATTGTTGGTTCTAAATCACTTTAGTTTTCCTAATTTTTGATTGATAATTCCAGTTTCCAGATTATGAAGTTTCTTGTGTCCATTTTTTCTTAATGGCTTATCAGGTGTGATTGATGTGCTGATAAAGAATGGAAGACAGATTGATGCTGTCAATTTGGCTTTTGCATTTGAGCTTACTGATCAGTTTTCGCCCATTTCATTACTGAAATCATACTTGTCTGAGGCCAAAAAAATGCCATCAGCTGCCAAACCTGGAAATGTGTCACCTGCTGCTTCTACACAGGTCCCTTTTTTATGCTTGCTCTGCTGAATTTGGAAAATTTGACTCTTAACTGGCAATGACTGCTTGTCTGTTTCTAAAGCATCATGGATATTACGTTTGCCTAAAACCTCAGTGTCAACTGCAGTTATATGGCTTAAAGAGGAATACATTTAGAGTTGTAATAGAAGGCTTCACTTATTACTGATCTGCATTGTGCAATATCTGAGAAATCAATCACTATTATGACAAAATATACCGGCTTGAGCTGACAGCATGTTAACATTAATTTTTGGACAATTTTTCTCTTGAGTTCTGTTAGGATTGTACCATAATTGAAATCCTGAGCTCGGGCTTCTCTAGGAAGTTTTATTACACTGAAGGGGTTTAAACTGTTCACATGTTGGAGGCTCACTCTAGATATTTAGTTAGTTCAGTCACTTGGAGTTTTTGTGTATTCCACTTTAGGCATTCTGGTGAGTTGCAGTTCTTTAGTTCTGCCACGTAGTTATACAATTTTCCATGTCAAGTATTTTTGTGAAATAACAGTTTTTTTGTTGCAGAGTGATGTGAACGAGAAAGAGCTGACTGCACTTAAAGCTGTGATTAAGTGCATTGAAGATCATAAGCTCGAGGAGCAATTCCCTGTCGATCCACTCCAGAAACAGGTTCTCGAAATTGAGAAAGCAAAGGCAGACAAGAAAAGGGCAACAGAAGTTGCAAAACCACAATCCAAAAGACCCCGCGCCAATGGTGTTGGGCATGCACCGCGAGTCGCTAATGTTGCCACTGACAAGAACTTTCATGGTAGAATGACTGATAGGTATCCACAATACATCTATGAAAGGCCTTATGCTTACCCTGGACCACCTGACCACCACGTTCCATCTTTTCTGGGTGCTCCCACTTATAACTTTTCTCCTACTCATGGAAACTTCTTTGGAAATGCCTACCAGTACCAGACTGCCTACCTGCACTAATCAGTAGAGATGCTGAGACTGATGATGATCCGTTAACTATTAGTGTTGACCTTTCCAATTTGTTAATGTAATGTTCAACCTGTCAGCAAATTTAATATTTGGGAGGAGAAAAAGAAAAAAAAAAAAGGAACAAAGGATATTAGCCTTGTTAATTTCTAGTCTGTTGTAAAAGCTAATATTACGATATTCTAACAGACGCACTGTTTCTAATGTTTATAATGTTGTATTAATCTTCTTATCCTATGTTTCTGCATTCTATGCTGTTTGATTAAGCTGAGGATGCTCAAAGTGATGTTTCAACACCAATTGATTCTAATTATTCTTGCTGCTTTAATTTGGCTGTACCTATTGTTTTTCATTTCAAGCTATGGTTCGATGGGGTATTTTGTGGATAAATGATGCATTAGATGCTGGATGCACTCTGTACCAAACATTCTTGGTGGATGCTGGTACTGCCGTCTTGCTGTTCTGAGATAAGTATACCAAATTCCCCTCTTCTATTATTTTAGGGTGGGGGGTTGGGGATATTCTGCAGCAACAATGCAACAATGCTGTTCTGAGATAAGTAAACTCAAACTCCCCTCTGCTATTGTTTTGGGGTGGGGGTTGGGGGTATTCTGGAGCAATAACTTTTATGGACACGCATAACTAGAATAATAGTTATTCTTACCAATGATTGTGTGTTCTCTTTTACTGCATTTGAAAGAAATTAGTCATGCCATCAATACTCATTCTATCAAATATCATTTTTGTTTTGATATGGTGTTTGAAGAGCATTTTTCACTCTCAGCATCTTCTTGTGTGACGAACTGATTGGTGAGTTGTAAGTATTGATAGTTAGTAAGAAGCACTGTAGAATTAGTCGGAGGGAAAATGTTGGAAATAACTTCGATTAAGGATGGATTGGGGGGCATGTCATGATCCATGGGCTGTAAAAAATTGGATATTTGTACCTGTTAACTTTGCGGCATTAGGCCACACTTCTATGGTACTACAGCAGAAATAGTAAGAACAACCTCGAGGAGAGTACTAACAGCACATTTCTTGAAGAAGAGATAAGTATGAATGGTGCAAGGAGATTTAGAATGAGCTTGGTAGCTTTTAGATAATTGATCTATAAGAACTAATTTTAGTATAAATGTGTTGGAAAATCACATGCAAAAAGATAGACCGAGGCACGTATATTGGATCAAACTTGCTGATCACCCTTTTTTTTGAATCAATTACGAGAACATACACCTTAACTTTTTTTGGTGGATTACTACCAAAAAATGATCCATACTTTTGCACACATTAAATTTATGGAGTTTTGGTAATGTTCTACAAAAAAAATGTAGACATAATTTAAGGAGAGAGAATGTATCTTTTTGGGAGAGAATAAGTTAAATTGCCATATGCAACTAAGATATGAACTTGGTATTTATAGGTATATATCACTTTGTATATAGGGAAAAATCCCCCAAATTGTGAAATTAAAATACAATTCAAATATGGATGTTAATTAAGTTGTGGGTTTCAAAACCTGACAACATTTATCACTCGTACATATTTGACTTGATTTTCTTAACTCTCATTATCGTATAATTTCTTAATCTTACATTCTTTCTTTTATACAAAAAATGAGGTGTGCGATCAAACGAGAAAATAAAATAGATGATGAGACTTGAGAGTTATATTAAGTTATCACCAAACTAATATAACTTTACAACTTAATAACTTGTTGTATATTTTATATCAATGATTGTACCTAATGAAACATCTCTAGATCCCTCAATAAAATATAAGTAGAGCATGCTTGACTCTATCAAATCTGTGATCATGACTAGTCAAACACAATTCAACATAGTCACCTAGGCCATAAATCATCTATATCTATCTATATATATACTATTATAATAGTGTGAAAGTGTACTCCAATTTTTGATCATACTAAAATACCCTTTTAATATTATTATTTTTAATGGTAGTTATGTAATTTAATAATTATGTAATTTTGGAACGAATAATGCTTATTTTTTTAATTAATCAATGAAGTTATAGGATAATTACCAAAAGAGAATACAAAGAGTGCAAGTTAAACTCTACTTTCATTTGTTTGATATTTTGAAAATATGTGTAAAATTATATTTATAAATACTTTACCTTTTGTTTTCTCTTTTGTCCATTTATGCGTTCATATTTTGATTCAATTATTTTGTTCAATGATTTTTTTTTTAAAAATAAATAAAAATTAAATAGTTCAAATTTAAATAACAAAATCTAATTATATTTTGAATTTATTATTTTTAGTTTGGTAAGTTAAAATTAAGGAAAAAAAGTATAAAATTGATTAACAAATATAAACTAATATATAAATATTATTTATAAAATTTGTAAAAATTAAAATTTGATGTTGGGTATGGTTCGATTTACCGAAATAAAACACCAAAATTAAACCGAATACTAATTTTTTATGAAAATAAAAATCAAATACCAAATCTAATTTTTTTGTTCGACTTTGATAAATGACGAATTTTTAGTTTTGATTTTAATAAAAGTATGTATGTTTCTTTCAGTTTTTAATTTGACTAAAATACCTTTTAAATATTAGTAATTTTAATGTTAGTTATGTAATTTTAATAAATATGTAATATTAGAACAAATAATGCTTATTTTTTTAATTGATCAATCAAGTTATATATAATTACAATAAGATAACACTAAGTGTTCAAGTCAAACTTTACTTTTATTTATTTGATATTCTGAAAACATGTGTGAAAATTATATTTATAAGTATTTTACCTTTTGTTTTCTCTTTTGTCCATTTATGTGTTAATATTTTGATTCAATTATTTTGCTAAATGAATTTTTAAAAAATTAAAAAAATAAATAGTTCAAATTTAAATAACAAAATCTAATTGTATTTCGTATTTATTACTTTTAGTTTGGCAAGTTAAAATTAAGGGGAAAAAAGTATAAAATTAATTAATTAATATAAACTGATATAAAAATTATTTAAAAAATTTGTAAAATTGAAATTTGATATTGGGTATGGTTAGATAAATCAAAATTAAATGGAATACTGAATTTTTATGAAAATAAAAATCAAATACCAAATCTAATTTTTTTGTTCGACTTTGAGTAAATACCGAATTTTCAGTTTCAATTTAATTTCATTGGTTTATCAAATTGTTGTTACCTCTATAAAAATATCACATTGAATTAGAATTGAAAAATATATGACATACTATATAAAATTATTTTATTGTGAAATATGCATATTTGAATAAATTATATATACTTCACAATATTCAGTCTAATCAAATTCATTAAAATAAATGTGCAAATAACATCTATTTTTTTATTTTCGTATTGTATTTATAATTTTGGTTATTCCACTTTTGGAAAAAATAGAATAGAACAAATATATTAAAGTGCATTCATGACTAAAATTGAATATTTTTCGTATCATGCGATTAAATTTGCAAGACATCCTGAACTATGAGACTAAAATTATATTTTCTTGTACTTGATAGATACGAAAATCATTATATCAATTAATGAGATATTTGATTCATTTAACATATGCTTTCTCAAGCCACCTACATCTGAATTTTGTATTATTTTTACCAATTTGCTATTTCTTTTTCTGAAAATATGTGTGAAAATTATATTTATAAGTATTTTACCTTATGTTTTATCTTTTGTCCATTTTTTATTTTATGATTTTGTTAAAAAAAATTAAAAAATTAAAAATTAAATAACAAAATCTAATTGTATTTTAAATTTATTATTTTTTTAGTTTGGTAAGTTAAAATTAAGAAAAAAGTATAAGATTAATTAATAAATATAAAATAAGATATAACAATTATTTATAAAAATTGTGAAAATTAAAATTCAATGTTTTGTACAATTTGATGAATCAAAATAAGAAAACAAAATCAAATCAAATACCAATTTTTTATGAAAATACACCTCACAATATCCAATCTAATTAGATTCATTAAGATCAATGTGAAAATAATATTTATTTTTTTTATATCAATTCAAAGGCACATTCCATTATCATATTTATAATTTGGTTATTCCATTTTCTGGAAAAACGAATACATCAAAATTTAAAGTGCTTTCATGACTAAAATTCGATCTTTTTTGAACTATGAGACTATACGAAAATAGTATATTAATTAATGGAGTATTTGATTCCTGTAATATTTATTTTCTCAAGCTATCACATCTGAATCTTATATCATATTTACCAATTATAAGATCATATTCTAAAAGCGATGTTATCCATTATATTTCATATAACTTATGCACAAAATTCAAAATCTATTTTAATCATTTGACTTATCTTTTGTCGTCGTAATCATATTAGTTCAGTTAGAATTGCATCTGATATTTGACTTAGTAAATTTTTTCGACTTTTGGAAAATCACTCTTAGAGTCAGTTCATAAAAAAAAAACAGATCTTTTGGATTGATCATTTAATCTAATTAATTTTATTTATATTATTTTATTGTCAATTCGAACATTATAGTTTATATTGGCTTTATCTTTCTACTTTTCTTCTAAATATTATTTTTTGTTTAGATACGAAAATGTGTTTGTCACTTGTATTTTTTGGGAATGGTGTTTTCCCCCATAATATCAAATTATTTATTACACAATATTTAGATAATCCTAAATCCTATCCTGTCACTAATTGCAACACAATAATATTGACAATATATTTATAATTGAAAACGTGTCTTATTAACCACAACAAAATAATAGTAATAATATATCTATAATTGATAAAATATCTTTCAAAATATATCATATTATTTGTCCCAACAAAACATACGCAGTTTTATCTCCTCAAAACGACTAGAAATGAAACCGAAGAGAGCCTAAAATTTTTCAACTGAATCAAACATGACAAAAATAAGTTGTATGAACCTTCATACGTTATAATCACATTTCAACATAAATATTTTAAAAGAAAATATATATTACATTAAGTAGAAAATAATTTTGTACTACATTTATTTACTTGTCTATTTTTTTTATCCTTTTACATATTATTCTACTGAACCAATTATATAATTGATAAAATTGAAGCAATTTTAAAAGTATATATTGGGGTTAAAATAAAATTAACAATAAAATTTTGTAAGGTATCTAATGGAGATAAAATATTATTATATCTATATATTATTACAATACTACAAAGCTATATATAACATATTTTTAGTTCAATTTCTTCTTTATTTTTATTTCTTAACAAAATCTAATTGTATTTTTAATTTATTATTTTTAGTTTGGTAAGTTAAAAGTAAACAATTAATTAATAAATATAAAATAAGATAAAAATATTATTTCTAAAATTTAGAAAAATTAAATTCTATATTTGGTAAAGTTCGATAATTTGGAATAAAAAAAATTAAAATCAAACCGAATATCGAATTTTTTATAACAAAATTAAATATCAATTCGAATTTTTTTGTTCGACTTTGATACATACCAAATTTTAAGTTTTGATTTGCTAAATTTCTTTAATTTCTAAGGAACAAGTGTCGCCTATAAATTATAAGGTGAAAAAGAGTTCATTGCTTTGTTGTAATGTCAATTGTAAAAAACCTTTTTGTAATACCTTAATTTTTATTCTTTTAAAATACTTAATTTTTTCATGTTAATTTCAATTCATCTTTTTGTTTTGTTTTGAGTTTATATATTTTTAATTAATAAAATTAGACAAATAAAATTATAAAAAGTATAAGTATCATCATTTATATACACTAACTGTATGATTTCGAAGTTATTGATATTCATCAATATGACAAATTTAAAAAAACAAAACACAACCAACCATCAAACAAGATGTTAGGTTTGCTTGTTGAAGTAATGATATTACTAACTCTACATGCACTTTTACCATCAAATATCTACCCGAGTTGTTTGAAATTTACCATGGAGTCGATAAGATGTATATTGTGCACCAATAGATATGAGAATTCTTTGGTATACATAGCAATGTCTAAACATTTCAAAAGAAAATTAGAAACCTCATTTGAACTACAAGTTACCAAAATTTTGAAAAGTTTAAATTTTTTCTTGGAGAGCATGAAAAAAATCAATAGTTTATATGATTCCGAACATTCTTATTCTATATAGATAACATGAATAATAATTTTTCAAGAGAGGTAAAAATAACATGTTAATAGAAATACCTGTAGAATATTATAAATCATAGTTAAAGTTGAGTCATGAACAACGTAAATCTTTTCTAATGATTTTAGATTATATACAAAAGTATAAAGATTTTTTTATTGATGCGCTATGTGGAATATGAAAAAGATTTTTATACCATGCATTGTTAATTCATCTTAGATCCAAAGATCAAATAACACTTGTAACCACCGCATCTGGAGTTGTTGTCGCAATAATGCCAGGGGGTAGAACAACACATTCTCACTTCAAAATGCCAATAGATGCAATTGAATCAAGTGAGTGTGCACTATGTCCAAGCAAAGTAGGGCTACAGAGCTATTACGTAAAACACGACTATTCTTATAGGATGAAGCACCAATGATAAAATGATGGCTATCAATAATGTTAATAAATTATTGAAGGACGTAATAGGAAATGATGAGGATTTTGGGGGGAAAGTGGTAGTTTTTTGCGAAAATTTTAGACAAATATTAATAGTTGTTTTTAGGGCGACAATCTACCAAACTATTTTTGCAAGTTTGGTGAAATCATATTTGTGGTTCAAAATGAAAAAAATTACTTTATCAAGGAACTTGAGTGGAGGAATGATCTAAATTTCAGTGAGTTTTTACTTAGAGTTGGAAAAAGTGAGGAATCAAATGATACTAAATGTAATATCAAAATTTCATAAGAGATAATTATTGAGTATAACAATGAAAAAAAAACTCAATATTACGACTTATTAGGGCTATTTTTCCTACCTTAAATAAGAATGCTTATTCATTTCATTACATGATAAGTCGAGCATTGAAAAGTAAGAACTTTAAACAGTTTTGATGAAGTTATTGATGATATAAATTACTATTATGAAGAGGACATTTTGAACACTTTAGCTCCAAATGACTTGTCTCTTCATAAATTGGAGTTGGAAAAAATTGTCTAATAATTCTTTTGAGGAATTTGAATCCATAAAATGGATTGAATAGTACAAGAATGGTATGTAAGATTTCAAGAATAGTGTAATTAATGCAAATATTGTATTTGGACAACATAATGAAAAGCTTGTTTTTAAACTTATAGTGCCACTTTCGCTAGCTGAAAATGAAAGTTATCCATTTCAATTAGATGTAAACAATTCCATATAAAACAATTCCAAATATTGATGTCTATTCATTCAGTGTCTTTTCAATGCCAATTATATATTACTCTCTTCAGAGGAATTTCAATATCTATAACCAATATTTGATTAAGCAAGACATTGCAAATGTGAGAAGAAGACGTAGACTAAAAATATTGTATATAGACAAGTTTTGAGTGTAGGGACAAATATATTTTCCTTAAGTAATACACTACATCTTATTAATGGTAACTAATATTTTATTTTATTAGAAAAAAATAATATTGAAGTATGATTCACTATAGCACAAAATTCTGATATCTAACAATTGTGTAATTTGAAGAAAATCCCAACATACAAGTAATTAAAGAAAAAATAATTTGATTACTTATAATGGTCATACTCAATTAAAATAGTTTAATAATATTATGTATATGCGATATGTTTACCGATTAATATGTAAAAACTGACAAATAATTGTATAGATCATTGATTATTGGATATAAATTTTACTTAATTTTTAATCCTAAACCCTAATCCTTTCATTTGGTTCCATGTGTATTCATCATTAAAGATGAAATATAGCTAAAATGTAGTTTTATTTATGTTCGTAAAAGGGATATTTTTTAATATTAATTATCTATCTTACTTAAGATTTAGATTCTTTTAATTTGTCAAATTTCTTCAATCTTTAGAGAACAAGTATTGCCTACAAAGTATGAGCTATAAGAGTCTCTTACTTTGTTGTAATGTCATATTGATCAATACTTAGTTTATGAAATATTTTGAAATATTGTATTTTTTATTGATTATATTTTATTTAATATTTTTTAATTTATGAAGTATCTAATTTTACTTAAATAAATTAGTAAATAATATAATTATTTCACTAGAATCATATAAATCACGTGCAACACACGTGTTACTTACTAGTAGAACATATGTGTGTCACCAATTTAGTTTTTCCTCTACTTCTCACGCCAATCAATTTGGTCTTAACAAATTTCTTAGACATATTATGATAGATTAAATCATCCATGGCTATTGGATAATATGTTAAAATAGTCATCAAGTTTAAACCTCATTACATGGTCTAAAGTCTCAAAGAATACAAGAACCAATAAGGGCTTACATGGTGACGAAGCATAACCCATTCAATCACTTCTTTTAGGTGGTTAATGGTCGTCTCAAATCACATGTGGTATAAATACACATTACGATGGAGCTCCCTCTCAATTCAGACATGTCATACTCTTAACATCACATAAACCTCAATTCCGTTCCTAGTCAAGCGCTTGACCTGCACACCGTTTAACTATCATTCTCTTAAATGTCTTTTGGTAGTTCACACATTTGACTATAGGAGGCTTTTTTATGAAGTTTGGACATACTTCATAATAGATCAAACATGATACATCTTAGTTTTCAAAATAAGACGACTCTAAATTATGCATATTAACCTTCCTGACTACTCCAAATACGAAACAATCATTCAAAGTTTTACTTATACAACATGATTCTTAAATCTCATCTTGCTCGCTATCACAAAGCTAGGGTCATTGCCCATGCGAGAGAGAGCCTATCAAAACCTTGTGACATTTCATATTTCATAGACCAACCAGATAAAAAGAATGTAAAGATATTTCATTAATAACATGGGAACATAGGCTGCAAAAAAAAATCAACTTCTATATAATCTTATACTACTAACATGCATTTGGAGCATATTTATATCTATATTTATATCTATATTTATACTATTCCACTTAATTTTTAATTGACCTAAAATACCCCTTGATATATTAATTGTAATGACAATAATGTAATTTCCAATTCTCTTTGTATATTATTTATATTAGTTGTAATGACAATAATATAGTTCACCATTCTCTATGTATATTATTTGTTTAACTCGTCAATAAAGTCTATTAAAAAGAGACCACAACATGTAGCTCTTAACTCAGTTCCCCACCTTTTTTTTTTTTTTCTCTCCAAGAAAGTGCTGCCAAATACCTTAGGTGCTGTGTCCTAACGTGCCAACTATTTGGCAGTGGTTCTTTCTTCAGCCAGCTTTTCCAACAAATTTATAGCAAATTCTGGTGAAAAAACTCGATTTTTCGGCCAAAACTTCAAAAGAATATATCTTACTCATTTTAACTGTATTTTTCATGTATAATTTTTTTTTTAACCTCTTTTCAACAAACAGTTTTTTAAATTATGAAAGATAACCATCAAAAATAGGTTTCATTTAAAGCATAAATAAATGGATCTTAAACTAGTGTTTGATTTTTCTCCGAAACTACGGTTCGTCTGGGATCCTCCCCCACCCAAGCTACCTATGTTGAAAAATTCACGGTCTACCTTTATGGTATTAAAAAATCATGAATTTTAATTTTTTAATTGAAAAAATATATTCATACAATTTGATAATACAAACAAGCGAGAACGAGCCTTTTTTTGGCTCTAAGACGATACTATGTATTTATGTGTGATTTTCCAACAATCGTATTAAAATCAAATTATAGGAGATATAATATATTTTTTGGGGGAGACACGTCAATTGCCTTATACAATTATAATAAAAATTTAATATGTATAGGTATATATCTTTTCTTGTACAAGAAAAAATTAGAATTCGAATTTATTTTCACTCAAATTATAGAGTTAAAATTTAATTCAAATATAAATGTCATTTGAATATAGGGTCTGACTCAATTTCAATTAAATTGATTCTTACAGTAATCGAATTTGTAACATTTATCTTCAAAGAATTTGATTGTATCAAATCGCGGTTGACCAAAACCTCTATTTTTAGCTTTTAAAAAATATTGATTATTGCGTTTGAACGATTTAAAAAATAATTATGACTTAACTTACCATGCTTCTATAAATTGCAGTAGGCCAAAAGTGATTACATTTTACGTTATTGTCCTTAAAATCAATGTAGATATTCAAAAGTGATTTTGGGAGCCTCAATAACTGGCTAAACTCACCCTTACCTCAAAATTAACAATTAAAGTGCACATTCATGGTTAATGTGGTACATATTTATGTGAAAAAGCATATTTACATGAAAAACAAATATGAGAAATTTTATGCTACTTGTTTGAATACTCTACAAGTATTTTTATAAATTATTTTTGTGTATACGACCATTACACAAGTACTACTGATATTGTTATATATAATCCAATAACTCATAATATCATTTGATTTTTTCTTTAATGAATAGTATCTTTTATATTTTTTAACGCTCTCACAATCGTGATACTATTCAGTTAAGATGTAAATATTATATAATTTAAAAAAATTTAGTTTAAATTTTGTCTGTCCGACCCAATCAATCATATGGTACGTGAAGTTGTAATTGTCGGTCTTTTGTAAATGGGTTTGTTGCGAGCTAATCATATAAAAAAAATAAATTCATATTTTTTTATAATTTAAATTCGACTAAATTGAATCCGAACAAGAATTTCTCTTCTAACTTTCCCTAAAAAAACTATTGGTCAATAAATTGATGGTGAAAATAAGGTAATTGTTTAAGTTAGTAGCCGTTAAAATAATTGGTATGTTAAAATTACTTTAGAAAATGCAGTAATGCACATTGCCTAAACTCCTTGTTATGTTTTAAACCTCACTTTCCCCAATTCTGACCCGACATTTCCCGCTAATATTCAAAAAACGAAAAGAAAATAAAAGAAAAATGAGAATCGCCGAGATTTCCTCCACGCCAGACCAACGCCGAGCTTCCGCCGCGAATGCTGTAGCCTCGGCCGCCGACATTAACCACTCAACCGCACTCTCGCAAATCGAGTCCACTATCAAGTCGGTCGAGCGCCACTTGCCCGCGCATCCCTTGCCGGATTCATTCTCCTCCGAGCTTCGACTACACCTTACTCAGCTGAGTCAACTCGCTCCTTTCGCCAATTCCATCAAACTTCTCGTCTGGAAACTAAGCTACCGCCTCTGGAACACGTGCGTCGACCTCTCCAATGCCTCCACCGCGAAAATTTCGGAGGAACATGCCAAGCTCCGGCAAGTTGCCGCCGAGCTGCTATTTCTCACCGCCGATGTGGCAGGAATTCCTTCTCCGGAGTTCAAGGCGGCTTTGTTCTTCTACAAAACCGGTTTGATCTGGTATGACCTAAGAAAATTCGATTTAGCTAACAATTGCTTTGAAAAAGCTACCGATCTTGTATCAAATATTGAAATTAACTCAGTTTCGAATGATGACGAGCGAAAATTGCTCTTGGATCTCAACCTTGCCCGATCTCGAGCTGCTTGGGAAGTTTCGGATCGAAATTTGGCTATCGCGCTGTTAAACAGGTCAAAAAATGTTTTGTTTGGAGTTTCGAGGAATTATAATGCCCTAGCTAATCAGTACTTAACTTTTGGAAAGACTTTGCTGTCAATAAGTGAGGCTTCCGTTGTGAATGAGGCGTTGAAGTTGATGAATGATGCGTTGGAATTGTGTGAGAAGGGGTTGAGAGTAGTGAAAAGGACTGAGGAGACTTTGAATTTGAAGGAGTTGAGGTTGAAGACTTTGAGATTCATAGCAGCAGCACATTTGCAGAGCGATGAATTCGAGAGTGTGTTGAAATGTGTTAAGGTCTTGAGGGAGGTTGGGAGTGGTGGGGACCACCATCCAAGTTTGAGCGTGCTGGCGATGAAAGCGTGGTTGGGGTTGGGGAGGTATGGGGAGGCAGAGAAGGAGCTGAGAGGAATGGTGGTGAATAAGGGGATACCTGAGGGTGTTTGGGTGTCGGCCGTGGAATCGTACTTCCTGGCTGCAGGTGCAGCAGGGGCGGAGTCAGTTAAAGGAGTGTTTCTGGGGCTATTGGAGCGTTGTCATGTTAGTGCTGGTGCAGCTATTAGGGTGGTCAACAGGGTGGTTGGGAATGGATTGAGCAATGGTGAAGGAATGAAGGTGAGAGCTAATGTTGTCAATGAGCTGGTTTCAGATGAGAGGGTGGTGGCGCTTTTTGACAGAGAAGGTGCTGCTAAGGAGAGGACGACTATGCATGCTCTTCTGTGGAACTGGTAAACTTTAGTCAACCTTTTTGCTCTATGAAATAGATGAGCAGATATCCGGTTGTTAATGCTTGTTTATCCTAATTGAAAAGAACATTATTTTGACCCAAGAAAAAACAAAGCAAAAGAAATGAGAGAGGCTGCATTTTCTGGGAAACAAATGTATCTTAACACCACCTAAGTACGTTACTGAGTAACAAACTCATACTGATTAGCCAACTTCGAAAAGATTTTATATATTTTTCTTTTGCATAAGATGATGAGTTGTCTTGTTTAGTTGCTTTTGTACTATTATTGTGGCTCATGCTGATGCATACAATAACTATTAGGCCTTTTCACATGAAAGAGCAGTGGTTATCGTGTGAATGCAACCTCTGACCTGCAATTGGACTTGTACTGCAACTTTGACATCTAATATGAAGATCAATTGCGAAAATTTAAAATGTATTCCCATTTTCAGATCATTGCAATTGCTTTCTTTCTTTTTACTCTTTCTAGTTTTCAGATGCGCACACTGTCTGGCAGAACACTAGATTTTTTCTTTTAAGGGAGGGCATCTCCCGGTGGTGCAATAATTGGTATTAAACTTGTCATTTTGAATCTTTGGTTTTGCAGTGCCACAGAGTATTTTCGATCAAAGGATTATCTGCTCAGTGCTGAGATGTTTGAAAAATCTATGCTATATGTACCTCATGGAATAGAGAACAGAATTCTCAGAGCTAAGGGATATCGAGTTCTTTGCCTCTGCTACCTAGGCCTGTTGCAGCTGGACAGAGCTGAAGAATATATTGATGAGGCTGAAAAGGTATGCAATAAATAAGCAATTGAGCTAATTCCTCCAATAAATCAATTGCAAAGACTTTATATCTCCAGTGATATCTCAACATCCTGATGCTTTTTTGTGTCTGCAGTTGGAACCCAATATAGCTAGTGCCTTCCTCAAGGTATGATCCGTCATATTTGTCAAAAACTTTTTATACTTGCGCTCAACAGTTAAAGGACCGCCTAGTTTATTGTTCTGTTGACTTAAAGATTTGCAATGGTATTTGCAGTTTAAGATTTTCTTGCAAAAGAACGACCACAACAGCGCTATTGCTCAGATGCAAGCAATGCCTAGCTGCCTTGACTTCACCACTGATTTCATCTCCCTCTCAGCCCATGAAGCTGTTGCCTGCCGTTCTCTTCCTGTTGCCATTGCCTCTCTGTCCCAACTCTTAAATTTCTATTCCTCAGGAAGACCAATGCCAACTAATGAGGTTGTAATATTCCGCACCTTGGTTACGATTTTAAGTCAGGACCCAGCTAATGACACTGATGTCCTCAAACACATGAAACGAGCTCATGTCCGGCAATCTGAGATTGGAGCCGACCTCTTTTTTGGGAAATGTGAGGTTGGAAGACGAGAAAAGAATTGGTTTGCAGGGAATGCTTGGAACTTTGGAGTAAGAACTGGGCAGGAGAAAAACTATTACTTATCTGCAGAGTTCTTCAAATTGGCATCAGAATTTTATGGAGTTTTAGGTGATGGAGAAACAGAGGGAAACGATATGATGGTTTGTAAATCAATAATACTGTCTGTATCTGCCATTATTGCTGATGAGAAACATAGGAAGGGCACATTGCTGGAAACCGAAGTCAGACAAGCCATTGAGCTATTAGGCAGGGCAGGAAAGGTAACCAACTAAAGCGCGTTGATTTATTTTTAGTTCGATAACTTGTTTTACCGCATTCTTCCGATTTTTGTTAGCACATATCGACAGGGCAGGAAAGTAACTATAAAGTGTATTGATTGGTTTGTTGTTCGACAACTTGTTTTGCCTCATTCTTTCGATTTTTTTAACACAATTTAGAGATATGATTTCTATGATATGTAAGCAACAATTAATGATAATGGTGACCGTTGAGAATAATTTCTGCAATCGTGTAACTCCACTTTCATAGTATTAATGCTTGGATGCAGATACTAATGTCAAGCTCAGCCAGCATCAGAAAAAATGATGATCAGGTTGCTGCTATTGAGCCTAACTTCTTCTTCATATACACTTGGAGCGCCTTTGACCTGTACTCCAGGCTAAGTGATATGGGTGCCCAACAGCTCCTATTGGTCAAAAATTTTGCCAGCTCCAAATCTTGCAACCCAAATCATTTGCTTCAGATTGGCTTGGAGGCTTCACAAGGACCACGTTCTAACCCTGAAGTAGGCACCTTTGCTTTGAACACCTGTTTTGCGGCCCTTCTTGCTTCCCCTTCTCCAGATTACCAAACCGTGGCTCTGGTTCTCAGGAAGCTAATCTCTATCGGCACCATTCTTAAGGGAAACCCAGACGATGGCTCAATAATTGAAATGTACAAGCAAGCATACCGGATTATGGTTGGATTGAGGGAAGGAGAGTATCCCATTGAAGAAGCCAAATGGCTTTCCATGACAGCATGGAACCGAGCTGCTCTCCCTGTAAAGCTGGGGCAAATTGACTCGGCAAAGAAGTGGATGAATATCGGTTTGGAACTAGCCCTGAAGGTTCCGGGGATGCAAACATACAGATCATGTATGGAGGACTATTTAGCAGGCTTTGAGAAGAAACTTAATGGGCAAAACAATGGAGAAAGCAGGACTCTAGCAGTGTCATAATGTTCAAATTTTGTCAAGTCTGTATAGATAATATTGGTTATATTGTTTCTAGGTATTGTTAGCATCACTCTAGTCAGACTCTAATCTTGAGAAGACAAGCTTACTAGTTGGGAGTATATGAACATAAAGGCATGCACAAAAGAAATCATATTTTAGGGTAAATACAAATGTAGATATTCTTACTCTGCATTAGCTTTATTCACAATTTTTTATGTTTGTATTTGATTTAATTCATCAGCTGCGAACCTTTGTACTTGTTAAACTATATATGCTGAACTATTTAATCACTGTCTGAATATTCAGGCAATAGACCAGGAAAACAATAAAAGAAAAAAGATGGTAGTAAAGAAATGCTAATATAGTACCTTATCTACTGTGTTGTTGAAAAATCAAGTAGAACCCATGTTTACTAGAGGTAAACTAGTCGGAGGTCATGGTAATTATTAGAAACTTAGTTGAACATCAATTCTTGATGGTGGTGGATTAAATGAGGACAATCTAGTTCAGAATCATCTCCAGGTTTACTTCCACGTGATTCCATTTGAATTTGATACTTTTTTCCTAAATATTTACTAACATCTTGAGTTGGGTTTATTTAAAAATTCACTCTAACTAGCTTTAAACAAGATCAAATTCAAATTTTCCCGCAAATCTGATCTAACTTATTTTATTTTATTTGAATCACACGGTATCTAAAGCCCTTCTTTTTTTTTTTCGGTGTGCTTTCCTTTCTTTCTTTTGTGAGCCAATTACTGAATAAAATAACTAAATTTTATGCACAAATAGTCATGATTTTATGCATATTTTCGGTTGTCAAACGTAAAAGCATGTTTGGTAGGAGAGGGTTGAGGAGGGTACACACCCTTTTCGACCAAAGAAAAGGAGGAGGAATGAGATAATCCCTCTTCATGTATAAATTTTTAATCCAAGTTGAAGCAAAGATGAAGTTTAACATGTAAATTTAACGCTGCCAAACAAAGAGAATTGGTAATTTTTTTCTTTCATTCTCAATTCAATTCTTATTCATCAATATGTGAAATTTTTAGATGGATAGAATGCAATAGATCACATCTACCCAACACCATCCATGGCCAAATAACCCTCGTCCTATCCAACTATTTTGTTGTGTTATCTTGTGTGCGGTGCCTGCAAGTAATAATTGCTAAGTTACCACTCAAAAAAAAAAACAAAACAAAACAAAACAAGTGAAAAAAAGGTTGAAGAGGAAGCGAGGGCCAAAACGGTAAAACCAGTTACGCCCCCTGCATCTGGCGCCATCTTATCATCTATTTTCTCATATGATCTATCCAGCTTAAGATCAAAGGCAAATCTCTCTACCCCCAACTCTCACTCTCTGCTCTTCATGGAGTCTCTTTCCAGATGCCTCTCAGCTTCCCCACCATTACTAAACCCTTCCAAAACCCTCAAATCAACCTCCAAATCACATCTTCTGCTCTCGAATTACATCCCCATTTGCAGCCCCAAACTTATTTTCTTCAATTCTCTTCAAACCCTTTCCTCTCCCACCAATGAAACCCAAACCCCAAATCACCAGTCCAACCACACTTCAAGAACCACCCTTTTTTCCAATGATTTCCAGAAAGATCTCTCTTTTCTCAATTCCCACCAACTCTTTCTCAAACCTCAGTTCTATGTTCTTTTTATTGGATTCTCTTTCCCACTTTCTTGCTTTGCCTCTGAAACTGCTACTCTTCCCACTGAAGAAGTGTCCAACAAAATTAACTTGGAATCCATTTTGGTTTCCATTGATAACTTTTTCAACCGGTACCCCTTTTTTGTTGCCACAGTCATTTTCATTTGGCTTGTTGTCATCCCTTTAACTGAGGAGTATCTGCAGAAGTACAAGTTTATCTCTGCCATTAACGCATTCAAAAAGCTACAGGACGACCCAAATTCTCAGTTGTTAGATATAAGGGACAGTAAGAGCCTGGCTTATTTGGGTTCTCCCAATTTGAAAATCTTGAGTAAGAGTGCAGTGCAGGTCGAGTTTCGAGAAGGAGATGAAGATCGTTTTGTGAAGAGGGTTTTGGAGAATTTTGGGGAGCCAACTAATACTACTGTTTGTATTCTAGACAAGTAAGCTTGCCATTTAGTTGTTTCAGTTTTGTAGTTTTTTGCTGAAGACTTGAAGTTGATGGGAGATTAAAAAAGTTTTTACTATTCATTAAATTTGTTGGAGTTATCAAGAATTGGCCTCTGTAAATTATCCAACTTGCAATATATAGAAGATTTTTCAACATGGATATCATAATCCAGAAGTGACAATAAGTTGTGGAATGCTTGTTAAATGGAAATTGAAATGATTGACTTGTTAAGAACTTAAGACAATACTAGTCTGGTGAACTCTGTTGTTGCTTTATCTAAATGATTTGCTGAACTAGTAGTTTATGCTGTTGCTCTTGACGTATTTCCCCTGATAGATTGCAGGATATAAAGACTTAAACTAACTTATCTATTGACTCCTTTCACGTGTAAGGTAGTTTTGACGGTAACTCTATGAAAGTGGCTGAGCTATTGGTGAAAAATGGTTTTAAAGAGGCTTACGCTATTCGAGGAGGGATCAGGGGCAAAAAAGGATGGCAGGTATTAGTATTGTCTCAAGT
This sequence comes from Paulownia fortunei, assembly GCA_019321725.1. Classification (NCBI taxonomy): domain Eukaryota; kingdom Viridiplantae; phylum Streptophyta; class Magnoliopsida; order Lamiales; family Paulowniaceae; genus Paulownia; species Paulownia fortunei. Next base: position 6,715,693 of record CM033109.1, on the reverse strand, counting down.
GAATTAAGTTTTCTGTTTATTAGTTTTGTATTGCATGTTGAACTGGAATTTTCAGTTAAGTGCCTGATCTTTGACCAAGTTTGTTAATAATCTATTTATTCAATGGCTATTCTTAGTAGTGCAGTTTTTTACTGTGAAGTTCATGGGAGTAAATGATTTACCAGAATTAGCATGAGCTGTGTGATTAATCCTTGTGATTTGCACTTTCGTGGTTTCTTTTTGCGCATCTGGGGAGCTGGATCATTAACACCATTGCACGGTAAAGTCCCAATATATGATTAGAATCCCCTTCTGGACATTGTCTTGAGACAAATCAATTGGGTTGACATTTGTCAACTAGCATATGACTTTTTTTTTTGGCCAAGTGAAATTTATGTCTTCTTAGGAAATGGGGTTCACGTTCTATTTTTCTGGATACAGTGGAATGAAAAATGCTGAGTTGTATTTAAGTGCAGTAATTTTCAACAAGATGAAATGTTTATATCTGAAATGGAATCTAAACCTTTGAAAACCATTATGAACTATAAAAAACTGACAATCTTTGCAAGCGACAATGTCAAAGCATTTTTTGCATGGCCGCTTGCTGGAGATATATTGTCAACCAAAAAAAATAAATGCATGGGTGTTACACTAATTTACAACTTGAGTACTTACTATGTTTCTGGATGGGGATAACATGATGTTTTAAAGATTATTTTTGCTGTTTTTTATTGAAAACTTGGATGTTTGTGTGGCCAAGGAGTTCTTATAAGACACACGCTCCCCAGGAACTCTAATCTGGTTCACTCTCTGCAGTCTCAAGATGCAACTCATATCCCGCCATTCGATTTCAACCTTATATGATGTGTCGAGTTACCTAGAATATTCTAGGACTCGAACTTCTCCATGAATCTTCCGCTGCTAGATGTCCACATTTTACATATATTCATATCCATCTGAGTTGGAAAACTTCGTTTCAGCTTAGCAGTCATAAGAAACCTACCCACCACAAATGAGATAATCATATAAGATATTTTGTCATTAATTCATTCGGTGACTGGAAATGTCCTTTTGCTAGCTAACTAAGGTCTGGCATGTTATTTGTTATGATTGACATGCCAATGTACAAACTTTCTAGTTACACTTATGTTGAACAATTTGCATCACATACTTGTAACACTTACTTTTGAAAAATTTACATCACATAACTACACAGTAAATATATATGATCTTTGCTCATTGCAGGAGATACAAGAGACTCTCCTACCTCTATCTGTACATATCTATCCAAAGAAGAGGGACAAAACACCAAAACAATGTGATACAAATGGAGGCATAAGGCGACAGGACGGAAATAATGACGACTTGTCCTCCAATACAGGTTCCAGTGCTAATAACACCCACAAAGAAATCAACAATGAAGATTTTAGTTCCATTAGCCCCAGTGTCCAATCAAAAGGCAGTCAAAGGCCACTGTCTCCGTACCCAAATGTATGAAAATGCTCTCTCTCTCTCTCTCTCTCTCTCTCTCTCTCTCTTGCTCTCTCTCTCACACACACACACATTAGTTCTGTATTAGTTCATTTAGAATTTAAGTTACCTGAAATTGCTTTGATAGTGGTCTATTTTCTTGGGAGTTACTAGTTGAACTCCTTACGTGCTTCTGTTCTTTCTTCGCATTCTCTCAGTCATTTCACCATCACGTGTGAATATCATATGAGGGGCTAAAGATTGAAATCATAATCGAGTAGCTTACCATACTTGCTTAGTTCTTTGACTCAAAGTATCAATCTATGTTGAGCCATGACAATCAGTCAGCAAGTACAAGCATACTGTGTTTACCAAAAACTAGATGCCTCTAGATTCTTATGGGAACCTTTGACTATTGTTTGTTCTTTATGCAGTACCCAGATTTCAAGCCTCCGTCTTCCCCAACTCCATCAAAGCCAAATTGATGCCAACTTGGTAGCTCTATGCCTCTTGCTTCTTGCATCAGAGTTGTCGCTGTTCTCCAGGAAGGAAAAACATACAAATTGCCCTGATTTTGATTTCTTCTTAAGGAGTACCTTTTTAGAATGGAATTTTTTTTCGAGGGAATAATGATAAAAGGTTGCTTATAATTTTTTAGCCATTCTATTTGTTCATATGTTGGTTCCAGTATTTGAACCAGTCCAAATTATTACTTTTGTCCTCTAACTGAGATTCCTGAAAATGCCATCACAAACTTTGCATTTACCTGTTAATTTTTAGCTTTCTACACAGTCAAGGAGTCAAGGACACTTGACACTTGATCATAAGAAACGCTTTAGGTTTTCATGGTTTTAAGAAAAGCTTTTCAAAAGATTTCATAAATCATATTTCCGTTTTAAACTTATAAATTGTTCTTCATTTCTAGATTTGATCTTCTTTTATAGTTTGAGATTTCTAGCAATTTCATTCTTATACACGGGTTTTTATGTGAAAATGGTATTCCTTAATATGAGAAGTTTCATGCTAACCATCTAGGAGTCATTGGATATGGATGTCATAAAAAAAATATTGATGTTATTATATATAATCAACTCCTAATCTCACTTGACTAGTATTTAAGTCCGTCTCATATCTCTGTCGATACGATACAATTAAATGGTTTCAGTGAGGACCCTATCCGCAGAATTTTCCTTTTATTGCATCTTCAGACTTATTAAGAGTAATGATTTAAGTTAATGATTTGTTGTCCTTACCTAGAGAAGGGAGAAAATAATGCAAGCTTTTGTGTACTGTGGTAATATTAGAAAAGTGAAACATTGCCGAAGTAGTTTGAATTTGGATAGAATCATACGGAAATGTGCCTTCCTCGAATCCGTCACTTGTTTAACCATTCATTTATTGAGCTATTTTCAGAAATTAGAATCGTTTTTTGCTGTATGAAGCTAAAAGTTCAATGACCTAATATCTAGATGGTATATCTTTGAAAGCTCAAATGTAGAGAATAAATGGACTCTATACGTATGCAAATTCAAATTTTAAACTATTTGGTAAAAGTGAATTTTCCCAATGATAATATTGAAAATTTCATGCTTACCCACATTCAAGTGGGGTTGGGAGCAAGAAATGAAACTGGTGATGTAGATAGAATTGATGACCTTCATGATCTAGCCCTACATTATGGGATTTTAGAATTCCTTCATGAACACAATTAAAATTCAGCATTTTTCCTAAAAGAAAGAAAAATAAAAATAAAAGTGGGATTGGGAGGTAATGGAGGAAAATGGCTCCCAACCAAATATGTAATAATACCCAACTGGTTAGTATTTTAGGCCTCTAATAATATGCTTCTTTTTCCATAATTAGATATACCCTAATAATTTGGGTGGAGAGAAATTTTTGTATGTGCAATTTATTTATTTTATAGACATTTTTGGGACAAGAAATTCGTTTGACAAGGCTCACTTATTTTTATTATTTAAAAATATTTGGAAGTAAAATGACATAGGGAAAATTGCATCGACCTCCCTCAACTATGAACGTTTGGCAAGTAGCCCCCAAACATTTCCGATGTTGGCATGGACTGACCGTTAAATTTCAGTCAATACTAGGGGTACTTTTGTACATTCAGTACTAACATCTAGAATAGCAGAATCCGCCTCTCTCTTTTTTTTTTTTCTGAAGAAGTTAAAGCTTTAGCGGGACAACATTTTCTAGGAATAGTTAATAGAGTAATCTTGGTTGGAGAGAAAATCCAAAATTCTTCTCTTTTCACAGCATTCTTCATCTCTTCCAAAATCAATTTAGTGGGATTTTATGGTTATTTGATGTTAGAATCTTGGGATGGTACCCTTTCTTCTACTGAATTCTATGTTGCCGCTTGTGCTTTTGCCGAGCAATGGAGAAAATTTAACTCATCTCTTCCTCAATGGTCATGGGTTCCTTCTCCAAAACGACCCTGGATATCCCATGATAACCAAGTAAAATTTCTATACTGTCAAACATCTATTACGTACTTTCACGGTTAGTTAATTGTATAAATTGTCACGCTGTTCTTGTTTTGAATCCTTGTATTTTCTTTTTCATTTTTTTATATTGAAGGTGGGATATTTATCTGTGGAAAATGTGATCCTTCCCGGGTTATCTGAGGTGGGTTTCTTCATCTGTCGAAGAACTTATATTCAGTAAGAAGAATGAATAAGATTTTCCGACTTATTTGATACCTCATGCGGGAAAAGATTAAAAATGTGATCTTTATGTTCCTTCAGTATTTTGTTTTGTAGGAAGATGATCACAAAGGCGATCAGATAGAGAAAGAAGAGTGCAGTAGTGAATATGAAGATGAAGTCGTCGATACTGCTGTAGTAGTAAGTATCTCTTTCCTTTTCTTTTCCTCTGGCTTTGCGGGGATGAACACCGTAACTTTTCTTGATATCTTTTCAATTGGCTACAAAAATTGGTATCGTAAAAGTTTTAATGTGTTTGTAAATGTTTCAAACTCTATTCAGTTGTCAAAAACTTGGAAGGCATTTCGGAATTCTTGTGGTAGCTTGTCCTTGCAGGACAGTGCTACCATGCTAAAGGTACCTGTATAGGGAAGTAAATAGATTTTGACCTTTATGTTGCTCTACGATATAAACTGTGAGATATTGAAAGTAAGTGGAATCCATGAGGCAAGTAATCCATGAAGGCGACAAGCCTAGAATTGCCTCGGATTTTAAGAGTGATGTCTGAAAATTCATCTCTTGGCTACTGAAACTGTCTTGTTCAGCAACTGTCTATTATTGATAAAGTGAGAGGAAAAACAGGGATTTCAAACGTTAGAGCAAGTGGCAAACATCCTACAGGAGTTATTTCTTTTTTAAAGGAAGGCTCTTGCTGGAAAGGGATCCCCAATTCCGAAATGTCTATTCTGCTGTTTCTTGGAATTGATTTCCAGAAACTTACTTGCATAGGTTATGAGCAATAAGATTCTAATTTATTCTTAAAGAGTGAAATTGGACCAAATGATTTGAGGAAACTCTGTGAAGAATTTTAGAGAATCAGGTTGATATTACCTGTAAGTTGTCAATTTCTGGTTTTAAGGACTATTATGAGTGTGACGATGACTGATTAGACTCAGCAGATGCAACAAAAGGAGAAGCTTATTAAAAAAGTTTCCCTTAGATATGATTGAGAGAAACCATTTGATTTCCATTTTTCAGGACTCCAGTTAGCACTCAATGGAAAGGGGCAGAAGACTTGGTAGTATATTAGCTTAGTGGAACTTTAGAAGACAGTACATACATATCATCCTATCCATTAATTATAATACAGCTGGTAGATTGTACTTTTTTTTCCCACCTATAAATGCTAACTTTTGCTAGCCAAGCTATTTGTTTGGTTCCCTGAACTTTATTATCAAATATATATGCCTCGCATCCTTCTAATCATATTGTGGTGCTTTAGCCTTTACATTTGAGTAAGTTCAGATGCAAACTGTATTTCAATATCTTCCTTGGTCCAGTTCCTTACTTCATGAAGCAGATCATTCAGGACGGCTCTTTCTCGGGTGTATGAGTTTTGACATCGATTAACAAACAAAACTCCTTTATTAAAACCAAATTTATTCAGTAGGAAAGCAATGCATTGATGGATCCTTGATTCATAGATTGGGGAAAATGACCCGCAAACATTGGAAACTTGACTGAAGGAGAAAAGATGTCGTAGTATTGTCCTCATTTTGTTTGGCGAATGGTGTTTTAGAATGGTAGTTAAATCATGTTAGGCTTAACAGTTACCAACCACTATCTGTGTTTGCGAAAAAGTTTTTTGATGTGCAATGAACTAAATAAATATTAATCAGAATTTAGATATGTCTTGTGCTTTTGGTGACTGTGAATTCATAATATTTTTGTAATATTAACTTATACTTATTTTATTAAACAAAATGTCGGATTATTCTTATCTTGTTAACTAAAATATCAATTTCAACATAGATAGCAAATGTGCTTTACAAATTTATTCCTGTCTTGAAAAGTTACATCTCTGACTCTGGTGGCTTGGACTGAAATATTTTTGTGCATACTGCCTTGTGCACTTATTATGTCCTCGAACCATTTTCAATTAGAAAATAACAGATTAGTAGTTTATTTAAATATTCTAATGGCAAGGGAATATATTCATTTTTTTGCCTTGTGGTTTCTTTTTCCTGCTAGGTTCATAATGATGGTCATGGAGCACACTGCTACGACTTCCATGCTGTTTATAGTGCTTCTTATAGGGTTCCAGTGCTATATTTTCGTGCTTACTGTAATGGCAAGTTGACCTTTTGTTCCTCTGTGTTCAAGAAATGGAATCCACTGATTTTGTAAATATGTACGAGCCAATTATGTGTATAAATAGCCTGGGCACATATCTTGACAAATTGCTAGTTCTACGATGATGTCTTTTTCTGCTTTCTCTACAGCCACTGTTGATGCTGAATTTTGCTACCTTCTGTAAATTATTCTAACTAGACTCAGTTTTAATAATTAGTGATCTTGGAGAAACAACATTTACTATTAAAGCTATGAATTGTTTAGTTTTTGCCGTTTGTACATTACCATTACAATAAAAATCATGATCATACATAATTTATCATTAGTAGTTATAGCCCTTAGGCATAAAACATGTGAGAAGTTGGATGGGAGGGGAATCCATGCCATGCTGAGTGAAATTGAAGAGAATTCTCCAATTCTTTAGAATTTGGACATCATTAATTCGGGCTAGAATCTGAATAACACGTAATTTTAATTTTATTCCAACTTAGTTATAGGAAGTGACAGTATGTGCGAATTTATTTGTTGTATTATGAGATTTTATCTGTTATCCACGATTGGCAATGTAGATGTATATATGCGTTTGACGAAATTAGTGAACGAAACATACCTGCTTTTATGGTTTACTAGTCATAAGTACTTAACTAATTTATCTAAATTACTTAATTATAGATAGTGGTGGTGCAATTCCATGCAAGATTTTTTGTTGTACTAAGATAGTCTGCAGTTTATCCATCATATGTATGTATGCATGTACCTAGTGAAATTAGTTAACACCCTAAAACAAACATTTGAAGTTTGTTCCAGCAATCAGTATTATAGACCTTATCTAACTCTTACAGATTATAACATATTAGACTTAATTTTGAGATGGCAGATGGACTTCTTGCTGAAAATTATTTAACAGAGATTATTGACTTCTTGTATATTTTTAATGCTGTTCAGGATTGACTTTTTACTTGATGAAATTCATTAATGTTACAAATATTGATGTTATTATCAATTTGTGGTCCTCGAGATATGCTAAATTAATGAACTTGATCAATTTATTGTTGCAATTCTGCAGATGGGCAGCCTCTGTTGTTAGACGACATTGAAAAAGATATACCAGTTAACTCAGCAGAACTGCTAACTAAATCCAAGTGGACATTTATGACTCAGGAGGTTAATTTCTCTTTGTGCCTCATAATTGTGATTTACTTCATACATCTCCAAGCGAATGACAGTATTTCTTTTTGGTGCTTACAGAGAGAAGCATGTTGCTTCGCTTTCACCAAATTTGTCATTCTCAAAAATAATGATCATGAACTAATGTTTATCATGATTGTTTCATGAGCTTTAGCTAATTCTTGGCTGCAATTTTGCACTTTAGTGTATGTATCGTGCATACACAATCAGTCACTTGTTCTGTTGATTTAAATTGCTAAGCATCTTGAAATATTTATGTTGCAGAGATGCCTATTTTTGAAATATATATGTTGCAGAGGTGCCTATTCTCCTTAAAAATTTGAGTAATAAGCTCCTCAAAAAGGACTCCGTCTTGCTATCGGACAAAAGATGTCAGATTAACTGGACTACTGTTGCGTGTAATTTTATTTAATCTCTATTCTGTAAACTGAGGCATTTGTGGACATCAACTGTAGGAGCACCCCGAACTGAAACGACCATGGTATACATTGCATCCTTGTGGGACAAGTGAATGGATGAAGCTACTCTTAAGTAGTGATGCTTCGGTTGCTCAAGGTGGGATACCTGTAGAAAAGTATATGGTTTCGTGGTTCTCAGTAGTTGGGCAGGTGTTTGGTCTTAAAGTTCCTTTTGAGATGCTGAATCTTGGTGGTGCACAGTGATGTATAATAGTTTGTTTGCAGTAGTTGGGCAGGTGTTTGGTCTTTAAAATTCCCTTTGAGATGCTGAATCCTGCTGGTACATAGTGATGTGCATAATTTGTTGAAACTTGTGATATTGCTTTGTTCAATCTTGAATATACAGTACACTTTTCTTGCATTTTCTACCTACAGTGTAAATGACTTATTAATAGGGAACCGATTTGATTCTTTTGGGTGTGGTTTAATTAAAAATGGCTTTGGTTATATTTTGTATGGTAGGTTCTTTTGGTTTCAGTAACTATGGTGTAGTATCGTATATGCATACCACGATTAGTGGCTGTATGAATCAGCATTTGAATCTAGGGTTATGCCATCATTTCAATATCCTGGAAGAATTTAGGCTTTTTCTTGCATTTCCTTTACTGAAACAAGGTATTACTTTTGAAACAGAAAGTTTCAAGCATCAGGTAATTATTGATGCTTTTCATTTTTTTCTTTCATTTCCTTTCGGATTCCGTTGCTATTTATTAATAGCTAATAAATAGCAACACTTTCTCTGATCGATGTTACACGCCCTTTTTCCCTTGCTCTCTGTGTCAATACCATTGACAGGCAACAAGATCATTAGTGGATAGTTGTAATGAGAGAAACTCAGCTCAGTCAACTGTTTAAAGAAAGGCGATATTCAGAAATAAGTTCCATCGAGACTTTCTACAAACTCCCGACGAAACAAATGCAATTTGTAGATATGTTCTGCTGTATAAGAAAGCCAGACTTTTATAGTGACAAAACTGTGTATAAAGCATTTGTCATATTACTGGTTGTGTGCTTTGTATACCCCTATGCAATTTAGCAATATCTGCCTTAGCAGTTGAGAGATCTGCATCTTTCATGGTCCTGCTGAAGCAAGCCAGAAACTCTTTGTTTCCATCAACCCCCTTCAAGGGCGATTCAATCCAGCCTTTGCACTGAAATCCCAAATCTTGTACACCATTTATGATCTTTGCAAGAACCTAAAATGCCGAACACAAATAGAAAGAACACATGATGATAGAGTTTCAGTAAACTTTCTTCTCAATTCCAAGAAGCAGGACCAAGATTGAAACCAGTAGCATGAGAACTTATTTATATTTACAAAACGGTTCATCTAAGAAGAATGCCTAGAAGGGACGATGCACCTATTCAAATAGGTGAAAAAAACGGTGATAAATGTACAACAAAATAAGCAAGGAAACCTTGGTAGAAGAGGACTTGTACAAATTGGGTGTTGACGCATTAGAACTAATGTAACAAAAATCCAATCTAATTCTCAGCCAACCTCAAGGTGTATTCTTTTAACGCACTAAGTGGATTCAGCATATATTTGCTCGTAATAGCACGAATTAAAAATTTTGCCTTCACACAAATAAACAAATATTGCATAAATGCAGCATATGGAATCACAATAATTAAGGTAAGTAAAATCTTACCTCCTGATGGACTAAGGGATCTCTAACAATCCCACCGCCTCCCACCTGAAGGAAAATTGAAATTTAGAGATTGCCCATATAAGCAACAAAACACAAATGGCAGAATTATTATTCTCAGCACTAAACTCACATCATGACCAAAACTGTCTGAAACATGGTACCCCAAAGTGACCTAACCCATTTATCAGAGGGAACCTATCAAGCCAACAATAATAACCGAACCTTTCCATGCAATACCATATATACGCATCCAACAAATCTGCATATACTGATAACGAGCTGGCATGGAATGATTTAATTCTAATATTGTTAATCACTGGGGAATAAAACTTCAATTCTCATGTACAATACACTATGCAGGATTTAATACTTCTTTTTCAACATTAGCTTTTGTCACATTATAACTACTTTACTAGGGAGCTCAACACATCCCACCACCTTCACCTAAATTATGATCCATCATGAAAGAAGTTTGGAATGGCCGCTTATGTATCGAAACGACTACTGCTCACATACTTGTCATGCCCCTGATGAGACCTCAGTGTGATTAAAAGATCTACATTAACTTTTGGCAAAGCCATAAGATTTTGCATTAACTTTAGCAAAGCCATAAGATTTTATAAATTACACTCCCATTATTATTTATCCAAATATAACCGATAAAAATAATCAGAAACCAGGATCATGGAAAGCATTAAAACAAGCAGGAAACATGATACTTCCACATACTTGTGATCTGTGTGCCTCGAATTGAGGTTTAATCAGAGTAACTAACATAGCATCATTCTTCATCAAACTGACAACAGCAGGCATGACCTGCAAATTTAAAGGTAACAAAATTAAAAATAAAATAAAATAAACTCTACGCAGCAAAAAAATAAAATAAAAACTTGAAAAAAGATGAGAGATCAGCAAGACCAAGTATATTGCCAGTTTACCTTTTTCTTCTCCAAAACAAAAAAGAAAGGGAAAGGCAATGGGGTACATTTTTATAACAGAAAAGTGAACTAAATGACTGGTTGGAAACACAGCAACAAAAATATAAGAGTTGCCTCCAGTAACTTACCGTTAGTATGGAAATAAAGGAAAGGTCCAAAGTAACTAGATCAACCTTCTGCGGGAGTTCAGAAAGATATCTTAAGTTTGTCCGTTCAATAACACTTACACGATCATGTCGACGTATTTTGTCAGCCACCTAAACAGAAACAAGAATCCTAGACTAATTAGAACATGGCATACAACCATGCAAGATAACACAAATTTAGAAATATAATTCTTGTTTTCGAAAATCCCACACTTAAAAAAATGATGTTCTGATTCAACTTCACTTTTATGCAATTTATTTACGTCTCAACCATCTCATTTAAGAAGTAAATAATGTCTTCCAGGTATATACACTTTGAACCTTCTTGAATCTTGAATGTCATGAAAGCATTTGTTTTCTCAGATGTTTTCTTGATTCTAAATGACCTTATAGCACAGGAAATAATGGTTTCAAAATATAGGCTTTTGTTCAAAATATATTTACTATCTCTAGCCTGTGATGCATATGTTTGAAGGCCTTGCCTCATAATATCATAGAAATAGCAAAAATTTGCTGTTGTTAGTACTATAGTAAAATTAATTGTCAATTTCATTAGCAGAAATCTGATAAAATTCAGCATGGCAAGGATAACCTAATACTTGCAAGGAAAAATATTTAACATACAACAGTAGGATAGACAATTTTTCACGCCTCCAATGATGAAATAGAATAGCTCTATCTATTGAAATAAACAAATCAAAACAGCCTCTTCGTCAAAAGATTTCATTTTTGAAGCTCTACCTGTCCATAACCAACATCAACACCATAGACAAATGAAGCACCGTACTGAAGCAAGCAATCTGTGAATCCACCAGTAGAGAGTCCTGAATCAAGAGCCACTTTTCCAGTAGCATCAATCTCTAGTTGTTCTATAGCAGCCTCTAACTTGTGTCCTGCTCTGTGAGTATATATTGCCAGAGAAGAGTTGCAATGCCCACACAAAAAATGATTAACGGAAATATCATTTAAAAAAGAGATACAGATATAAGCTGTTTTGAGAGAGTAATCACCTACATACATATTTCGGAACTTCAGCCTTGATCTCCACTACAGCTTTATCGGAAATGGGAGTTCCACATTTGTTTACCACTTTTCCATCCACAAATACTTTGCCTGAGAAATGAAAATATAGAATGTGGGAAAAAGGGGTTTGGCATGGAAGCAAGTGAGCAACAGTGAGCTTCCATCATCAAATATGTTCACAACTCCACACCAAAGAGAAAATGAAAAACGTAATCTGCCAAATCCAAACCTCAAAGCAAGTAAAGGCAGAAACACTGCCATATTTTGTGGATAAAGCTTTAAAAGGGATTTGTATCAACTATCAAGCAAGCAACTAGAGTGTGGTAAGATAGATAACAATACAGAAACCTATGAATTTACTTAACAATAGACAACAGCTTAGAAAGACTCTGATTCCCAGTATGCTGGGATGTACTTATCAAATTACACAACATAAATAGTGGCCTCCTTTGCTTCAAGTTGTAAATTCAGTTTCTAACAAGTGATAGCAAATTTCTGATGATTAATGATGGTACATTTATCAATGGTTCCATGGCCACAGGCGCATCATAAATATTCGGAAATTGGCACAGAAAGGAAGATTCAGAGGCCAGTTTCGGTGAAAAAATTTGTCTGAATAAAACAATGGACTTCTTTTACTATGTTGAAATTCAAAACATGAGAATAGAGGAACTTTTTGACAGCCCGCAGCGCAAGAGTAAAGATTTGACTCCAAACATCATTCCTTCTATGAAAGAGGTAAGGGTTATAAGGACATAACTTCAGCTACTACTATTGCATAGCAATAGCATTTGATGCAACATAAAAAAAAAAACATGATATCACTTCTTCAACATTCTTTTTAAATCACATACAGACTAAGGATACTTTGTTTTGTAAGATTTGCTATGAACATATGAGTTTCTACTAGAAGTATACCAATGTCCTCAATCGAATTTCAAGTAACCTGTGTGAATACATGCTTCCAGTGATATATCACAGCTACGACGATTCTTGGATACTCAGAGCTAGAGAACCTACCCTGCGTGATCCATGACTGTATGAACGTTCGACTATATTGCTGAAATCTTTCAAGACATACTTCATCCAGTCTCCTCTTCCTGAAAAATTGAACATGTGTACAGCAATTCAATAAGACAGTATTCAAGGTTGCAATGCGTTATCATACTACTACATATCACAAGAAGAGCAAAGGAGAGATGGAACAAGGTCGCAATTACTTTCTCTGTACTTTAATCTTCTCTGAACTGGAAGCAGCAAAACTCCTGACAGGCTGATGCATGGGGGCTTTGGCCCACCTTGCTGATTAACATCAATAAAATAATCAAATCTATAACCACAAAAACACAAGAAATGAAGTGTTAACAATAAATATATGTGAGTGCCACACACAATCACACACACATGCACAAAAATACATGGGAAACACGCACGCTCGCAAGATGTTTAGACGACACCATAAACAGATATTTGAGGTTACATTCAGCAAGATTAAAACTTCAGAGCATTTCACTACATGTTAAGAACGTTCTACAAATTTAACTTGGGCCCACTTGCCAATTCCATCAATGAAGAACATCCTATTCAGAGTTATTGTTAAACATAAAAATTGAAAACCGAACTAAATTTTCCAAAAGAAGTACTTGAATAACAAAAGATACAAAAATTCTTTTTCATCTTGTCCATTTATCTTCTTTTCCTATCATATTATCAAGAGTTAAAGAAAGTAGTACCAGAGAGAATCGGAGAGTTGCGGAATTTAGAAAAGAAGAGGGTGAAGACATTGCTGTAACTGGAAACAGAGGCGCCCAAACAGCGTGATGTGGGAGCTTTCAGAATCTGTAGTGCCATTTTTGCATCTCTGGGGTTTGAATTATGAGGAAAGCTCTTCAACCGGACATTATTCTTACAGACAGGAGAAAGGTTTTATCGTTTTTGAAGAAAGCATAGGTTTTATGATTTTGGGCCGGACTTGGAGCCCAAGAGTAATCTGGTTTAGGCCCAATATAAGGGGTTGAAGATAATTTATTTATTTTTTTAATTAAATAAGGATACGACGGTGGTTCTCCAACTCTCTCTCAACTTATTCGATTCTATGATTAACAATGTCATAAGTGTGAAGTACTTACACACAAACTATTTGGCTCGTCACAAGGTATTAAATAAATTATTTTCACTTTAGGGACTGTTTTAGGGTTATCAATTGAGTCGGGACTATTTTAAATTTAATTATTTTGTCCATTTATATTTGAGACGGATATAATTAAATAGGAATATGGTTGATTTTGAGTTTTCAAATTGAACTCGAAAAAAATTAAAATCTGAGGAGCCTTCTTAAGCTCAGCCAGAATAAGCCAAAATATTTATGATTTAGTTATAATTTAAATCTCTCATGCAATTATTTACTGCCATATAATTAGTTATTTGAAATCTAACTAAAGTTGTTGAAGTAGGATAAGCAGAAGGTTCTTCGCTAAAGCTTAGGAGATGGTGTGCATATATCAATACATATTCTTATTTGAAAGAGATTTTGGTAATAACACACACTTAAGTTTTTGTATTATGTAATTGTTACTATTAAAGATTTTGAATTTTGATAAATGTTATTGTAAAATTTATATGTCGACTTTTGAAATAAAAATTTCCTTAATATTTTATTTTATGGATTAAAAGTTTGAAATTTATTAATTTTCAATAGCTTAAACTTTTATCTTGGGTATCATGCAAGATTAGTAAATTCGTACACATCTCGTTATGTTTGTTTGTTTTTTTTATTCCTTTTTGTGAAGAAAATTTTGATAGCGTGAACTAATTAAGAGTAGGTAAAAAAGCTCGGAAAAAAAAAATATATGAGTTGAGTTTGAATCACTTTAAATTTGGTTTGTAAGATCGGATTGGCAGCCCTAGGCTGTGTGATGGGTTGATATGAACCAACTGGATAGTGCTATAGTGTTTCAAGAATGAAGTGGATTAAATGTTGAGGGATTATCTTTTAAGCTCCCAATTTATGGATTAAATATTACATTATGAAATCAATTAATATCAACAATTAACATTCAGAAATGTCACTTGAGAGTTCTTTGTTTAGAGTTGCAGACCGTTTTAGCATTTACTTCGTATGTTCTATTTTAATGTGGTCATTAATTTTATGTTCATATTGTATATTGTTGTGAAAATTCATGAATGTAAGTGCTGTTATCTTTATAAGTAATAAAATGATAAATAAAGTATCGTTCTCACGAAAATTATTGAATTATTAAATATTAAAATTATATTAATTCTAATTTTATTTGAATAAATGAAAAAATGTATTGATGATTACAAATTAAATTTTACTAAATTAAACTAATAACAAAAAATAATTAAAAATAAAATTTAATAACTAAAAAGTCTAGAATTATGATTTCATCATAATTAATGCGAATTGAATAATTGATCTTATAAATCTCAATTTAATTTTCAAGTGATAGTCGAGAATTTTTAAATTATCTATTAACTTCATTCAAGGTCTAATGAAAATATCATCAATTGCTAACCCACTATATTCTTATGTGAATTACAACAATTAACAATTTATTAGGTTATATGGATCTCATACAAAACTACACAAACCATATAAATATATTCTTATCTCACATGTAATTTATGATTTTCTACACATAAAACTAGACATATATATCATCTCCCGAGTCAATATGATTAACAAATCATTCAATTAGTGACCAAGTAATTAAAAATATTAAAAATAATGTAAAAAACTCAACTTGAAAATTAAATCAAGAATTGAATTGATACAAGTATTCAAAACATTATAACTTTAGAAAAATAAATTACTTAATGATGGTAAAAATGAATAACAACTTAACAATATCCATGAACATAATTAATAAGAGAAATAGAAAAATGAAATTAAACTTGGAAGTGGGATGAATTTCTTCCCTTATAAACATCTTCTTCTCAACGTTGGAAAGAAATTTCTCATTTTCTTATTTTCTTCCTTCTTCGTTCTTGGCTTGTTTTCACTTATTTCCCTCTCTAAAAATCTAATTTAAAGGTTTTTGAAATATTAAAAATTAGATGAGAGATGTTATAAGGGAAAAATATCCATTTTGACCTTAGTTGTTCATCCGGCAGCGCCTAGGCACTACACATTCTATCCTAGACAGTCATTGCAGCGCCTAAGCGCGGCCTAAGTGCTGCTCTTGCTGTCTAAGATCAATTTCTATTGCATTTATAGTTTTTTTCAATTGATTTTTCACTACTTTCTAAGCTAAATTGGCTTTTGATATTTTCATATGAATTGTAGATATATGTTTTAGCTTTCGATAGATGTTTGAATAAACTCAATATGAAATCTTTGAAAAAAGTTATGTTTGAAATACTCAAATGTGTCAAATCAGAAAGTTTCGGTCAACTGCAGACTTTTTAACCTGATTTTCTCATTGAAATTAAATGAAATGAATTTTGTGATAAACATAAAAATTATAAATCCATCTCTTAGCTTTCCAATGGTTGAAAAATAAAGTTAAAATAATATTGGAGCAAAAAATTATAATTGAAATACGAACACTGCCATCAATAGTACCAAAAAACGAATTATTCTAAATTTTAACTAAATTTTATGTTTCTTTCCATTTTCTTCTCATTTTGCTATTATCTAAATATTTCAAATTAAATAAATAAAAAGTAACATAAACATTTAAAAAACTAATTAAAAAGTTAAGCAAATGATACTCAATTAATGGGTATAAAATCCACCAATTATATATGTATGTTAACTGTATATCGCATTATTTTATTTAATATTTTTAAAATTAGACTAGATTGGTTTAATCGATTCAACTGCAAATTAAAAGTTGGTCTGGTTCGTGTGGGTGCAAAAAATTAAAAATCCGATTAAATTGGTTAAATTTTTTTTTTTTAGAAAGTTTACACTTAGTATTTCATTATGTATATGCGGTTATTTGGATTTTGAATTTTGTTAAATGTATTTTTTAATTGATTATTTATCTTTTTTATATTGTATATTTTAATTAATTTATTACACTACTATTTTATAAAATATAAATTTTCGTTAAATTGACAATTGAACATGTTCGACCAATTGAACTATTGAGTAAGATCAATTTGATCACCGATATAATTATAAAAAAATATTAATTTTATTCATTTGTTTCTTTAAGTGGAGACTTGGTATGGATCTGTAATTGTGAAATATGTAATAGAATATAAATCCAAAATGGTACAATTTATGGGGATTTTATTGGGGGACTCTGCTCAATTTAGAAAACAATAAGTTTTATCATAAACATCAAGCAATCATAGAGGATTTATATGCAATTGTCTTTGTCCCAAATGAATGCCCCATTTATTATAATTGCAAAGTCAACCTATTTAATGTTTTGATTATTTTATTGTATTGAACTTTGAAAAACTTTGTTGTTATAAAACTTTCAACAATTAATATTTTTTTATGTTGCTAAACAATATTCATGTAATGTCTGAACAAACTAACTATATTATTTACTATTGCTTATGAAAAAAATAGTCAAATTAACTCTTATTGTTCATTAATTTTGGGATGGAGGTATTGTAAAATTGTCATAATTCAATATGTAGCTAAATAAAGCCCAATTCCTATGAGGCTATATGTTCATGTGGTATATATTATTAGTAGAGGTTACAAGCCTAATTTATACTAATGATTTGAGAAATTAATGAATAAAAATATGATTAAATTATTTAATAAATTTTATGTATATTTTATATGATTATTTGAATAATATATTAATTAAAATTCTTATTAAATGTGTATTTTAATGGATAATTATGTGGATTATTATGTTTTTGACTAATTTATTTTTAACTAAAAAAAATTTCATAAATTAGTTTAGGTTTAAATTATAATATATAATTTAAAATCATGAATAATATAATCAAAATATATTTTAGATATTTTAGATAGAAGGGTATGATTATTTTATTCTATACCTCATAGGTGGAATGAGTTATCCAATAAAAATTATTAATTATACTAGATTTGAAATTCTATCATAGATTATCATCACTAAAAATAAATATTTGACTAATTAAATATATTAGTATATTCAACATAAAGTAAACAATGATAGTTTTTACATAATTTGAGGATGATAAATGATTATAAGCTGAATTAACTGCAAAATTTATTTCTTACTCAAATGTATTTTTTGCTTGGATAATTTCACCGGTTAATCTTAGTGTCAGGCCGGTAAATCTTGTTTTATGCGAAGAGCAACACGATGCATAACTTGCAGATGCGTAAATTGCACCTTTCCGTCAAAATTTGTTATTTTATAATTTTACTTTTAAAAAATGACTTAAAAATATTTTACCCTTTTAATTTGCATTTGTTATAATATTTTGCCCTCTAGATCAAAATTTCATTAGAAAGTTTTTCGTTGCTCACCATGGACATCTTTTCCCCCTCTTTCCCGCTTAAAATTAAGTAATATGTTTCGCAATATTTTTTTGTTATTATCAACGATGAAAACATGATAAATGTAATACTTTTGCTACAAATGATGTAGATTGTAGTGCGATAAAGAAACTAAATAATTGCAGATGACAATAATAGACAACACAATATTTATGTAGTTATATAATAGTTGAAGTCTAGTATTTTGAGCATGCTCAACCACTTAGTTTGTATCTATGTTGCTATTAATACTGTTTGTAATAAAAGTATAACTTTTTGTTATATTTTTACTGTTAATAATAGCAAAGAAATATTACAGAGCTTTTTGCATAGCTTTTGAGCAAGAAAGAGGGAAAAGACGCATGATAATGGCTAACAAATTGCGTTTTGGTAAAAAAATTGATTAGAAAATAGCATTAGGTGCAAAGTGTTAAATGGATGAAAATTAAGGAAGAAAAGTGGTTTTAAGTTCTTTTTAGGGGGTAAAGTGGTAAATTTCTTTTAGGAGTAAAGTGTTAAACCGATGAAATTTGAAGTGGTGATCACCCTCACTTTTTATTACTTAAATTGATTTCAACAAAAATTGTGAAAATCAGAAAAAAGCCAAAAAATAATAAAAAAACAAAGGTAGAAGAAAAAGAAGAAATTCCCAATCCCATATACCATATCACTCATATTCTCTCCAATGTGGATAAGGGATAAGGTTACAGACACAATTCACCCAATGAAAAGCATGCCTGTAGAGAACATCACAACTGAGAACCACAAATTTATCAGCAAAAGATATTATCTTGCTCAATCAGAAAACATTTCTTGATTATACATTGTTTGTTATATTCTTTTCCCTTGCTGTAACCAGGCTTTCTAATCAACAAAACTTCCAAAATGGCAACTGCTGCTTCAACCATTGCCAGCCAGCTGAAGAGCAATTTTCCTTCTTCATTGACAAGAGGACTGGTCACTCCTAAAGGTATTTCTGGTGCTCCATTCAGAGTTTTGCCTACTAGGAGGAGCTCTTGCTTCACCATCAAGGCTGTCCAGTCTGAGAAGGTTGTAAAAATTTTCTCTAAATCTTTTATCTAATGATCATTTCTCAAATTTAAGTATTTCATTCTATATGGATATGAATGCATATAGAGGCCAAGTTTAGGGAGCAAAATTCTTAACTTTTGAGGCGTTAAAGGAATTTTGATTCATACGGCAATTTCAAAATTTGAATGAGGCTAAATTTTGAATTCTATGTAATTTATATATAAAGATGACATCTTTAATACACAACATGTGGATTGGATCTTTATTGCATGCATGTTTTTCTTGCATTTTGCATTGATCAAAGCTCAGAACCTGGAATAATAACCAATTCAAGATCCCTTAAGTACAACATAATTAGGTATCAGATTTTGTACATAATCCCAAGAAGAAGAAGGATCCTGACTTTTAGATCTCCTATCCCTCTTCTGCAGCCTACTTACCAAGTCATTCAGCCCATCAATGGTGACCCATTCATTGGAAGCCTTGAGACCCCAGTGACATCAAGTCCATTGATTGCCTGGTACCTATCCAACCTCCCGGCCTACCGGACAGCTGTCAACCCTCTTCTCCGGGGGGTAGAGGTCGGACTGGCCCACGGATTCCTCCTCGTCGGGCCATTTGTTAAGGCGGGCCCCCTCAGGAACACCCCCTATGCAGGTGGAGCAGGGTCCCTTGCAGCAGCAGGCCTAGTTGTGATCCTTAGCATTTGCTTGACAATTTATGGGATTGCATCATTCAAGGAAGGTGAGCCCTCAACTGCACCATCACTGACCTTGACTGGCAGGAAGAAGCAGCCTGATCAGCTGCAAACTGCTGATGGATGGGCAAAGTTCACTGGTGGATTCTTCTTTGGTGGGATTTCTGGTGTTGTTTGGGCATACTTCCTTCTCTATGTTCTTGACCTTCCTTACTATGTTAAATAGAGGGAGTTCTGAATGGATGTGTAATTATTGTGGAAGGGCAGTGGAAATTTTCAAAAAGTTGTATATTAGAAGATTCTGATACCTTGGAAAATGCTTTGATGTATGAATCTTTTTTTTGTTTAACTTGCTAGAATTGTTGATGAAATTGATATCAGTTGAATCTGATGAATGTCAAAGTCTTTCAAATTTGGAGAGATGCTGCTGCAGACTTTGAACGCACAACTTAATGTTGCCATTTGCAGCAATAATCAGCTTAAATGTTTGATGTAGAATAAGAGAGACGTACATTTTGGAAGCGTTTGGAGTCATAAAAGTCTAAACAAAATTGACTTAAAGTGTGTAGTTTGCCAGGGGAACTTCAAACCGCCATAACTTTTGATTTAACATCTCACACTGTTGCCCATCAGGACCATCTTTCTTAATGATGATTTCATTACTTGGGCTAGTGTCCGGACTTTTTCTATTTTATTTTTTATTTTTTTAAGTGATTTTCATTTATATTTAGTATTTTTTATAGTTGTTTTTGGACTCAATATTTTATCATATACTTGATCCTATTTTAATGTATTTTTGGATTAGTTTCATTATTTTCTGAATCAGTTTGAAAGGCAGTCTAATTTTAAGAGTGTTTGATCTAAAGTACGATTGTATCATTGGTTTTAGTTATTCATTTCAGAAATAGAATTGAATTTTTGCATAATTTCGAGTTTTTTAAAATTT
The DNA here is from genome assembly GCA_019321725.1 of Paulownia fortunei. Taxonomy (NCBI): domain Eukaryota; kingdom Viridiplantae; phylum Streptophyta; class Magnoliopsida; order Lamiales; family Paulowniaceae; genus Paulownia; species Paulownia fortunei. The sequence goes on along the minus strand of CM033109.1, from coordinate 6,694,911 downwards.
CTTTGAAACTTGAAGACGAGTTTTTCAAGATCTTTTTTAAAAAAATTATAGTTTTTGCTCCATCAACATTACTGCGGAGCTCGACTTATCGATGATTGATCAGACTGCACATGTTTATACTAGCCTGAGAACATGAATAAGCTGGTTGACAGTTTGACTCGACTTTGATAGGCTTCTGGATTATGACAAATCTCACCTACAAATGGGACTAACTGTTGTTACTTTCATAGTTTGGGACTTGCTATTCAGCTCTATAGGACACAAACTTAAAATTGGTCCCCCTTTCCTGAGGTTGATATACAAATAGAAGAATTTTGATCTGAGATTATTGAAAAAAAAAACAAAAATAAAAGTTGCCAAAGAAAAAAAAAAGAAGGAAAAGAGAACCCCTCAGTGCCAAGAACCAAGAATGCTTTGTGCAATTTATGTGACAAATGAGAACCAGAAAAATCCTATCCCTAATTCCCTGTCATAACACCAAGGAGCCCATTCAATTTTAGTCCCATGTTCTATCTAGGAAGTAGGAACCAACTGTCATAACTGTCACTCTGTTTGGAAAAACACTCTCCTTTCCAATTCCATGGCAGTCTGCCTCTCCTCTGCTTCACTTTCATTGCCCAAACATCAACCTTTCAAATCAATTCCTCAAAGGCTTTATAAAAAGAAAAACCTCCTACTCACTTGCCGATCAAGCAATGATCCCAATGAGGTAATATATATTATTTTCCTTTTTCTTGGTGAATTTTCTGTTCATATTGGAATATGGTGATGTTTCAGGACTATTTGTTGGATGCTCCAGTTTCAGTTGGAGATGGCTTTTCTTTCAGTGGAGGTCAGAATTGGGAATTACTATGTTTTCGCGAAAATGTAGGATTTTGATATGGGTTCTTTTGAAATGAAGTGTGTTTTTTGTTTGGAACAGGGAAATATTCAGATGAACCAAGTCCTGCTGATGAATGGTTCAAGCAGGGAAAGATTGTAAGTTTCTTGGTCTTATTTTTGTTCTGTTACTGTATAAAAGGACTATGTTTATGTGCAGCCTCAAATTATAGATAGATCTTCTGAAACTAGTAGTTTGACTATTTCGGAGGGCTCATGCTCATTCAGTTTTTCTTCTTCTCTTTTTTTTTTTTTTTTTCTCTGTTTTTTCTTTTACACATTAAGGTGAAAGCACATCCTGTTGGTGGCACTGGTGAGAAGGCAAAAGATCCAATTTTTGGACTTGCTATGGCTGGTTCATCGCAGGCGTCAACTGATCTGTTCAGGTAATTGATTTAGAGCTTTGTCTGAGAATCATAAGGTTGAGAGGGCCTACAAGTAAAGGATTAATTATTATGATTGGTCCCCAACCAAAGCTATTATGCAGATATTGAGGATGGATTATTTGCAGGGATTACCAATTGAAACGTGCTCATTTTGTGCAATAGATGGTTTTGCGTTGAAAGTGGAAGCGCTGGCAATCCGCCAGTTATTCTAATTCATGGTTTTCCATCACAGGTTAGTCTGATCATGTTTTGGTGCCTAGATCAATGCATGGTAATCTCAGAGGCTGTTGAGCTAAGCTTAAATCAAATTACATTAATAGATGCTTTCAAAACTTATAAGCTATTAATATCTTGAAGAAAAAATATACGCTCTAAAATCTTTTAAGATTTTCGGTCACATTGTAGATAACTAAGCTTAACCTAATTATTCATTTGGTCTATCTGGAGGAGCTTATAAATCTTTAAAAGAAGTGTTGTTTTTCATTTCTTTTCTTAGATAAACCATAAGCCATTGACATCTTTATTTTTTTGGAGCTTGTAAGCTCTTTCTCAATTTATTTTTTCAAGCACCTTAAAACTTAAAACAACTTATAACCTAAAAAAGATCAATAATTTATAAGCAATACAGCATACTATAAGATATCTTGACTAGATCCCTTAATGCAATTTTTATATTGAAACTTGGTTTTTAAATTCTCAAACATAAGGTTTTTAAGTTCATTTAAATATGTGCTTGCTAATTATATTGCCAATTAGTTGGTGCACATCAAGAATTTAATCAATTTAAATGACCTTAGTCAAGTGCTAAATCTGAAGAAAAGAGAAAATTAACAAGAAGACTATACGTGCTAAATGGTAATGTGGTTCATTTGTTTGGATAAGTTGGATGAGAAGTAACATTAACCTACCTGGATGTGAGTTGAACTAAGATCTCTAAGAACATCAAGAGATATGTTTATCAAGTTAAAAAAAAAAATGTTTAGTTTTTCAACTCTGTTCTTCCTGATCTTTGTTGAATAATATACAATTTTCTAGCATGTTATCCACTAGAGGTGTAGAAAGCACACTAGAACTTTGTTAACATAATGCACTTACCTTTTCTATCATTGGAAAAAACCAAGTGCAAATGCGGAAATCAAGTCTGAGATTTTAGTAATGGCTTCTCCTACTGCCCTACGTCGTATTTTTCTTCTTTGCATCAGAGATTTACCAATTTTTCACCCTTAGATTGGATCACTGGCTAACATTTTGTATGTCCAGATATTGGACCTCTCAGTTTTGCTAAGATGTTGCTTTGACTTCCTAGATTATATTCAGTTCCTAATGTCCACTAAGTAAGATGATCATTATGGGGTTCTTTCAGTTTGTTCCAAATGTGCTTAAACGAACTACCTGATAATGTTTCTTCATGTTTTTGTTATAGGCATATTCATATCGCAAAGTTCTACCAATTCTCTCTAAGAATAATCATGCTATTGCTTTTGATTGGCTGGGTAAGCTTAATTCCCTACTGTTGCTAGCAATTATAGTTACTTCAAAAAGCAGCTTCTGTTTTGGCTGCATTTTTAACTCTTTCTTACTTATGCTGCCTTGCTTACTGTTTAAATTTTTGTCATTCCTGAATTATCATTCAGTATTACCTGCTGAAATTCAAGTTAGCACTGTCAAGTTCTATTGTTCTTGCAGGATTTGGATTTTCAGACAAACCCCAACCCAAATACGGCTTTGACTACACTTTAAAAGGTATGAGCTTTCGAAATTTAAATAAAGAATATTATTGCATAAGCTTCAAATTGTTACCATGCCATTTCAAATGGCAAAGGAGCACATTTAGTGCTCAAAAGTGTCATCTGGCTATCAGAATATGTAGAGTCCTTGGAATCTGTCATCAACGAATTCTCAAAAGATAAGGTTACTCTTGTTGTCCAGGTACATTTCACTTCTCATTTGGATATAAACATGTACAATTAAAGTTATTTACCTTTTGGCATGTGATTTTGAACAAAATTCATCTTGTTTTTGTTCTTTTTAGGGGTATTTTTCACCAGTTGTGGTCAAGTATGCTAAAGATCATCAGGAAAAGCTTAATAATCTCATTTTACTTAATCCTCCGGTAAGATCAGTAGAAACTTTATTACTATGCATATGTCCTTTTTTTTTTCCTTTCGTGCTTTAGATTCTCAATATTTGATTTGCAAATGCCAAAACAAACTGAATTTGCGGAAGATGGAATTGCATCCTTAGGATTTGGGTTTAGTTAACAGTTAATTCACCAGTGCATTTCCATTCTTTTTGGGTTTCATCAAGCACAATTTTTTTATTTTTTATTTTTGCTTAAAAAATATAACTAATGATATAGTGTTTTAAATCCTACCTGTATCGTGTTATCTTGAGAACTGAGAATGGTGCATTTGAAAATAATTATCATTTTAAACTATGGTATTAATACTTCCAAGATCATGTAATTGGATCTGATCTAGAGTGATTTAACATGTCAACTTAAAGGAATTTGCTTCTGTGGTGGAAGGGAATATTGGTGAAGCAACTTTACCGATTCCTTCTGTGTTTTCTGGATTTCTGGGGCCAAAAATAAATAAATAAAGTGACAGAAGTTGCCATGCTTAAAAATCCTGTGAAAATTCTCATATGATGTTTCCTTATATGCTTAATTGTTTACACCTGGTCAGTTGTAGAAATGGCTCCTGGTAACAATGCCTATAGAAGCTCTTGAATATCAGACAACAGTAACTCTTAAATCCACGTACACGGTACACCCGAGAAAGTAAACCAAGCCAGCTGAGTTCAACTTCCACTTTATTGAGATCAATCTTGCTTTTGAGTATCCCTTGGTCCTGGAAGCCAACTTGCGAATGGACAAGAATCCGTTATTACATATCAATGTAGCACCCATTTTTAGCCATATATATATGCATGTCTAATTTTCTTCATTTTTTTGTTTGCTAAAGCTGACAGTCAAACATGCTAACCTGCCATCAACACTTGCTATATTCAGCAACTTTTTGCTAGGAGAAATTTTTTCTCAGGTGGGAAGATCAAAAACTATCATTTAAAATTACAAAATTTGTGAAGCTAAAACATCTTTTTTTTTCTTTTTTCGGCTTCATAGTTCTAACCTTGATTGCACTGCTCTTCATGAAAATCTACCTCAACCAGGATCCCTTAAGAGCCAGTGATAAAGCCTTGACAAGCTGTGGTCCTTACAAGATGAAGGAAGATGTTGCAATGGTTTATAGAAGACCATACCTCACATCTGGTTCTGCTGGTTTTGCTCTGAATGCAATTAGCAGGTCAATGAAAAAGGAATTAAAGGTGCATTTTCTCTGCTGACTCTTTTTCTTTTGATTTGAGAGGTGATGGCTAGGTAGCATTTGTAAGATTGAGGTGAAATCTCTCTTTAAATGTTTCTTTGTTTGCTAATAGATCTGTTCATGTAGCATCTTTCACATATATTCATACAAGTTATGTTTATTATATTTCAAAATCAGAGTATTGTTGAAACTGTATTAATGGTATGAATGTATTCCTAGTTATATATATTGGTGAAGGATCATGTCTACTCTGCAGAGTTGCATGCCTGTTGGACATTATTCAGCATTTAAATTTTTATGCACCTCAAGTGTGAGTGTGTTTATGTTTCTAAGAACAGCATAAGCACTTCATATTTTTATTTTTTCACACTGAAAATAGACATCATATATTTATTTATTTATGGCATTCTCTTCTTCATAGAACAAAAAACTGGGACATAATTAATCGAGTTACACTTGAAATTGGGATCATTTGGGAGGTTGAGAAGAATGTCGTACCTGTTTTAAGGATCTGATAACAATAACTTTTGGGTGCCAACTACGATGACAAATCTCATCCTAGTCCTTCATAGTAAGTATAAATTTACAATATGTCAGCCCCATAACTCGAGTTAACACAACCAAGCTCCACCATTTTTTTGAAGAGCATTGAATTTGTCTCAGTTTCGTGTTATTTCCAAGATCTACCTTGTCCTCAAGAGCATTGAATTTGTTAAGAGTTCTTTGGGGGCATGAGAATTTGTTTTTATAACGTACTCAATACTTCGACATATCCATAAATAAAATGTAAATGCGGTTTCATGAATTTGTTGTAAAAGATTTCTGGATACTGTGGCTATTACATAAGCTAGGTGCAAGAAATTGTATCTGAATAAGCAAACTCTTATAAAGCTCACATCCTAGAAACATTTTGTAAGAAAACTGTCAGCAGTTTCAAAAGCTGAAATGTATGAGCAACTTCCAACATTGACGAGTGATATTTCTTCCTTTGTTTCCTTTCAGTTCTTCTATACCTGCAGTTGCCTTTTGTCTCTCCATCTCCTTCTTTTGTTCTGTTTTTACCAGTTGAAATTGAGAGTATCCGTAAACATGAAAAGAAAAAAGAAAATTATTAAAGTAAAGATGCAAATTTATGCATGAATAGAAGAAAGTTCTCTTCACTGTGTCAGAGTGCTATTTTATCCTCATATATGCAGAAACTGGAAAAACAAAATGTTTGGTGAATTGCGATAAATGCTTCAAAAGGACTCCCTTTTATCTTGTGGTTGTTAATTAATGGAACTAATGCCTAGTTCTAACATCAATATCACCTCTTTTGGTAAAACTTCAGTGCTAACTTGTTGGATCTCATTTTGTTTAATTGGCAGACATATGTCGAAGAGATGAGAAGTATACTTATGGATGAGAATTGGAAAGTTCAAACAACTGTATGCTGGGGTCAAAGGGACCGCTGGTTAAGCTTTGAAGGTGTCGAAGAATTTTGCAAAGAATCCAAGCATCAATTGGTCACACTTCCAATGGTAATACATCAGTCTTAAAAACTAAATCTTGCTCTGAAGACAACCTTATATGCATTATAGTTAGAAGAGTTCTGAAGCAATGAGCTAAGAAAATTCTGTCAGAGGAGTGTGACCAGTTAGTTTTTTTCTGAGTTGTGGGCAGTTCTTGCATCTCTTTTTCTGTACAATTAGGTGTAATATAATCTTAGAATCTGAGTCTTCTGTGTGATATAACTTCTCGTAATTCTGTGGTTTTATAGATATATTCTGTTGGTTTTTCAGGCAGGGCATCATGTGCAGGAGGATTGCAGCGAGGAAGTAGGAAATCTCATTGCTGGAATCGTAAGCAAAAGAACACGTATATGATACTATTTAGGAGATGGTTCACTCTTTATCAAAATTACTGAGGAAGTAACCATCTGTTTTTCGGTCATCAAAATTAAAAAAAAAAAAAATTAGCTTTTCTGTGCCGTGTTCATTGTAACATCTTAATACGAATTGGGATTGTGATTCGTGAGCACAGAAAATGAAAGTGAAAAAACACTTCCACTGTTTTCTTTGTAGTTTTTCTGTTCAAATATTGTCCTAAATTTGCTATTAAAGGCAGACAAGAACTGCATCTGTCTCATAGCCTGAAAATGTTACATCAGATATGTGTGCAGTTTAGACTAATCAGCATCTTGCATCAAAGAATAAACCATTAATACTTTTAAGTAGTCACGTGTAATGGATCGGTGCTCCGACCTAGTCAGCCTCATCCAAAGGGACAATAATTGGTTTTACCCTGTCTTGGGCTCATCAAGGGTACAGCTGCAGAAGCCGACCAGTTTGTGTAGAATGGTCAAGTCCCTTATTCAACGTCAAGTTTAAAACTAACGACAAATTCTCCGAACTCAACTGGGTCGGCATACCTTAACTCCGAAAGGTCTGCATAAATCTCCCACACCTTCTCATCTGGAACCTTTCCCACTATAAGAAAGGTCTGCATAAATCTCCCACACCTTCTCATCTGGAACCTTTCCCACTATATACATTTCATTCTTTCAACCAGTACTGTCCACGATAGATACGATCACGATCGTGAGACACGACTATAAATTGAAACTACTGTTAAACTGTTTAGCATTAGTACAACATGTGTATAAACAAGAGCTGCAGGTGCATACGTGCACATGTCTTTGCAGCAAATCTATACTTAACTTACACAGTAGCCATACTACATGATCCCAGGGAAAAAGAAAAGGAGAAGAAAACCTCATTGCGCTCACACTAGTGGAAGATAGAAGATCAAGAACACACAAAATAAAGATTAAATTAGAAGCAAATCACTACAGCACAAAACACAAAAGACAGCTGATAGAGATATATAAATCCCCGTTTATGAAATGCATATGCATGCAAGTGCAAGAACACAAAAGAATGGAGAATGTCAAATACCAACATGAGCAGGATAAAAAGCACTCCATAGCATGTTAAACCAAAAATTCCTTGTAATAGCCAGCTACATGCTGAGGGGCTTCAGACCACTCAGCATTAGACCAAAAACTCGTCGTACTCGTATTACACTGTTAAGGATGCATGTTACTACAATAGTAAAGAAAAATGAAGGACATGGCTCAATTTTGCAATACCAACACCTGTGTTAGAGATGCCAAAATCCACATAAACCTTGTTGAATCACAAATTGGTACAAGCATTTCAAGCTCCCAATGATATTTTTCTTTCTGCTTTCTCAACGTCTCTTTTCTTTTATTTTATTTTATTTTATTTTATTTTATTTTGGGTGGTGGTGGTTTGGTGGGGTTGTGGAGGGAGGGGGAACAAGTGGAATGCTAAAACTTTTTATGCCCCCCCCCCCGTTTAACTTTTTTATCTTTTTAAATTTATTATATATATTTATGTGATTTTTTAAAAAAGTTTTAGGATATTCTTTAAAAAAAATATTATTTAATATTTTTAAAATAATAAAACGAGTTTAGCAGATTTAATTCGTTGAATATGAATTTTAAAAATTATTGATGGATCATATCTTGAATTTGACCAAACTCATCCCATTGTCATCCCAATAGATAATGGAAATAAAAAAAGTGACGGGGGAGGGGGTGGTGGTGTTGACGACGTCAACATGGGGTTGAAGAACGAGGGAGAAAAAAGAAAATGACAAAAAAAGAAAAAAATATAGTTAAATTGTAAATAAAGTAATTGATTTCTTATTCTATCCAACCCCTTTAGTTTATTCTTTTATATTTGATCATAGTTAAGTTATTTTTATAGATATTCATTATGGATACTTGACTAGTTAAAAAGTAAATATTTAATTAGTTAAATAATTGTTTGGTTGTTTGGTTAATTAAAAATAATAAGGTATTAATAATTTGATTTTGATTATTTAATTGTTCAAATTTTAATTAATTTAATTATTAACCATTTGATTAGTTAAAAATTAAAATTAAGTATTAATTATTTTATTGGTTAAAAGCAATAAAAATTATTCAATATTTGGCTATTGATTATTTGATTGATTAAGAAATAAGTGATTAGTTGAAAACTAAAGCTAAAATAATGAATTAGTTATTTAAATAAGTACTTGATTATTTGGTTATCATCTATGTGATTAAGTAGAATTGGTTATTAATTACTTATTAAATATATTTTATTTAAATATTATAGCTAATATAAAGTTACATTTACAGAACAAAAAGGATAAAGAAAATTAAACTTTCACAATTCACTTATTTTTCTTTATATACATCCAGATTCATTGGCACACCGCAGATGCATATATGATATCGGAAGGGCATTTCGGCAGACCCGACCACAGGCCGAGTCCGATTGGTATTTCGGCAGACCCGACCATGAGAAATCAAACACGGCTTGTGATCGATCCGTAGACCCATAATCGGCCTATGAATTTACTGGCCGATTACGGGTCCGAAATATTCGGACCCATGAACCGCCGGGTCAGTCCAGCGATTCAAACAAAAAATAAAAGAAAAAAGAAAAAAAAAAACTAGCCATTGCCAATGTTGGCAACATCATTGGCAACGGTCAAATGACCGTTGTCAAGTCCAAACAGTCATTTGACCGTTTATTTTTTTTTCTTTTTTTTTTTTTTAAAAAATTTCCTCCTATAAATATTCTTCCACTCTTCATTTTTTCCATACTTCAATTCTTAACTCTCAATTATCTAATTTTCAACTCTTAATTTTCTAATTTTCATTCTTAATTATTCATTCTCAATTCTATATTATTTAAATTATTTTATTAAATTTTTTTTCATATTTCATCTTCAATTATTCATTATTCAATTTTATATACTAAATTTTCATCATTTATTAAAAAATGGTCGGTTCAAACAACAAATGTAAGGGAAAGATGCCTGTAACCAACGAACAGCCAAAACTCAACATCGATTGTGAAGTTGAGATAAGTGATGAAAAGCAAACTCATTTGTATATTATTCAAGAAACAATTAGTGATACTCATACTCGATCTATTTCATATCTCAAATCCTCTATTTTTACAAAATATTTTGATAAAGTGACACTTCCAAATGAATAGATACAAGTAAAGTATAAATATTGTTCGCAATCTTACAAATTTAAATCCGGAGGCGGTTATGGATCCTTGAAAAGATATGTAAAGAAAAAACATTCAATAGAATTTGACATTGATCGTACCCAAACTCAAATATCATCATTCGCATCTTCCGACGCAGGTGGAGGTAACGATCTTTCTTTATTTAAATATAATGATGTTAGATGTAGATAAAATTTAATTAGATTTATTTTTGTTGAACATCTTAGTTTTAGTTTTGTAAATAATTTTTTTTAATGAATTAATTCAAACAATATATAATCCGGCGGCTAAAGGTGTTTCACGAACCACACTAACACGCCATGTAAAATATTATATAATAAAACTAAAAAAGAGTTAAAAAATTTATTAAATAATATAAATAATAAAATTTCTTTATGTAGTGATCATTGGCAAATACATTCATATATGGGTATTACATGTCATTGGATTGATGATTCTTGGACACTTTAAAAAAGATTACTTGCATTTAGAGTTTTTAATAGTCCACACAGCGATAAATATTTCACAAATTATATTTTTAATATTAGAAAAATATAATTTAGTTAATAAAAAATTTTCAATATCATTTGATAATGTTGCAGCTAATAATACTAGTATTGGTAATCTTAAAGTTGTATGTGAACCATCGATTGGTGATAAATTTATTCATATTAGATGTATATTTCATATTTAAAATTTATGTGTACAAGATGACTTAAAAGTTTTAGATAATCAACTTAAACCAATTAGACAATTATTTTCTTATTTATGGACACATCCACATATTAATAAACAATGATTTAGATTTTTGTAATGCTAATGGTGTGAGGTCTAAAAAATTTCAATAGGATGTTCCAACCAGTTGGAATTCAACATATAGATTATTAGAAGAATTTATCGACTATAAAGATTTATTATGTCAATTTTTTTTACAAATTATTTCTATTCCTTTTCATTTATATCCACATCATTGGACAGTATGTGAAAAAAATTATTTTAAAAATATTTAATGATGCTACTTTACAATTATCTAGTGTTTATTTCCCAATTTCTTATTTAGTATTATTAAATTATTGTAATATTGTATCAATTTTACATGAACATATTAACTTGCAACATGAAAATTTAGTAAATTGTACTTTATCAATACAGTTGAAATGGAAAAAATATTTTTTTGAAATTTCATATATTAATTTAATTGTTGTTGTTTTTTTATCCTAAACTTAAATTAGATGGTTTGTAAGATTTGTTATTAATTTGTTATAATGCATTAAAACGTAATAAAAATGATTATAATTTAGATATTAATAATATTATATTTAAAATTAGAACACTTTTAAATAAATTTTATAATGAATATAGTTCCAAATATGGTTTATAATCAATTCAAGTTGATATACATATAACTAGTAGTAGCAGTAGTAATTTTAAACTTACGACAACACAACTTTTACTTAGGAAATGGACTAAGCGTCCTCGAGGATCCTCAAGTTCTAGTCAGAAACTTGTGAACTATTTTAATGTTTCATTTGAGTTTAATGAGACAAATGACAATGGAGAGTTCGATATTTTACGATAATAGTCGCAAAATGAGCAAATGTATCCAATTTGTCTGTGATAACGAAAAGATAATTGTTTCACCTGCTTCAAAGGATTCAGAGGAAAATCAAGAGGAGGACACGGACGAAACAATGACGGGAACGGTGAGAGTGATTGAGTCACATCACTGCTTAAGGTACGGAGGTTTAAAAGGTAAAAGAATTACGTGGGTTTTGATTCATCTATATTCTAAAAGGATACATATGCAATTTAAATTTAAGTTCAAACTTTTGTTATTTTTAAAATAATTTTTAATTATATAATTTAAATTTTTGCTAATATTTTTTTAAAATTTAAGTGCAATTTATTTTTATTGAAATTTAAGTTTAAATTTTAAGATTTCAAGTTGAATTTTTTTTTACATTTATTATAATTAGAATATTTGATACTTTAAATTTTAGATATTTATTTTTCAAATTTAACTTAAAGTTTATTCATTAAGTTCAAAAATTAATGATAATTTTTTTTAAAATTTAAGTTCAAAAATTTTCATTCAAATTTATGTTTAAGATTTCAAACCTTTGTTTTTGTTTTATAAAAGTTAAATTTTGTAGAATTAATAGTTAGTTAAAAAGTTACAAATTTTCAAAATATAAGATAAAATTAAAAATAAAAAATTCAAGGGTCGAAACCGGAACCAGAACTCAGACCGTAATTGACCTTGATGGTTAAGGTTAATGGTCGAAATTTTTTTGAACTGTGGAACCGACGGTTTCTGATCTGTGGTCAAGTCTACATTTCGATTTCAAAAAGTTGGTCAAAATTAAAGACCAAATCACCGAGGGTAAAATTGGCAATACATATTCCATTTTTTTTGTAGTGATGTCCATCTTCCATCTGCTACTATCCTTTGCTCCTCGATTTCCTGTGTTTCAATGTTTAGGTCACAGGGTGAAAGGTTATTTGTGTTAAAAAACAAACGATTGCATGCATACGTAGATCTTTCATAAGTTCTTACAAATTAAAATTTATAGTTATTTAATAACAAATTAGCCCTAATTCAATTTTATTTTTGACAATTAAGTAATTTTTACATATTTTAATCAATTTTTTTAACATTTCATGAATAATGTTATTTAATTGACATATATTTAACCAGTTGATTAGTTAATTGTTAATCAAACACTAAAAGTAACTTAACTATTTTTAAATATATACTTATTCATATAAATAATCTATTTTTCTTTTACCTTCTCATCCTTTTCTTTGCTTTTCCTTTTCCTTTGTCTTTATTTTTCTTCTTCTTCCTCCTTCAATAATCCCCCCCTCCCCAATCCCCCGAACCCAAACCCAAACTCCACCCTCTGCCCCACCCCCTGCTACCCCCAACACCCAACCCTACCCCAGCACCCCCCCCCCTCCCACCTCAGATCCCACCCCCAATGTAAATATAATATATGTATATTATTAACAAAATTGTACATATCTATATGTACACCTATTTCAACAAAAGTATACATTAATATCTATATGTACATATGTATAGAGAAAGGGAAGACAACAAGAGAGCTAGAAAATTTCAAAGTTTTAATCTAATTTTATTTTAAAAAAAGTATACATATTTTTCCTTAATGTTAGTGTTATTATAATATGAGAGGTATAATTAACCGCAAGAGCTTTATTTTTTCGGTCTATTTCTTTTTACTTATTTGTTTTTGGACAGGAAAATAGACCATTAACTTTTTTGGGCAACAATAGGAGGTGTCAGCATTATTTTTCAAAATAGAGAGATTTTTCTGATAATATGACCAGACTTGCCTGATTATCTCTTAATTATTTAGAAGGCACACTGTCATTCACCACAAGACACAAATATAAGGAAAAGATCACTATGACTCTGTTTTCTTATAAAAAGGCTTAAATTATCCCCTTTGTCCTCAAAATCCAAGTACGCATATTCAAGTTCATTTGACAATCAAAACGAGACAGAACACTAAAAAAACAAGAAAATAAGAAGGGTCTTCAAAAGATCTCTCAGACAAGCATCATCTTGTTGACTAATAAAAATACTGAATAGCAGAAAAGATGCAGGCCAACAGGCCAAAATAACTTGAAAAAATGCAAATCTAACGAGTATGGAGTACCTAAGAAATCGATAACAAGGACCTTCACATGAAAACAGAAGGAAAGAGCCTACGAAATAATCAAGGCTTATAATATTTGTCAATTAGATGAAGTAATCTTCATTGTTTTTCTCTGTTTTTCTCTAAACAAAGATCGTGCGCAAGAGAATTATTGATATAAACTTTCTTGCCCAATAAGGAATGTGATTTCGTTTAGCACCGATTCCGCCTTTTCTCACTCTCTAAACTGCTACAACAAGCAACAAAAACGATAGTTTCCAAGAAGGTCAGGAAAAGTAGCTTCATCATTTTTCATGCAATATATTTTCTGTAGAAATGAGATAACATTCCAAAAGATGAGTAACCATCTGATCATCAAACCTCATTTTTCTTGAAAGCAGTCAAAATAACCTAGTTCTTATAATGCAGTTACTGAATTGATTCTGCAACTTGCTTCTTGGCTTGCAATCTCTGCATGAACTTTGGATTAGCTTTAAGTCTCTCTTTCACCGCGGAAGTTCGGGCATCCTCCACCAGTTTCCTAGCTTTTCCAGCCTCCTCAATTAAAGCAAATAGAGTTCTGAGGCAATCCTTTCTGTTCTCTTCCCGATGTTCAAACCTGAGTAAAAAACGTAACAAAGATAATATGCCAAATGCAGGAAGCCTAACAAAAAGATTATGCAGAGTGGAGTCACAACCAAAAGTTTATAAAACGTTGATGTTGTTTTCTGTTTTTCAACACATCTGCTATAGATTTCTTTCCAAACAAGAAAAGTATAGGAAATAACAGAGCAATCAAATATAGACTTCAGATTAGAGGCCATATAATTTAATCAGTAAAGAATTCAACATGGTTCACTTCAATTGGAGAGAAAGTCCTGCTAAGATGATTCAGATACTATGAATTTTCACACAAATGTATAATGCTACAAGCATTACTGCAGAATCTGATGACACAAAAAATCTGATGTTCAAACCTGAGTAAATAACATAACAAAGATAATATGCCAAATGCAGGAAGCCTAACAAAAAGATTATGCAGAGTGGAGTCACAACCAAAAGTTTATAAAACATTGATGTTGTTTTCTGTTTTTCAACACATCTGCTATAGATTTCTTTCCAAACAAGAAAAGTAAAGGAAATAACAGAGCAATCAAATATAGACTTCAGATTAGAGGCCACATAATTTAATCAGTAAAGAATTCAACATGGTTCTTCAATTGAAGAGAAAGTCCTGCTAAGATGATTCAGATACTACGAAATTTCACACAGATGTATAATTTTACAAGCATTACTGCAGAATCTGATGACACAAAAAATACAGCTATCCACCCGTGAATGGGCTTACCTTTCACTGGTTATGGTAAGTTCATCTTTGCCAGGATTGTACCGCTTTCCAGCCAATTCTCTCAGCCGCAAAAATTGATGCTTAGATAGACCAAGCTCCTTCACAGTAACAGCCAACTTTACTTTTCTATTTTTTGGGTGCCATGCATCACCACCAGGAGCAAAGACCACCCGAGTTTGCCACCTAAGAATTGGCCCCTCACCTGGTGGATCATCCGGTTCCTTTTTGTTATCAGGCACAACGTCCTTGCCAAACTCTGGGGATCCCTCCGCCTCCATTATTTTAGCACATTCCAAGACCATCTGGTCTTCAAACTCCTTGAACAATGCATAACCTTCTTCAACCTCAAGCTCACCTTTTTCAACCCTATCACCTATCTCATCAAACTTCTTTTCCACCTTCCTCTTGATCTCATCTGAAAAAGGTCCATTTTCAAAATTAGAATCATAACTAGAGCAGTTCAAAATCTGAAAATAAATAAATAAATAAATGAACCAGTGTTTGATGACTGAAAAAGCAATTCTGCACACGGTTCCCACAAAATCATGAAATTATGATGACAAACCTGGCAGATAAATTGAAGACTCAAATCCTAAAATTGAAGTTCATTTGAAGACGCAATACAAATTAAGTGTCGCATACTTAAAGTGCAAATCAGGAGGATTCAAAAGAAAGTTCAAAACAAAAAGGATTCAGGGCATAAAATATCGAGATCTGTCGCGACTTTTAGCATCAGATTACTGACTGCACATGAACATACATATCATAACACCTACAAGCTGTTATTTTATTTTTTGTACTCTTAGACAGGAAAGACTGAAAAAAGAGATTACACCAAGTTTGCACTAGAATATTACCATTTGAATCTTTAGGTATACTTCATCTTTTCAAGGATTGATCTTTTGTCGCACTCTGTTTAGAGTTTAAGGTCACCAATTCTTAAATAGTAGCATTTGTATGCAACCTGGTATTACTCTCTGAAGGAACAAAAATTTTGTGCGCATATTCATTACCGTTCAAAAGTCCCAAATTCCCAACCAATAATAACCTCCGTGTACTATATTTTTCATAAAGTTATTTGCATCCTTAGCACCATGTTCATACTCCAAGGACCCATATCTCATGTAATTTATAGACACAATGTAACTTCTTATGAAATGCAATCTTTCTGGCAAAGAAAATTGAAAGATGATTTGAAAAGTTAATTCTGGCATCTGAATGGAACAGGCACATCCATTATTCAAATCCTTTCAGAGGGAGCAGAACTCAAATAGGGAAAGTAAATAAGCTATATAAACCAAAGTGCATAAGAAACATTTGCATTCGAATAAAGGGGTTCAGCAATTTGTGATCACGAACCAATCAAAAGACGAATAAACATCATGCCCCCAAAATAGCTCCATCTGACTAGTAAAAAAATAATGAGCAAAAACAACCATGAAAGGCGACGACAACATAAATTAGCATTAATTTACCTAGGCTAAACTTATAGGCAAAAGGGGAAATCATACAGTAATACCTGGTAGAAGCTTGTCCCAGTTAAGCATGTCCTCTAGTATTGCTTCACACTCCCTTGTATCATTAAGATACCCATGCTCAATAGCCTCTTTAATCATGTCATCCCATTTCCTGTCATCCATGTTGAAATACGGATCATTAGATGTCATTTTCTTTATCACGATGTCCCTAGCATTGTACAAATCATCAACTTCTTCATCAGTTTCATAAAGCTCCTCGAAATCTGATTCAAAATCTACATCTTTTACATTATCTAATGGCTGCAGCTGAAGCTCATCGATTAATTCGTCATCTGTGTCTTCATGCTTCCTCGAAAGCTTTCTCTTTAGAATAGACTCAAGGATTGATGGGAGTGCCTCCTCATTGAAGTTATTGAAATAGTCCTCTATCTGCAGTTTTAACTCTGCAAACAATTTACAACCAAAGAAGCTGCATACAATTAGTATTTGGAACCCACCTAGCATCTAAAACCACTACTTGCATTACAATGAAAAAGAGTAGGAACCAATAACATGTAGCACATACAGATATCTCTTTTCAATCTATTAGATCAAAATCTTATGTGTTCTATCACATTTTTCCCCACAAAGGTTACACCAAAAACAAGAGCCAGTAATGATGTATAGACACAGATAACTAGAAAATTCTTATACACAAAACAAAAACACAAATTAACAAACAACAGCACAGCAGGAATTTAGTTACAATTTTCTCAGTGTAATCTACTACACGCATTTCATACTCTAGAATCATCTCAGACAATCTTACTGACAAAGTTCTAATTTCCGTTAATAAAATGGAGCTTCAAAAATCAAGAAATCCAATATTTTTGTTCCTTTTGCACCTAAAAAAATACATATACCGGAACCCAATAATCCCCCCCCCCCCCCGCCTCCCAAACAAAAAAAAAAGAACTTTGTAGCTAAAAAATTAACTTATTCAATTATCATAAGTACCACCTTTGTTGTTCACATCTTCTACCTCAGCCGTCACAGCCTTCTTCTCTTCGGGTTGGGCTACGCTAGTTTCGGAATCAGGGTTAGGGTTGGGATCCGGGCTTCCATTTTCGGACGAGAAAAATCGCATTCTGGAAGGAAAACAGTTGAGCAATGGTGCATTTTCAATGATGTAATTGTCACAATAATGATTGGTGTAGCCATAAGAAATGACAGACGTAGGTTTGAGTTTGCGAGACAAATGGAGATTGCGAGTGTACAGAGAGAGTTTTCTTAGCAGAGCTCCTCTCATGGTGATGGTTACTCCCTAGGGTTTTGATACTGTTTTTCAGGATGTAGTGCGAAAATTGACCCCATTGGGTTCAGCTATAATATAGAGTAAAAAAAATATGAAAATAAAAAAATTCTTTCTAACTTGATTTATTTTCTTTGTTTTTAAAAACTGATATATACATATGCAAAATTCTAAATTTATTATTGAACAATATAATACATTATTTTATGCAATATACGTAAAGAATAATATATATATTTATTGTTTATTAATTATGTAAGTAAAAATAAGTATATTATGTATACATACCAAAGGTAGGTATTATATTTCTAGATGTACTTGTATGTTTATGTGTACATATATATGAAGACATGTGCATATATATATATATATTGTATTCAAGTAAATTTATATATATTTATTATAAATATGTATAAAATATGTATGCATAATCAACATAATTGATGTACATACATATATGTACATACCATATGACTATCTAAAATAATAAAAAAAATAAAAAAAATAATAATAATAATGACGATGATAATAGGATAATAATAATAATATAAAATATGTAAAAATGTCAAATCAAATTATTGTATCAATTTCGTTATGTGTGAATCTAATAAAAGAAGCTAAAAAATCAAAGGATGCAACATAATATACAAAATAATATTGTGATAAAAAATCTTCTCTATTTAAATAGTAAATGTGAAATTATCCATAAATTTTGAAATTATAGGAAAAGTTGTTTTTTTTTTTTTTCTGCAAGCGAGACTCTAGACAATGGAAGTAGCTAGCAATTAGCTTGCATTTATCCTTATTTTGTAAAAATAATTAATTTAAATTATTAAAAATGTGCATTATGTCAACTCTAAAATCATCATATTTTCTATTTCACAACTAAAATGTGATATTACAATTAATCCTATTAGATATGCGAAGTTCTTTTATTGTATTTTTTTCACAATTTATGATCGCTCACCTTATAGCCTATCATATTAACAATATATTGGGTCGACTTTAATACCATTTGTCATATCCTATACCAATGCGATGGACGCATGCAAATGAAAATTCAGTACAACAGACTCGTCTATAAATTATTTCACATTTATTTTTATTTTATAAAAATAATTAATTTAAATTATTAAAAAAATTATTATTCCAACTTATAAAAGATTTTATTTTTCCTCCCACAATAAAATAGCTTAATTTTTAACATAGACAAATTAACATTCCATGGTTCATAACATTGAGTTCAGTTGGTTTGGGTTGTGAAATGATACATGATATTTACCAAATAAAAATTTCTTACCTTTTTTTTTAATCAATTTCTTCCCTCTCTCTTTTTTTTTTTTTATAACTTTTCATTAGCCGAAAAGTGCAGAACGCGCGCCTCAAGCGAGTGGGCTTGTTTTTCCTCTACGTTCCCTGTCCCCTAGTCGTTCGGTATTCTAGCTCAACATTTCTTCTACTTTGCGTCTTCTTTTCGACTTTTTCAAGTTTTCAAGCAAAATTCCACTACTTCCCTCCGTTGACCTCTATGTATACATATATACACATATAAATATATGTACACATTCATACTATCATGTATAAATCCATACACTTGAAGTTTTATATACAATTTATTTTGCTAAATTCCTTTACAAGTATTCTTTTCAATCCCCATGATCCCTGTTTTTGATGAACACTGATAAACGTAAGTGGTTTTGCACTGATCAAAATTATCTTAATAACTAATATATGTTGTGATTGATTGTGTTCTAGCATCAATACTTCTTGAAACTTTTGAACTTATGTTGAGTTAATGATCATGCTGTAGTTGAAACTATTTGATGTCAGTTTTATGTGTTTTAATGCATGTAAGTCTCATAATCTGTATCTGTGATGATTATCTGAAAAGCCCGGATGAGTAATTATGTTTTAGGTGAATTTGTTGTGCTTTTGGATGGTTGCTGATACAATGATTGAACCCAAAAAGAAGAGATCTTTCATGTGCAGTTGCCTTCCATCAGCAATTCTCCTTTCAGCAGTGTTCTTTATAGGGAGTGCATTCTTAGTCACTGATTATAAAGAGGTATTGTGCTTGTCTTTGATATTTACAACTTCAAATTTGTATATTCATTGGTGGGCACTTTCCCTCTCGAGGAGTTGATTACAATTTATTGTTAACTTTTGATGCTGTGTGCTTCGTTAATCCTGATAGTTATGTGAGAGTTTATTTTTGAGGCAAAACAATCCTTTTCTTGTTATCTTGAATTTGAAGACAATATGATTCTTAATTAAGTCAAAACGTTGTTGGACTCCTTGCAGAGGTTTTTGGGATGTAATCTTTATCCAATCAAGGCTACAAAATCCAAGATTTGTGAGGTTCGTAGAAAATTTCAGCAATTATGTGTGTATAGCTTGAAATGGTGGTTTTTTGTAGTGTTTTATATGGAAATTTATAACATCAGTACTATGCTCAGTTTTGAGCTTGTATAATATGCTGGTTATGCTTTATTGTTTACATTGTTGTACTTCATCTAGCATGAGTGCAGGCCTGATGGAACTGAAACATTGCCTAGAGGTATTGTTTCTAGAACTACTAATCTGGAGATGCGGCCACTTTGGGGCCCTCCTAAGAAGAAGGTATCAATTTTCTCTTATCATATCTGATATTGGTCTTTTAAGCCAGTGCATTGAACAAAATAGGAAGGATCAATTGCTATGGTTAGAAGACCATTTATTTTTCCTGGTATTCTGTTCCTGAGGATATCAGCTTTGAAGCGCATCATTGCTAAGATTTGATGAAGATCTTTTTTGATGCTAAGTTTTGCTCCCAGCTGTTTAGATCTTCTAAAAGAAGGTGATCTTATGGCAGATTCTTGTTAAAATTTAAAAGTTTGCCCTTGAATCCCCAATTTTGGAACGCAAACCTATCAATAGTAATATGTTGGCCGAGACATAAATTCAACTCCAACATTCTTGCCTAGTATGACATGCTGAATGTAGTCAACTTTGTCGTTTTCTAGAAGTTTACATAATATCTCAACTTTCTATAACATAGGTTATTCATTTGATTTATCTGATCCATGTCTTGTTTTCTGTTTCTGTTCCCACTTTAGAAGTTGAAGTCACCAATGAACTTATTGGCTATTGCAGTTGGAATAAAGCAAAAGCAAAATGTAAATGAAATTGTTAAAAAGGTATGAAAATTGAAAGAACCCTGGCTTCTGCTGCTTAAACATAATTCTTTTGCTTGAATACTTTTTTTTTGTTTGATTTTTCAGTTTCCACTGACTGATTTTGCCATCATGCTTTTTCATTACGATGGCAATGTTGACGGCTGGAGAGATTTAGAATGGAGCAATAGTGTCATACATGTTTCTGCCATTAACCAAACTAAGTGGCAAGAGTTCCTCACTGCTAGTTTAGACTTTTTGTCATATATATTAGAAATACTTTGGGATATCTCGTGTTTTTGACTTTCATGTCTCTGTTTTTCATTTAGGTGGTTTGCCAAGCGGTTCTTACATCCAGATGTTGTTGCACAGTACGCCTATATTTTCCTTTGGGATGAAGATCTTGGAGTTGAAAATTTTCATGCTGGAAGGTAATTACACCTAATATCTATCCGAGTACATGCACATGACTGGCAGTGGTTATGTGGCCGTTCCATTCCTTGAACTCAATCCCTAGAAAATCATACTCTATTTTATTCATTCATAGGGTTAAATAAAGATGATAGTGGTTGGAGCACACAAGCCTTGTTCTTGTTTGCTGGAGTGCTTCCAAAGTTCACAGTTTCACCATACAATAAAAAGTTATCCTCTGATTTATTATCCACTTGTTCTGTTTTTATTTTTCTGTACTTTATGAATCTTTCAACACCAAGTATGGGATTATTGTTTGAGCATTCCACTAGTTCTTAAGCATACTACCAAAATTCGTGCCATGCCCTTAGCAGATCATGACCAGTCCCTTTCTAAAGCCATAAGCTATATTCTTACATTATTATCTTTCTTTGCATTGAAGGAATCTTTTTATTATTTGTGTTGAGAGTTACTGGTTCATAAGTGACATAGAATGTTATTCTCGAAAGACAGTGGGACGAACAATGTTAATTTTTAAAATGATGTCATGCTTGTGAAAACTATTGTACTGTGATAAGTGCATATAAATTCCTCATCCAAAAAGTTCTCCACTAGGCAGCCCATGCGTGGATGTACCAGGAATGTTCTTATTGCGGACAGTAGAATTTTGAAAATGATCCTTTTACAGCTTATGTATACATATCTGAGAATTTGGAGTGTAATTGGGTGCATGAACATAAGTAGCATTTTATAGCCAAATAACATATGTAGAACGACCCTGGAGGGTAATTGGGTGCACGAACATAAATAGTATTTTATAGCCAAATAACATCTGTAGAGCAACCCTGGAGGTGGCAGTAATATTTTGCAAGGGAGATATGGTGAAGTTCCTAATGGCAGTAGTGATACATTGTCAAATCATGTAAAGTGAAGTCTCCCTGATTTCAT
The DNA here is from genome assembly GCA_019321725.1 of Paulownia fortunei. Lineage (NCBI taxonomy): Eukaryota > Viridiplantae > Streptophyta > Magnoliopsida > Lamiales > Paulowniaceae > Paulownia > Paulownia fortunei. The sequence continues at coordinate 6,672,949 of CM033109.1, read as the reverse complement.
GCTTCTATTTTCGTAACAGCATTTGCAAATTTTCACTTCCTGTGGATCCTTGTATGAAATTGTCAGAAATATTAAACTTGTAGTTCAAAAGTTGTGTTTTTTAATAATCGAATACCCATTACCGTGACTATGGTGCCATTTAAACCTAAATAGATAAGAATAACTCATGAAAATCCAGATTTCCCATAAAAACATTTCTTTTCACCTATTGTGATCTACTATATTGGGATTCTCAAATTTTTAATATATGAGGCACAAAACCACAAGTATATGTTGATGAATTGCTGAAATTTATGATGGAGTGCAAAGGTATTCAAGTCCTGCTCCTAAAAACAGGGGGAAGAGTCCTTGTCTCTTCAGTTGATATCTTAAGTGGGGTTTTGATAAGGTTATGGAAATGGAAGTGATAAGGAAGATCGAGAAATTTTCGTATTAATTTTCACGTGTTGGCTTAGATTTAGAAACATACAGCTAACTGATCTCTTTGTTTTAATGCAGATATCTGTCAATTATTAAAGAAGAGGGACTTCAGATATCACAGCCTGCAATCGATGCTGACAAATCTGAGGTGCATTACAAACTTACGGCACGGGAATTAAGTTCTAAAGTTCACCGGTATCTACTGTTGAACTTGAAATTTTACACTGTATCAACAGCAAGATTCTGAATGCTGATGCCAATTTTTGTAATTAATAATTAAATATTTCTTGTTCTAAGGTAACCCTCTGCTTATTTTATGTGCTCACAGAAGGGCTATTAATTTACGCGGTCCAGGAAGGAGGTGTTATGAAAATAGTATGGAACCTCCATGCACAGGGTAAGTTTACTCGCAATTCCGGAGAAACAAGGGGGATTATGGTAATTTTGTTTTATTATAAAATGTATCATATGATATTACAATTAAGGCGACCACAATAAATTTTGTACATTACACAGGTTTGTGGAGATGATGGCTCCCGTTTTCTCAAGGGCATCTTGGCGTTGTGCGTGGTACATGATTCAGGTTTGGGATTATAAACTTGTGTTAATGAATTGATGGATATTCTTTTTGTTTTTGGTTTACTGATGTTGATGCTATACAAAATAATGTTATCATGGACAATCTCCTTGTGATACTCCAATGCATTTTCATATCCATAACTTGTGTAGCATGTCTGTTATTATCCTTTGGTCCATGGTCAAACAGTGTGATTCTCGTACACTTTGTTGTTTAAACAGAATGACCTCGTCCATGCATGGGGCTTGGATTTTCAGCTTGGATACTGTGCACAGGTTTGCCATTTCTACGAGGCAGTATCTTTCAGTTTTATTCACTCTGAAAGAATGTTACAGTTTGTGATATATATTTCCGGCAGGGAAATAGGACCACAAATATTGGGATTGTTGACTCTGAGTATGTAATCCACTTAGGTCTTCCCACGCTTGGAGGTTCAGCAGGTAGTAAGGTAAATGGATTCATATTTTAGTCCCAAGAGCTTGTAAGCAGCCTTTAATTTCTTCTTTGTCGTTTCTCCCCGAAAAGATTTATCTGTATTTAATCAGAGGACAACTAGGAAAAAACATCTCTTAACAACTTCCCAACAATGCATAGGAGGTTAAGCATGCTGAGCTTCAAGAACATCAACATTCTGACTATTTGCATTGAATTACAAAAACTGAACCCTGACCAAAAAACACCTGTCAGTGTCTCAAAATAATTAGACACTCTGGGAAGCCTGAATCTTTTACAGAGAAGTGCAAATTGTCTAGGGAGGAGCATATTACTGTTCCGTGTGTCTGATGAGATTATTATGGAAATGTTTTAGAAGATTTGAAATCAAAGAAGAAATTTAAGGAATGTTGTGACAGTGTAACACTTGTCCTTTATATACCCTGATTGTTTGGCTTCCTTTGCAACCTTGCTGTTCACTAATAAATACTTCCTCACTAGATGTGACCAACTGTGTTCCTATAGTTCACTCTCCTTGAATTTTGTGTTTTTGACTGATGCAGACAAACGGCGAAGTTGAAAAGCAGTCTTCTCCAAATAAAATGTTGCCTAACACGGAGAAAATGGTATGTGCCATATACGCTTGATCTTATTATTAAATTTCTTCTACGAAAAACTTACAAGGCATAGTGATATGCTGTGAACTTGCAGGTGACATCTAAATTGGAGCAATCTGATGATAGAAATGCTGTAAGTTATATTCATTTTTCGTATATTTTCAAATTGCTTTTGCTGCTTTGAAACCAGTTCTGCTTGAACTATTTATAGTGTCTGTTTTCCTTTTTTGTTCACATGCTTCAGATATTTCTAGTTTTCTCTTGTTGGTCTGCTATTATTTGCCCTTGTATTGCATTTTGCATTTTGACTTCAAGATGACCTGAGAACTGTGAACTGGCCTTAATTATTAATAAACACATTTGATGAATTGTTTTGGATCATGAACTTTCGTCAAGGGAAAAAAATGAAAAACACGCACAAACACACACACACACACATGATACTGTTAAGCGCACCATCCTCCCTGAATCATTGCTTCTGTGACATGGTTGTCCCGCCTCATCTCCTCAAAGCCTCCAAACTCTTCCCCGAGGTGGGGCTACCTTTTAATTTTCCATCCTCTTTCTTGGATTTCTTGCTCATCTTCAACTGCTCATAGACATGTGAGTTCTCTCTTTTTTCTTTGTTTTTTGCATCTGTGGAATCAAGAATTTGGAAGTCATAAAATTTCTCCAGCAAGTAATTATGATTTGGCTAATTGCTTGTGTTTGATCTGAAATTTGATAATTCAAAACCTCATGTGGTTCTACCTTTATATCAATGCAATTTGAGATAATGAAACCAACATGGCCTTACGTTTAAAGGATTCCCTCCACTTCATATAGAGGATGATAGAAATTTTTCTTCTGGCTACCTTCTGCAGGTGCGAAGAGAGTCCTTCATCGAATTAGACAACTTCAAGAATAGATGGAAGAAAGCTGTCAGAGAAGACGAATGTTGGGTAGATCCGTTTCAGCAACCTGCAAAGCAGAACTGATCATAACAAACTGTACTATCTAGATATAGGTTGACACCAAAGAAACATACATTTATGAAAGATCAATTTGATTCTGTTAAATAGGTTCTTGGTACAATAAGCTGAGATGATTTTTCTCTGTGAATGCTGGTACTAGGTACTACCTGAATAGCTTGCATCCATCATGTTTCTCCACATGTACATCACCTGTTTATCACACAAATAATGAAAGATATTACTTCTGCTTAGCTCAAATATTTATCGGGAGTTTTTGCATTCTTGAAAGCTCTAGATAGTGTTTCCTTCTAACAGCCATTTTTGAAATGCGCCTAGAGCGCATTTTGGTGATGTTTTTAAGCAATGATACTACAACAGTTTTAAACTCCCTTTGCTATAGTGGAACTGTGGAAATTGGCCTCACCAGCCATAGAACTAGAGGTGTTGAGTCTTTTCCCAAATCCAACGACCTCAATTATTGATATTAATCTATTTTTGTAGTAGCTGGCTTGTTATTTGTAAATTAATGATTCATGATTGACGATCCGTTCTTAATTGATATATGATGTAATAAATTCTTTGTTTTACTCAAAAAGAAAAAAAAAAAAACTGCATTTAAAATTTGTGAAAACGAACACCACAGAAATGCTTTTCCTTACATTATTGTGTTGCAAACCAATATCTGAATTATGTTGTTAAACCTGAACGAATAGTCCTCTAAACCCAGAAATTAAAGGAGGCATGTTATATAGAATGACCAATCTAAAACTAATCGATTTCTTGGCTACATAATGGTTGCCCTGATGGGATTAGGGGAGATGATAAACACTGGATTGTGTCATCCCAAGAAGATGGATTAGCCAGACACTATTATTTGGTTGTTTGGATAAAATGAAGGTCGCCCAAGCTCACCAAAAATATTTATTGGTCAAGCCCTTATAATGGCCTAAGAACACCAAAAAAAAAAAAAAAAAGTTAGCAAAAAAACAAACTATAGTTGGCCGCGAGGCCCACCTGAGGGCCATCGCACCCTCCAACTCTAAAGCCTAGAAAAATGCTAGGATTTTATTCCGAAAAAAAAAGAGAGGACCAATCTGGAAGGCCATGTACAGTTCTCCAAAATCACATTTTTTTAGCAAAAACGGACAAGAAAGGATAGATGGCCGTATTGCCCTTAGTTTCCCAAAAATCTAATCTTTGTTTCACATTACAAGGCTGCAGTTAACCAATAGGAATGGTCAAACTGCCTTGTGCTAGGCCATCAAGACCCTTGGTAAAATACATATTGCGTGGTCCTTTGGTGAAATTGCATGTCTTTTTCAAGTTGTTATAGTCTTCTGTGTCTTGTGAACCATGATGACTCTTGTCCCAAACACACACACACACACACAAAAAAAAAAAAAAAATATCACAAAACACCATCTTACACTCACACTCACTTTAGCACACTCTATACGCACTCATTTGCACACATATGGGATCTCTAAATTGATACCTGTTCTCGTACTTTTGATGTTCCTACTCCATTAAAAATTGTCCAACATTTTTGAAGTAGGAAAACTGATATTCATGCTAAGGTACCTCTCTCCCAGAATGGCCAATAGGATTGGTCGGTTTATAGTCAGATGACAAAAATGCAGAGAAAATTTCTCCCTATACTAGCTGATGTCTTCTTCTGACGATCCTTGAGGAGGACAACGGCTCTTGTCCTCACTAAGGTGGTCAAGGAAATGTTCCATAATTGAGGTTGCTCATGTGTTTGTTTGCCAAAGTTTTAAGACAATGTGTGTATTCTTGCATGCAATGACATCTAATTAGGGGAATATTGTGAAAATCTTTGTAGTTATTTGATTTTTCAGATTTCTGCTATATGAGAGAAGGGATCCAATGAATTTATAGTTACCAAGTGGCAGCAGTTATACAATAAATTGGTCTAGTAGGTGTGAGTTGGTTCTAGTTAGGATAGATCATAAAAATTCAAAAATCGTAACAAACGTTCCCATCACACAATATCAAATTATTTTTTCATTAAATTAGTACATAAACTGTTGTTTATAAATTCATTAAAATCGCAACGTCTCGTATTGTTTGGTTGTGATCTAGAGTTTGAATAAATCGACAACACCGTATATTTAAATTTATTAATAACTAATATTATTTAAATTGTAATAGTTTGTTTTTAATTGTATTATCTCTTTAAAATTTATGAAATAAACTTTTTATGTGTACATTAACATCTCACAAAATTTCTTTGTTTTTCATTTATCTCAGTTGTAATGCAAGGTATGAATATTTAATTTCAATTTTAAAAAAGTTTAACATTTTTTTTCTTTTGGAAGTTTGGTTTATTTAGTTTTTCAAGCTCTTTTTTTTTCCTATTATTTACCAATTGTTCACTTTTTTTTATATAGTTTTATGTTATATGAATGAGTCAATTTTTCTTTCAATGATTAGATGATGAAAAACTTAAGTATTTTTTATTTTTGCGCAATAATGTAGTTGTTTGTTAGTGATAAAATAGTTGTATAAGTTCAAGCAGTTTGTAGCCACTTTGAATTTTTTATTTTAGATACCTCAATATAACATAAAGTGTGCCCTTGAAGTAGGCATGCTTGTATATTTTATAAACAATTATATATGTCATAACTAGCGAGTTTTTTTGCTTATTTTCTTTTGGCTTTTCAGTGGAATTTAGATCAAAATGGATGCTATTTTTTTACATTATTAGAAAGACTATACTGTTATTTTTATGATGATAGCTATGGTATTATTTTTAAATTGAAGTAATTTTTACTATTAATATGCTAAAAAAATAAATTTTTATTAATCATTTTCTCTTAATTGATTAAAAACCATCAAATCATTCAAAACTGCATTTTTAGTTTTATTTACTAAAAAAGCAATTTAAAATTATTTTTTATCAAAATCGATCAATAACAATTTGATTTAAAATTAATAAAAAAATGGCGAAACTATAATCACCCCCCTACTTCTAGTGAGGTCAACCAAAATGTAGTTCCAATTCTGCTTAATAGTCAGGTCCTGGTGTAACCGTTGAATTTTCACATTATAAGTTGAAAATAGATTTAAATTTTAAGTTTAATAAATTGAGCCTCTGACTTACCAAGGCTTTGTCAAAGTGGTAAACTCAGGTCCCAAGATTTTTAAAGCTTTGGGTTCAAATATCATCAAATGTGTGGATATTAGTTTAGTGTTATAATAGTTTCTTTACATTAAATACTGTATGATTTGTTAAAAAATGATTGTATTTAATTGGTGTTTGATATAATATATTAATGTGATGAATAATGCAAAACAAAAAATTAGTTGGTTTTATTTAATTATTATTTGCTATTGGTATGTTAAGTTGATGTAATGAATGAGTAAGAAAAATGAAAAGACAATTGTACAATCGACTTAGATGATACGGCTAGGACTAAAAGTCAAAATAACATGATGTAATTAAATGAAATAATTTAAATTTAAAGTAAATATTTAAAAAAGTAATTTCAAATTTCTCCATCTTTCAATGGATTCAAAATCCATCATAATAACTAAAAAATAATTTTAAATGAGAGTTTAAACATCTAAAATTCATTGTAATATAAATTATTCAAATATCCTCAATGAGTTTGTTATTATAAATTTAAAATTTTTAATACTAAATCCATCAATTCAAACATAAAATTAGAAATTTAGTGAATTCATAGTGACGAGTAACAATAATTACAAAGAAATAGTTGACAATGAAACAGCGAAAGCCAATAATATCATAACTAAAGAATGGAAAATGTTTCTACTAACAAGCTATAACTATCACGAGACTGACACAGTCAAACATAGGAGTTGCGACTCTCTTTATACTTGAATTTTTTTTTTATAAGAAAAACGACCTATTATATCTTCCAGTACATCAAAATATCACAACTACCTATTCAAAGAACAATTAAATACAATATAAATAAGAGCAAATATATTTTGATAAAAAAATTATTATAAAATTAGATATACAAGCACGTAATAAGGACTCAAATCAAGACCTTTTTTTTTTTTTTTTAAAATTGTGGAGTATTAGGATTTAATTTTACCACTTTAATAAAACTTTATTAATCTTAAAAATAAATATTTGAGTTGATTGATTTTTGAAATCTAACTCCATTTTGACTCCTTCAAATTTGCCCCAGGCCTAGTGGGGAGTATCCTAAGGTTCAAGATGTAGCATTTGTCATGATGCTACCTTTTCTTAACTAGCAAAAGCCAAAAAAATTTCCACAAGGACAAAAAAGGGCGAAAAAAGACTTGCCCTAGTCAACCTTTGATTCTTGTATCCTTAAAAATCAACTACTAGCAAATGAAAATTCAAGTCTCCCAAGTCCCACCTCACCCCAAAACATAAAAATAAATAAATAAATAAATATTGACTTTATAAATTTAAAGGTTTGACCGAGGAGTGCAATTCTTTGAACTTTTTTTTAATGTTTTTCTTTCTTCAATTAAATTAGTACTATGTTAATGTAAAGTTAAAACCAATATGGAGTGTGTTAAATCGTTTTTCAACGTTGATGCGACTTTTATTACTGCTAATGCCAACTAATGAATTGAATATGTCTTGTCGATCACTTTAACCTTCAATTTATAAACTTTATTATTGTTAATTTTTTTTCTTCAAAAATTTGATATTTCATTTCCATGAATCCTGCATGGGTTAAAATCCTATTTAATGTTTTTGGGAGGGTTAAAACGACAATACTCGTTATTATAAGGAGAATATTGCAATTTCAAATGATATGGAGCATAATATAAATTATCATCTTATGACCCAAAATTTAGCTAGTTGACAGTTGATACTTGATGCTTGAACCAATTTATATAATTAATCTCTCAACTTATCAAGTTATATTTAGGGATAACAATAGGTTGAATTTGGATTAAATTTGTTTAGATTCGAGATTCAATATGTTAAGTTTTTTAAATATTTAGATCCTGACCCGTCCCACGTCCATACTCGACGGGCATTTTTTAGATCTATTTTATAAATTAAAAATACTAAAAATTATATTTTTAAAATAATAATATTAAAAAAATATAAATTTTATTTTTTTAAAATATCATTTAAATATATATAATAAGTTTTTTAAAAATAAAAAAAATTAAACGGGTCAGATTTGGATCGAATCAAATTTAAAAATGAAGGACCCAAGACCCGAGACCTTGGACCGAACCCATTTATAGTGTTAAAATTGACGCCAATTAAAATAAATTTGAGCTGAATTCGGGTTTGAAATCACTTCATTATCATTCCTACTCGTTGCCATTCCTATCTATATCAATTTTTTATACTCTAAAATTTGATGGATACTTAGTATATGTTTGGAAACATTTTTGAAATGAAAATTTATCCATAAAATGAATTTTTTTAAAAAGTACTTGTAAGTATTGTTAAATATTTGGTGCAAATGTACTTTAACACCCATTTAATAAAAATATAAGAAAAAAATTTTAAAAGTCACAATTTTGTATTTTTTAAAATAAACTTTTGAATAAATGACTTATATTAAAAATTTATTCAAAATAATTAATAAATATGTAATTTTTTAAAAATAAATTTTCATATTTAAAAGATCTTTTTCAAACACCCTTTTAATATGTTAGGATTTCTTTTTGTAGAAATATATTTTTATATTTTTTAATTTGAAAATATATTTAATTTTTATTTTTTTTATAGAAATATTTTCCAAAATCAACAACTGTTGTCAACTATATTTTCAAAATATTTAAAAGGACATTAGTTGCATGACATGAGCTATCGAAACAAAACATGTATAATTCTGCGAACTAACATTGCTATATTTGCAAATCTTATTTTGACCTAATTAGTGATAATTATCACCAACTTTAAATTAGATCTAATTATTAAAATTTTAGTAGTTTTTTCATGATTAATGATATTTCAAAACTTATTGTAATACTTGTAAAATATGCTATATTATCTAGCCGTAGGAAATTCTTCATTTTAATTCTCTTGGCCAAAATTCAGGATGCAATTTTTCCCTGCATCAGGGTCATGTTCTGTTGGCTGAAAAAGCATGTGGGATTGAAGTGAATTTGAAAATGGAAGGATGAAAGGTAAATCGTCTTCGAACTTGTGTGTCTCAAACTTTTCCGTGTAATGAAAGCTGATGGAGTTTGAGGAAAGTGTGGACAGTAAGGTGTTCGACAGAATGCCTGAAAGAGAAGTTGCTGCATTGACCTTGACAATTATTGTTATCTTGGTCAAGATTGTCTGAATATTCAACGTGGCGCGAAGGTGGTCCTGAATTTCTTAAGTTGATTCACAACTTTGCGTGGGATGGGGGGAGAATGTAATTTTCGTATTGCTTGACGTTTGCGCGCGGTACCACAATTGTAGCTCTTTATACTGCGAGGACGACTAGAAGTGCAAGATCTGAAAATACTAACTTTGGATAGTTGGAGAAATAATGAAGACTCAGGCCTTCATTTTATGTCTACTGTTGCTTGGATTTCCTAGTCATTCATATGCTGACGAGCAAAAAGTTTCACAGCCGGATAAAGGCGATAAGAGTATTATCAACGTTGGTGTGATTGTTGACATGGGATCATGGGAGGGGAAGGTCATCCAGAGCTGCATTACATTGGCTGTATCGGACTTTTACAACCTTAATAGGGGCTACAGAACAAGGATTGCTCTTTATATGAGAGATTCCATTGGAGATTCTTTGCAATGTATTGCTGCTGGTGAGTTTTTGTTTATTTAAGTACTTGTTCGTCTTCTTATTGGTTGGTATACATTAAAAGAGAAGAATGCTAAGAACTAGAGGTCCATGAACCAGGGACCTGCCATGCCCAGAGGCAAAAATCTATTACTTGGACTTTAATTGAGTCGAGTAGTTGACTGTGAACTTGTTCTCGTAGTTTTGGCTCCAGCTAAAGCTCGGCTAAAATTCGTGTGTGGATAAGTTGTAACTGGTGAATTTTTGCTTGATTCGTTATTTTGTTTGCAAATATGAGTTGATGTTTGTACTCAAGGTGGTACGGCCCAATTGATAAGTTTAAAGTTTTGAAGCCCTAAAAATCACAACATTTATCTTCTCCCCCAGTTGTGTATACAAATTTCAGAAGTGGACTTTCCTTTCCTGGTGGGAGGACTATTACATTTTTCATATGCATGCTCGTTTTATTGCCTGCATGAGTAATCTTTTAGCCCAGCAATATGATAGGAGCCTGAACTTGGCTACTTAGTGCAAACGTTATAAAATTGGTCTTGAGATCAATTCGTAGTACCTGAAAGGGTTTGAATGACTTGGAAATGCTAGTATGAAAGCAGGCTGTTCAGTTTAGTTGCACTCTTGGGACTCATTTAGGAAAGTGGATTGAGTTTGCTGTACATTCTGCTGACAGAAGTCTGGATCTATTGTACGGGAACAGAAATTATTAGAAAGAACAATTCTATGCTGATTATTTTTTCATTTTTTTCAGACAATTAGTGATATCAGCTTTCTGCTCCATGAGGGAAAAAGAAGGAATAACAATGGTTCTACCATTGTAATTCATTCAATTAAACTACCAAAAATCCATATTAGTGTTTTTGTTTCATTTTTGGGGAAAAGAAGTAAGAACTACCTAGGATTTCCTGATTACAGAAGAGAATGTACTTTAGAAGTAAGCACTTGCTTAAAATATTCTCACTCAGGATTGCCTATTATTTCCTAATGCAGCTCTTGAAGTTTTGGAGAATGTTAAAGCGCATGCAATCATAATTCCAAAAATATCAAACGAAGAGTTGTTTCTGGCCAGGCTAGTGGACAAAGTTCATGTTCCGTTATTATCGTTTTCTTCAATATCGTCGTCCAATAAGCATCCTTATTTTATTCAAGTTGCCGAAGATGAGAACAATCAGTTCCATGCCATTGCTGCCTTTCTAGAAGCATTCAGATGGAGAAGCTTTGTGTTTTTGTACGAGGATACTGCTATGCAAGACAAGCCCAAACTTATATACATGATATATTACAGGAGAATCACTTGGATGTTGCATATCAAACAGCCATTTCTCTTCAGGCCACAGATGATCAAATCATCAATGAGCTTCATAAGCTCATGATGATGAAAGCTTCAATAATTTTGGTGCACTTGTCACCTTCTCTAGCAGCTCAACTATTTATAAATGCGAAAGTGCTAGGGATGATGAGCAAGGGATTTGCGTGGATCGTGACTAGCAAGACCATGAATTTCCTGGACTCCCAGGATTCTTCAGTTTATGAGTCAATGCAAGGAGTCCTTGGTTTCAAATCTTATATTTCTGCGTCAAGTAAGATCAAAAGTATAACTTTGAGATGGAGAAGGGAATTTCATCAGACTGAATCTAATGTAGAAATCAGGGAGTTGAATGTGTTCGGTGTGTGGGCATATGATGCTGCTTGGGTTTTAGCAGAGGCAATCGAAAGGGCTGGAATAAAACTCTCCCAAAATTGGGCTGCAGGTGCAGGATCGAAGCAGTTGGATTTAGCTCGATTAAGAGTTTCTAATAGTGGTTCAGCCATCTTGAGCAAGATTACAAGCAGTAATTTTACAGGGTTAGTGGGTAAGTTTCCGCTTGCAAATAGGAAATTAGTCCTTGATATTTATGAAATACTGAATGTAATAGGTAAAGGGGAAAGAAGAGTAGGTTTCTGGACATCTGCAAATGGACTTACAAAGGAAATAAATCCATCAATTAATTCTTCCTCGAACATTCTTGAAACCATTATCTGGCCAGGATTCTCCTCAACGGCTCCGGAAAGTTGGTTAGTCCATACGAGTGGAAAAAGCTTTAGAATTGGAATTCCAGCAAATGGGAGTTTCCCTGAATTGGTTGGCTCCGTTCATGATCGGCAACGTAATAAAACAACTTTCAGTGGATTTTGTATAGATGTATTCCAGGCCGCTGTTGACAGGTTGCCATATATGATATCAATGGAATATATTCCATTCTACAACCACTATGGAAGTTACAGTGACCTCGTTTATCAGGTCTATCTACAGGTATGTTTCTCTTTCAGTTGTATAACAAAGCCAGTAGGGAATATTCTCACCATTTCCAGCAGGAGTTTTTGTTGTTGTCTCACAATCGGGGTCATCTGAACATGTTCCTGTCATAGAAATTTGGATAATTGCATCTTAAGTTGCCATTTGAAGTGTTCTGTGAAACCATTTTCTGTTTGCGGACCATGTATTGTGATAGAACGCCTCTGTCCATGCATTTGGGAATATCTAGATTTTTCTTTCAGAAGAAAAGGAGAGTACTGAAATCATTTAAATGCTCTTAGTCTTGTTAAAAATGTTTCGAGTTAGAAAAAGTAGATGTAACAAGCCACTTTAGAGAAATGTCAGACTCTTTCCAAACCATTAAAAAACACTAAAACACTCCATCGAGAAGGATAGAGGTATTTTTTTTCTTTTCAACACCCCCTGTTGCAAATTTTACAAATGCAAATGTACGTTATTGCTAACAAGTAAAAGGATGTCGTTCCGAGAATTGATGAACTATTAGGTATCGAAATTGGATTAATTCTAACTTTATCTGAACAAACAAAAGATTTGTGAACTAAAACAAACTAACACTAAACTAAGATTCAAAAGCAAATAACAATTAACTTCTATGATTCAAAGGCATAGGGTTATGATTTCACCATAATTAGTCCTATTTGATATCAATTGCATCAATGTCAATTTAATTTCCTAGTTAATAATCGAGAACCCCTCAATTATTCAATAGTTTTCCGCAATGTCTAATGAAAATTTATCAATTGTTAACCCACTGTATTCCTACGTGAATTAAACAATCAACAAATCATTGAACTCTATTGATCTTAATCAAGACTATATAAACTATGCAAGTATATTCCTATCTTATATGCAATTCATGACTTTCTACACATTGAACTAGACACGTACATCACCTCTCGAATCAATATGATTAAAATTTATCCAATTACTGGCCAATTAATTAGAAGCATTAAAACCCATGTAGAAAACTCAACTAAGGAAAATAAACATTCAATTGAATAGAAAGAGAAATTCAAATAATCCTAATTAGGTTATATCAAAACTCTAGAATAAAGAACTTAGCCCATAATTATGACTAAAGAATCTATAGATAAATTCAAGTTCATGATAAAAGCAAAAGTAAAAAGAAAAGGGAAGAAAGAAATCAAGATAATCTTGAAGGATGAAGCCTCAATTTTGATGTCAAAAGCCTTTCTCCTCTTGTTTCTTCTTGTGTTCCCTTATTTTCCAAAAGCCTAATATGAATCTAATGTGTTCCTTTTATATTTAGCCACCAAAAACACACTTTAAAATCCATAATTGCGTTTTTCTCCCATCGCATGGTGCTGCAGCACCTGCTTTATATTCTCGCGCTGCGGCGTGAGATTCTGCTCTGTTCAGCATCTTGCAATTGATTTTTGACGTTCTTCTATAGCCGCTTGAATCAGTTCAATATTTAATTTGTGGAGAGAGTTATGTCAAAACACCAAGATGTGCCACATCTGAAAATTTCAGTCTAATGCTGACTCTTTAATTCGTTTTTTCTCTTTGATCTCCACTGAATTGAGATGAGTGGTCAACATGAAAGTTGTAGCTCTATCACTTGGCTTTCCAATGGGTCAAGAATGAGGTTAGTAGGATTTTTGAGTGAAGAGTTATGCCCAAAATAAAAATACTGGCATCAGTAGCTCCATGATGCAGATTTTTCAAAAGTTTAACCTGGTTTTTGTTTCTTTTCCCTTTTCTTCCTCCTTTTGCCATTACCTATAAGATTGCAAACTAAATGCATAAAAAACAACATAAACGCTTCAAAACAAACCAAATGTTAAGCAAAAAGTATTTGAATAATTGGTATAAAACCAACTCAACACCCCTCTTTGATGGCAGGTGTTCTAAAACCTAATCTGATTTGGGCTAATTCCATTGATTCCATCTAAACCTGGAAAATTGTAACTAGTTGAAAACTTTTATGAATTTTGTATGCCCGCATCTGAGATATACCAAGTCCAAATGTGAAATAATCCTTAATTTCGCTTGCTGCAATTCAAGTGTGTGGAAATTGCGTTAATTCTTTTTCCAGTTTAAGTTTTTGACCACATAGTCATACTGGTATGTGAAATGAATATTTATTTCATGACAAAAAGTGTGGAACAAGGGGATTAAATAAATGTTTTAAACTACGTCCTGTTTCTCTTTCTTTCAAGTAATTCTAGCTGATATTATGTTTGCTTCATGAATGGTCTAGAATTACGATGCTGCCGTGGGGGACATAACTATCCTTCCCAACAGGTCTGCATATGTTGACTTCACATTGCCTTATACCGAGTTAGGTGTGGGAGTTGTTGTAAAATTGGATGATAAAGACCCTTGGTTCTTCTTGAAGCCACTTAACACAGATCTATGGATGACGAGTGCCTGTTTCTTTTTTCTGACTGGATTTATTGTTTGGCTTATTGAACATCGTACTAATGAAGAATTCCAAGGTCCTCCAGCTCGGCAAATTGGAACTGCATTGTGGTTTGCTGTTTCAACTCTTGTTTATGCTCATAGTAAACTCTCTATTCTGTAGTTATCATCAAATCTCAAGCAAAACTGTCTTTGCTTTTGTGATTTTAGTTTTCTGCTTTAACTTTTTCCCTGTTTGTAAGCAAAAATAGGAGATTCATTCCAGGACATAGGGCATATCATTACACATCTTTTCTAGAGTAGGCTTATAATGTCATCATATTAGTGATATTTTCATCAAAGATGCATCTTCATATGTTTGAGATTTGTGATGAACTTAGAACTCAGTGCATTATGAGAAAATTTCTGTTTTTAGCCTTAACTAGCGCCACAGGATATCATTCTTATATTGTAGAAACAAAACTTGTAGCCTATCTAGTGTCCATTATTGAAGCCAAAAGGAGATGAAACTTCCAAACTAGCTTTCTTCGCATTGGCTTTTATTTGAAACCAAACCTAGGTGCTGGAAATACAATTTCCTGCCGCCGGAGGAGCGAAATTTTAAGTTAAGATAAATTCCAGAATTTTCCATGAGCCCAAGTCCGTTAGGTATAGAATCTCTTATCTTTTTCCATGTTACTAGGAATTAGGTGAAGGGGAGATTGTTTCCCCAATTAGGATCCCGTAATCTAACTTTAAAGTGGATGTTTACTTGGATGAAATAGTCTACTTGTCATTATGCTTCCATGAGTTACCACTGCTCCCTTCCAGTTATGGTTAAGGAATAGTGTTGCAAATGGATGAAATGACTAATTGAAAAAAATACCGTGGAGTCAACTTAGTTTACAATCCCATATCCCGGAATGCTCTGATTGCACTATTCTCAGAAACATGCATGGATGAGGATTAAGGGACAGGAGCTGTAGGCCAACAAGCAACAGAAAAATATTTTCCACTCAAAGCTCGAATTAGATCTTAGAGAAGTAGCTGCACATTCTTGCCCAGGGTAAGTGGTTTTCAGGCCAAATGCCCCAGAATAAAGAGAAAGTGACACTGTCTAATGTCCGAGGAGGTTGAATGTGAGGTTGGAAGTGGACAAATATAAGGGATTTGCTGCAACAAGAATCGTAGACTGATTTCATGAAGTACACCATCAGTGGTAGAAGTGGAGGAGGAAGGGTAATAGAGCTTTTAAAGCAAGTTCCTTAGTTGAAAAAAAGGTTACCCCCTTTGAGGAGCTCTTGTTAAATCATTTGTTCAAGAGAGAGGATTCATACCCAGTGCCAGCCTCCCCAAACATTCACAAAGAGCCAGTTTAGGCAGCTTCCACTCCTGGAAAAGAAGGTGAAATCCCGTATCTTAAGCATGTCACTTCCAAATAAAGTTAAACCACATAGGATCAATTCCTTTATATTTACTTTAGCCAAATAGTTTTGAGGTCTACATCTTCCTCTGGTTTTCCATTATTACGTTTACCATCATGTTTCCTATCCTGTGTATCTAGTTGCCTTTATCTAAGTGTATCCAAACGATTTATTTTTTTCAGGCAATTTATTGTCCTGGAAGTCGGAGTTGTTAATTGGCAAAATTGCAAAATTGCAAAATTGGTCCTATACCTAATGAGGATGTCAAATATAGTCCTATTCGAATTTAAAAAATTAATTTAGTCCTGTAACTATTAAAAATAATCGGATTTGGTCTAGATTTGATAAAAATTTTTAGGGTTAAACTCATTTAACCTCATCTACTATCATTTTGGTATCAAATACCCCATGTACGATAAAAACCTTCAATTACCCCCCTGTCTTCAAAAATTGAATTGAATGGGCAAAAATACCATTGTAACTTTATAATAAAACAAATTTACTTTACCCTTTATCCTATTTTATATGACATTTTTTTTATACTAATAAATTATAATAAATATGATACTAACAAATTAAAATTAATATGTTTAACAAAATAAACATCAATTTTTATGTTATATTTAAAATAT
The DNA here is from genome assembly GCA_019321725.1 of Paulownia fortunei. Lineage (NCBI taxonomy): Eukaryota > Viridiplantae > Streptophyta > Magnoliopsida > Lamiales > Paulowniaceae > Paulownia > Paulownia fortunei. The sequence continues at coordinate 6,656,467 of CM033109.1, read as the reverse complement.
GGTATCAATTTGTTTAAAATTTTATTAAACATAAAAATAGATGTTGATTTTGTTAAACATATTAAAAAAAATATGTAAAAGATAAAAGATTGACACATTTGTCAATTAGTATTTTCATATTTAAAAAAATTTGGGGTCAAACTATATTTGATTATAAAGATGTTTCTTTTAAAGAATTCTTTTTGTGTATGTTTTTTTTAATATAAATAACTTTTATGTTTTATTTAAAATATGGTATTAGGTTGTTTAAAATTTTGTTAAACATAAAAATGGATGTTGATTTTGTTAAACATATTTAAATAAAAATATCTAAAAGATAAAAGATTGACATATTACTCAATTAGTATTTTCATATTTAAGAAAATTTGGGGTCAAACTATATTTGATTATAAAGAGGTTTTTTTTAAGAATTCTTAAATATGTTTTAATTTGTAGTATCATATTTATTATAGTTTATTAGTATAAAGTGTAATTAATGTGTTTATTTAAAAAGTGAATTTGTATTTTAGCTCTCTTACTCCTTCTAAGTTTAAATTTTATGTCATTCTGAAACGCATCTTCATGCGTTCTCTTTTGAGTATTCTTTTGAATATCTCATTTTGAGAGGAACACATCTTCCAAGAATTCAGCATCTCATGATTCAATGATTGTGTTCATATTAATATTACTTATATCAGATTTATGTACCAAAAATCTGTATGTACTACTGTTCATTTACTGTTCATTGCGTATCCAACAAAAGTGCAATCAACAGTTTTGAGACCTAACTTGACCTTTTTAGGAGGTGATAATTGAAGGTTTTTATTGTAAGGGGGGTATTTGATACCAAAATGATAGTAGATGGGATTAAATTATTTTAACCCTAATTGTTTTTGTCAAATCTAGACTAAATCTGAGCCTTTTCATTAGTTATACGAATTGATTTTTTAAATTCGAATAGGACTATATTTGACACCCCCTTTGGTTACAGGACCAATTTTGCAATTTTGCCTTGTTAATTTGGTCAACCCTAGGACAGGTTGGTATTGTGTTTATCTTGACACTCATGGAATTTACCAATTCTTTCCAAAGGCAGCAAATCGACTGATCACCAACCAATCATAGTGCCAAATCATTCTACTGTTGCGCAGCAACAAAGCTCAGATTTGTGCCAGTTGAGATTGCCAAAGATCAACTTGACAGAAGATATAATCCAACAAGATATGATGGCAGAAAATTAACATTGACCCTTATATGCTTTTTAGGTTGGACTCGAACCCCTGGCATTGAAGAATAAATTAGGTGCTCTCACACATGTAATAGTCATTTGATAAAAAAAGAAAAAAGCAAACTCAACAACTTAGTTAAGACTTAACAGCAGGGTTATGTGAACATGAGGGAATGTAGCTTTTCTTGAAACAGAGTGGTCCTCAGCCACTCTTCAAGAACACACCCAAAGAACATGTGAGGTGTCTTTCAGGATCCAGTTTGAGATCTTGACAGGAAAAAAACCAAGTTAGAAGGGTAGATTGTAGTAAATTATGAAGAGATATAGTTTCTAAATGACTTACATCTTGTGAATTATGTTTCCGTTTGTTTTTGCAGGAGAAAGATTACAAAGTAATGTCTCCAGATTTGTTGTGGGCGTCTGGTTGTTTGTAGTCCTGATACTGACATCCAGTTATATTGCAAAGTTGAGTTCGCTTTTGACAGTTGAACAGATTAAGTTGACAAAAAGTGATTACATAGGGTATCCTGCTAATTCTTTTATACAAGGAATTAGTGTGAGCAATCTGAATTTCAAGGACAACAGGCTTAAGCCTTTTCAGTCTCCGAAGGACTATGATGAGGCTATAAGAAAAGGAAGTAAAAAAGGTGGTGTTGGTGCTATAATTGAGGAACTACCTTACCTTAAACTATTCATTGCAAGGTATCCACATGAATATGCCATAATTGAGTCCTCAATGACAACTAGCGGCTTTGGTTTTGTAAGTGTCCTTCCATTGCAATTTATTTATTTAATTCGAAAAACCTTTTTCTCCTACTTATTGGTAAGGAAGGAGGAGATTGAAGTCCGAGTTGGGAAAATCCTGATAATAAATTGTGCTTTTTTCGGTACTCATTTGGTTAATTTTTTTTCATGTGTAATACCCGACAGGCTTTCCAAAAAGGTTCACCACTGGTCCCTGATATCTCAAGAGCAATTGCTGAACTTAGAGAAGAAGGAAAACTTTTGCAAATGGAGAAGAAATGGTTTTCAAGTCAATCATCATTGTTATCTCAGGACACTGAATCGCTTAATAAGCTCAACACTCTCAGAACAGATAATTTTTTTGGTCTATTTCTTTTAAGTGGGATATCTAAATCTATAGCCATACTCATATTTCTTATCTTCTTATTCCGTGAAAAATTGTCAATCCTCTACTATATCTTCACTGTGTTGGCCAGAGGAAAACTGATATTCATTTTGAGGTACTTATATCCCAGGATGGATAATATTATCGATGAGGTAGATGCGAGATGATGTAAATGTATTGAAATCTTTTTCTTGTTGCAACTACTATATTTCTGTTACTGATGATTGAGGTGGACATTGGCTCTTGTCCTTGCTATGTTGGTGAAGTGACTGTTGCACCGGTTATGGCTGCTTAAGTTTTTGTTCTCCTAGTTTTGATTTCTGAAAAAATAAGATAAAATTATGTTGTACTCTTGCATGCATTGCAGCTGATTTAGGGTAAGAAACTAGACAAGTATTTGAGTAAATCATTTGAGCTATCCGAAATTCAGATTTTAACGGTACAAGAGCCAGATTAAAGGGCTCCAATGAATTAGTTACTACCAAGAAGAGTTATACAAAATAGTTGACGGTGAAACAAAGATAAAGGATGTGATGAATTAAGGAAGGTTTCAGGAGGCAGGAAATGACAAATTTGTTATTTTAAACATAGGAGCTGACTCTGGTGATTTTTTACCTTTGCCTTTCTCCCTAATTTGGAGCTTACAATCAGGTGTCAAAGTGAACATGTAAATGAGTTGAGGAGGTATTTTGCCGGGTAATAATAATCCCTTCTGTATTAAAAGGCTTGCTTGCTTGAGTTGCATCTGAAATTGGGTTGGGAAATTCTTGTTGATAACTCTAATTGCTTTAGTGTGGAATTTGTATTTTTATGACTTTTAGCAACATAGATAGAGCCAAATATCTATTATCAAATCCATGCGTAGAATGGGGTTTACATATGCTTGTTTTTCTAATACAGGAAAACAACTATTAAAGGTTTATGTATTATGATGTCTTTCCTGAATTCTGACTTCTGAATAAGAGGCTTTTATGATTGTGCTTCTTGGAAACACCCTGAAACTCCTGGTCTATTGATTTGGATTTCATGCTCTTCTTGTTATGTTCTTCTATTTCTATCCCTCCTTCAGTATTTATAACCAACCTTCACCAGATTCGATATACAAGCACAATCACAGGTGAGCTGGAATCCTCATTCCGTAATTAGGTCCGGTTTGCCCATTACCCATTTAACTTATAGAAGTATATGCCTTCATTTTGAAACAAGATTGAGATAGTAGCATGCCAGTTGAAGACTTTATTATAGAGGCTGAAGATGTTAATATATGTAAATATGCACAGGATGTAAATATTCTCCTATTTTCCTTGCAAGTAGAGGAGGATTGATCTTTCGCATAATTGTTGCATGTTAGCTGTTACTATCTTACCAATAAATTCAATTGCATGATGCAAAGACTATGATATATGGTTGTATCTTTGAGTCACATTTGATAACTTTTCTTGGCTTCAATCTGTCCTGTCACTTTCACTTTTAAGTGCTCTTAAATTTGCAATTTAATAAGTGTACTATCTTAAAGATGTTATTGATGAGCCTGATATCTCACACTTGTGTTCTTCCAAACATGTCCAGTTGTAGGGATTGAAGCATTGTGGTTGGGATTGCAAGCCACCTTATGAACCAAGAGGACAAATTGCTGGCCATGGTTAAGATTAAGAAAGGTACGCTAAGCTAGTTGTCCTTGTATTTACGCTGGAAGTTGGATGAGCCATTGATTTCATGACTTTGGTGGAAATATCCTCCCTTTAGGCACTATTCCATCCGTTCTCAAATTTTTACTGAAAACAAGTACTAAATAAAAGCATTGACTTGAAAGTCATCTGTCTCAAACAATTTCTTTTCCAGTTAATTTTCAATCATTCTTCTATTTTCCATCAGTCAGTCACTAAAACACATCTTAACGACTTTTCCATTGTATTTTTCCTTTTTTATAAATGACGTCTTTCTTTTCCAATCATTCTACTTTGAACGCTTCAATCATGGATGAGTACTCTCTCTCTCTCTCTCTTTCTCTCTCGTGCACATTTCTACGAGTTTGCACTAACTTAATTACTTTTATGCATGTGCATGCGCATGCGCGTATATTGTTAACGATAACTAATCCCTTTTTTACAAACAGCGCAACCACGGCGACACCGCTTACCACCACCGGAAAGTCGAAAACGAGCATCCATGTGACCGCCCTTGATGGCATAGTGAACGTCAACTCCCTCTTCACTGCAGCAAATGTTCATCGGCTTCTCCCTCACTGTCCCGGAAGCCGTAACTGCGGGCACTCAGGCTGAATGCACGGCCAGCCGTGAAACAGTCAGGAAACTCATCGTTTTCGAAGTCGTTTCTTTCAGTTTCTTTCTCTTCTCATCGCTCCTAGCGCAAAGCCTCAAGCTGGGCATCAACTTGGTCAACAGTTTAGATGCAAATGACCCTCATAAAGCTGATATTGACCCGAGGGTGCTAAAATACGGGTTGGTTGGATCCGCCATTGGTTCAGTGGTGGGATGCTTCTTCTTGATGCTCTCCATAGTATATTTTATTCAGGTGAAGTTGGGGGTGCTATCTTGTGGAGGCAAACCAGTGTGGTCGGTTGTGACGCTGGTTCTTGCTGTGGGTTCAGCCCTTCTGGTTTATATCAGTACTACTCTATATGCCTTATTGTTCTTGTAATTAATCAGAAAAAAAAAATAGTAAATGGTGCATTTTCCAATGGGACACCAAATGCCGCACCATTACACTAAATATGGGGTAATTAATTCTCTTTAACACTAAATATTGCACCAAATTTGGTATAATGAATACATCGTTCATTTTGCACTCAAATTTATTTTACTTTAAATTTTAATTCTATTTGTATCTTATATTATTTATTTATTTAATTTATAATATAGTTTTATTTATTTAATTTTAATTTAGTTCTTATTTGTAATGATATTTAATAATTAACATTTGTAATAAATTATAAAATTGACAAATAACATTAATTGATTATTTGTGGGATGAATATACTAATTTTGAGAATTAAAATGACAAAAATGTATTGGTCTTTTTATATTTGTTTTGTGATTTTTTTGTTGTTGTACGTAGTGCGTAATATAGTATTTTTTTTATTATGATATTAATTGTAATGTTTATTTTTGTAATATAATCAATAAATGTAATATTAATTATATGTAATTTTTTATTTAGTAGAATTAGTAGTAATAAAATATAAGTAATTAAATGATTTTATAAATAAATAAATAAATTGATGATTATTAAAAAAGGAAAAATAAAAATAAAATATTCATTGTGTAGAATTTTGTGTAGTGGATTGGAGATAATTTAGATTAAATTACACAAAAATACCAAATTTGGTATAAAAGTTACATCAAATTTGTTGTTGTGAATTAGAGATAGCCTAAGCTATGTTTGTATAATTTATTACATTGCTTTTTTCTATTTGACATAATAACTTTCAAATCAAATAGTATTTATTGTGCTTTTCAATAATATTATTTTTTTAATATGAATTAACTAAATTGTTCAGTATGTCATATAAAAATGTAGTAACTTCGATTGATTAACATTAGTACCAAGTGGACATATTCATAGTGTTAGATTATACCCTCCTAAAATGCGTTTTGCATTCACCGTTTTGACAAACAACCCTAGTATGAAATCCAAAAAAATGAAAATAAAAATAAAAATGCTTTTTAGTGGCATGTTATGAAGTACGATTGTGGGGGATGGAATTATAATTACTAGTCGTGGGACGAAATATATTTTGATTCATACATAGAAGATGTAAATTTTAAAGGATGATCAATTTTATAAAATTACTTGTTTGTGAAATTTAATATTGACTACGACATAGACAATTCATTGCAAGATATTTCTTAAGGGAAGGAATCCTCCCTATTATATAAATGAACAAGCCAATTTTACTATCAAATAATTTTTATAGGGAAAGAAATCTTTCCCACTATATAAGCAAACAAGTCATTCTCTTCACATACGATACAAGATAAATCACCTCTGCACGAACGATGTTGCAAAATTATGAAAAACATGAAATCACATTGAATCAAAATCGCCCACATGGTCACTCCGAATCTAAGGATTTTAAGATTTTGACTTTCGGTGTATATACAATAATGGTAAATCAAATTCATATCAAAGTATTTTTTGATGATTTTACCAAGGTTTTTTAACTTGATGTGCAATTATTCTGTGATTCTACTATTCTAATTACGACGGTTTACAATTTTGCATTTAGAATGTGCTTTCTTTTTCTAAATTTCATGATTTTTTTTATCATAATTTAGACTCAAAAGCGATCTCATATATAAGGTGTGACAATTTAGTCACTGATTATCATGGGGGATTAAGCTATTCAAATCATTTTTCGAACATTATACTTTTCTCAAATGCATCAAACTTTTTTCACTTTTCTGAAATACACTACTGTTTTTTGTGTATCATTTTTTCCATTAATGTTTATTCATAAGGAACTTATTACTTTTCTATATTTTTATTTTTTTATTTTTTTATTTTTTAAGAAGTTTAAATTTGATATTTTATTATATTTATGTAGTTATTTGAATTTTGTGTACTGTTAGATATTTTTTAAGTTAATTATTTATCATTTTTTATATTTAAAATGTATTACATAATAATTAATATATAATATAATAAAAAAATATAATTAATTTTTATTAGATCGGATTGATCCACGGTTCAACCGCTAATAAAGATCATACTATATCAACATAATATAGATTCTACTTTGATACAACGTCATTTTCATTATTTGACGTGAAAGATTTCAATTTATATAAAAAGTGTTCCATTTGCTACCTTACCTTGTGCAACATCAGTGAGGTTGTACTAATTAATTTATAATGGAAAATGTGATTCATGTTAATTAAACAAAGTTATCTATAATCTGATCTGATGTATCCCACCTTGACAAGAAATACAAGAATTGTTTCTTGGCAAATTTGGTCTAGGGCACTGCATTCTCATTTTCAAATACCTAAATATTTTTATAAATTGGAAGAAAAGTACTTAGCCGTTGTGAGACGCCAACATTAATCAATTAATAGCAAAGCAAGCTATAAGTTGATAAAATTTATTTGGACATGTACATGAAATGTGGGATAAAGGCATTTTACCTTTTTATTTTTAAATATATAGCATGTTACCCCTTGTATTATTGAAAATGTTATACGATCGGGTGAGTATCTCACCACACATTTACATACAAACACATACATGGGCGTGTGTGAATGTGTGATAAAATGCTCATTTGGTGTATACACGCCAAACATAACATCTATGTCACATGAAAAACAAAAGAAGAAAAACATATGACCCCTTTTTTCTAATTAAATATTCACCATGGAGGGCTTGTTAACGTATTTGTTTTAGTTAAAAATAAAGACAAGTTAAACTTTAATTCAAACATATTTGAATTCTGTGTTGAAGATGTATGTAGTTTATTTTTTAATGATGAAATAAAAGACTTTCTTGGTGAAATATTCACCTCTTCAATTAAGGAAAGAAATAAATGTGAAGAAAATTATATGATCCAATAATTCCTGGCAAATAAAATGTCTGCATTTTCTTATTTCTACTGAAAAATGTAAATGAAAGGAAAAAATATGTCAATTTGTTAATGTTGCAATGACAAACTTTTACAATCATGAATTTTTATAGCTTTTTAACACAGTTTCTGTTGAGTAGTAAATTCAGTGGAGTAGAAGTTATGATGTTGATTTACGTTTGCTGATTTTTACTTGTTATGATTAATTTTAAAAGTTATATTTGGGTTTTTTGATAAGGAAATATTCGAGGCAATATGCTCATTTGATCTTGAAAATAAGCAAAAAAAGGTTAAAACTAGTCTCTCTCTTTCCCTTCTTCTTCTTCTTTTTCTTCTTTTTCTTTTTGGTGGATGAGTAAACCAGTCTTATATTAGATGTGGGAAACTCAAAACATTGTCCTTCCTATGTAAAATACTATTTGCTTCGAGTATTTTGGGGAAGTATTTTGGAAGAATATATTTTCGAAAAATGAAATGAAAATTATGATGTATTAAGAGGGAAATATATTGAGAAACGTAATATACATTTGATTTGATTTAAAAAAATAAACTGAAAATGAAAACTAACATTCCATATACTTTTAAAAGCACAAGATAATTATATATTTCTTTTAATAACACAAAGGTAATATGCCCCTTTTCAAAAACATAAGGGCTAAAGTATTATTTACTAGTATTAAAATGCACTAATCTATCAAATGATTCATTTTAGTCCCACACTCATTAGACAAATATTAAAAGCCAAAACCCTGGGAAAGAAAAAGAACATTTTATGGAGAAAATGCTATAAGTCTCTGATCCTGCTAAAATTAGGTAAAAATAAAGATAACCTACCTTGACAATTAAAGGTAAAAAGGAGGGTATGTTAATTTGCTTACGTGAGAATACTATAAATCTAAGAGCTTTTAGTCATTAAGGCAAGTCGGATCCTTTATTGTATATGGTATTTCATCTTCTGTTTCAATAACACCCATATACGTCAAGTGTATTGAATGACATCATTATATACACTTGACGTGTAATGATGTTAATGAAATAGGAGACGAAATACTATTCACAATAGGATCAGACTGGATTTTTGGCCTATTTAAACTTAAGTATATGTTACTATCCTAGAAAAATTAACCACAATACTAAAAATATAAAGGTATCGACAACTATATAAGATAATTGCATACTTAATTAGTCAGTTTCGTGTTTTATGTATGCAAGTTATAACCTGCATGTTGCTTACTTAACTTGATTCGATAAATCTTTCAATTATTTCAATCTTATATATTATCTTTATTCCATCGCAGTTGATGTGATTTAAGTCGCCTGAGAAAAATTAGACAAACTGGTTGATCACGAAAGTTATCCTAATCAACATTGTCAATGAAGTGTTGTTAGGAATAATTAATGATAGGCCCTTCATAGCTTGTGTTACAAGTACTCAATCTTAGGACGTAATCATTGATTAATGCATGGGTGTTAAAGCATCATTTTCGTGCTTCATTCTTAATGAATTTCCCAATAATTTCTTTTAAAATGAGTACTCTTATATAAATATATGTAACACTAAATGATGATCCAAGAATCATTTGTCTCAAGCATCCAGGCTCAGGTTGAAACATTTCAATTATGAATGGGTACGGTCTCCCCCTCTCTGTGTTCAATTTTTGCTTGCATGTTACATATTCGCATTTAGAAGAAGTGTGCATCCTCTATTTTAATTTAATATTTTATTTTGTATTTATATTACAAAATAATGGTAAGTATATAAAATATTTTGTTAAATTTACATTTGATGTTTTTCTATTAAATGGAATATAAGATGAAATATCAAATTGAAATAAAAGATCGGATCTGATGCATTTAGTATGTGTGCGCGCAAGTTGTGTGCATTTGTCGTAGTGATGAACATGAATTGATAACACCAATAATCAAATTTATAATGATCAAATAAAATAAAATCACTTCTAGCCCTGCAATATAATGAAGTTGGACTATAAATCATATGCACTAGCTGTAGGAAATTCATATATTAGTTGAGTTTAATCGAATTCAAATCACTCACATGGCAAGTAAATTTATATTTGTTATATAATTAATTTCACGCTTCCAAAAAATAAATTTATATTGTCAATAATATATGGTTAACTGTTCAAATTCCAACTAGAATTTTCAGCTCTAGATACTTGTTTTCATACATGATCTTATATTATAAATTTTATTATATTTTTTATTACATTACATTTAATTATTACAGCGGCAATTAGTGCAATTCATTAATGGTATTCATTCAGAATTTCATGCATTTTTAACAGAAGTAAACCCCAATCAAAGTCTCTACCAACGAGCCAACAGAATGCAACCACCGCCTCACCACCCTCCACCACCACCACCACCGGTCGGTCGAAGACGAGCGTCCACGTGACAGCCCTTGACGGCATAGTGAACGTAAACTCCCTCTTCACCGTGGCAATCTTCATCGGCTTCTCCCTCACCGTGCCTGCAGCTAGTGGCGCCGGCAACAAGCCCTCATGCAACGCTAGCATCGAAATAGTTCGAAAACTCATCGTTTTCGAAGTTATTTCCTTCAGTTTCTTCCTCTTCTCCTCCTTGATTGCTCAAAGCCTCAAGCTAGCCATCAACTTGGTGAATAGCTTGGATTCGAACGACCCGCATAAAGCGGACATCGATTCGTTTTGCATGAAATACGGGTTGGTTGGGTCCGGCATTGGATCCGTTTTAGGATGCACGTTCTTGATGCTGTCCATCGTGGATTTTATTCAGGTGAAGTTAGGGGTGTTCTCTTGCGGAGGCAAATCGGTTTATGCCATTGTTACACTGGTTGTGTTGGTGGGCACTTCTCTTTTAGTTTATATTCTTACTGCAGTATATGCATCTTTCTTTATGTGATCATCTGATAAAGATACATAGCAGAAATACAACTGCATATAAAATCTCATTATTATTGGCTACATATGTGTATGTAAAATATTGTATTTCTTCTGTAATCATAGACATGAATCATGATTTCTAGTCAAAGTATAGCTTGAATGTTGGTCCTAATATTTCCATTTAATTGGTACCAAATTTTAGATAAAAATTAAAAATTAAAATTGTAAAGTAAGTTTACAATATTATCCTCAAAAGTAGTGGTTGAAAGTTACTCATGTTGTATCTCTACATAAATTGAGAGGGTATTTTTAGAATTTTTTTTTAATAAATGAAGTCTTATTTTCAACAACCCCACTTAATACATATTTGACTCAATCTCATCCTCGAACAATTTCTCATTATCACGTTTCCCTATTCCTATCGTGGGACCAAGCAAGAAAATAATAGGTGAGAAAAGTTATAGTAAGTTATCACAAAATTAATATAATACAACTTAATAATTCCATGTGTACTCCAAACCACGTGATCACACCTAATCAAGCATTTCTAAATCCCTCAATGAAAAATATGTAGAGTGAGCTTGACTTTCTCAAATCTCATATAGACGATGTGAACAATTTATATCCAATCCTTCTTACTTATGAATTTGAGAGTCATCTTTAAATGAGACATTTCCACTAACTTTGAGATTGCTCTCAATATCCCAAGCGATCACTATATGGGTATGTAAAACCTTACTATCGCTAGAGAAAAAAAAAAGTGCCTCTTTGAGAATCTTGCAACTTATACATCCCAAGATTCTTGAGGAAATTTTCATTGTGCAACTCAATCTCTATCATTTCTCCATGAAGGTTTTTTTCATTATCTAAGGAGACATCTTGTCTCTTAAGGGCGTAAACCCTTTAATTTAGGCTTGCTGCTATACCAAACTGCATAGAGAGTTGAAGAATAGAGTTGGGAGGCACATAATTTGTAATTTAGGCTGCATCCAAGTTTGCATCTTCCAAGTGAGATACAAATTAATTTGCGCCATCATAAATCTAGCCATTTGTAGAAGTGCTTGTTTCCTCCCTTTTCGCAAGCTCATTTAGCTATGAAGTATTTAGATTCATTACTTAACTTGCGAATCTATTTTTCTCAAATATTTGTCAAACTAATCAAATATGATATTCTCACTTTCTATGAGTAAATAAAACCACAATATTCAATTGTTGTTGGTTCTCTACCTCTCTTAAAAATCACTTTTAAACAATTTAACATTTCTACTTAGTGAGATAGAGTATAACTTACAATGTGAACAGTGAAAAAAAAAAAAAGAATGCACTTGTTTAGTGCCTCACACTCGTAAGTTCGCACCCTGTTTTCGTAACTAGCTTTAGAGGATAAGTAGCTCACTTTTTATTTCTAGCAGGCTTTTCACGCTTAATGAGTTTGTATAGAGTGAGGTTGACTTTAACAAGTAAGCCAATAAAAGCTCATTTACCTAACATAGTCTTTCTTGTAACCTCACATGCTATGATATAATTTTAAAAATTAATATCAAGAGAAGAAGTGTAAGAAACACTATTGTAAGTCAATTGTATCATAAAAAGAAAAGTGGTCTGCGTCATAAATATCTTTTTCAAGAAAGACGGGCAAATCAAGTTGCTCAACTAATATTCTACAAGTGCATCAATTAAAATATATTGGATAGCTAATATCTTTTGCATATCTCCAAGAGTAGCTCACACCAATTGTTGAGCTTGAAAAAATAGCTAATGTAACAAGTGTAACTACTTGTGACCATTAGCATGAGCGACAAGTGTAACTACTTGTGTACTTTTTAAATTTCTACAATTAAGCCTCAAGTAATTTTTTTACGAACAACTGATCTAGTTAATGATAGCACAAGTTGCATATTCCTATAAGTTAATTCAAATAGTAAATTAAAGATACCTAGAACTTATTACTTATGAGTGAGATCAATATTCAAAAGTAGAATTTAAACTCTTCAGTTAGATTCTCGTATTTACAAGTTAACAAACTAAAGCACAAAACTCAACTCTTGATCCACTAGTATTGTCGGCATTTAAGTCACAATAATATTAGGCAACTAGTCACTTTCCATGCTCAATACTTAAAAATATTAAACTGGTGAGTTGGTCTAAGATCTCAAAATTAATTGCACAAAAACTTAATACAAGTCTAATACTTTATTTTAGATCTTAGTAAATTACTTATTTTTTCTTTTCATTTAGCAAAATAAAAAATTTCGCAATTTAAGCTAGTAATCATCTTGCACTGAATCAAAAGACATAATAAACATTTACCAATCCTGAATGAAAAAACAATTTGTCCAAATTTTTTGCATGCAATTATTCAATGTGAAAGTTAAAACAAAAACTTAGCCGGCTATAGGCCACGCCACATTGGCATTTAGCGAATCATGTTGAGATAATTTGGCCTATGGTGGTAAATATAAAACATATCCCTAGTAAAAATAATGATACATGCTTCAAAAAATATGGTCAGGAAATACATACTTCAAAACATAATGTAAAGTATAATTACATTGATGGAAGACCTACTAAGTTAATTTTATCAAAAAATTAAAAAATAATTAGAATACCATATTACCACCATTTGCTACAAATTATCTCGCACAAAATAATAGAAAATAGAACAAAAAATACTCCATATACATAAGTACTCAAATATCGATGTCTATCCATTCACAACACACATTCATATTGTAGCAAGTCAATCTTAAAAGCATAAAAAAAACACATAAAGGGATGCAATTTTAACTATACTTTTTTTTGAAGGTGGTCAATTACATAATTCATTACATCAATACAATCAATAGCTCTAAATCAAACTTAAAAATGAAAGTTTTTTTTTAGCTTTTAAAACAATCAATGTTTTAAGTCTGTTTTTGATGCATAATATACGTTTTGAACCTCTTTTCATACTTTACAAAAAGTATAAAAATCCTAAAACAAAACAAGTAAAAACAAGTTCAATTTTAAGGACAAAGAGGTGGGTCTCAAGCTATAGTTTGATTTTTGTCAGGAATCATTCATCAAATTTTCACCAAATTTAGACTGCGTAATCTTCATGGTAAGATCTATATGAAATGAAGAAACATGGTCCTATTTTTTACACCTTCAAAATATCATCAATGTTGATTTTTTAACCATAGAAATATATTCTTGCAATTTTATCAGGCATAACATTGAGAACAAGTCCTAGTAGCTCTAATATGACTATTGACAATACACACATAAATACGTAAAGTGGATTGGATACACATGTACATAGTGAATATGTCGATTCATGTACTTCGAATTAAGCTTGCTTATAAGCCTTCACTTTGAACGGATCACCCACATATTTTTGGGCTCAATACTTCGAATGAATCACAAGCACGTCTTGCTCTCTTCAAAGGATTACTGGCTGAGCAATCCAAACATTTATACACCTTAAACCCTTAGTGTTTTTGGTAATGTTTAAAAAAAGAACATATAGAGAAATTTAGGAGAAATGTGTAGAGAGAAAATTTAGAAGAGTTGGAGAGAACATGTTAATTGCCTTTTGTACTTATGATAGAAATTTGATAGGATGAAGGGGAACTGTCTCTCCCTCTCCGTGTTTAATTTTTTTGTGCATGTTATATATATGCATTTAATACTCGAATCTTCTATTTTAATTTAATATTTGATTTCGTATTCTATATCATAAATGAATGTCAAGTAAATACAATATTTCATTAAATATACATTTGATTTGATGTGTATGTGTGAAGTGGAATACAAAATGAAATATCAATAGAGAATCTGATTTGGTGCATTCAGTGTGTGCGTATGCGCGCGAGAGTCTGTGTGCTTGTGCTATCATGAGCCACCTGAATTGATAACACCAATAATCGAATTTATAATGAAAGCAAGATAAAATCACTTCTAGCTATGCAATACAATGAAGCTGGACTATAAATCATGTGTACTAGCTTTAGGAAATTTATATATATATTAGTTGAGTTTGGTCGACTACAAGTAAATTTATATTTCTCATATAATTAATTTCACATTTCCACAAAATAAATTTATATTATCAAATAATATGGTTAATTGTTCAAATCCAAACTAGAATTTTCACTACTTTTTTTGTTAAGCCACTAAATCTCTACACATGATATTCTATTACAAATTTATTGCATCATTTACTATATTATATTGATTAATGATCACGTGTAAAATCTTACCCGTAAACTTGCATGTAACGAGAAATAATACAATGCGGTTCAAAATTTAGTGCATTTGTTTAACAAAACTTAACCACAATCAACCGTAAATTTACATTTAGCAACAATTTATACAATGCAGAATTTCGTGCATTTGTTTAACAAAACTAAACCACAATCAAAGTCTCTACCATTGAGCCAACAAAATGCAACCACCGCATCACCGCCCTCCACCCTCCACCACCACCACCGGTCGGTTGAAGACGAGTGTCCACGTGACAACCCTCGACGGCATAGTGAACGTAAACTCCCTATTCACCATGGCAGTCTTCATCGGCTTCTCCCTCACTGTGCCTGCAACAAATGGCGCCGACAACAAGCCATCATGCAACGCTAGCAAAGAAATACTTCGACAAGTCATCGTTTTTGAAGTTATTTCCATCAGTTTCTTTCTCTTCTCCTCCCTGATTGCTCAAAGCCTCAAGCTAGCCATCAACTTGTGTGTGTAGCTTGGAACCGAACGACCCGCATAAAGCGGATATCGACTCATTTTGCATGAAATACGGGTTGCTTGTGTCCGGCATTGGATCCGTTTTAGGATGCACGTTCTTGATGCTGTCCATCGTGGATTTTATTCAGGTGAAGTTAGGGGTGATCTCTTGCGGAGGCAAATCGGTTTTCGCCATTGTTACACTGGTTATGTTGGTAGGCACTTCTATTTTGGTTTATATTCTTACTGCAGTATATTTATCTTTCTTTATGTGTTCTTCTGATAAAGATGCATAGCAGAAATATAGTTGTAAACAAAATCTCATTATTATTGGCAACATATGTTTATGTGAAATATTGTAATTGTTTTGGAATTGTAGACATGAACCATGATTTCTCGTAAAAGTATTGCTCGAATATTGGTCCTAATATTTCCATTTAATTGGTAAGGAATTTTAGATCAAAGTTAAAATTATCCTCATGGTTGAAAGTTACTCAGGTTATAACTCTACATAAATTGAGAGGGTATTTCAAGAATAAAAAAATTATTTTAATAAATAAAGTCTTATCTTAGTACGTTCCAAAAAAAAAAAAAGAAGAGTAAGAGCAACATAAGAGTATCTTCTATCGGTTTCAATTTGGTAACTAGTGATCACCCTTCACCACTCAGTATATCTTTTTCATACAAATACTAGAGGATTTGTAATACAATGATTGATATTTCACTTTGGATCTTATATTTTATCTTCTATTTCATATTACAAATTCTCTTATATCAGAAAATACACACATAACATGAAAAGTGAAATGAGAATACCTGTACTCAACAAAAATATGTCGACCCACGTATTTTGGATCAAAACTCGCCTACAAGTTTCCGCTTTGAATGATCACGAACATACTTTTGGGCTTCGTACTTGAAATGAATCACAAATACACCTTTCTAACCTCGATGTAATTTAGGCTGCATCCAATGTTGTATCTTCCAAGTGAGATTCAAAATTAATTTGCGCCACTAGAAGTGTTTGTTTCCTCCCTTTTCGCAAGCTCATTTAGCTATGAAGTATTTAGATTGAGGCTCTAGAAGAGTTTGTATAGAGTGAGGTTGACTTTAGCGAGCAAGCCAATAAAAGCTCCTTTACCTAATATAGTCATTCTTGTAACCTCACATGCTATGATATAATTTTAAAAATTAATATCAAGAGAAGAAGAAGTGTAAGAAACGCTATCGTAAGTCAATTGCATCATAAAAAGAAAAGTGGTATGCTTCATAAATATCTTTTTCAAGAAAGACGGGCAAATCAAATTGCTCAACTAATATTCTACAAGTGCATCAATTAAAATATATTGGATAGGTAATATCTTCTGGATATCTCCAAGAGTAGCTCACACCAATTGTTGAGCTTGAAAAAATAGCTCATGCCCAATTCTGAAATTGAGGTGGCACTTCATAATTCATAATGTCTCATCTTGTGACCATTCTAACAATTATGGTTGAATAATTCTCTATAAGTTTTCTCAATCTCTAATAATATGCTATCTCTCACCAACATATGTCATTTATCTTAGGAGAGAATGGGGGCATTAGCAAACGAAAATGAGAGTCTTAGGTAGTCAGAGCAAAATGAACAATCATGGCACTTGGCATTTGTTGATGTTATGTTGTCTCTCTTACTAAGGTGATAAATCTTTATTACTATGTTGGATGAAGTCATGATTCTAGTCTTAACTTTTGCTTTTGTCCCACTCATCTTTGTTTGTGCTAATATTTACTTTAATTGGCTTATGTTGGTTAGCATGAGCGACAAATGTAACTACTTTTATATTTTTGAACTTTCTACAATGAAGCCTTAGGTAATTTTTTTCGAACAACTGATCTAGTTACAAATAGCACAAGTTGCATATTCCTATAAGTGAATTGAAATAGTAAATTAAAGATACCTAGAACTTATTACTTATGAGTGAGATCAATATTCAAAAGTAGAATTTAAACACTTCGACTAGATTCTCGTATTTACAAGTTAACAAACTAAAGCACAAACTTAACTCTTGATCCACTAGTATTGTCGGCATTTAAGTCGTAGTAATATTAGGCAACTAGTCAATTTCCATGCTCAATACTTAAAAATATTAAACTGGTGAGTTGGTCTAAGATCTCAAAATTAATTGCACAAAAACTTAATACAGTCTAATACTTTTTTTTAGATCTAAGTAAATTACTTTTTTTTCTTTTCATCCAGAGAAATAAAAAATTTCGCAATTCAAGCTAGTAATCATCTTGCACTGAATCAAAAGACATAATAAACATTTACCAATCCTGAATTAAAAAAACAAAATTTCCAATATTTTTGCATGCAATTATTCAATGTGAATGTTGAAACAAAAAACTTAGCCCGCTATAGGCCACATTGGCATTTAGCGAATCATGTTGAGATAATTTGGCCTATAGTGGTAAATATAAAACATATCCCTAGTAAAAATAATGATACATGCTTCAAAAAATATGGTCAGGAAATATATACATCAAAACATTGTAAAGTATAATTACATTGATGGAAGACCTACTAAATTAATTTTATCAAAAAATAATAAAATAATTAGAATACCATATTACCGCCATTTGCTACAAATTATCTAACACAAAATAATAGAAAATAGAACAAAAAATACTCAATATACATAAGCACTCAAATATCGATGTCTATCCATTCACAACACATATTCATATTGTAGCAAATCAATCTTAAAAGCATAAAAAACACACATAAAGGGATGCAATTTTAAGTATACTTTTTTTAAGGTGATCAATTACATAATTCATTACATCAATATAATCAATAACTCTAAATCAAACTTAAAAATGAAAGTTTTTTTAGCTTTTAAAATAATCAATGTTTTAAGTCTATTTTTGATGCATAATATACATTTTGAACCTCTTTTCATGCTTCACAAAAAGTATAAAAATCCTAAAACAAAACAAGTGAAAACAAGTTCAATTTTAAGGACAAAGAAGTGGGTCTCAAGCCACAGTTTGATTTTTCTCCCAAATCATTCATCCATTTTTCACCAAATTTAGACCATGGAATCTTCATGATAGGATATATATGAAATGAATAAACATGGTCCTATTTTTTACCCTTTCAAAATATTATCAATGTTGATTTTTTAAGCATTGAAATATATTCTTGCAATTTTATCAGGCATAACACTGAGAACAAGTCCTAGTAGCTCTAATATGACTATTGACAATACACACATAAATACGTAAAGTGGATTGGATACACCTGTACATAGTGAATATGTCGATTCACGTACTTCGAATTAAGCTTGCTTATAAGCCTTCACTTTGAACGGATCACGCACATATTTTTAGGCTCAATACTTCGAATGAATCACAAGCACGTCTTGCTCTCTTCAAAGGATTACTGGCTGAGCAATCCAAACATTTATACACCTTAAACCCTTAGTGTTTTTGGTAACGTTTCAAAAAAGAACATAGGGAGAAATTTAGGAGAAATGTGTAGAGAGAAAATTTAGAAGAGTTGGAGAGAACATGTTAATTGCCTTTTGTAATTATGATAGAAATTTGATAGGATGAAGGGGGTCTCTCTCTCCGTGTTTAATTTTTTTTTTTGCATATTATATATATATGCATTTAATACTCGGATATTCTGTTTTAATTTAATATTTTATTTCGTATTCTATATCATAAATGAATGTCAAGTGTATAAAATATTTTATTAAATATACATTTGATTTGATGTGTATGTGTGAAGTGGAATACGAGATGAAATATCAAATTAAAATAGAGAATCTAATTTGGTGCATTTAGTGTGTGCGTATGTGCGCGTGAGTCTGTGTACTTGTGCTATAATAAGCCATGTTGGTCGGTTGTCATAAGCCTACCAAATTTAAACCTTACTCTTCAATAAATTTTTAACGAGTATAGAGCGAGTAAGAGTCGATTCCACAAGGATCAAGGCTAACTGATTTACTATCGACTCACTAACTAAGAATTTTAGCCTAAAACTAATAATTCAACAAGCAAACTCTAGAAATAAATAACAAACGGTTGGGGGGGATTGATTTGAGTAACTAAGTCGCAGAAATTAAAACCAAGTAAAATTTTAAGCAATCAAAATCAAAACAACAATCAACAATCGGTTAAAGTAGGTTGATGTTTCATTCGTCACCACTAGATAATGGTAGTAATTTCATATCAATATTATGAGCAATTTGCCAATGAAATTATCAACCGTAGGTAAAAATAAGCTCTACTACCCCAATCTTTCCTTAGTTACTCGTTAGATAAAACAAGCTCTCTATCTAAATCCCTACATACCAAACAACCTAGAACAAGCTCTCTAGATTTAATAGGTTATATTTTTCATTGCAATTAACAAAAATATCCCATAATCATTAATCAAAATTTACTATATATGATTAGAAATTCAAGACAATTACAGTTCTAAAATCTATAATCTAGTTGTAGGGAGTTCTCATACCCAATTTGGTTGCGCATCCAAATAAAGCAAGAAAATACCCATAAGATATTAGGTATAAAAAAACATAAACAACTTCAATTGGAAAATTGATAAATAACATCAAACATTTAATTACAAGAACCCACGTTTAGGGCTTTGAAATCACCTTCAACCAAGAAGAAAGTCTAACCTAACATGATAAGAAATAACAAGAGAATGAAAATTAGCAACATTGGGAGTCAAAGAAACTTGTTGATTGAAGAAAATAGTTGAAGTTGATGATGGATTATGGATGTCTCCTATTCCAAGTCTCTCCACTTTATCTTCCTTGATTCTCCAAGACCCCAAGAGTGCTTTCAAAATGTGAATGAATGTAGAGAGTGAATCTGAAAATTGATTGATTGTGTATGTTGAGAGGATAGTGTCTTTTTATAAAGTGTGAGATGGTGATGTGATTTGGTGTAAAGCGTGTAAGGTGTGTTGTGTATTTTGTGTAAAGTGAGTAATGTGTGTTGTAAAGTATGTAATGTGTGTGGTGTGATATATGTATCTAGTGTATATATATCACAAACGTGTGCCAAAAGGTGTAAAGGCTAGCCACTTCAAGCAAAGGAATCAATTTTCCTACACGGACAGCACCTATACACCAAAATATGGTGCCTAGGTGCCGAAGAAGACAATAAGCATGGTGCCTAGGCGTCGTTGCTACTGTTTTCTTCTTTTTTAGAACGGTAGTCTGACACTATTTATCCTATTTCAATTGATTTTTGACCTCTTTCTAGGATGAATTGACTTTTGGTGTATTCATAACCATTGTAAACCTATCTGTTAGATTTCTATCGCCTCTTGAATCTGATCAATGTCACATTTGTGGAGAGAGTTATGCCAAAAATATAAATACTGCCATATCTAGAAAGTTTCAATGCATATTTGACTCTTTAACCGAATGTTTTGCTTTGAAATCAATTGAATTGGGAAACATTTCCAACTTGAAAGTTGTAGATATATCTCTTAGATTTTCAATAAGATAAGAATCAGGTCAATGAGGCTTCAGATCAGACATTTATGCCCAAAATACAAACACTGCCGTAGTGGAATCGTGTCAATTTGGCCCAAGAATGTTTGTTTCAACTTTATTTTGGCTCATTTTTTATCTTTTGATTCCCAAACTCCTATCACACACAAAACATTAATAAAAATATATTATTAACAAGAACAAAGAAAGAAATACATAGAGAAATTGATACAAAATATGTAAAAATATACACTTATCACACGTCAATTGATAACACCAACAATCAAATTTATAATGAAAGCTAGATAAAATCACTTCTAGCTATGCAATACAATGAAGCTGGACTATAAATCATATGTACTGATGAGTGGATTTTATACCCATTAATTGAGTACCATTTACTAAATTTTTTGATTAGTTTTTGAGTATTTATATTACTTTTTATGCATTTAGTTTGAATTATTATAAGTAATAGCAAAATGAGAGAAAAATGGAAAGAAACATAAAACTTGGTTAAAATTTTGTAGAATCTGCCTTATGGTGCTATTGAGGGCAGTGTTTGTATTTCAATCATAACTCTTTGCTCCAATATCATTTTGACTTCATTCTTGAACCATTAGAAATATAAGAGATATGTTTATAACTTCTATGTTTACCATGAAATCCATTTCTTTCTATTTCAATGAGAAAAACCAGGTTAACGAGCCTATACTTGACTGAAATTTTCTAATATGACACATCTTGGTATTGTAGGCATAACTCCCTCTAAAGATATCATATTGAGCGGATTCATAAAGATATAGAAAGATAGTTATAGGGCTATAATTTATATGAAGACACCAGAAGCCATTTTGGCCTAGAAAGTAGTGACAAATCAGTTGAAATAGGCTATTGGCGTTGCAGACACAAATTTTGGGCAACAAGTGCAGTGCCTAGGTGCTGCCCTGTAGAGCCTAGACGCTGCATGCACTGCCTTAGACAGAATTATTGAGAAACATTTAGAATATATATGATTCTAAATTTTATCTTTCAAAGAAGAAATTCACTTTAAAATTGGAGACACAACAAAGACTTTATTAAACTTTGAGATATTACAAAGAAAACTCTCAATTCTCACAAATACTCAAAGCAATCAATACTACACTCTTATATAAGACTACTAGTCTTATTTTCTTCTTCACTCCTTCATGATTTAAAAGGTTAGGGACTTGGGTATTTATAGAAGAAGAAATGACATACACACCACATATTTAATTAAGCTAATTAATTTTGTACCACACAAATTATAAAAACCTAATTAATTTAAATCCACACAAATTGCAATACACATAGCTTAATAATTTAGTTGATTAATGGATGAAATTGATTTTCAACACTCATTCTCAATGCCAGCTCCTATTTTCTGCACTACGCCGAGTTGTCGATGAAATAATTCAAACTTACTAGTGCTCAAACCTTTTGTGAACAAATCTGCAACTTGATCATCTGTTTTAATTTGTCTCATCTCAATCTCTTCCTGCAGAACTTTTTCTCTGATAAAATGATAGTGCACTTCAACATGCTTAGTTCTTGCATGAAAGACTGGATTTTCTGCCAAACGAATTACCGACTGGTTGTCACAGTATAATGGAATTGGATAATCTATTGGTTGGTGTAGATTATTCATCAGTTGTATCAACCACGTACTCTCTTGGACTGCTATTGTTGCTGCTCGATACTTAGCTTCAGTGGTTGATAATGATACCATCGACTGCCTCTTGCTAAACCAAGAAATTGTTCCGGAACCAAGCCTAAACACATACCCAGTTGTTGATCTCCTGGTGTCATGATCTCCTGCATAGTCAGCATGGCAGTAACCAACTAACTCATAGCCTTCACCTTTCTTGTACAAAAGACAGTAGTCAATTGTACTCTTCATATATCTCAGTATTTGTCGAACAGCTTCTAAGTGGGACTTCTTTGGATTCTGCATGTATCGACTTACAACGCCAACTGCAAATAAAATATCTGGTCGAGTCAAATTTAAATAAATGAGACTACCTACAAGTTGTCGATACATCGTCCCATCCTCCAAGTCTTTGCCTTCATGTGCACACAACTTGGCATTGGCTTCCATTGGTGTTGAAATAGGTTTACAATCAAGCATCCCAAATCTCTCTAGTAGGTCTCTCGCATACTTTTGTTGACCGAGAAACAACCCTACTTTTGTACGGTCAACCTCTAATCCCAAAAAGTGCTTGAGTTCTCCAAGTTCCTTCATCTGGAAATGAATTGATAAATTCTCCTTCGTCCGACGAATTTCTGCCTCATCATCACCAGTTATCATTAAATCATCCACATACACTAGCACAATAGCTAGATTTCCTTCATTGGCTTTGACAAACAAACTGGAATCTGCAGGTGTTAATGAATAACCACTCTGTATTAGAAATTCAGCAATCTTACCATACCACGTCCTGGGTGCTTGTTTCAGTCCGTAGAGTGCTTTTCATAACTTACACACACATTCAGGTTGATCTTGGTTCTGTAAGCCCATTGGTTGTATCATGCAGATCTCTCGATCTAGTTCTCCATGAAGAAAAGTATTATTTACATCCATCTACCATAAACTCCAGTCTTTGTTGGCTGCAAGCGCGAGTAGAACTCGTACAGTTGTAAGTTTTGCCACAGGACTAAACATTTCATCATAGTCTAGTTCGTATTGCTGAGAGAAACCACGAGCAACCAATCGTGCCTTATACCTCTCGATTGACCCATCTGGACGACACTTTGTCTTGTAAACCCACTTGCAGGATATAAGTTTCATATCTATTGGCTTCGACACCAGATTCCAAGTCTGATTTTGTTGAAGTGCATCGATCTCTTCTTTTATAGTTGTCATCCACTCAGAACTCTGTAATGCTTCTTTGAACTTCTCAAGTTCTATTATAGTTGCTTCTTCAACTATGGCTGCATTGGCGTATTTGGGATTTGGTTTTCGTATTCTTGTTGACCTTCGGAGTTGAGATTGTGGAGTTGATTCCTCAATTTCACTAGGCCCACATTCTTCATCTGATTGTTGATACACACCAGTTTGCCAAGGATTCTGAGTCGACCTTTGTTCGACATCATTGATGTCTAGATCTGTTGATTCATCCAAAATTGGTTGGAGTTGAACAGTGTGCTTCCCCATCTTTTGTTGCACCTTGTCTTCAAATTCTCTGGAGTTTGGCAAAACCTCATTATTTGAAAACCACCAAGAAGATGCTTCATCGAACACTACATCTCATGAAGTGTAGCATATTCCACTTGTTGGATCGCAATATTTCCATCCCTTTCTCTGGCTATCGTATCCCACAAAGATACATCTAACAACTTTCTTGTCAAACTTGCTTCGTAAATGATTATGAACAAATACATAACATATAAACCAAATACTCAAAAATAACTAACTATAGGTTTCATATTCCACAGTTTCTCAAAGGGTGAAACAAATTCTAACCTCGGTTGAGGAAGTTTGTTGATCACAAAGGTTGTAGTCCTCATTGCTTTAGCCCAAAAATCTTCCAGGTACATTCTTTTCATGCATCATGCTCCGACAAATTTTTGCAAGATGATGGTTCTTTCTCTCCACTACACCATTATGTTGTGGTGTATTGGCACAAGTGTATTGATGACGTATTCGAAATTTCTTTAGGTATTGAGAAAATTCACTTGAGTTATATTCTCTCCCATTGTCTGTACACAAGCAACGGATCTTCTTTCCCACTTCTCATTCAGCTGACTACCTAAACTCTTTAAATTTTGAGAATGTGTCATATTTTTCTTTCACAAAGAAAACCCATACATACCTTGTGAAGTCATCAATGAATGTCACCATGTACCGCATCCACCAATTGACGGTTGCTTAACAGGTCCGAACACATCTGAGTGAATTAACTCTAACGGTTCTTTTGCTTTAAACTTTGATTCCTTGTATGGTAATTGGTGAGGTTTACCATACTGGCATCCTGCACATATCGTGTCTATTCGCACGTTAAGTTGAGGAAGCCCCTTAAGCATTTACTTCTTCATCATCTCACTTAACTTGGAATAGTTAACATGGCCCAACCTCATGTGCCATAGATTTGATGTCTCATTTTTTCTTGTCTTGTCTACATATGCAGACTCTGCTGACATTACATAAATTGACTCCAATCATCGCCCCTCTATTGTTGGTGTTTCTAAGATTTTAAGGTCATGATACACCTTCACATCTTGGAGACCGAACAAGACATATTGGCCTAATGATGTCAATTGAGCCACAGATAGCAAGGCTTTCTTTATTCTTGGGACATGGTAAACATTTTAAAGTAGCACCTGGTTAGAATTATATCGAGGTGTAACTATTGTCTTACCAATGTGAGCTATTGGTAACCTTGAGTTGTCAACTGTCACCAACACACGACCTCCCTTGTATTCAGACAGGTTTTGCAACTTTTGTTTATCACCAGTCATATGATTTGAGCAACCAAAATCTACGATTCAGTCATTCTTGTAGTCAATCTGTTCTGATGTTGTCACTGTGAGAGCTAATTCTTCTTCTACTGTAGCGAAAAACGCTTCAGCGTCCCAACCATCTTCATTATTTTCCTCAGAACTAGAAGTAGTAGTATTACTTTCAACATACTTTTTCTTGGTCCAACAATCTTTCGCCATATGGCCCGGATTTCCACAGTTGTAATAATCACCATCGAACTTTTTACTATTACCACAATTCTTTGAAGCTCCTCCAGGACGAGAGCCTCCATTTTCTTGATGAATTTTCACTTTATCACCATCCTTTTTATATCCACTACCAGTGTGCCGCTTGAAACTGCCTTTGCTTTTGTTGGTGTAGAGCGTTTCTTCTTCACCCTTCAGCGAGAATCCTCCCATTTGCTTGGCCATAGCTTCTTGACCTGCAAGTAAATTTTCAAACTTAACAAGTGATGGTTGTGTCGGCCATCCTTATATAGCAGCAACGAACCCTTGATATTCGGATCTCAAACCATGGATAATTATTCTTTTTATCATGGTTTCCCCAATAGGAGCTGTTGAATCTAAATCTAAAATTTTGCGGCATATCGATTTCACCTTGTAAAAGTATTGGGTAATCGTCATGTCACGTTGCGCCATCGATAGCAGCTCATTCTCAAGAAGTTGTAGTCTTGTATCATTCTTCTTTGAAAAAAGTATAACAAAAGTGTCCCATACTTCTTTTGGTGTTTTGACATCACTAATGTGCTCCAACATTTCTTCTTCAATTGTGGTCTTTAAAGCAAACATTGCTTTGCTGCTTTAATTTTCCATTTTTGCAAGATGCCATTTGTATTTTCTGCCATCGGTTGTGTAGCTTCACTACCGCCGCCGACCTCCCAAAGATCTTGTCCTTACAAGTAGGACAACATGCACGTAGACCACGTGTTGTAATTTTGGTTGTTGAGTTTCTTGACTCCTCCAACTACTTGAATATCTCATATCGTGTCGGTAGAATTTCTATATTACCGAACAAGTTTTGACAATAAACTTGCAGATCACTGAACTCCTGACGACTCAAAGAAACTCCTCAATGACAATCTCAAGAAATCTTTTCTGATGTGGAAGTTCAGTCAAAGCTGCAACCACAGAGCATACTTAGAATTTCAAGAGATGTGACACCTCTGCGGTCCCAGACGGTCCTGCTCTGGTACCAAATGTTGAGAAAAATATAGAATATATGATTCTAAATTTTATCTTTCAAAGAAGAAATTCACTCTAAAATTGGAGACACAACAAAGACTTTATTAAACTTTTAGATATTACAAAGAAAACTCTCAATTCTCACAAACACTCAAAGCTAACAATACTACACTCTTATATAAGACTACTAATCTTATTTTCTTCTTCACTCCTTGATGATTTACAAGGTTAGCGACTTGGATATTTATAGAAGAAAAAATTAAATACACACCACACATTTAATTAAGCTAATTAATTTTGTACCACACAAATTATAAAAAGTTAATTAATTTGAATCCACACAAATTGCAATACACATAGCTTAATAATTTAGTTGATTAATGGATGACATTAATCTTCAACAAGAATAGGCAGCGCCTAGGCGCTGCCGAGCGGATAACTAAGGGCAAAATTATTATTTTACCCTCTTTAGGGCATCCCAATCAGATTTTTAAGATCCCAAGAGCCTCCATTTCAGATTTTTAGAGAGTGGAAGAGGGGAGAAAAGAGAGAACAAGCCAAAAAAAGAAAGAAAAGAAAAGAAGAAGACAAGGAGAAGGGGAGATTTCTTCCAAGATTGAGGAAGAAGACATCACAAGGGAAGAAATTCATCATTTTCCAAATTTTATTTTTATCTTTCCTATTTCTCTCTTTAATCCTGTTCAGGAATATTGTTAAGTTGTTATTTATTTTTACCATCATGAACTAATTTATTTTTCTAGGGTTGTGATGTAATCTAATTATGATGTTTTGAATATTTGTATCAATTCAATTCTTAATTTATCTTCAAGTTGAGTTTTCTACATTGTTCTTAATGCTTTTAGTTACTTGGCCACTAATTAAATAATTTGATAATCATATTGACTCGGGAGGTGATATATGTGTCTAGTTTTATGTGTACAAAACCACAAATTGCATGTAAGATAGGAATATACTTATATGGTTTGTGTAGTCTTATGTGAGATGCATAGAACCTAATGAATTATTGATTATTGTAATTCACATAGGAATATAGTGGGTTAGCAATTGATGATATTTTCATTAGACCTTGGAAGAGGGTAGTGGATAATTTAGGGATTCTCACTATCACTTGAAAAATAAATTGAGATTGATGAGATGAATTATTGAATTCGACTAATTATGGTGAAATCATAACCCTAGGTTTTTAAGTTTTTTTAATTTCATCATTAGTTAATTTTTATTACTAGTTAGTTTAGATAGATTTAATTTATAATCATAAAAACTCACTTTCGTTTATTCAAATAAAATTAGAGTTAACAAAATTTCGGTACTTAATAATTCAACAATTCTTGTGGGAACGATACTTAGTTATTGCTTTATTACTTGTTAACGATAGCGTACACTTGCGTTCGTAAAATCCGCAACACGTACTAGCTTCAGGAAATTCATATATATATTACTTGAGTTTGGTCGAATACATATCAAGTAAATTTATATTTCTCGTATAATTAATTTCACATTTCCACAAAATAAATTTATATTATCAAATAATATGGTTAATTGTTCAAATCCAAACTAGAATTTTCACTACTTTTTTTGCTAAGCCACTAAATCTCTACACATGATATTCTATTACAAATTTATTACATTATTTACTATATTATATTGATTAATGATCACATGTAAAATCTTACCCGTAAACTTACATGTAATGGAAAATAATACAACGCAGTTCAAAATTTAGTGCATTTGTTTAACAAAACTTAACCACAATCAATCGTAAATTTACATTTAGCAACAATTTATACAATGCAGAATTTTGTGCATTTGTTTAACAGAACTAAACCACAATCAATGTCTCTACCATTGAGCCAACAAAATGCAACCACCGCATCACCACCCTCCACCCTCCACCACCACCACCGGTCGGTTGAACACGAGCGTCCTGTTAGATTCTAATATAATATGATTCAATAATCATAATCCAGAATCGTCATGTAAATCATCAAGAAATACTTTAATTCTAAATCGGAAGCGTACCTGAATCCATGACAATGAAAGCAATCGGGGTATGCGTCTTCCACAGTCAAATCAACTTAGAATACTCAATGGGTCTTTCTCTAAGATGGGAAAGAGGAGGAGAGTAATATTGTATGATATGACTTAGGGACCATAACCCATAATGTTCTTTATATACTAGGTCAAAGAGAATCCCATTAATCCTGAATTTGACTAGTATTAGGTCTCTATACATTACAAAGTCCATATCCTAAAGATATTCCTAGAGTCTATATGGTAGATCACTTATTTGACTCTATCAAATTAGATAGCCTATAATATAATTGTTGTTTAAATATGTAAGTCTATATTAGGAAATTAATTCCAACAATCTCCCACTTAGACTACATATGATACCGTAAACAATTATATTATAAATCTTGAGTGCGCATAAATGCTATCTATCTTTGAAATATCTCCTGAGTTACAATCTGGTCCATCTCCTATATCAGCATGGGATCAAAGCGACCTTCGTTACATTTATTCGTAACTAGACCCATCAATGGTCACCACACTAACATATTCAATGACATAGATCGAGTATGGATGTATAGCATGGAAATTACATGCAATGTGATCTCAAACATGCCTATTTCCAACTGGTCCTTCTTTATTCTTTATGAGATCATACTAAACTGTAAATAATTCAGAGTATGAAAATAAACCATCTTCTTTATTCTGCAGATAATAATAAACATAAATTGTGTCTAAACCAAAAAAGAACATCAAAATACAAACTCCCACTAATAGTGCATATTATCAAAATAATACAACACCCATGTGAGCAGTGTGCTCATGAAACACTTTGGGTGGTAAACCCTTAGTGAGCGGATCCGCAACCATGGAGTTTGTCCCAATATGTTCTATAGACACTTGACAACTCTGAATTCTTTCTTTAACAACAAGAAACTTGATGTCTATATGCTTCGATTTCAAGGAGCTTCTGTTGTTATTAGAATATACCACAACCGATTTATTGTCACAAAATATCTTCAATGGTCTTTCGATACCATCCACAACACGCAGCCCAGTGACAAAATTTCGCAACCATATTCCATGATTAGATGCCTCATAACAGGCTATGAATTCAGCTGCCATAGTGGAAGGTGCTATGAGTATCTGCTTAACACTCTTCCAAGAGATAGCTCCTCCAGCTAGCAGGTAAATGTAGCCCGAAGTGGATCTCTTACTGTCTTGGCATCCAGCAAAATCAGAATCAGAATACCCTATGATCTCCAAAAAATCTGATCTCCGATAAGTGAGCATATAGTCTTTTGTTCTCTGCAAATAACGCATAACCCTTTTGGCTGCTTTCCAATGATCCATTCCTAGGTTACTTAAATATCTGCCCAATATTCCTACTATGAATGCTATATCTGGACGCGTACATACTTGAGCATACATAAGACTCCCTACAACTGACGCATAAGGAATCTTTTGCATCTCTTTTTCTTCAACCTCATTTTTGGGGCACTGATTGAGACTAAACTTGTCTCCTTTAGCAATAGGAGTATTCCCGGTGTGCAATCTTTCATGCCAAATCTACTGAGAACCCTTTCGATATAGCTCTTTTGTGATAACCCAAGGATACCTCGAGAGCGATCTCGATGTATCTGTATACCTAAGACAAAAGAGGCGTCCCCAAGATCTTTCATTTCAAAGTTCTTAGTCAGAAATCTCTTGGTTTCGTGTAATAAGCCTATATCGCTACTGGCTAACAGTATGTCATCGACATATAATACCAGAAAGATGTATTTACTCCCACTGAACTTATGGTATACACAATCATCAACCTTATTTACCTCAAACCCATATGAGATAATGACTTGATGAAATTTATGATACCATTGATGAGAAGCCTGTTTGAGACCATAGATGGATTTCTTTAATTTGCAAACCATATTCTTTGGATCTCCAGATACAAAGTTTTCTGGCTGCACCATATAAATCATTTCGTCAATGTCACCATTTAGAAACGCTGTCTTTACATCCATCTGATGGAGCTCTAAATCAAAATGAGCTATAAGTGCCATTATGATCCTAAAAGAGTCTTTCGATGAAACTGGAGAGAAAGTCTCTTTATAATCAATGCCTTCCTTTTAAGTAAAACCTTTGGCAACTAGACGTGCTTTATATCTTTCGATATTGCCTTTTGAATCCCGCTTGATTTTAAATATCCATTTGCAACCAATGGGCTTCGCACCTTTAGGCAATTCGACAAGATCCCAAACGTCATTGTCATCCATGGATTTCATCTCATCTTTCATGGCATCAATCCACTTTTGAAAATTGGAACTTTGTTCGACTTGATGAAAGTTGATTGGATCATCTTCCACCATTCCTATGTCAAACTCATGCTCCTGAAGAAATACGATATAGTCATCCGGAATCGCACTTCATCTTTCTCTAGTGGATCTTCTCAATGGCATTTCCCTTTGAGGTTGTTGAGTTTGTTCTTCATTTTGGACAGAAAGTTCCTCAACATTGTCATGATAATCTGGATTTGCATCTTGAATATTCCCAGGAATAGAAGCCTGATCATTATCAATAGCAACTATAGGAAGAGAAGTAAATTCATCTTCAAAGACAATGTCGCGAACTTTATCTTCCTCCCCAAACTCAACTTCCTCAAGGAATCTCGCATTTCCCGTCTCAAAAAATGATCTAGTCGAGGGATCATAAAACTTGTAACCCCTTGACCGTTCAGAGTACCCAACAAAGTAGCAGCTTATTGTTCTTGCGTCCAGTTTCCTTTCATTAGGCCTATATGGCCTTGCCTCAGCTGGACAACCCCAAACACGCAAATGCCTAATACTAGGCTTTTTGCTTGTCCATAGTTCATAAGGGGTTTTAGCTACTGCTTTACTAGGAATCCTATTAAGTATATATGCTGTAATCTTTAGTGCTCTCCCCAGAGGGATTCTGGTAAGGAAGAATGACTGATCATACTTCTCACCATATCCTTAAGCGTTCTGTTTCGTCTCTCAGCAACACCATTCATTCTAGGAGTGTCTGGCATGGTGTATTGAGGGACGATACCGCATTCCTCTAGGAACTTTGCGAAAGGTCCTGGACGTTGTTCTCCTGATCCATCATATCTGCCATAGTATTCACCACCACGGTCAGATTTAACGGCTTTAATCCTTTTGCCAAGTTGGTTTTCAACTTCAGCTTTAAAGGCTTTAAACACGTCCAGAGATTGAGATTTCTCATGAATCAAATATAGGTACCCATAACGTGAATAATCGTCTATGAACGTAATAAAATACTGTTGGCCATTCTAAGATGCCGTAGGGAATGGTCCACAAATATTAGTATGAATTAGTTTCAAGACATCTGAACTTCTGTTGGCACCTAATTTCTTAATGTTTGTCAATTTCCCCTTTATACACTGAACACAGACTTTGAAATCTGTCAAATCAAGAGGATCAAGAATTTTATCAGACACAAGTCTTTCAATTCTCTGTTTAGAGATATGTCCTAAACGTTTGTGCCATACCATAGCAGAATTCTCATTGGTTAATTTACGTTTTATACCACATGAACTAGTATGCAAGGTTTCATTATATGAGACAATTGTATCCAACAAATATAGGTTATCACTCAAAGATAAAGAACCGGTACCAACAAGATTTGAATTTTGAAAAAGACTAAATTTATTATTTCCAAATGAACAAGAATAACCAAATTTGTCCAAAGTAGAAATAGAAACCAAATTTCGTCTAAACGACGGAACAATAAATGTCTCTTCCAAATCCAAAAAACAACTGGTCTTTAACAATAACCTAAAAGTCCCTATAGCCTCAACCGAAGCTGCTTTGCCATCGCCTACATAAATGCATCTTTCAGCATCATTTGGCTTTCGGCTCCACAGGCAACCCTACATAGACACACTTATGTGAGTAGTAGCACCTAAATCTATCCACCAAGTGTGCCTAGGTACAGAAGTTAAATTAACCTCAGAACAAACCAAACTGAGAATCATACCTTTCTTAACACGCCATGCGGCATATTTGGGATAATCCTTTTTCATATGCCCAGGTTGCCTGCAAAAGTAACAGTTGAATCCTGAATCCTGTTTCTTTTGCACCTTTGGCTGTGGTGTCCTAACTGCAGTTTCAATTCCCTTTTTTCTTTTCTTATTCTGAGGGGTAGCTGCCAAGTGAGCACTTTCAGTCCTTTCTCGCTTAATTCTTTCTTCTTCTTGCACACAGTGAGATATGAGCTCATTAAGAGTCCATTTATCCTTTTGGGTGTTGTAACTTACTTTAAACTGACTGTATTGTGCAGGAAGAGATATCAAAACTAAATGCACGAGCAAATCCTCAGATAGCTCTAACTTTAGTGCTTTTAGTTTCGAAGCAAGATTAGACATCTCCATGATGTACTCCCTTATGTTCCCTTTTTCTTTATACCTCAATGAAACAAGATTAGCTAAAAGCGTACTTGTTTCAGCCTTTTCGTTTTTTGCAAAACGTTTTTCAATATCCTCAAGGAACTTCTTGGCACTATCCTCCTCAGACATAGCGCCCCTGAAGGTCTCTGGAATGGAACGTTTCATGATCATCAGACTCATGCGATTAGAACGATCCCACTTTTCTAAGTCTCTTTTAGCCTCAGAGGAACTTTCATTAGTGAGAGTGGGAGGTCGTTCTATCCGAAGCGCAAGGTCAAGGTCCATGCAACCAAGAACAATCATCACGTTCTCTTTCCAATTCTTAAAGTTTGTGCCACTCAATACAGGAATAGAATTAATGTTGGCAGATATTGTAGAAGCAGAAGCTGAATAGAGAACAAAATAAAATACTCACAATCAATATTCATGTCACGACATAATTATGAAAATGACATAATCAATTAATGGTAGGCCACAGTACAAGATACCTAGCACAACATTGACATTTAGTCTTTGGACAGAAATATCAACTGTAAGTGGTACTCTCAATGTAGTAATCAAATACTGACAATTAGTCCTGTCAAACAATAACCTTCCTTTGGACTCATTATTGCTCACATGGAAATCCTAATAATCATCACGTACTTATTACCACAGGTATATATATTATTTGGCCAAACAATAATCTTCCTTTAGGCCGATTATTATTCGCATAAATAACCAACATACACATCAGAATATCTCAAAATAATAAAATTTATACAATAGAGGTTACTTTGGCAACATATTGCTTCATTCAATTAATTTTGAAATATCAGACAAAATGGGATTAAATAAAATAAAAATTCAAACCGATATTTATTTTATTTAATGTGAGCCCAAACCATATCTTTAGTCTTTATTTTGATTTAAAGTCCGAAAATCAAATAAACTTTAAATTTGAATCCATAACTGAATTAAGCACAAAAAATAAATTGGACTCAAAATCCTTTATAATTCACACCAAAATCAAATAAATTCACATTTAACATGAAATTAAGCCCCAAAACAAAACAAAACTTAATTCCAATTATAATTAAATTAACTCAAATAAATCAGGCCCAAATTAATATTTAATTCCAAAATTAGGCCTAAACTATAATTAACATTTAATCTAATTATAATTAATCCTAATTACTAAATATAAAACCCACATTCCTGCCGAAGAAAAAGAAAAGAAAAACAAAAGACCCATTTCCATTTTCCATTCGGTTGCCGAAGACTACCAGCCACCACCCCCATTTGGCTGCCTTTTTTTCTCACCGTCGGAAATCGACCAGCAGCAGCCAGTCGCCGCGCGAGGATGCATCCACCAACAGCAGCAGCCGCCTTCCGCCATTGCCATATGCCACCTCTGTTACAGCCGCCGTGATTGCAGTGGCGACCCGCATCAGCCACGCAACCATCGTACCAGCGGCGCAGACAACGGCAAAAAATTGGAGCAAGGGGCGGCGCACGGCCGCGAAACCAGATGTCCGCGCGCTGCCCTGTTGTTCCTTTTATCCCCTTTTTTTTGTTTGGCAGTTCTTCATGGTGCGGGCGGTGGTGATGGTGGTTTAGGTGGGTTGATGGTCGTTTCTTGTGATGGAAGACGGTGGTGTTGGGGCGATGCGGCCGAAAAATGAAAAAAACAAATCGCCATTTTTTATTTATTTTATTTATTCTTATTGTTTAAGAATAAACCGGCATTTAAACAATATTAGAAATTAATCTCAAAATTCTTCTTTCAATTACGATTATAAAAACTGAATATAATCATAATAGAAGAAATAAATAATTCTTGATAATTTATCATACCTGCTCTGATACCACTTGTTAGATTCTAATATAATATGATTCAATAATCATAATCCAGAATCGTCATGTAAATCATCAAGAAATATTTTAATTCTAAATCGGAAGCGTACTTGAATCCATGACAATGAAAGCAATCGGGGTATGCGTCTTCCACAGTCAAATCAACTTAGAATACTCAATGGGTCTCTCTTTAAGATGGGAAAGAGGAGGAGAGTAATATTGTATGATATGACTTAGGGACCATAACCCATAATGTTCTTTATATACTAGGTCAAAGAGAATCCCATTAATCCTGAATTTGACTAGTATTAAGTCTCTATACATTACAAAGTCCATATCCTAAAGATATTCCTAGAGTCTATATGGTAGATCACTTATTTGACTCTATCAAATTAGATAGCCTATAATATAATTGTTGTTTAAATATGTAAGTCTATATTAGAAAATTAATTCCAACACGTCCACGTGACAACCCTCGACGGCATAGTGAACGTAAACTCCCTATTCACCATGGCAGTCTTCATCGGCTTCTCCCTCACTGTGCCTGCAACAAATGGCGCCGACAACAAGCCATCATGCAACGCTAGCAAAGAAATACTTCGACAAGTCATCATTTTTGAAGTTATTTCCATTTATTTTTATACGTTCCAAAAAAAAAAAAGTAAGAGCAACATATGAGTATCTTGTATCGTGTTTCAATTTGGTAGCTAGTTATCACCCTTCACCACTCAGTATATCTTTTTCATACAAATATTAGAGGATTTGTAATACAATGATTGAGATTTCACTTTGGATCTTATATTTTATCTTCGATTTCATATTACAAATTCTCCTATATCAGAAAATACACACATAAACATGAAAAGTGAAATGAGAATACCTGTACGCAACAAAAATATATCAACCCCACGTATTTTGGATCAAAACTCGCCTTCAATTTTCTGATTTGAATAAATCATGAACTTTGGTCTTCGTACTTGAAATGAATCACGAATACACCTTTCTCACCTCGATGTAATTTAGGCTGCATCCAAGGTTTCATCTTCCAAGTGAGATACAAAATTAATTTGCGCCATCATAAATCTAGCCATTTCTAGAAGTGCTTGTTTCCTCCCTTTTCGCAAGCTCATTTAGCTATGAAGTATTTAGATTCATTACTTAACTTGCAAATCTATTTTTTTCAAATATTTATCAAACTAATCAAATATGATATTCTCACTTTCTATGAGTAAATAGAACAACAATATTCAATTCCTGTTGGTTCTCTAACTCCGTTAAAAATTGCTTTTAAACAATTTAACATTTCTGCTTAGTGAGATATAGGATAGCTTATAGTGTGAATAGTGAAAAAAATAAAAATAGAATGCACTTGTTTAAGGCCTCACACTCGTAAGTTCGCACCCTATTTTAGTAACTAGCTTTAGAGAATAAGTGGCCCACTTTTTATTTCTAGCAGGCTTTTCGCGCTAGAAGAGTTTGTATAGAGTGAGGTTGACTTTAGTGAGTAAGCTAATAAAAGCTCCTTTACATAACATAGTCATTCTTGTAACCTCACATGCTATGATATAATTTTAGAAATTAATATCAAGAGAAGAAGTGTAAGAGACACTATCGTAAGTCAATTGCATCATAAAAAAAAAGTGGTATGCGTCATAAATATATTTTTCAAGAAAGACTGGCAAATCAAATTGCTCAACCAATATTCTATAAGTGCATGGATTAAAATATATTGGATAGCTAATATCTTTTGCATATCTCCAAGAGTAGCTCCCACCAATTGTTGAGCTTGAAAAAATAGCTCATGCCCAATGCTAAAATTGAGGTGCACTTCATAATTCATAATGTCTCCTCTTGTGCGCCATTCTAACAAATATGGTTGAATAATACTCTATAAGTTTTCTCAATCTCTAATAATATGCTATCTCTCACCAACATATGTCATTTATCTTATGAGAGAATGGGGAGCATTAGCAAATGAAAATGAGAGTCTTAGGTAGTCAGAGCAAAATGAACAATCATGGCACTTGGCATTTGTTGATGTTATGTTGTCTCTCTTACTAAGGTGACACATCTTTATTACTATGTTGGATCAAGTCATGATTCTAGTCTTAACATTTGCTTTTGTCCCACTCATTTTTGTTTGTGCCAATATTTACTTTAATTGGCTTATGTTGGTTAGCATGAGCGACAAGTGTAACTATTTGTGTATTTTTTAACTTTCTACAATTAAGCCTTAGGTAATTTTTTTCGATCAACTGATCTAGTTAATGATAGCACAAGTTGCATATTCCTATAAGTCAATTCAAATAGTAAATTAAAGATACCTAGAACTTATTACTTATGAATGAGATCAATATTCAAAAGTAGAATTTAAACTCTTTAGTTATATTCTCGTATTTACAAGTTAACAAACTAAAGCACAAACTCAACTCTTGATCCACTAGTATTGTCGGCATTTAAGTCGTAGTAATATTAGACAACTTGTATTAAGTTTTTGTGCATTTAATTTTGAGATCTTATACTAACTCACCAGTTTAATATTTTTAAGTATTGAGCATGGAAAGTAAAACTTTATTTTAGATCTAAGTAAATTACTTATTTTTTCTTTTCATCCGAAATAAAAAATTTCACAATTCAAGCTAGTAATCATATCCCACTTAATCAAAAGGCATAATAAACATTTACCAATCCTGAATGAAAAAAACAATTTGTCCAATTTTTCTGAATGCAATTATTCAATGTGAATGTTAAAACAAAAAACTTAGCCTGCTATAGGCCACATTGGCATTTAGCGAATCATGATGAGATAATTTGGTCTATGTTGGTAAATATAAAACATATCCCTAGTAAAAATAATGATACCTGCTTAAAAAAATATGGTCAGGAAATACATACTTCAATACATAATGTAAAAAATACTCAATATACATAAACACTCAAATGTCGATGTCTATCCATTCACAACACACATTCATATTGTAGAAAATCAATCTTAAAAGCATAAAAAAAACACATAAAGGGATGCAATTTTAAGTATACTTTTTTTTAAAAGGTGATCAATTGCATAATTCATTACATCAATACAATCAAACTCTTGGCCTTTTTGATGATGCTCAAAGGATAAATATAGTGAGAAATCTAGAACAAATTTTAGAGAGTTGGAGAGAACACGTTAATTGCCATTGGCGATTTGGATAGAGATTTGACATAAATAGTTTTGTATCTCTTCCTATATAAGGCGGAATCCTAATCCAATTAGACATTTAGTCCCACCAAAATTTGGAAGTATAATTTATTCAAATATGAATGCCAATTGGGACATGAGTCCAAAATCTGACCTAATTTACAATAACTCCCACTTATACATATTTGACTCAAGCTCATCAAATCTCATCATTGTACAATTTTTCAATCTCATGTCCATCTTTTTGTATCGAAAATAAGGCGCACGGCCAAGCAAGAAAAGAATAGATGAGAAGAGTTGTATTAAGTTATCACCAAACTAATACAATCCTACAACTTAATAATTTGATGTGTGCTCCAAACCACGTGGTACATCTAATCAAGCATCTCTAGATCTTTCAATAAAAAATATGTGAAAGGATCTTAATTGATTATGATGAAATCATAATTAATTATGATTTAATTAGTTGACATTGATTGTAAATTTTATTACCTTGCACAAGAATTAATTAAATTGATTGATTTACCTTCTATGGATTAATTGTCCAATTTATCCTATGCAGATTTGGTTAGATTCCATTGATGGGAAGATTTTATTTACAAAGATAAGTTGGGATCTTTTCTGATAAGGAAAGGATCTTGACATATCTTGTATTATTCTATGCAACGTATCTGGATACTTTTGAAGTGGAGATTTGAACTTAATTGATGTTGCATATATATCTAAAGATTGAAGATGCAATATAGGCCTTTGGAGAGAAGAAGTGCATGGCTTCAAGCTTTGGAATTACTCACGTTTTTATTCACTCTTCGGGAGAAGAGGGTGAGCCTTTCGGGAGATAGGCCCAATTCTTCAGGAGAAGGTCGGTCTACCATCTGAAGGGATTTCAGCATTGAAGGGAGTTCAACAGTACAGACTTAAAAGTCGAGGGGATCTCATTGAAGGTTCACTAATAGATTTGTTCAAGACCAGCGTCATTAGTAAAGAGAGACTCGTTATATTTTGAATAAGTCCTAGTATTGTAACTGTAATCTGAATTAGTGAAGTATTCATTGTAGGTGGTGGCCTCGTGCATGTAGAGTATATTTATACTTGAAGCACGTAAAAATTTTGTGTGTCATTTACTTGTTACAACAAACTGTACAATAATTGAATATGATGAATAAGTAAAGTTGGTAATAGCACAAAAACAAATCTAACAATTGGCATCAGGAGCTGGTCACTACATATACATATTGAGATTTTGGGAATTGATCTATTTGACGTGTGGACCATCTTCGTGAAGGAGGATCAACCACTCGACCTCCACTATTGGAAGGCTCGAATTACTCATATTGGAAGGCAAATATGCGAGCCTTCATTAAATCTGTGGATGAGCGGACTTGGCATGCTGTTATAACAGGTTGGGAACATCCGGTGATGATAAATGAGCAGAAAGATGAAGTTCCAAAATAAGAGATCAATAACTTTGTTGCAAGTCTACATAAACCAATCCGGGTAGCGAAATGTTAAGTGTAAAAGACTAGACACACACACACTCAAAGGATTTAAAGATGGGTGAATTTGACACTTGAATTGAAATTGTACATTTTGATGATATTTTGATATTTTCTTAAGTTATAAATTCACAGCGATTTATGAGGCCATGTAGTCAGTTGATTGTAATCATCACTTGTTATTTTACTTGTTTTAGTTCTTTCTTTTGCTCAAGGACTAGCAAAATGTTAAGTTTGGGGGTATTTGATAAGTGAAAATTATACCCATTAATTGAGCACCATTTGC
Source organism: Paulownia fortunei (assembly GCA_019321725.1). Classification (NCBI taxonomy): domain Eukaryota; kingdom Viridiplantae; phylum Streptophyta; class Magnoliopsida; order Lamiales; family Paulowniaceae; genus Paulownia; species Paulownia fortunei. The sequence goes on along the minus strand of CM033109.1, from coordinate 6,616,528 downwards.
TTAACGTTTTAATTAGTTTTTGAGATTTTTATGATTTTTATTATTGATTTTAGTGTTTATTTTGCAGATTTGAAGATAAATGAAGAATGTCACTTTGATGCATGAAAAATCTACATTCATCTTACATTTTGTTCAAAAAAAAAAAAATATTCAGTCGTGAACAGTAGCTACAACGCCTAGGCGCTGGAGATACTAAAAAATGGATTTTTTCCAGTAAAGGCAGCGCTTAGGTGCTGCCAGGCGGGTTTATGAGGGTAAAATGAATATTTTTCCCTCTTTAGGGCATTCTAATCAAATTTTTAAGATCCTAAGAGCCTTCAAATGAAGGGAGAAGAGATTAGAGACAAAGATAGAGATAGAAGATTGTGGAAAAACAAGAACAAGACAAGAAAAAAGAATTTTGGGGAAGATGGGAGAATTCTTCCAAACTTGAGAAAAAACATCTACAAGGAAAGAAAAGTTCATCCTCTTTGAAGTTTGATTTTTATTTTTATCTTTTTCATTTGAGTATTTGTATGAATATTGTTAAGATATTTCTCATTTTCACCATGAACTAATTTTCATTTTTAGGGTTGTGATGTAATCTAATTAGGATGTGTTGAATATTTTTATCAATTCAATTCTTGATTTATCTATCAAGTTGAGTTTTCTATATTGTTCTTAATGCTTTCAATTATTTGGCCACTAATTGAATGATTTGCTAATCATATTGACCCGGGAGGTGATATATGTGTCTAGTTCTATGTGTAGAGAATTATAAATTGTATGTGAGATAGGAATATACTTTCATGGTTTGTGTAGTCCTATTGGAGATCCATAGAACTAAAAGAATTATTGATTATTGTAATTCACATAGGAATATAATGAGTTAGCAATTGATGGTATTTTCATTAGACCTTGGGAGATGCTAGTAGATAATTTAAGGATTCTCGACTATCACTTGAGAAACAAGTTGAAATTAATGAGATAAATTATTCAACTCAAACTAATTATGATGAAATCATAACCCTAGGTCTTTATAATCATTGATATTCATTTTTATTCGATTTTGCGCATCATTTTTAAGAGTAATTTAAATTCATTTGTATTAATTTCCACTCACTTCCATTTGTTCAAATAAAATTAGAGTTGATAAAATTTCGATATTTAGTAATTTAATAGTTCTCATGGGAATGATAATCTACTCATCATTTTATTACTTGTAATGATAACTTGCACTTGCGTTCATGAATTTTCGAAATAAGTTTTTGTTAGCCTTTCAATTTTTCCTTATCACATGTCATATGTCTGGAACATCCACTATCAAAATACCAAGTATCATCAGTACAGGCTTTCAAATAAATGTCTGCAACAAAACATCTAAGATCTGACTTTCTAATCCAGATTCTTCTTTGAGATTCATTTTTCAAGTCAATTTTGATCTTAGGAGTTTGTTACAACAATTTAGATCTTTGTTTCTACATTGCGGAAGCAAGTGAATCAAAATGCATACCATTTATCATTCTCAATGTTCCATTGATCTTCTGGCTTTGAATTTCATAGGCTTATTTTTCATGTCACTCTCTGTTGTGGATTTTAATGAACGCAAGTGCACGTTATCGTATACAAGTAATAAAGTGATGAATCAATTATCGTTCCCACGAGAATTGTTGAATTATTAAGTACTAAAATTATGTTAACTCTAATTTTATTTGAATAAATGCATTTTTGTATTTTTGTTTATAAACTAAATTCAACTAAACTAAATTAAAGATATAAAACATTTAAAGTTGAAATTTAATAACTAAAAAGCATAGGGTTATGATTTCACCATAATTAATCCGAATTGAATAATTTACCTCATCAATCTCAATTTAATTCCCAAGTGATAGTCGAGAATCCCTAAATTATCCACTAGCCTCTCCCAAGTTCTAATGAAAATACCATCAATTGCTAACTCACTATATTCCTATGTGAATTACAACAATCAATAATTCATTTAGTTCTATGGATCTACAACAAGATTACACAAACCATGAAAGTATATTCCTATCTCACATGCAATTTATGGTTCTCTATTCATAGAACTAGACACATATATCACCTTTCAAGTCAATATGATTAGTAAATTATTCAATTAGTGGCCAAATAATTGAAAATAATAAGAACAATGTAGAAAACTCAACTTGAAGATAACTTGAGAATTGAATTGATAAAAATATTCAACACATCCTAATTAGATTACATCTCAACCCTAGAAAAGAAAATTAGTTCATGATAATAAAAATAAAAGAAAATTTAACAATATCCATAAACATAATTAATGAGAAAAGGAGGAAAATGAAATAAAACTTGGAAGATGACGAGTTTCTTACCTTGTAAATGTCTTCTTCTAAAATCTTGGAAGAATTCTCTCTTTTTTTCTTCTTCTTCTTCCTTCTTCTTTTTTGGCTTGTTTTCTCTTCTCTCTCTCTCTCTAAAAAATCTGAAATAGAGGCTTTTGGAATACTTAAACTTGATGGGAGATGCCCTAAAGAGGGCATAAAATACCAATTTGCCTTACTTGCTCGGTTAGCAGTGCCTAGGCGCTGATTTCCAGTACCTAGCACATTCTGTCCTAGACAGACATTGCAACGACTAGGCGCTGCAGGGCAGCTCCTAGGCACTGCTCTTGCTGTCCAAGATGAGTTCTCCTGCGCTTGTAGCCTCTTTCAATTGATTTGTCACCTATTTCCAGGCTGAATTGGCTTTTGGTTTCTTCATATGAATTGTACCTATGTGTCTTGGATTTTTATAGGAACTTGAATCAACTCAATATGAAATCTTTGAAAAGAGTTATGCCTGAAATACCAAGATATATCATACCAAAAATTTCAGTCAAGTACAGACTATTTAACCCAATTTTTCTCATTGAAATAGAAAGAACTGGATTTCATGGTAAACATAAAAGTTATAGATATATCTTTTTTTTTTCAATTATTCAAGAAACAAGTCAAAATGATATTGGAGAAAAATGTTATGATTAAAATACGAACACTGCCCTTAATATCACCAAAAAATAAATTATTCCAAATTTTAACCAAGTTTTATGTTTCTTTCCATTTTCTTCTCATTTTGATATTACCTATAATGTTTCAAACTAAATGTATAAAAAGTAACATAAATACTCATAAACTAAATAAAAAGTTAAGCAAATGATACTCAATTAGTGGATATAAAATCCACTCATCAAATACCCCCAAACTTAACATTTTGCTAGTCCTCAAGCAAAAGAAAGAAATAAAATAAGTAAAATAACAAGTGATAATTAAACCTACTAACCAAATGAGTTTCAAAAAAATATTGTGAGTTTATAACTCAAGGAAATCTCAAAATATCATCAAAATGCATGATTTCAACTCAAGTGCCACATTCACCCATTTTTAAATCCTTTGAGTGTGTGTGAAGCCTCTTACACTTAACTGTTTGCTACTCGAATTGATTTATACAAACTCACAACAAAATTATTGATCTCTTATTTATGTGTTTTAGAATTCCAAAGGCTTGTTTTTCACGTCACTCTCCACTAATGTAGACCAACGCAACATCAAAGATTATTAGGACTTTGAAAACTTATAATGTGTGGCTAAGGTAATGGTAGGATAAAAGACAATATAGTAGCTAAAATTACTCATAGCACATAACTATTCTAGAACCTTGCTGATGAGCACCACCACATTTTCGTCTCACACCTTCACGAACCTTTCTTCTTTTGATTTGTCACACTACTTTATTCGTTAAACTCCCATTTTTTTCACATATTCTCTTTTTTTTAAGTGCTACCCCCCCAAACTTATTTGTTTTTATAAACAATGGGTGTTGCACTCTTTTCTCATATTTCTTGACACATTATTTTTTTTTCGGGAGTTTTGTACAAACTACCACCTCTCTTTGCCAATTTTTTTTTTCAAACTACTTGCAATGCTCAAAATAATATTACTAGAATAGCAATGAGTTGAATGTGGGGTAATATGTAAGATAGAAAAATTAAGTCATTAGTTGAGGTTGATTTGTAAGGTGACAAAGAAAATGGCTCAATAGGCCCAATGAGAGACACTAAGGATTATGCATCATAAATAGGGTGGCTTGAAAGGCACAAACGGTCCAAAAATGGCCTCAATCACTTTCCTAATGTTATACAGTCTAGGATTTTGCCTCGAGTGACAATCAAACAAGTTCTAGAATTATATGAGATCATAAAAAAATATTGAGTTCACATAAACTTTTTCTAAGTAAAAAAAAATCCAAATGTTCAAGGCTATGTGCTCAATATGTCAAAGGATTACAAGAAAGATAAAAATTGCAACAAGAGTCAAACACATACATGAGCACAACCTTCATCAATTTCCAAAAGCTATAAACAAATAAAATCAAATGAAACACATACATACACCCCCAAACTTAGAACTAACATTATCCTCAATGTTAAATAATGCAAGATAAGTTATAGAAGACTTCCCTGAATGGTGTTAGTTCTCATCAACTTAATCATCATCAACTTCTAGAATAGTGATGGATATGCATTCATTAGTTGGTGGCATATCACTCCTTATTTTACAAATCCTCTCCCAAACTTGAGTTGGATCCTGAAATGAAAACAAACAAAAATTCATCAAACTAAAAGAAAAAAAAATAACTATTAAACAACTAAATAAGAAAGAGAAAAAAATTGTAAAACACTTGGGTTGCCTCCCAAGAAACGCTTAATTTATAGTCTTCAATTGGACTTTTTCTTTGCTCAATCGGGGTCCAAGAATAAGTGTTTCTCATGGCATGCCTTTATATGCTCCAGAAATGTAGGTGATCCCCAAAGATAAGCATATTGGGCATAATCTGGTATGGAATCAAGTGCCCTTTGAATATTGATGAGTGCATGCCCGATGACCAAAAATAGTTGTCCTTGTTTGAGAGAGATGTTTCTATCATTTTCAACATAATGGATGATGAAATCTAAATGGGTAAATTTGTCAACATCCTCAAGTAGACCTTCATTTCCCACCATATAATGCTTTAATGAGTAATCTACCAATTTGTAATCCTCCACCTCATACTTGTGCAATGAGATCCTCCACAACATTTGACATAGGCCTATTATTTTGTAAAAGATGAGGATAAGAAACTTCCCGTGATGGCTCTTGAGAAGGGTTTGGTTGAACATTTTCTGGTCTTCTCTATTCTCCACTAAAGGTATTTGTGTTGATATCTCTTGTTCATCCTTCATAAGTTGTTTTATCCACAAGACAGTTTTCATCTCTTCTTCACTTAGCAAAAACATCCCAGTATTCTTCTCTTTTCTCCGCTAGAGGTATTTGTGTTGATACATCTTATTCATCCTTCATCAATTTTTCAATCTCTTCCTCACTTAGTAAATTAGCATCACAATGTTCTTCGCTCTCTTCATTTTCCTCAGTTGTGTAAGGCAAAATCTGTTGTGATGGATTATTAAGTTGAGTTTGCAACAAGATTTGGTTGATAGTACATTCGAATTGAACTAATGCTTCTTCTCTAATGGTGGGTAGCTAGGTGCATGCCACATCATATTCTCACAATTTCTCCATAAAGCATTAGAATAATTTGGCCATCCTTGATAAGTGTTGGTGAATAAATTTTTTTGCAGTTGGTTGTAATTTCACTCATATTGAGCATGCTCGATGTATGGTGGTGCAAATTGATTTCTCTTTTGGTATTGTATTCTTGCTTGAAAACTACCATATGGATCACATACTTGAGCAGTTAACACATTAATGACATCTTCTCGATTGATCCCAAAGGCCTGAGTTGAAGCTTGATTTGTCATGTAATATTTATTTGACTAATAGTATGAATTATATGCCATTTTGTCTACCACTTTTTGCTCATTTCTCACATACAAGAAAATATCTGCGATTATAAACAAGGGCACACTCAAACAATGAAAGAAAAATAAAAATAAGAGAAAAGATAAAATATCTATACAAACAAGAAAAATTCAAATTAAAATCAGAGTTGGTATCGATATTAACAAAACAAAACAATCCCCGCCGCCGCCGCCAAAAACTTGTTGTGGATTTTAGTGAACGCAAGTGTACGTTATCGTATACAAGTAATAAAGTGATGAATCAATTATCGTTCCCACGAGGATTGTTGAATTATTAAGTACCGAAATTATGTTAACTCTAATTTTATTTGAATAAATACATTTTTGTATTTTTGTTAATAAACTAAATTCATCTAAACTAAATTAATGATAGAAAATATTTAAAGTTGAAATTTAATAACTAAAAGCCTAGGGTTATGATATCATCATAATTAATCCGAATTGAATAATTTATCTCATCAATCTCAATTTAATTTCCAAGTGATAGTCAAAAATTCCTAAATTATCCACTAGCCTCTCACAAGGTCTAATGAAAATACCATCAATTGCTAACTCACTATATTCCTATGTGAATTACAACAATCAATAATTCATTTAGTTCTATGGATCTACAACAAGATTACACAAACCATGAAAGTATATTTCTATTTCACATGCAATTTATGGTTCTCTACACATAGAACTAGACACATATATCACCTCTCTGGTCAATATGATTAGAAAATCATTCAATTAGTGGCCAAATAATTGAAAGCATTAAGAACAATGTAGAAAACTTAACTTGAAGATAAATTGAGAATTGAATCGATAAAAATATTCAACACATCCTAATTAGATTACATCATAATCCTAGAAAAGAAAATTAGTTCATGATGATAAAAATGAAAGATAATTTAATAATATCCATGAATATAATTAATGAGAAAAGGAGGAAAATAAAATAAAACTTGGAAGAGGATGAGTTTCTTCCCTTGTAGATATCTTCTTCTCAAATTTTGGAAGAATTTTTTCCTCTTCTTTTTTCTTCTTTTTTCTTCTTTCTTGGCTTGTTTTCTCTTCTGTCCCTCTATCCCTCTCTAAAAAATCTAAAATGGAGGCTTTTGGAATACTTAAACTTGATGGGAGATGCCTTAAATAGGACATAAAATACCAATTTGCCCTTACTTGCCTGGTTGGCAGTGCCTAGGCGCCAGGCACTGCAGCATGCTGCAGTCCAGTGAGGGAAGTACCTAGGTGCTGCACATTCTATCCTAGACAGACATTGCAGTGCCAAGGTGCTACTCTTGTTGTCCAAGATAAGTTTCTACTGCGCTTGTAGCCTCTTTCAATTGATTTTTCACCTATTTCTAGACTAAATTAGCTTTTTATATCTTCATATAAATTATAGATCTATGTCTTATCTTTTGATAGGTACTTGAATCAACTCAATATGAAATCTTTAGAAAGAGTTATGCTTAAAAAACCAAGATATGTCGTACCAAATTTTTTTCAATCAACTGAAGAGTATTTAACCCAATTTTTCTTATTAAGAACTAGATTTCATGGTAAACATAAAATTTATAGATATATCTCTTTGATTTCCAATGATTCAAGAAACAAGTCAAAATGATATTGGAGCAAAACGTTATGATTGAAATACGAACAATGCTCTCAATAGCACTAAAAAGCGGATTATTTTAAATTTTAACCAAGTTTTATGTTTCTTTCCATTTTCTTCTCATTTTGATATTACCTATAATATTTCAAATTAAATGCATAAAAAGTAACATAAATACTCTAAATTGAACAAAAAGTTAAGCAAATGATACTCAATTAATGGATATAAAATCCATTCATCACTCTCTACTAATATATACTAACACAACATCAAGGATCATTAAGAATTTAAAAGTTTGTAACGTGTGGCTAGGGTAATGGTAGGATAAAAGACAATATAGTGGCTCAAATTACTCATAGCACACAACTATTCTAGAATCTTATTGATGAACACCACCACATCTTCGTCTCACACCTTCATGAACTTTTCATCTTTTGATTTGTCACACCACTTTATTCATTAAACTCCCTTTGATGTGCTACACCCCCAAACTTATTTTCTTTTATGAACAATGGGTGTTGTACTCTTTTCTCATATTTCTTGGCAATTTTATTTTTATTTATTTTTCGAGAGTTTTGTACAAATTGCCACCTCTCTTTGCCATTTTTTTTAAACTACTTTCAATACTCAAAATGATGTTACTATAATAACAATGAGCTGAGTGTAGGATAAAATGTAAGATAAAAAAATTATTCAATTCATTGGTTGAGGTTGATTTGTATGGTGACAGAGAAAATGGCTCAATAGGCTCAACGAGAAATACTAAGGATTATGCATCATAGACAGGGTGACTTGAAAGCTCAAACGGTCCAAAAATAGCCTAAATCACTTTCCTAATGTTATGTAGCCTAGGATTTCACTTCGAGTGACAATCAAACAAGTTGTAGAATTATATGAGATCGCAAAAAAGGTATCGAGTTTACATAAACTTTTTCTAAGCATGTAGAAAATCCAAATGTTCAAGGTTATGTGCTAAATATACCAAAGGATTACAAGAAAGGTAAAAATTGCCACAAGAGTCAAGCACATATATAACCACAATATTCATCAATTTTCAAAAGTAATAAACAAATAAAATCAAATGAAACACGTATATCCACCCCCAAACTTGGAACTAATATTTTCCTCAATGTTAAATAAAATAAGATAAGGTATAGAAGACTTTTCTAAATGGTGTTAGTTCTCATCAACTTGATCATCATCCTCTTTTATAATAGTGATGGATGTGCATTTAGTTGGTGGCATATCACTCATTATTTTACAAATCCTTCCCCAAACTTGAGTTGGATGCTGAAATGAAAAACAAACAAAAAATTCATCAAACTGAAATAACAAAATTAACAGTAAACAATTAAATAATAAAAATAAAAAAAATTTAAAACACTTGGGTTGCCTCCCAAGAAGCGCTTGATTTATTGTCTTTAGCCAGACTTCTTCCTTGCTCAACCAGGATCTAAAAATAAGTGTTTATCATGTCATGCCTTTGTATGCTCTAGAAGTGTAGGTGATCCCCAAAGATAAGCATAGTGAGTATAATAGGGCATGGAATCAAGTGTCTCTTTTATATTTTGAGTGCATGCCCGATGACAAATAATAATTGTCGTTGTGTGAGAGAAATATTTCTATCCTTTTCAATGTCAGGGATGATGAAATCTATATGGATAATAGATTTGTCAACATCCTCAAATGCATTTTCCACCATAGAATGTTTTAATAAGCAATCTCCCAACTCTTGATCCTCCAATTCACACTTGTGCGATGAGATCCCCGTATCATCGTCCACAATATTTGACACAAGCCTGCTATTTTGTAGAGGATGAGGATAAGAAACTCCCCGTGATGGCTCTTGAGAAGGGCTTGGTTGAATATTTTCTTGGTTTTCTCTATTCTCCACTAGAGGTATTTGTGTTGATACCTCTTGTTCATCCTTCATCAGTTTTTTAATCCATAAGACAGTTTCCATCTCTTCATCACTTAGCAAATTAACATCCCAATATTCTTCTCTTTTCTCTGCTAGAGGTATTTGTGTTGATACATCTTGTTCATCCTTCATCAGTTTTTCAATCTACAAGATAGTTTCAATCTCTTCATCACTTAGCAAATTAGCATCACAATGTTCTTCACCCTCTCCATTTGCCTCAGTTGTGTGAGGCAAAATCTATTGTGATGGATTACTAGGTTAAGTTTGTAATAAGATTTGGTCAGTAGTACGTTCAAATTGAGCTAAAGCTTCTTCAAGGCTTCGCTTCTTCTTTAATGGTGGATAACTAGGTGCATGCCACATCATATTCTCATCATTTCTCCATGCAGCATTAGAATGATTTGTCCATCCCTGATAAGTGTTGGAAAAAGGATAATTTTGCAGTTGGTTGTAATTCCACCTATATTCAGCATGCTCGACGTATGGTGGTTCAAATTGATTGCTCCATTGGTATTGTGTTCTTACATGAAAACCGCCATATGACTCACATGCCTTGAAAGGTGAATGTATAGTATTTGCTGCAACAAATTTCTCCATCTCTTTTGAACAGATTTCTACTTGAGCACCTAATTCATTAATGACATCTACTCAATTCATTCTAGAGGCCTGAGTTGAAGCTTGATTTGTCATTTCATATTCATTTGGCCAATAGTATGAATTATATGCTATCTTATCTACCACTTTTCGCTCATCTCACACATGTAAGAAAACCCCTGTGATTATAAACAACAACACACTCAAACAATGAAAGGAAAATAAAAATAAGAGAAGAAAAATATCTATATACAAGAAAAATTAAAATTAAAATTAAAGTTACTTGGTATCGATATTAACAAAACAAAACTATCCCCAGCAACGGCGCCAAAAACTTATTGCGAAAATTCATGAATACAAGTGCACGTTATCATATACAAGTAATAAAGTGATGAATAAATTATCGTTCTCACGAGGATTGTTGAATTATTAATTATCGAAATTATATTAACTCTAATTTTATTTGAATAAACGAAAGTCAATGTTGATGTTTATGATTACTAACAAAATCTAACTAGACTAAACAAATAATCAAAATCAACTAATGAAGAAATTCAATAACTAAAAACCTAGGGTTATGATTTCACCATAATTAATCCGAATTGAATAATTTATCTCATCAATCTCAATTTAATTCCCAAATGATAGTCGAGAATCCCTAAATTATTCACTAGCCTCTCCCAAGGTCTAATGAAAATATCATCAATTGCTAACCCACTATATTCCTATGTGAATTACAACAATCAATAATTCATTAAGTTTTATGGATCTCCAACAAGACTACAAAAATTATGTAAGTATATTCCTATCTCACATGCAATTTATAATTTTCTACACATAGAACTAGACACATATATCATTTTTTAGGTCAATATGATTGGCAAATCATTCAATTAGTGGCCAAGTAATTGAAAGCATTAAGAACAATGTAGAAAACTCAACTTGAAGATAAATTGAAAATTGAATTGATACAAATATTCAAAACATCATAATTAAATTACATCACAATCCTAGAAAAATAAATTAGTTCATGATAAAAATGAAATACAAATTAATAATATTCATGAACATAATTAATAAGAAAAAGAGGAAAATGAAATAAAATTTGGAAGATGATGAATTTCTTCCCTTGTAGATGTTTTCTTTCTCAAATCTTGGAAGAATTGTCTCATCTTCTTCTTTCTTGGCTTGTTTTCTCTTCTCTTACTCTTCCCCTCTCTCAAATCTGAAATGGAGGCTCTTGGGAAGAGGGCAAAATCATTTTTCCCTTAGTTGTCCATTCGGCAGCGTCTAATCAACGCCTAGGCGCTGCACTTGCTGCCTAAGATCCAACTCTGCAGCACCAATTGACTCTTTCAACTGATTTGTCATCCCTTTCAAGACCACACTGGCTTTTGGTGTCTTCATATGAATTATATCTCTATGTCTTATCTTTCTATATCTTCATGAATCAGCTCAATATGGCATCTGTGGAGGGTGCTATGCCCAAAATACCAAAATGTGTTATACCAGAAATTTCAATCAAGTGCAGACCATTTAACCTGATTTGTCTCATTGAAATAGAATGAAATGGATTTCATGGTAAACATAAACATTATATATATATATATATATATCTCTTATCTTTCCAATGGTTCAAGAAACAAGTTAAAAGGGTATTGGAGCAAAACGTTATGATTGAAATACGAACACTGCCCTCAATAGCACCAAAAGCGGACTATTCTAAATTTTAACCAAGTTTTATTTTTCTTTTCATTTTCTTCTCATTTTGCCATTACCAACAATATTTTAAACTAAATACATAAAAAATAATATAAACACTAGAAAACTAATCAAAAAATTAAGCAAATGGTACTCAATTAATGGGTATAAAATCCACTCATCAGCTATCAAAGTATGAATGAAGGATATGTCATCTTTGGAGATGGTGAAAAGGGACGTATACTTGGAAGGAGTACTCAATGTTGAAGAACTGGCAAAACTCAAGACTGTGCTCTATGTAGAAAGTTTGAAGGCAAATCTGATCAGCATTAGCTAACTTTGTGATCAGAATCTTTTTGTCAAGTTTAATAAAAACAAATGTCAGGTAATTGATGAAACTGACAAGTGTGTGTTAACAGGTTCTCGTTCATCGGATAATTGTTATATGTTGCAACAACTTCAGGTATGTTACAACATAAAAGTTGATGAAACTGATTTATGGCACCAAAAATTAGGGCATTTGAATATCAAGAATCTGACTAAGATTGTGAATATAAGAGCTGTGCTAGGAGTACCAAAGCTGAACAAAAAGAATCCAGGAGTGTGTGGTGCATGTCAGCTTGAAAAAAAGAAGAAGGGTACACACAAAGTGTTGCAAGACATCAGTACATCACGTACTCTAGAACTTCTCCATATAGACCTCATGGGATTTATGCAGGTAGAAAGTTTAGGAGGAAAAAGGTATATGTTTATGTGTTTTGATGATTTTTCTAAATTTACTTGGGTAGATTTTATTAGAGAAAAATTGAATACCTTTCAAGTGTTCAAAAAATTGTGCCAAAAATTGGTAAATGAAAAGAATGACAAATTGGTAAGATAGTTAGAATTCAAAGTGATCATGGTAAGGAATTTGAAAATGCCGTCTTTACCAATTTTTGTGAAAAATATGGAATTGCACATGAATTTTTGGCTGCAAAACACCACAAGAAAATGGTGTGGTGGAAAGGAAGAACATAACCCTTCAAGAGATGGCTAAGGTAATGTTGAATTTCAAATAAGTAGCCAACCATTTTTGGGCAGAAGCAATCAACAGTGCATGTTACAACATCAATAGGGTGTATTTGATGCCAGGTACTAAGAAAACTCCATATGAGATTTGAAAAGTTAAAAAGCCTAATCTTAGCTATTTTCACATCTTTGGTTGTTCATGTTATGTATTGAATGATCGTGAGCAATTAAGAAAATTTGATGCTCAAAGTGATAAAGGAATTTTTCTTGGTTATTCTTTGAATAGTAGGGCATATCGTGTTTTTAACATGATAACCAAACTGTCATAGAATCCTCAAATATTGTCATAATTGATTTTCATGTTTCTACAAGACTAATAGAAGAAGAGGAAATTCTCAGACTTAGTGAGGAAGAAAAAAGAACTGAACAGAATGACATTCAAGTCACCATCGAGGAGGATGTTGTAGCAACCGAGAAAGATGTTTCAACAAATGAAACTGGACTAGGGACTATAAATGATGTCAGTACTGAAACAGTTCAGAAGAAACCTTCAATAAAAGTTCAGAAGAACCATCTTATTGATCAAATCATTGGTTCGCTCACTGAAGGTATGCGAACTAGGGACAAGCCAAAGGTAAGTTACAAAGATATGGTAAGATATGTGTGTTTCACCTCTTTAATTGAACCAAAAAATGAGAAAGAAAAAATAGTTGAGCAACTACAAGGTTTGGAAGGTCCATATTTTCCTAATCATATTTTTTGTGATAATTCAAGTGTCATTGATATTTTTAAAACTCTTGTTCAGCACTAAAAAAACAAAGTATTTAGATATTCATCATCATTTTATTAGGGATTTAGCTGAAAAGAAAACTGTGGTGAATGACTATGTTGCGATAGAGAAATAATTTGCTGACATATTTACCAAACCTCTAGATGCACTTCGTTTTGATTTCTTGAGAAAATCTCTAGAAATCTGTGTGATCTAATTGCATGAACATTCAGAAGAACAGGGATGTTGCAACCATATTGCTTGTATCATCATCTATGCATTTTGCAATTATTTAATACCTGTTAGAACATCTTTTCCATAACATGATAGGAACTGCATTAGGCATTCTGCATTTATTCAACATATGTTTTAAATGATCAAATTTTGAAGTCTTGGTCTGTTGAATCTCATCAGATCGTAATTGCATTCTAAAATTTTGCCAAATGTTCTATCAAAAAGTTCCTCTATATTATGCTTATTTGGAGGCATTTGACAGAAAAAACTACCTATCCAATGGTGTGGAGCTAGCCATGTAAAAATCTATCTTATATTCTATGATTTCAAGAAAATGATTTTTCATGTAAAGAGAGCTACCCTTGAAATAAAGTGAAAGCTACTGACTCGCTAAATCTAATTCAAAATGTGAGAGAGAAGAGCAATTTACACAAAAAAAAGAAGAAAAGAGAAAGAAAAGAAAAAATGCATGAAATCTCTCTCTCAAAATATATGAGGAATTGAATTTGTAGATGTAATCAAAATTTTCTTTTACAAAAATGGTTGAAGAGATTCTCGGACTTTGACACATAAAGATTTGATTTTTTAAAATATGTGACACATTTTATTATGTCAAAATTCATGCATTTGATATTTCCAAATTTATAGGCATAAATTAGGAATTTGTGTATGCTTGGAAATGCATCATAAGAGATTTGGATAAATATGAAAGTAATTTGAAATTATCTGCTGCAACAGAATCTGCCCATAGAATTAATTTTTGAAAATTTCCCTAATTTAATGTTTGATATGATATTAAATACAAGTGGAATCTGATTCTAGAGATCTTACCAAACCAAGGAAACTGTTGAGTATCTGCATAGAAATTGGAGCAGGGTTAAATAAATTGGGGCTTTGAAAGTTGTTGTGATAAGCAAATACTAAAACCCTAATTTATTTGGTGTATTTGATTTTCTTCACCACTTGGTCTACTATGTTTGTCTTGTCCTTTATCTTTCAGGTCTTACATCACGGTGAAAACAAGAAAAAACTACTCATCTGGTCCTAGTCACATACAACAACCATGAGTTGAACCACATCAACCTCTCCCTCTTAGGGTATACAATTCAGTTATGGCAGATCATAATGTACTCATTGCACTACCATGGCGAGGAGATGTTGATGAGGAAGAATCTGTAAAAGGTGCACCTATGTAATGGTTGAATGGATTGGTGATGATCCTCACATGAAAAAGGGCAGGGGCTGATGTTGCTGGAGAAATGCAGACCCACAACAGATATTGCTCAATTTATACTTCTAAGACCCCCTAGAAATCCACCTATTTGCAACACAAGAACCAACCTGTTGCAACAGAAACTGTGAAAGTACATTTTTAGCAAATTACAGAGCCTGAATCCTCAACCAAAACAGGAGGATGACTTGTGTATCCATCTTGGTTTGCAGGATTTCCACGACCTATCATCTCTTTTGCTGCTAATGGTTAAAAAGTGACGTAGTTCTCTTGGTTTTGTCCTTATCTATTTGATTATGATATCTGATTTATGCATGCTTATTTTAGTTTACTTCTTTCATTTGAAACCATAAATTTAGGGGGAGTATATGTTGTTGATGATACTCATTTGTCATTCTTTTTGGATGATAGTATCATTATCTTACTGTTATAAGTGAAGATGATGAGGTTGCTTCTCCTTCGATGCTACGGTTACCTAAATGAAATGCTGAAGATGATGATGATGCTGAGGCTGCTTTGCCATAGTTTGGTCAAAAAGAGGAAGTAGATACTGCTGTTGTTGGATTTGATATTGCACCAACTGATCATGATCATTTTTGTTAGGGATTTACTGAAGTATTTATTTAATTTTAACTGCTTCCGCTGAATATTTATCTGTCAATATTTTTGATGTGATTTGAAATCTGGTTTATATTCAGTACATTCTATTTTTGGTCTTTTGAATATCTTTATCTCATTTGTAGGGGGAGTTTTGAAATGTTGCAACAGTCACGTAGTTTTGACTAATTAATAGTTTCTACAAATTTGATATATTTAGGGGGAGTTGTTGGGTTTTGAACAATCAATGCCAAAGGGGGAGATTGAAAGGATCTTAATTGATTATGATGAAATCATAATTAATTATGATTTAATTTGTTGGCCTTGATTGTCAATTTTGTTGCCTTGCACAAGAATTAATTGAATTGATTGATTTACCTTCTATGGATTAATTGCCTAGTTTATCTTGTGCAAATTTGGTTAGATTCCATTGATGAGAAGATTTTATTTACAAAGATAAGTTGGGATCTTTTCTGATAAGTAAAGGATCTTGACATATCTTGTATTATTCTATGCAATGTATCTAGACACTTTTGAAGTGGAGATTTAAACTTAATTGATCTTGCATATATATGTCCAAAGATAATAGATGCAATACAGGCCTTTGGAGAGAAGAATGCACGGCTTCAAGCTTTGGAATTGCTCTTATTTTTATTCACTCTTCGGGAGAAGAGGGTGAGCCTTTCGAGAGATAGGCACAATTCTTCGGAGAAGAATTTGAAGATCTTCAGAAGAAGGTCGTTCTGCCGTTTGAAGGGATTTCAGTGTTGAAGGGAGTTCAACAGTACATACTTAAAAGTCGAGGGGATCTCGCTGAAACTTCACTAATTGATTTGTTCAAAAATGGTGTGATTAGTAAAGAGGGAGTTTTTATATTTTGAATAAGTCCCAATATTGTAACTGTAATCTGAATTAGTGAAGTATTCATTGTAGGTGGTAATCTCGTGCATGTAGAGTATATTTGTACTCGAAGCATGTATATGTCCAAAGATAATAGATGCAATACAGGCCTTTGGAGAGAAGAATGCACGGCTTCAAGCTTTGGAATTGCTCTTATTTTTATTCACTCTTCGGGAGAAGAGGGTGAGCCTTTCGAGAGATAGGCACAATTCTTCGGGAGAAGAATTTGAAGATCTTCAGAAGAAGGTCGTTCTGCCGTTTGAAGGGATTTCAGTGTTGAAGGGAGTTCAACAGTACATACTTAAAAGTCGAGGGGATCTCGCTGAAACTTCACTAATTGATTTGTTCAAAAATGGTGTCATTAGTAAAGAGGGAGTTTTTATATTTTGAATAAGTCCCAATATTGTAACTGTAATCTGAATTAGTGAAGTATTCATTGTAGGTGGTAATCTCGTGCATGTAGAGTATATTTGTACTCGAAGCATGTATATGTCCAAAGATAATAGATGCAATACAGGCCTTTGGAGAGAAGAATGCACGGCTTCAAGCTTTGGAATTGCTCTTATTTTTATTCACTCTTCGGGAGAAGAGGGTGAGCCTTTCGAGAGATAGGCACAATTCTTCGGGAGAAGAATTTGAAGATCTTCAGAAGAAGGTCGTTCTGCCGTTTGAAGGGATTTCAGTGTTGAAGGGAGTTCAACAGTACATACTTAAAAGTCGAGGGGATCTCGCTGAAACTTCACTAATTGATTTGTTCAAAAATGGTGTCATTAGTAAAGAGGGAGTTTTTATATTTTGAATAAGTCCCAATATTGTAACTGTAATCTGAATTAGTGAAGTATTCATTGTAGGTGGTAATCTCGTGCATGTAGAGTATATTTGTACTCGAAGCATGTATATGTCCAAAGATAATAGATGCAATACAGGCCTTTGGAGAGAAGAATGCACGGCTTCAAGCTTTGGAATTGCTCTTATTTTTATTCACTCTTCGGGAGAAGAGGGTGAGCCTTTCGAGAGATAGGCACAATTCTTCGGGAGAAGAATTTGAAGATCTTCAGAAGAAGGTCGTTCTGCCGTTTGAAGGGATTTCAGTGTTGAAGGGAGTTCAACAGTACATACTTAAAAGTCGAGGGGATCTCGCTGAAACTTCACTAATTGATTTGTTCAAAAATGGTGTCATTAGTAAAGAGGGAGTTTTTATATTTTGAATAAGTCCCAATATTGTAACTGTAATCTGAATTAGTGAAGTATTCATTGTAGGTGGTAATCTCGTGCATGTAGAGTATATTTGTACTCGAAGCATGTAAAAATTTTGTGTGTCATTTACTTTACCGTCCATTACTTGTTGCAACAAACTATACAACAATTGAATATGATTAACAAGTAAAGTTGGTAATAACACAAAAACATATCTAACAATATGTACAACATGCTTGACTTTCTCAAATATATATCTATATTCATAACTAGTCAAACACAATTCGACATAGTCGCCCGGGCTATAACCTGATGAGTGGGTTTTATACCCATTAATTGAGTACCATTTGCTTAACTTTTTGATTAATTTTCAAGATTTTTGTGAGTTTTATTATCGTTTTTAGTATTTGTTTTGCATATTTGAAGATGAAGGAAGAATGTCACTTGAATGTATTAAAATCTACATTCATCTTATATTTTTTTTTAAAATAAATAAATAAATAAATCAATCTACTATTCCAGTAGCTAGAGCGCCTAGGTGCTGCAACTACTAGAAAATGGTCACATTCTAGTAAGGACAGCGCCTAAGCGCTGCCAGACGGACAAATAAGGTTGAAATGGATATTTTGCCCTCTTTAGGGCTTCTCTTATCTGATTTTTAACATTCTAAAAGTCTCCAAATTAGTTTTTAAGAGTGGGTAAAAAAGAGAAACCAAGCCAAGAAAGAAGAAAAAGAAGATAGATATTTTTCCAAGATTTGAGAAGAAGACATCTACAAGGGAAGAAACTCATCTATCTTCCAAATTCTATTTTATTTTCCTTTTTCTCTCTTTGTTTAAATTCATGAATATTGTTAAGTTATTATTCATTTTTTACCATCATGCACTAATTTCTTTTTCTAGGGTTGTGATGTAATCTAATTATGATGTTTTGAATATTATTATCAATTCAATTCTTGATTTATTTTTCAAGTTGAGTTTTTTACATGGTTTTTAATGCTTTCAATTACTTGGTCATTAATTAAATAATTTGCTAATTATGTTGACTTGGGAGGTGATACATGTGTCTAGTTCTATGTGTAGAAAATCATAAATTACATGTGAGATAAGAATATACTTACATGGTTTGGGTAGTCATGTTTGAGATTCATAAAATCTAATGAATTGTTGATTGTTGTAATTCACATAGGAATATAGTGGATTAGTAATTAATGATATTTTTGTTAAATCTCGGGAGAGGCTAGTGGATAATTTAGGGATTCTCGACTATCACTTGGGAAATAAATTGAGATTGATGAGATAAATTATTTAATTCGAACTAATTATGATGAAATCATAAGTCTAGGCATTTAAGTTATTGAATTTCATCTTTAATTGCTTTTTATTATTAATTTAGTTTAGTTATATTTAGTTTATAATCATCAACACCTTCTTGCGTTTATTTAAATAAAATTAGAGTTAACCAAATTTCGGTACTTAATAATTTAATAGTGTTCATAGGAACGATACTCTACTCATTACTTTATTACTTGTTAACGATAACGTGCACTTGCGTTCCACAAAATCTGCAACAAGTTTTTGGCACCATTACCGGAGACTATTTTATTTTGTTAATATCGATAGCAAGTAACTCTGATTTTAATTTTAATTTTTCTTGTATTTGTTTTCTTATTTTTATTTATTTATTTATTTCCTTTTATTGTTTTGAGTGTGTCATTCTACTTTGAACGCTTCAATCATGGATGAGTAGTCACTCTCTCTCTCTCTCTCTCTCTCTCTCTCTCTCTCTCTCTCCTTTGGTGCACATTTCTACGGGTATATGCACTAACTTAATTACTTTTATGCATGTGCATGCGCGTATATTGTTAACGATAACTAATCCCTTTTTTACAAACAGCGCAACCACGGCGACACCGCTTACCACCACCGGAAAGTCGAAAACGAGCATCCACCTGACGGCCCTTGATGGCATTGTGAACGTCAACTCCCTCTTCACCGCAGCAATGTTCATCGGCTTCTCCCTCACTGTCCCGGATGCTGTAACCACGGGCACTCAGGCTGAATGCATGGCCAGCCGTGAAATAGTCAGGAAACTCATCGTTTTCCAAGTCGTTTCTTTCAGTTTCTTTCTCTTCTCATCGCTCCTAGCTCAAAGCCTTAAGCTGGGCATCAACTTGGTCAACAGTTTAGATGCAAATGACCCTCATAAAGCTGATATTGACCCGAGGGTGCTAAAATACGGGTTGGTTGGATCCGCCATTGGTTCAGTGGTGGGATGCTTCTTCTTGATGCTTTCCGTAGTGTATTTTATTCAGGTGAAGTTGGGGGTGCTATCTTGTGGAGGCAAACCAGTGTGGTCGGTTGTGACGCTGGTTCTTGGTGTGGGTTCAGCCCTTCTGATTTATATTAGTACTACTCTATGCCTTATTGTTCTTGTAATTGATCAGAAAAAAATTAGTAAATGGTAAATTTTCCTTTTTTTAGAGCATGTCGAATGGGACACCAAATATTACCCCATTAATTACACTAAACCATTACACTAAATATGGTTAATTCCTTCTCCAATAGAACACCAAATTTGGTGTAATGCCTATATTCATATTTTGCCCCCAAATTTGTTTTACTCCAAATTTTAATTTCATTTGTATCTTATATTGTATTTTTAATTAATTTATAATATAGTAATTTTAATTCAGTTATTATTTTGCAATAACATTTGTAATAATTAATTTCAATAATCAACATTTGTAATAAATTATAATAATTAACAAATAACATTAATTGATCATTTGTGAGGTGAATATACTAGAATTAAATGACAAAAATGTATTAATTTTTATATATTTATTTTGTGAAAGTATTCTTGTTGTACGTGGTGTGCAATGTATTTTTTTTTATTGTGATATTAATTGTAATGCTTATTTTTGTAATATTATCAATAAATTTAATATTAATTATATGTAATTTGTTATTTAGTAGAATTAGTAGTAATAAAATATAAGTAATTAAATAATTTTATAAATAAATAAATTGATGATAATTGAAAAAAAAAGAAAACTAAGAATAAAATATTCATTTGGTGTAAAATTGATATAGTGAATTGGAGATGATTTAGGTGAAATTACACCAAATTTGGTATTGTGAGTAGGAGATGGCCTAAGCTATGTTTGTATAATTTATTACATTGATTTTTTTCTAATTGACATAATAACTTTCAAATCAATAGTATTTATTACGCTTTTCAATACTATTATATTTTTAATATGAATTACCTAAGTAGTTCAATATCTCATATAAAAATGTAGTAACCTTGATTGATTAACAATAGTACCAATTGGACATATTCATAGTGTTAGATTATACCCTCCTAAATTGCGTTTTTGCATTCACAGTTTTGACAAACAACCCTAGTATGAAATCCAAAAAAATGAAAAAATAAAAATAAAAATGCTTTTTAGTGGCATGTTATGAAGCAAGTTGTGGGGGACGGAATTATAAATACTAATGGGGACGAGATATTTTGGTTCATATGAAATGAAAATTTTAAATTTTGACTGGGGAAAAAATTTAAATTTTATATAATTTACATATAAAATTTGATATTATAAATTAAGAAGGGGCTCCCAACTCTTCAATTAATCACTCCATATGTGATTCTACAGTGAATCTTTTACACTGCATTCGATCTATTATTGATCAATTGAGATGTTTTTCACTGCCCACGTTCTTATTTCCATAGTGTTGGAATTTGAATAGATCAAATGAGTTCCACGCGCATCCAAGAGTTTAACATGTGTGTATTGGGGGTGCGGATAGTAAACTTGACCATGGTTCATGAACTTCCGGGTTCAAGGGTTGGGATTTCTGGACACTTAATCTTAATCGACATATGCCGGTTAGGGGCCGGCTCGAGAACCGCGGGTTTTGGGTCCAATTGTTTTTTTTTAACATTTGAAGTTAACTTTGAAAAAAGATATTGTTAATTAAAATTTAACTCTACATATTTTTAAAAATAAAAAAATGGGCTTAAACTTAAATTTAAGTTGCCTACGTATCCTCTTAAGGTGTAGAGGAATCAAAATTCACATAATTATCTTACCATTTTACCGTTCTTATCTTGGGGAGTAGTGTGGCTCAATCACTCTCACTCGTTCCCATCGTCGTGTTTGTTCGTTTTGTGTCTATGTTATCTTGCTCCGTCATCCAAATTTTGCATATTTTGTATTCATTTTTCAGCCTTCATCCAATCGACGACACATGATTCGACTTTTAAAGATTCGAGGACATGGTTGAGTGTTTTAGCTCAATATGTTACCTCTCGCGCTAAAAACTTGCTCCACAACAACTATTGAGATGGGGCAAGCAAGAACCTCCTTCACCATCACGGATAAAATTGGGTAAGTCCATGTTTTTACGATCGCTATCGCAAAATATTGAATTCTTTGTCGTCATCTGCCTTATTAAACTTAAAAGCAATTTTAAAATAATTCTCAAGTTTCTGACTGGAACTTAAGAATCCTCTCGAACGTTTTGTCTATTCTTTTATTAAAACTTGTGTCTTAGTAAGCCTAGAATTACTACTAGTAGTATTTTTGGGTTCCAAGTTGAGTAATTTGTTCCCATACTTTAAATTATATTCATTATAAAAATTATTTAAATAAGTTCTAAAATTATATACAATTAATGTGGGATTAGGAGAATAGTCATTTTTAATAAAAAATAAAACATCATAATTCATTGTTAACAAGTCTTATAAACCATTTAATTTAAGCCTAGGGTCAAAACAATAACAACTAAATTAATTTCTTGAATGTTCAAAAAATATTTTTCCCATTTAGTTTTCAATGCTTCAACACAATATTTTAAAATTTCATCATTAGAGTATTTATTTAAAACTGTTGCAATATTACAATAGTTACTTAATATTAAATGGGCAGTTGGGTAATAAACTCCCAATAATTGTAAGTTGGCATCATTAATTTTTTTTTAAAATATACAATTTTTTTCACATATTGCCCATTGGTTTGGAAACAAATGCACATTATTAACATATTGTATAAAAAATGTACACAATAATTCTTTATAATCAAAAAATTCTTGTAATAATAAATATGTTGAATTCCAATGGGTTGGAACATCTTGTTGAAATCTTTTGGCATTGCAAAATTTAGCCAATTATTTCATAATTTGTGGATGTGACCACAAGTAAGCAATTGCTTGCTTAGTGGACTTAAGTTGTGATTATAAATATTTTAATCTATCTTGTACACATAGATTTAAAATGTGACATATACATCTAATATGAAAAAAATTACCACCAATTGATAGTTAACATGCAACTTTAAGATCTCCAATACTAACTATATTTGAACTAACATTGTCAAATGATATTGGAAAAAAATTAGTAGTTAAATTATATTTTTCTAATACTAATAATATCATTTGAGAAATGTTCTTGTGCACTTCATCAAACACTCTATATGCAAGTAATCTTTTTTGGACTGACCAAGAATCATCAATCAAATGACAAGTAATACCCATATATGAATGGGTCTACCAATAGTCACTCAAAATATCATAACCTAAAGAAACTTTATTATTTACATTAGCAAATACTTTAATTAAATATTTTTACCTTTAATATATAATTTTTTTATTATGGTTCGTGGAACACGTTTAATAGTAGAATTTAATGCATTTTGACAAAAATGTTCAAAATTTAATTTATCTTATATTTTGCCCGCATATCTCTGGATGGAAGTTTCACATTCTCAAAATGTTTGGTGAAAAAGGAAGACTTTTTAGCAGGAGTAGCTCGAACATTAGCATTACGCATACTTTCTTCAGTTGGAAATATATGAGGTTGCTCATTATTACTTATTTCCATTTTATAATTCATGTTGAGCGTAGGTGTTGAACCATGGAAGAGGCCACATTTCCCTTACTTTTATTGCTTGAATTTGAACCGTCCATTTGATAATTAACAGAATTAAAGATGAATGAAATATGGAACAAATATAAATGAAAGAATTTCAACAAATAGTTAAATACTTGAAAAAATAAATTTGATACTTTAGAGTTGAGAAATTGAGAGAGCTTAGAGAATTTGAGAGTTTGTTGTGAGAAAAAAATAATTAGGTTTGGGGGATATTTATAGATTTAGAAACTATTTAAAAAACAAAAAACAAAAAGAGGGATGGGGGAATTTGGCCATGCCAAAACCGTTATTTGATTGTTCTAGCATGGCCACAACAATACTTAATAATGGCCGTTGATGATCAACGGTCCAAAACTATGGACCATTGATCATAAAAAAAACTAAAAAAAAAAAGATGAATCGCCAGGTCGGAGCCTATGGTTCAAGGTTGTTGAACCGACGGGTCGAACTTGATGGTTCAATGGGTTGGGAAAACCCCAACCCTTAACCAGTCCTTGGACCAAGGGCTGATTAAAGGTCGGACCCACCGACCCGTGGTCAATGATTTTTGGACCGTTGACCATGGGCCGAATTCGATTCTGACCCGACCAGTGGTTAGGTCCAGTGGATAGGGCATGACGGGGATAGATCAGTCATTCTTGACGGAGCTTGAGAGTCCAAAACTTACTCAAATTGTTAGGTTTGCGTGATCCCAGGGCATGTATAGTGGAAAAATAAAATTTTAAATATAAGCATGCTATAATAGTTACAGCAGTATCCAAATTCGATGTAATTTTAACGATCTCACAATTTCTAATGGTTGTATAAAAATAAATTAAAATTTTGATTTATACCTTTATGCACTCTAGTTGACGTAGGATTTGAAGCAATCGATTGCTAGCCCCTCTCTGAATTCCAGTTCACAGGGATCCAATCGTCTCCCCTCTAAAGTAGTCTATACATTGAGCTGGAACATGAAATCCAAACTCCAGTAGCAATCTGGATTCTTTTACTAACCTAGTTTATGAAATGAATATAGTGAATATTAATTCTTATATTCACTTGTGATAAAAGAATTAATACTTAGACAAAAAGAAGGAATTTTGGTTGAAGAAAATATGGAAGATGGAAAACTTTTTCCCTATCTTTTTCTCTATGATGGCCGAAAATTTGGAGTAAACAAATTACTCCTAATTTTCGGCCCCTTTGTGTATTTTTTGCCTTATCTTTGTGGAATGGCCAAAAACTTAGAGTCCTACTTTTGTTATTTTTGGCCTTATCTTTTATTTGCTAGAAGGTTTTGGTTGATTCCAAATCTCTAAAAAAAATTCAACTTTATCTTTTTTATCTTCCAAAAGATATTTAGAGACTTCGTAGAATATAAAATTCATAAGTTTCCATCATTTTCCAGCAACCTACATGGACTTATTCTAATGGGTCTTTTTGAATTAGATTTGAACTTAAAAATAAATCTCATAATTAATCCAATTGATTGTTTTAGCTGAAATTCAATTAAATAATTCTATCTAGCCCACCTTAAATTAGGTCCAATTAAATAATTCAATTATTTAATTGAGTTAATTTAACAATTAAATTAATTTATGGTCTACATAATTAATTGATCCCATCAAATAATTGTTTCACTCCAATTTGAGTTTTCTAATCTTATTAAGTCCAATTAAATAATTTATTTATTTAATTAAATAATTAATTCAACTTCTTAAATTAATCTAAGCCCCAATTAATTAATCTCTATTAATTAATTGGATCGAACTCCTTAGATCAATTCCTAAGTTAGAAATATTTCATCTCAAATTTTGTGTGACCCTTTATGTTCATAACTAAACTAGGAGTGAGCTTGCAATATTTGCAACTTATGAATAACAATTATTCTAATTAATTAATTCTTTTAAAATTAACTCCTTAATTTTAGGAACCTCACAAGTCATGAAAAATACCTAACAAGTATATCATGACTACCTAATCTTAGGTGAAATAGCAAATGAACCTATTTCAATTATGAGTATCATATACATAAGGTCCTTGCATCATCTAATCTTCCGATTGAGTTTAGGGCATGGATTAATAGTCAAAACCCTAGTTGTTCAATAACTATGATTCCATTTCAAACTTCAATAACTCATGACAAATCGTTAGAAAACCCCCGTCTAAGTCATAAACTATGAAAATATAGGAGATTCACTTGTTCTACCAGACAAGTGACGGATCCTTTATTGGTTACTCATCAATCTCCATACATATCAATGCAACATCCAACGTATCCCCTTTGTGATTATCAAGAAATCCGAAGATACAACAAAATTGAATACGACATGCACAAGGCTACTATAATGTCTCAAATCTAAGGACTAATAATGTATTATCGTAACATAGAAATTCTTATTTCGACAAATAATATTTTCAATTAAAAAATTTCATTGGGTCTGTTCAGTGTACTTGTTCTTTAACAAGCACTCGCATGCATACATACACAAGTGTCACTTCGTCGATGTCCATGGAGTGAGATATCCTCCTCATGCGAGCATGCATCGTATGTGCGAGTCTATTGGGTTATTCGATGTCCCATTTCAAGAAGCTCTCATCTCGAAACTAATTTAAGAACAAAGTTATAAAAGTATATTCTACGATCACCATCAAATGGGTGACCATGCCCCATACCTAAGTCTAGTTTATGGACTTTATCTACTTACTGTGCATAATTAAAGATAAAAAAATTTGTATATTTTATTAATATAATTTAAAAAAATTTATTTTTACAAATAAAAGAATATAAAAGATGCTCAATCTAATTGTCACAATGAATAGTGGTCTAATACAAATCACAGCCACAAAAACTTTAGGTTCCAACATCATGGTCCTAGACTAGTAAATCCAAGAGCCGCTAAGTATTTGCTTGGGGTACATGTAGAATGGGCTATGGGCAGTCCCAAAGGAAAATCTATCCGTGTAGACTTAGACAAAAGAACGAAGATGGTAACTTTTTTTGAGATTCGACATCTTTGTCTAGTACTCTAAAGGATGATCAATTGCAAAATTACGAAAAATAAATAAAATCACATTGAATCAAAATCTCCCACGTTATCTAGTTTACTCCAAAACTAAGGACTTCTAGATTTTGACCTTAGATGCTTATACAATAATGGTAAATCAAATTCATATCAAAGTATTTTTTTGATGATTTTACCAAGGTTTTTAACTTGATGTGCGATTATTCTGTGATTCTACCATTCTGATTACCACGGTTTAAAATTTTGTATTTAGTATGTGTTTTTTCTTCTTTCTAAATTTCATGAATTTTTTTTATCATAATTTAAACTCAAAAGCGATCTCATATAAATGGTGTGACAATTTAGTCACCGACTATCATGTAGGGGATTAAGATATTCAAATCATTTTTCGAACATTATACTTTTCTCAAATGTATCAAAAAAAATTCACTTTTCTGAAATACATATTATTTTTTGTGTATCGTTTTTTTCCATTGATGTTTATCATAAAGGAACTTATTATTTTTCTATATTTTCCAAATTAACATTTGATTATTTGCCAGCGAAGGAAAAAAGTTTCTTACGAGGAGAAACACATAACGTCACATTGTTAAACTTTCAACAAAATAACTGGATAAATTACAGAAACTATTCTTAAACTTTAACCTATTCATAAAATAATTCTTTTATTTTAATACTCGCTTGAGTAATACAAATACCTAAGATTTGTCTTTGTTTTACAAACATCTCATCAGTAGATATAATTTGTAAAATAAAAATAAATTCAATGGGATATTTGTAATTTACGAACTTAGAAGGATTTTTTTTATAAATATTTCAAATTTTATAGATAATTTTATAATTTATTCAAAAATAAATTACTAGAAAAATCTGATCATAAATTCAATAAATCTGCCTTCTCAATCACACGTGCTACGTAAATGATAGCTTTTTTCTTTTAATTTTCTCAGTTTATATAAGATTACAATTTTACCCTACAATTTAACAATTGATCAACGGTTAACCCAACGGAAAAGGTAGCATATCAATAAATGGTTGTGATTGTTTTAACAACGAAGTTCCACAATTTATAGGAGTAATTGTTAATAAGGCAGTTGTCAGCTCACCTATTCCAAAATTGAAATTATTGAATCATGTACTTGTATAATACAACATGGATCAAGCCTACAAATAATTTGTACTAAAATTTTGGTTAGCCAATTTAATTGTAAGTGTCTATTAAAGTTGCTTGAATAACAACTAGACCGATATTATGCTTCTTAAACTTAAGTAATTAACTAGCTAATTGATTATACCTACATACATTGAACCCATAAAAGTCATTTTCAATTTATATAAAAAAGTTTTCCATTTGGCTACATCACCTTGTGCAACATCACTGAGGTTGTACTAATTAATTTATAATGGAAAATGTGATTCATGTTAATTAAACAAAGTTATCTATAATCTTATCTGATGTATCCCACCATGACAAGAAATACAAGAATTGTTTCTTGGCAAATTTGGTCTAGGGCACTACATACTCATTTTCAAATACCTAAATATTTTTATAAATTGGAAGAAAAGTACTTAGCCGTTGTGAAACGCCAATATTAATCAATTAATGGAAAGCAAACTACAAGTTGATAAAATTTATATCGACATGTACATGAAATGTGGGATAAAGGCATTTTACCTTTTAATTTTACAATCATGAATTTTTATAGGTTTTTGACACAGTTTCTGCTGAATAATAAATTCAGTGGAGTAGAAGTTATGATGTTGATTTACGTTTGCTGATTTTTACTTTTTATGGTTAATTTTAAAAGTTATATTTGGGTTTTTTGATAAGGAAATAGTCAAGGCAATTTGGTCATTTGATCTTGAAAATAAGCAAAAAAAAAAGTTAAAACTGGTCTCTCTCTTTCCCTTCTTCTTTTGTGGATGAGTAAACCAGTCTTGTATTAGATGTGGGAAACTCACACATTATCCTTCGTATGTAAAATACTAGTGGAATGTTTGGATTTGCTTGGGGCATTTTGGGGAAGTGTTTTGAAAGAATATATTTTCGGAGAATGAAATGAAAATTGTGATATATTAGGAGGGAAATATATTGGGAAACATATTATATATTTAATTTTATTTTGAAAGAATGAATTGAGAATGAAAACAAACATTCCGTATACTTTTAAAAATACAAGGTAATTATATATATCTTTTAAAAACATTTCGTAAGGTAGATTTTTGGCAAGTCGATCCTCTATTACGAATGGTATTTCATTTCATGTTTCAGTAACACTCATACACATCAAGTGTAATGGATGACATCATTAATATACACTTGACGTGTAATGATGCTAATGAAATAGGAGATGAAATACTATTCGCAATAGAGGATTCGGACTGAATTTTTGATCTATTTAAACTTAAGTATATATTATTATCCAAGAAAAATTAACCACAATACTAAAAATATAAAGGTTTCGATAACTATATAAGATAATTGCATACTTAATTAGTCAGTTTCGTGTTTTATATATGCAAGTTATAACCTGCATGTTGCTTACTTAACTTGCTTCGATAAATCTTTCAATTATTTCAATCTTATATATTATCTTTATTCCATCGGAGTTGATGTGATTTAAGTCGCCTGAGAAAAATTAGACAAACTGATTGATCACGAAAGTTATCCTAATCAACATTGTCAATGAAGTGTTGTTAGGAATAATTAATGATAGGCCCTTCATAGCTTGTGTTACAAGTACTCAATCTTAGGACGTAATCATTGACTAATGCATGGGTGTTAAAAGCATCATGTTCATGCTACATTCTTAATTAATTTCCCAATAATTTCTTTTAAAATGAGTACTCTTATATAAATATATGTAACACTAAATGATGATCCAAGAATCATTTGTCTCAAGCATCCAGGCTCAGGTTGAAACATTTCAATTATGAATGGGTACGGTCTCCCCCTCTCTGTGTTCAATTTTTGCTTGCATGTTACATATTCGCATTTAGAAGAAGTGTGCATCCTCTATTTTAATTTAATATTTTATTTTGTATTTATATTACAAAATAATGGTAAGTATATAAAATATTTTGTTAAATTTACATTTGATGTTTTTCTATTAAATGGAATATAAGATGAAATATCAAATTGAAATAAAAGATCGGATCTGATGCATTTAGTATGTGTGCGCGCAAGTTGTGTGCATTTGTCGTAGTGATGAACATGAATTGATAACACCAATAATCAAATTTATAATGATCAAATAAAATAAAATCACTTCTAGCCCTGCAATATAATGAAGTTGGACTATAAATCATATGCACTAGCTGTAGGAAATTCATATATTAGTTGAGTTTAATCGAATTCAAATCACTCACATGGCAAGTAAATTTATATTTGTTATATAATTAATTTCACGCTTCCAAAAAATAAATTTATATTGTCAATAATATATGGTTAACTGTTCAAATTCCAACTAGAATTTTCAGCTCTAGATACTTGTTTTCATACATGATCTTATATTATAAATTTTATTATATTTTTTATTACATTACATTTAATTATTACAGCGGCAATTAGTGCAATTCATTAATGGTATTCATTCAGAATTTCATGCATTTTTAACAGAAGTAAACCCCAATCAAAGTCTCTACCAACGAGCCAACAGAATGCAACCACCGCCTCACCACCCTCCACCACCACCACCACCGGTCGGTCGAAGACGAGCGTCCACGTGACAGCCCTTGACGGCATAGTGAACGTAAACTCCCTCTTCACCGTGGCAATCTTCATCGGCTTCTCCCTCACCGTGCCTGCAGCTAGTGGCGCCGGCAACAAGCCCTCATGCAACGCTAGCATCGAAATAGTTCGAAAACTCATCGTTTTCGAAGTTATTTCCTTCAGTTTCTTCCTCTTCTCCTCCTTGATTGCTCAAAGCCTCAAGCTAGCCATCAACTTGGTGAATAGCTTGGATTCGAACGACCCGCATAAAGCGGACATCGATTCGTTTTGCATGAAATACGGGTTGGTTGGGTCCGGCATTGGATCCGTTTTAGGATGCACGTTCTTGATGCTGTCCATCGTGGATTTTATTCAGGTGAAGTTAGGGGTGTTCTCTTGCGGAGGCAAATCGGTTTATGCCATTGTTACACTGGTTGTGTTGGTGGGCACTTCTCTTTTAGTTTATATTCTTACTGCAGTATATGCATCTTTCTTTATGTGATCATCTGATAAAGATACATAGCAGAAATACAACTGCATATAAAATCTCATTATTATTGGCTACATATGTGTATGTAAAATATTGTATTTCTTCTGTAATCATAGACCTGAATCATGATTTCTAGTCAAAGTATTGCTTGAATATTTGTCCTAATATTTCCATTTAATTGGTACCGATTTTTAGATAAAAAAAATTAAAAAAATAAAATTATAAAATAAGTTTACAATATTATCCTCAAAAGACGTCGTTGAATTACTCATGTTATATCTCTACATAAATTGAGAGGGTAGTTTTAGAAAAAAATAATAATAAATGAAGTCATTTTTTCAACAACTTCTACTTATATGTATTTGACTCAATCTAATCAATTCTCATCCTCATACAATTTCTCAATATCACATTCTCCTCTTTCGTATCGAAAATGAGGCATGCGACTAAGTAAGAAAAGAATAGATGAGAAGAGTTATATTAAGTTATGACAAAACTAATATAATATATAATATATATATATAATTCTATAACTTAAAAATTCGATGTGTACTCCAAACTATATGGTTGCACCTAATCAAGCATGTCTAGATCCCTCAATGAATATATATTAGTATGTTTGACTTTCTCAAATATGTATTTATGTTCATAACTAATCAAACACAATTCAACATAGTTGTCTGGGCTATGACCTGTAGAATATCAGTGTATAACCAACTTAGTTCTTCATCAGCATCTTATTCTAGTTAGTTTGGTCTTGACAACTTTCTAAGACATGATCATAAATAGGATTATCCTTGCTCATTTGATAACATGCTAATCTAGCACCATCAAACTAATTACACTTCATGATATGGTTCATAGTCCCAATGGATATAAGAAATAATATGGGCTTACACGAAAATGAAACATGGATCTACTAAATCATTTCTCTTTGGAGGTCGTTTCAAAGCACATGCAGTATAAATACATATTATGATAGAGTCCTACTCAATTTTGGGATGTCATGGTTCTAACATCATATGAACCTAAGTTCAATCGCTATCCAAGTTTCTGACCTGCCATATAATCACTCTCTAAAATGTTTGAGAATAATATATTTATATGCAATACTCTCATAGGTGAAGCAATATCTAGTATAAGCTTGCTTGGTTGGTAGTCCAATAATACTTAATGCCCCTAAACATATGTCAAGGTAGATTTATTATCACAAAGATAACAATAGGCTAACAGTCAATCTTAGAGTATTTTATTCAGATATCTAAGTATCCAGAAACTACATCCCAATATTTGCATCAATGACTACTCACTATTTGAACTACTAAACATAAGACTAGTCAATTACACACATAGTGTACATCTAGCATTCTACAACGTTTTTATGCACAATACTAGCTACTTTTTTGTCTTCCATTTTAAGGCGTTTATTTAAACTAAAAATATAATTTTGATCATGGAGTGCCAAAAGGATTAATGATGCATACTGGTTCACTCTAAGAGCAAACTCAAGAGTACTCTAGGACAATCTTACTATTTTAACTCCAAGTATGCATCCAACTTGTTCTATGTTAATCTCAAATGTAAAAGAGAACCGCTTCTAAGTGATAATATCTCTATATCACTTCTAACCATCACATTATCGTTCTTGTGCAGTGAGAGCCAAATTCTCCCACTTAGCTTGACATGAATTTAGTGATTTTACTCGACCATTGTTATGTCTATTAGTGTAATGATTTGATGAAATCGATGGTATCATTGTTAGGACAACAACTCAAGTTGTAAAGAAGATAAATCTCACCACTTAGGGAGAACATCTTTCAAAAATCTATACCACTATTTTTTTGGGCATAATTATTTCATCAATCAAATGATCTACTTTTCACTTTACCTTCAAGAACGCATGTTTTTAATGGTCTTGCCCAGTTAAAAGATCAACAAGATCTTGGACTTTGTTCATATCCATTGAGATAATCTTTTCCTTTATAGTAGTTTAAAGCATTAAGTGAACACACTAGTTTTTAGTTGACTTATCAACATCTATAAAAGTGCATGTGAAGAATTCACACTCAATCTCATACAGATGATGTGAACAATTCATATCCAATCCTTCTTACTTATGAATTTGAGAGTCATCTTCAAATGAAACATTCCCACTGACTTTGAGATCGCTCTCAATATCCCCAGCGATCACTGTATGGGTATGTAAAACCTTACTATCACTAGAGAAAAAAAGTGCCTCCTCGAGGATCTTGCAACTTATATATCCCAAGATTCTTTTCGAATTCATATATGCTCACAAAATCCTCCTTGAGGAAATTTTCATTGTGCAACTTAATCTCTCTCGTTTCTCCATGAAGGTATTTTTCACCCTCTAAGAAGACACCTTGTCTCTTATGAGCGCAAACCCTTTAATTTGGGCTTGGTTGTTATACCGAAGTGCATAGAGAGTTGAAGAATAGACTTGGGAGGCACATGATTTTTAATTTAGGCCGCATCCAAGGTTACATCTCCCAAGTAAGATACAAGATTAATTTGCACCATCATAAATCTAGCCATTTCTAGAAGGGCTTGTTTTCTCCATTTTCACAAGCTTATTAGCTACAAAGTGTTTAGATTCATTACTTAACTTGCAAATCTATTTACCTCAAATATTTGTCAAATTATCGAACATGATATTCTAACTTTCTTTCAGTTCATAGAACTACAATATTCAGGTCTTGTTAGTTCTCTACATCTGTTAAAAATCGATTTAACAATTTAGCACTTCTACTTGGTGAGATAGAGGATAGCTTATAGTGTGAATAGTGAAAAAAAAAAAAAAAATAGAATTCACTTGTTTAGTGTCTCACACTCGTAAGTTCGCACTCTATCTTAGTAACTAGCTCTAGAGGATAAATAACCCACTTTCTATTTCTAGCAGGCTTTTCACGTTAGAAGAGTTTGTGTAGAGTGAGGTTGACCGTAGAGAGTAAGCCAATAAAAACTCCTCTACGTAACATAGTTATTCTTGTAACCTCACATGCTATGATATAATTTTAAAAAACAATATCAAGAGAAGAAGAAGAAGAGTAAAAAACTCTATCCTAAGTCAATTGCATCATAAAAAGAAAAGTAGCCTACATCATAAATATTTTTCAAGAAAGACAGGCAAATCAAGTTGCTCAACTAATATTCTACAAGTGCATCAATTAAAATATATTGGATAGCTAAAATCTTTTGCATATCTTCAAGGAGTACCTCACACCAATTGTTGAGCTTGAAAAGTAGCTCATACCCAATGCTAAAATTGAGGTGGCACTTCCTAATTCATAATATCTTCTCTCTGTGCGCCATTAACAAATATAGTTGCGAAACACTAAATAATAGTCTTAAGCTTTCTCAATCTCCAATAATATGCTATCTCTCACCAATATGTCATTTATCTTAGGAGAGAAGGGAGCATTCAAATAAATATCAAATCTCAAATCACAATCAAAAACTCAGCAGCAAGTCAAGATGCAATGATACTAACTTCAAATCATGCAGCGAATCAAAAATGAGAGATATGAGATTAGAGTGATCTTTGATTCAGAACATTTGAAGTGAATCAAGAAGCACAAGTGATCTGAACTCTAACTACTCAATCTAGAACATCAAAAAAAACAAAGAAGAAAAAGAATAGTTAAGATATAAAATTGCAGAAGTCATTTATCGTAGAATGTTTCTACCCAAACTACCCGATCGAGTTCCTAAAATAAATTTAAAAAAAATAATAAATTTGAATTATAAAATACTTAGCTCTAAATTGATACACAGACCATCAGGACCACCCTTCAACTCTTAGGTCCCAAGTCCTCAAATTCCTTCACAGTTGAATAGAATAATATAGGAAGAAAGAGGAAAAAAAAGGGAATAAGAAGATATGGAGGAAGAATCATAAATAAATAAATAAAAAGAGTTTAAGAAAAAGATAGGGAGATGAGGAAACTTGGAAGAAAAAAAAGAGGATGAAAGCAGGAGGAAGTGGAGTATGGAACCCAAAAAAAAGACAGGAAAAGAAGAAGAGAGATGGAGAAATACAGAAGAAGAAAGAGATAAAATATAAGAAAAAAAAGAGAAGATGATGGGGAAGAGATTCAGGAAGGGGAGAAGAAAGAGAAAAAATAGAAGAAGAAGAAAGAAGAAGAAGATGGGATGAGAAATGGGGGGAGAAAAAGAGAAAAAATAGAAGAAAAAAGAAAAAAGAAAAAGAGGGAGAGAAGATTTGGGGAAGGAGAGGAGAAAATGAGGAAAAAGAAAGAAGAAAGATAAAAAGTAGAAGAAAAAGAGGAAGATAAAAGAAGGAAGAAGAAAGAGAAAAAATAGAAGAAAAGAGGGGGAGGAAATGGGAAAGAAGAAAGCGAAAGAGTAAAAGAAAAAAGAAAGAAGAAGAGGGAGAGTTGGGAAAAACTGTCGAGCAGCTGCATTTTTTTTTTTTAAGAAGGAAAAATTGAAACCCAACATATCGGGTACCTGAAAAAATCGATTACATGATATGTTGGGTAGCCGAATATATCGGGTTGGTATCGGATAGCAAAACATGCTACCCGACAAATTGGGTACCCAACCCGACTATCTGACCCAATGCCTACCCCTAGTTCTAGTTTTAACTTTTGCTTTTATCCCACTCATCTTTGTTTGTGTCAATATTTACTTTAATTGGCTTATGTTAGTTAGCATGAGCGACAAACTGTAACTACTTGTGCATTTTTTTACTTTATACAACTAGTTTTAGGTATTTTTTGTCGAACACTTGATCTTGTTAATGATAGCAAAAGTTGCATATTCCTGCAAGTCAATTCAAATAGTAAATTAATATACCTAGAACTTATTACTTACGAGTTATATCAATATTCAAAAATAGAGTTTAAACTCTTCAATTAGATTCTCGTATTTATAAGTTAACAAACTAAAGCGTAAACTCAATTCTTGATCCACGAGTATATTATCGGCATTTAAGTCGCAGTAATATTAGGCAATTGGTCAATTTCCATGCTCAATGCTTAAAAATATTAAATTGGTGAGTTGGTCCAACATCTCAAAATTAATTGCACAAAAACTTAATACATGTCTAATACTTTATTTTAGATCTAAGTAAATTCCTTATTATTCATTTTCATCCAACGAAATAAAAAAAAATTCGCAATTCAGACTAATAATCATCTCCCAGTGAATTAAAAAATATAATAAACATTTTCTAATTGTGAATGAAAAACAAGTTGTCCAATTTTTCTGCATGCAATTATTCACTATGAATATTAAAACAAAAAAACTTAGCCAGCTATAGGCCACATTGGCATTTAGCGAATCATGTTAAGATAATTTGGCCTATGGTGGTAAATATAAAATATATCCCTAGTAAAAATAATGATACATGGCTTCAAAAAAGATGGCCAAAAAATACATAATTCAAAATATAATGCAAAGTATAATTACATTGATGCAAGGCCTACTAAATCAATTTTATCAAAAAATAAAAAACAATAAGAATATTGGGTTGCCACCATTTGCTACAAATTATCTCACACAAAATAATAGATAATAGAACAAAAATTACTCAATACACATTAGCACTCAAATGCCAATGTCTTTCCATTCGCAACATACATTCATATTGTAGCAAATCAATCTTAAAAGCATAAAAAAAATCACATAAAGGGATGCAATTTTAAGTATACAATTTCTTTTATTATTTTTTTAAGGTGATAAATTACATAAGTCATTACATCAATAAAATCAATAGCTCTAAATCAAACTTAAAAATGGAAATTTTGTTTTTAGCTTTTAAAACAATCAATGTTTCAAGTATGTTTTTTTTGCATAATATACGTTTTGAACTTCTGATTCATGCTTTACAAAAAGTATAAAAATCATACAACAAAACAAGTAAAAACAAGTTCAATTTCGAGGACAAAGAAGTGGGTCTCAAGCTATAGGGCAAAATTATTTTTTTCGTCTGTAAGTTGGCTTACTTAGAGATTTTGTCTTTCTTATTTTAAAATTTTGAATTTTATCCTTTAAGTGGAAAACATTCAGACATTTAGTCCTCTAACCTCCTACAACAGGTAAAAGTAACTGACTAAGCTGACTAGGATGGAGATTTGGGGGAAAATTAATTTTGGAGGGAAAATTTGCTGAGTTGGCCGCCTAGGTGGAGCTTGGGAGGAAAAAAAACAACAACTTGGCATTTAAGGCATATATGTCATATTCAAGTGTTAATTTTTTTTCTTCCTCCAATTCTTATTTTCCATTTTTACAATTTACTTTTTTTCTCATTTTGCCCTCTTTTTTTTGCTTCATTTTCTTCCCCCACTTCCACTCACTACCCACCCATTCACTATCGAGCAACACCGCCGCCCCAGTCTTCTTCTTCTTCTTCTTCCACCCACCACCTACCTACCGCCGCCCACTGCCGTTTCCTCTCTTCTTCTCCTTCTTCATTTCTTCCTCCTCTTCATCTTCTTCTTCTCCTCATTCTCCTTCCTATCTTCTTTTTCTCCTCATTCTTCCTTTTTTTTCTTCTCGTTCCACCCACCACCTACCTACGCATCATTGTCACCCGACCGCCGCCCCACTTAAGCTTATCTATACATGTATATATATAAATTGATAGATGTATATTTGTATATATATGATAAATATAGAAATATAATATTGGAAAGTGGGAAAAACAAAAGAAAAATAGAAAAAAAAAGAAATAGAAGAAAAAAAATATGACCATTTTTCTATATATTCTAAATAAGAGAAAAAACTGTTTAAATTAAGATATTTGTTACTATGGAATTAATTATTTTCTATTTTATTTTTTAAAGTTGAATTTAAGTATTTTTCATTTTTAAATGTGAAACTTATTAACATTTAATAATTTATTTAAATTTATGGTAAGTAATTAAAAATATTAAATTTACACTATTTTTTTCTTGCCAATCAGTAATGATCTACTATTTTATTTTTGAAAGTTGAATTTTAAGTATTTTTTTAAATATGCAATTCATTAACATTTAATAATTTATTTAAATTCATGATAAGTAATACTAGTTTTTTCTTGCCAATTTAAAGTTTAAATTTAAATTTCTTTCCTCAAGTATTAAAATTTGTTAACATTTATATATTTATTGCATTTTTGTTATAAGTTGTTTGAAATATAATACAAATCTATAAATTTAAGCAATGATTATCAAATTTAATTGTATTCTAATTATATTAACTTTTTTTTAAAATTAATTAATGAAAGAAGAATAAATCTATTATACCAAAATACCAAGTTAGCTTTGTTTTTCTTTTTTTTCCTCCTTCAAACCTGTCCACCTAGGCGACCAACTCAGCAATTTTTCCTCCAAAATTAGTTTTTCCCCAAATCTCTATCCTAGTCAGTCTAACAGTCACTTTTATTTGTTATAGGAGGTCAGAGGACTAAATGTTTGAAATGTTTTCACTTAAAGGATAAAATTTAAATTTTTAAAATGAAAATGGCCAAATCTCTAAGTAGGCCAACTTACAAGACAAAAAAAATAATTTTACCCAAGCTATAGTTTGATTTTTCTCCCAAATTATTTATCCATTTTTTACCAAATTTAGACCATGTAATCTTCATGGTAAGATCTACATGAAATGAAGAAACATGATCCTATTTTACACTTTCAAAATATCATCAATGTTGATTTTTTAAGCATAGAAATATATTCTTGCAATTTTATCAGGCATAACAGCGGGAACAAGTCCTAGTAGCTCTAATATCACTATTGACAATACACACATAAATACGTAAAGTGGATTGGATACACTTGTACATAATGAATATGTTCATATATTTTGAATTAAGCTTGCGTATAAGCCTTCGCTTTGAACGGACTACAAATATATTTTTGGGCTCAATGCTTCGAATGAATCACAAGCATGTCTTGCTTTCTTCAAAGGATTACTAACAGAGCAATCGAAACATTTATACACCTTCAACCATTAGTGTTTTTGGTAATGTTTCAAAAAAGAACATAGAGAGAAATTTAGGAGAAATGTGCAGAGAGAATTTAGAAGAGAGTCAAAGAGAACATGTTAATTACCTTTTATAATCATGATAGAAATTTGATAGGATGAAGGGGTATTGTCTCTCCGTCTCCGTGTTTAATTTTTTGTGCATGTTATATATATATATATATATATATGCATTTAATAGTTGGATCTTCTATTTTAATTTAATATTTTATTTTATATTTACATCATAAATGAATGTCAAGTATATAAAATATTTCATTAAATATATATTTGATGTGTATCAGTAAAATGAAATACAATATAAAATATCAAATTAAAATAGAAGATCCGATTCAATACGCTTAGTGTGTGCGTATGCGCGCGTGAGTTTGTGTGCTTGTGCTATAATGAGCACTTGAATTGATAACACCGAATTTATAATGATCAAACAAGATAACGTCACTTCTAGCCATGCAATACAATAAAGTTGGACTATAAATCATGCGTGCTAGCTTTAGGAAATTCATTATATATATATATATATATATAGTTAGTTGAGTTTGTCCGAATATAAATCACTTGGATATCAATTAAATTTATATTTATTATATAATTAATTTTCACATTCCACAAAATAAATTTATATTATCAAATAATATAGTTAATTGTTCAAATCCAAACTAGAATTTTCAGTACTTTTTTGGTTAAACCACTAAATCTATACATGATCTTCTATTACAAATTTTATTATATCATTTATTATATTACATTGATTATTGATCACGTGTAAAATT
The DNA here is from genome assembly GCA_019321725.1 of Paulownia fortunei. Taxonomy (NCBI): domain Eukaryota; kingdom Viridiplantae; phylum Streptophyta; class Magnoliopsida; order Lamiales; family Paulowniaceae; genus Paulownia; species Paulownia fortunei. Next base: position 6,576,974 of record CM033109.1, on the reverse strand, counting down.
TTATCCATAAATCTACATGTAGTGGCAATTAAATACAATGCAATATATTAATTCTTCGCTGTAAATTTACATTTAGCGACAAATTATACAATGCAGAATTTCGTGCATTTGTTTAACAGAACTAAACCACAATCAAAGTCTCTACCGTTGAGCCAACAAAATGCAACCACCGCATCACCACCCTCCACCACCACCACCACCACCGCTCGGACGAAGACGAGCGTCCACGTGACAACCCTCGACGGCATAGTGAACGTAAACTCCCTCTTCAGCATGGCAGTCTTCATCGGCTTCTCCCTCACCGTGCCTGCAACAAATGGCGCCGACAACAAGCCATCATGTAACGCTAGCAAAGAAATACTTCGACGAGTCATCGTTTTTGAAGTTATTTCCATCAGTTTCTTTCTCTTCTCCTCCCTGATTGCTCAAAGCCTCAAGCTAGCCATCAACTTGGTGTGTAGCTTGGAACCGAACGACCCGCATAAAGCGGATATCGACTCATTTTGCATGAAATACGGGTTGCTTGTGTCCGGCATTGGATCCGTTTTAGGATGCACGTTCTTGATGCTGTCCATCGTGGATTTTATTCAGGTGAAGTTAGGGGTGATCTCTTGCGGAGGCAAATCGGTTTTCGCCATTGTTACACTGGTTATGTTGGTAGGCACTTCTATTTTGGTATATATTCTTACTGCAGTATATTTATCTTTCTTTTTGTGTTCTGATAAAGATGCATAGCAGAAATATAGTTGTACACAAAATCTCATTATTATTGGCAACATATGTTTATGTGAAATATTGTAATTATTTTGGAATTGTAGACATGAACCATGATTTCTCGTAAAAGTATTGCTCGAACATTGGTCCTAATATTTCCATTTAATTGGTAAGGAATGTTAGATCAAAATTAAAATTATCCTAAAAAGTAGTGATTGAAAGCTACTCAAGTTATAACTCTACATAAATTGAGAGGGTATTTTCAGAATAAAAAAATTTTTAATAAATAAAGTCTTATTTTAGTATGTTCCAAAAAAAAAAGTAAGAGCAACAAATTTAAGACATATGAGTATCTTGTATCGTGTTTCAATTTGGTAACTAGTGATCACCCTTCACCACTCTGTATATCTTTTTCGTACAAATACTAGAGGATTTGTGATACAATGATTGAGATTTCACTTTGAATCTTATATTTTATCTTCTATTTCATATTATAAATTCTCCTATATCAAAAAATACACACATAAACATTAAAAGTGAAACAAGTATACCTGTACGCAACAAAAATATGTCGATCCACGTATTTTTGATCAAAACTCACCTACAAGTTTCAGCTTTAAATGAATCACGAACATACTTTGGGCTTCGTACTTGAAATGAATCACGAATACACTTTTCTCACCTAGATAGATTATTACCAGAGTAATCTACACATTTATACACCTCAAACTCTTTGCCTTTTTGGTGATGCTCCAAGAATAAATATAGCAAGAAATTTAAAACAAATATTAGAGCGAAAATTTAAGAGTTAGAGAGAACACATTAATTGCCATTGACGAGATTTGACATAAATAGTTTTGTATCTCTTCCTACATAAGATAAAATCCTAATCTAATTAGACATTTAATCCCACCAAAATGTGGAAGTACAATTTATTTAAATATGAATGTCAATTGGGTCATGAGTCCAAAATCGGACTCAATTTATAACAACTCTCACTTATACATATTTGACTCAATCTCATCAAATCTCATCCTCGTATAATTTCTCAATCTCATGTCCTTCTCTTCGTACCGAAAATGAGGCGGTGACCAAGCAAGAAAAGAATATATGAGAAGAGTTATATTAAGTTATCACCAAACTAATAAATCCTACAACTTAATAATTTGATGTGTGCTCCAAACCACGTGGTACATCTAATCAAGCATCTCTAGATCTTTCAATGAAAAATATGTAAAACATGCTTGACTTTCTCAAATATGTATTTATATTCATAACTAGTCAAACACAATTCAACATAGTTGCTCGGGCTATGACCTATAGAATATCAGTGTGCCCAACTTAGTTCTTTATCGGCCTCTTATTCCAATCAACTTGGTCTTGACAATATTGTTAGACATGCTTTGGCAAATAGAATTGTCAATGGTCATTAGATAACATGCTAATCTAGCACCATCAAACTTATATTTGCTAGTATGATCCACTCTCCTAAAGGGTACAAGAAATAATAAGGGCTTATATAGAAACAAAATAAGGATCCATTAAATCATTTTTCTTTGGAGTCATCTCAAATGACATGTAGTAAGAATACATGTTATGATGAAACTTCCACTTAATTTAGGGATATCACAATTTTAACATCATATGAACCTAATATCAATCGCTATCCAAGCATCTGACCTACAAGGCAATCACTCTCCAAAATGTTTGATAATAATATACTTATGCACGATACTCTCATAAGTGAAGCAATATCTCGTATAAGCTTGCTTGGTGGTCCAACAATACTTCATGCCCCTAAACATACATCAAAGTAGATTTATAATCACAAAAATAACAATAGACTCACAATCAAACTTAGACCACTCTATTCAAATATCTAAGTATCCACAAAACTACATCCCAATGTTTGCATCAAGGACGACTCACCATTTAAACTACTAAACAGCAGAAGGACACACATAGTGTACATCACACTTTCTACAATGTTTTCATAAACAATACTGGCTAATATTTCTTTTTCTTTCATTTTAAGGAATTTATTTATCCTAAAAACATAATCTTGATCATGAAGTGTCAAAAAGATTAATGATGCATACAGAATCACTCTAAAAGTAAACTCAAGAGTATTTTAGAATATTCTTGTTGTCTTAACACCAAGTATGCATTCAAATTCTTCTATGCTCATCTCAATTGTAAAGAAAAACCAATTCAAAGTGATAACATCTCCATGTCACTTCTAACCAAAACATTATCACCTATATAAAGTGAGAGCTGCATTCTTCCACTTAGGAAGAACATCTTTTAATTGCTACAATGGGTAGTGATGAGTGTATTTTATACCCATTAATTAAATACCATTTACTTCATTTTTTTTTATTTTTTGAGATTTTTGTGAGTTTTATTATTATTTTTAGTATTTATTTTGTAGATTTGAAGATGAAAGAAGAATCTCACTTAGATGTAATAAAATCTACATTCATATTATATTTTCAAAAAAAAAAAAATCGACCCGTGAAAAGCAGCGCCTAGGCACTGAAGCTGCTGGAAAATGATGGCATTCCAGCTAGGCACTGCCAACCGGGCAAGTAAGGGCAAAATGGTATTTTTTACCCTCTTTAGGGTATCTCTCATCAAGTTTAAGTGTTACAAAAGCCTCCAAGGGTGAATAAATCAGATTTTGAGATAGAGGAAGAGAGGGAAAGAGGGAAAACAAGCCAAGAAACAAGAAGAAGAGGAGAAGGAGAAAAGGAGAATTCTTCCATAAGTTATGAAGAAGAAATCAACAAGGGAAGAAATTCATCCTCTTTCTAGTTTCATTTCATTGTCCTCTTTTTTTCTTTCATTATGTGTATGAATGTTGTTAATTTGTATTTTATTTTTATCATGAATTAATTTATTTCTCTAGGGTTGTAATATAATCTAATTATGATGTTTTGAATATTTGTATCAATTCAATTCTCAATTTATCTTCAAGTTGAGTTTTCTACATTGTTCTTAATGCTTTCTAGTACTTGGTCATTAATTGAATGAGTGTAATCATGTTTGAGACTCCATAGAATCTAATGAATTGCTGATTGTTGTAATTCACATAGGAATATAGTAGGTTAGCAGCAATTGATGATATTTTCATTAGACCTTGGGAAAGGCTAGTGAATAATTTAAAGATTCTCGACCATCACTTGAGAATTAAATTGGGATTGATGAGATAAAATAATCAATTCGGATTAATTATGGTGAAATCATAACCCTAGGCTTTTAAGTTTTTTGAATTTCATCTTTAAATATTTTCTAGCATTAATTTAGTTTAGTTGAATTTAGTTTATAAACAAAAACACAAAAATGCATTTATTCAAATAAAATTAGAGTTAACATAATTTTGGTAAAATAATTCAACAATTCTCGTGGAAAAGATAACTTATTCATCACTTTATTACTTGTATATGATAACGTGCACTTACCTTCATGAAATTTCGCAACAAGTTTTTGGCGCCGTTGTCGGGGATTATTTTATTTTGTTAATATCGATACCAAGTAACTCTGATTTTAATTTGAATTTTTCTTGTATATATATATTTATCGTTTTTCTTATTTTTATTTTCCGTTCATTGTTTGAGTGTGCCCTTGTTTATAATCGCAGGTATTTTCTTGTGTGTGAAAAATGAGCAAAAAGTGGTAGACGAGATTGCATATAATTCATACTATTGGCCAACTAAATATGACATGACAAATCAAGTTTCAGCTCAGGCCTCTAGAACGAATCGAGTAGATGCCATTAATGCATTGGATGTTCAAGTAGAAATATTTTCAAAAAAGATGGGGAAATATTTTGCAGCACATGCTAATCATTCACCATTCATGGTACGTGAGTCATATGGTGATTTTCATGCAAGTACACAATACCAAGAGATCAATCAATTTGCACCACCATACGTCGAGCATGCTAGATATGGGTAGAATTACAACCAACTGCAAAAAATTTCATTCTCCAACACTTATCAAGGATGGCTAAATCATTCAAATGCTTCATGCAAAAATGATGAGAATATAATGTGGCATGCACATAGTTACCCACCATTAGAGAAGAAACGAAGCCTTGAAGAAGCATTAGCTCAATTCGAACATACTACCGACCAAATCTTGTTGCAAACTCAACCCAGTAATCCATTACAATAGATTTTGCCTTACACAACTGAGGCAAATGGAGAGGGCGAAGAACATTGTGATGCTAATTTGCTAAGTGATGAAGAGATTAAAACTATCTTATGGATTGAAAAATTAATGAAGGATGAACAAGATGTATCAACACAAATACCTTTAGCAGAGAAAAGAGAAGATTATTGGGATGTTAATTTGTTAAGTGATGAAGAGATTAAAACTGTCTTTTGGATTAAAAAACTAATGAAGTATGAACAAGATCTATCAACACAAATACCTCTGGCGGAGAATAGAGAAGATCAAAAAAAATGTTCAACCAAGCGCATCTCAAAAGCCATCACTCAAAGTTTCTTATCCCCATCTTCTACAAAATAACAACCCTATGTCAAATATTATGGAGGATGATACGGAGATCTCATTGCACAAGTATGAAGTGGAGGATTACGAATTGGTAGATTGCTCATTAAAGCATTATATGGTGAGAAATGAAGATCTACTTGAGGATGTTGATAAATCTATCCATTTAGATTTCATCATCCCTCACATTGAAAATGATAGAAACATTTCTCTCACACAAGGACAACTATTATTGGTCATCAAGCATGCGCTCAATATTATACAAACGGCACTTGATTCCATGCCGGATTATGCTCAATATGCTTATCTTTGGGGATTACCTACACTTCTGGAGCATACGAAGGCATGGCATGAGAAACACTTATTCTTGGACCCCAGTTGAGCAAAGAAGAAGTTCGGCTGAAGACTATAAATTAAGCGCTTCTTGGGAGGCACCCCAAGTATTTTACAATTTTTTTTCTTTCTTATTTAGTTGTTTAATAGTCTTTTTTTATCTTTTAGTTTGATGAATTTTTGTTTGTTTTCATTTCAAGATCCAACTCAAATTTGGGGGAGGATTTGTAAAATAATGAGTGATATGCCACCAAATAATGAATGCATGTTGCAAAATTTTATGAACGCAAGTGCACGTTATCGTATACAAGTAATAAAATGATGAGTAGATTATCGTTCCCACAAGAATTGTTGAATTATTAAGTATCGAAATTATGTCAACTCTAATTTTATTTGAATAAACGCAAAAATACGTGATGATTATGAACTAAATTCAACTAAACTAAACTAATAATAAAAAGCACTTAAAGATGAATTTCAATAACTAAAAAGCCTAAGGTTATGATCTCACCATAATTAATCCGAATTAATTATTTTATCTCATCAATCTCAATTTATTTTCTAAGTGATAGTCGAGAATCCCTAAATTATCCACTAGCTTCTCCCAAGGTTTAATGAAAATATCATCAATGGTTAACCCACTACATTCCTATGTGAATTACAATAATTAACAATTCATTAGGTTCTATGAATCTCAAACATGACTACACAAAACATATAAGTATATTCCTATCTTACATACAATTTATAATTTTTTACACATAGAACTAGACATATATATCACCTCCCGGGTCAATATGATTAGCAAATCATTCAATTAGTAGTCAATTAATTAAAAGCATTAAGAACAACGTAGAAAACTCAACTTGAAAATAAATCAAGAATTGAATTGATACAAATATTCAAAATATCTTAATTAGATTACATCACAACCCTAGAAAAATAAATTAGATCATGATGATAAAAATGAAAGATAATTTTACAATATCCATGAACATAATTAATGAAAAAAAGAGGAAAATAAAATAAAACTTGGAAGATGATGAGTTTCTTCCCTTATAGATGTCTTCTTCTCAAATCTTGAAAGAATTCTCTCATCTTCTTCTTCTTCTTTCTTCTTCTTTCTTGACTTGTTTCTCTTCTATCCCTCTCTAAAATCTGATTTTCACCCTTGGAGGATTTTGAAATACTTAAACTTGATGAGAGTTGCCCTTACTTGCCCGGTTGGCAGCGCCTAGGCGCCGATTGGCAGCGCCTATTCTGTCCAAGGCAGTGCCTGCCGCGCTTAGGCGTTGCACTTGCTACCCAGGATCGACTCTACAGCTCCAATTGCCTTTTTCAATCGATTTTTCACCACGTTCAAGACCCAATTAGCTTTTCATGTCTTCATATAAATTGTATCCCTATATCTTGGCTTTCTATAGGTTCATGAATCAGCACAATATGACATCTTTGTAGGGAGTTATGCCCAAACTACCATGATGTATCATACTAGAAATTTTCAGTCAAGTGCAGACTATTTAACCCGATTTTTCTTATTAAAATAGAAATAAGTGGATTTCATGATAAATATAAAAGTTATAGATCTATCTATTGGCTTTCCAATGGTTCAAAAAAAAGTCAAAATGATATTTGACCAAAACATTATGATTGAAATACGAATATTTTTCTCATTTTTGAATTTCATCTTTAAATATTTTCTATCATTAATTTAGTTTAGTTGAATTTAGTTTATAAAAAAAAACACAAAAATATATTTATCCAATAAAATTAGAATTAACATATTTTCGGTAATTAATAATTCAATAATCCTCATGGGAATGATAACTTATTTATCACTTTATTACTCGTATACAATAACGTGCACTTGCGTTCATGAAATTTCACAACAAGTAGCACATTGGCAAATGAGGCAAATCTCACCAGTTAGGGAGAACATCTTTCAAAAATCTATGCTGCTATTTTTAGGCATAAATATTTCATAAATCAAATGATTTACTTTTCTTTTAACCTTCAAGAACGCTTGCTTTTAATGGTCTTTAAATAGTTAGAAGATCACAAGATCTTGGAGTTGTTCTTAGCCATTGAGATTATATTTTCTTTCATTGCAGCTTAATACATTAAGTGAAGTTTCTAATTCTAAGTTTACTTATCAACATCTATAAAAGTGATGTGAAGGATTCACTCAATCTCATATAGACGGTGGGAACAATTTACATCTAATCCTTCTTACTTGTGAACTTTGAGAGTCATCTTCAATTGAAACATTCCCACTAACTTTAAGTCGCTCTCAATATCTCCACCGATCACTAGATGGGTTTGTAAAACCTTTCTCTTACTAGAAAAAAGAAGTACCTCCTCGAGGATCTTGCAACTTATATATCCCAAGATTCCTTTTGAATTCTTATATGATTACAAAATCCTATTTGAGGAATTTTTCATTACGTGACTTAATCCCTGTGAGCACAAACTCTTTATATTGGGCTCACTACTATATCAAAGTGCATAGAGAGTTGAAGAATAAACTTGGAAGGCGCGCATAATTTATAATTTAGGTCGTATCCAAGATTGTATCTTTCCAAGTGAGATAAACTAATTTACACCATTCTAAACCTAGTCATTTCTAGAGGTGCTTAATTTCTTCCTTTTCGCAAGTTCATTTAGCTACAACATGTTTAGATTCATTAATTAACTTGCAAATATGTTTTCCTCAAATATTTGTCAAACTAATCAAACATGATATTCTCGTTTTGAATCAGTACATAGAACTACTATTCAGGTCTTGTTGGTTCTCTACCTCTGATAAAAATCTTTTTAAATAACTTAGCACTTCTGTTTGGTGAGATAGGGAATAGTTTATAGTGTGAATAGTGAAAGAAAAAAAATAGAATGCACAGTTTAGTGTCTCATAAGTAATCTTCTTTTTATTTCTAGCAAGTTTTTCCCATTAAAAGAATTTATTTAGAGTGAGGTTGACCATAGCGAGTAAGCCAATAAATGCTTCTCTACCTAAGATAGTCATTCTCGTAACCTCCATGCCATGATAGAATTTTAAAAATTAATATCAAGTGAAGAAGAAAGATAAGAAACATTATCCTAAGTCAATTGCATCACACAAAAAAGTGACCTACATCATAAATAGCTATTTCATGATAGACGGATAATCAAGTTGCTCAACTTGTATTTTACAATTGCATCAATTAAACTAGATTAGATAGCTAGCTCACACCAATTGTTGAGGTTGAAAAAGTAGCTCATGCCTATTGCTAAAATTAAGGTGGCATTTCCCAATTCATAATGTATCCTTTTGTGCATCATTCTAACAAATATGATTGTGAAAGACTCAATAATAGTCTATAAGTTTTCTCAATCTCTAATAATATGATATCTCTCACCAATTTATGTTATCCATCTTAGGAGAGAATGAGAGCATTAACAAATAAAAATGAGAGAGCTTTAGGTAGTCACACGTTAGTTCAGTGCAATCATGAGTGAAGTGAACAATCATAACACTTAGCATTTATTGGTATTATGTCGTCTCTCTTACTAAGGTGACACATCTTTATCACCATGTTGGATCAAGTTATGGTTATAGTTTTAACTTTTACTCTTATCCAACTCATCTTTGTTTGTGTCAACATTTACTTTAATTGGCTTACATTGGCCAACATGAATGGCAAGTGTAACTACTTATGCATTTTAAAATTTTTAGAATTAGCCTTAAGTAATATTTGATCGAGCAACTCATCTAGTCAATGATAACACAAGTTTCACATGCCTATAAGTATATTCAAATAGTAAATTAAAGACACATATAACTTATTACTCATGAGTGAGCTTAATATTCAAAAGTAGAGTTCAAATTCTTTAGTTAAATTCTAGTATTTTACAAGTTAACAAATTAAAGCGCAAACTATATTCTAGATCTACTAGCAAATTGTTAGTGTTTAAAATGAAATAATATTAGGCAATTAGTTCATTTTCATGCTCAATTGGCTTAAAAAGATAAAAGTGGTGAGTTGGTCTTACACCTCTAAATTAATTGCACAAAACTTGATACTGGTCTAATATTTTATTTTGGGTTAATTCCACATTACCCTCCTCAACTCTTGTTAAGTATCACTTTACCCCACTGTATTATCAATTGTCTTACTTTACACTCTTATACTTTCATTCTATCTCAATTTATCCTTATACTCTTATTGTCTCACTTTACCCCCTATACTATAAAAAACAATTATCAAATTACCCTTACCTGTTATTTATAATAAAAATACTTTAAAATATTCTAAAATTAAAAGACTTATATTTATATTTTAATAATTTATTAAATTAATTAATTAACACTTAATATTAAATATAAAATTTTATTACACTTTTATTTTTTAATTTAACATAATTTCTATTAAATTACTATATAGTAGGGTATTTTTTATTAGGTAGTACACTTTACTTATGAATTTTCTACTCATTGTAAATTTAAAAAATATATAAAATATTTCTAAATCATATTTTATTAAATAAATAAAATATTAGTAATACTTTTTTATTATTAATGAAGTCATCATAAGTTCATAGCAACTTAAATTCAAAAATAATCATTATAATCAAGTAATAGTAATAAAATTAAATACTAAAATGACTATAATGTTTTTAAATTGAATATAGTATCTATTAAATTACGATAATTCAACTATTTATAATTTATTTAATAGTATTAAATTATACCTAAAAATAATATTTTTGAATTTAACATTATTTTTATAAAATTTTGATAATTCCATGAACAATAAAAAATATAACTAATATTTTATATATTTAACAAAATATTTTTTAGAAGTATGTCATACATGTTTTATATTTATGATAAGTAGAAAATTTATAAGTAAAATATATTAAGTAATAAAAAATATCATACAACATAGCAATTTAGTAGAAACTATGTTTAATAAAAAATAACTATTAAAATTTAAGTAAAATAAATTTAATGTTAAGTGTTAATTAATTAAGTTGAAGAAGATATTAGAATATAAATACAAGTATATTAATTTTAGAACATAAATTAATTTTATTATAAATAATAAGTAAGGATAATTTGATTATTTTCTTTAGAATACATGGGATAAAGTGAGATAATGAGAGTTCAAGGTAAGATATAATAAGAGTATAAGAGGGTAAAATGAAACGATTGAAAGTATAGGGGGATAAAGTGATACTTATCAAGAGTAAAGGGAGGTAAGGTGAAATTAACCATTTTATTTTAAATCTAAATAAATTCTTTATTATTCATTTTCATCTTACAAAATTAAAAATTTCATAATTTAGGCTAGTAATCATCTTCCACTAAATCAAAAGACATAATAAACATTTCCCAATCCTAAATGAAATAACAATTTATCCAATTTTTATGCATGCAATTATTCAATGTGAATATTAAAATCATTAGCCCGATATAGGCCACATTAGCGTTTAGTGAATTATGTAGATGGTAAATACAAAACATATCCCTAATACAAATAAAGATACATGGGTTTCAAAAATATGGCTCTGGAAATACATACCACAAAAAATAACGTAATTAAAGTAATTTAATAAAAAAATAAAAAAATGAGAATACCATGTTACCACCATTTGCCACAAATTATCTCTCACAATATAATAAATAATAAAATAATATTCAAAATACATAAGCACTCAAATATCAATGTCTATTCATTCATCAAACATTCATATTTATTCAAATCAATATTAATTGCATGAAAAAAATAATCACATAAAGGGATGAAATTATTAAAGTATGCAATTTCTCTTTTTTTGCTTTCTAGAAGTGATCAATTACATATTCATTACATCAAGATATCAAAAACTAATTCAATACAATAAATGGCTCTAAATCAAACTTACAAATGGAAGATTTGTTATTTTTTTTATTTTTTGGCTCTTAAAATAATCAATGTTTTAAGTCCATTTTTTTATGCATAATATACGTTTCGAACCTCTTTTCATGCTCTACAAAATATATACAAATCATACAACAAAACAAGTTAGATTGCGAGCAAAAAGAAATGGGTCTCAAGCTATAGTTTGATTTTTTCCCCAAACCATTTATCCACCTTTCAACAAAAAAATACTTTGAACGTGCTATTTTTCATTTAATTGTTGTGTACATATAAGCAGATTTACAAGATTTAAATATATAAAAGGATAAGAAACTAATCAATTTTGTTACAATAACTAAAGCCTAATATGTTGATTACAAATTATCAAAAGCTAACAACTAAAAGATTGGATTGCTATGGACCGTTGATTTTCGTCCAATACTTCCCCTCAAGTTTGAATTGAGATTGAAATATCAAGAACACCTAACTTGTAAAGTTGTTGGTGATAAGCATCACTTCCAAGTGGTTTGGTAAAAAGTTTCGCCTGTTGGTCGCTAGATTGTTAGTAGGAAGGTGCAAGAAGACCTCTTTGAATCTTTTCTCGAATAAAATGACAACCAATTTTAATATGTTTGGTGCATTCGTATAGGGTTTTCGGAGATGTGAATACTAGCTTTGCTATCACAATGAACTGGAATTGGTTGTGGATGACTAATACCAAGATTCGAGAGAAGATATTAACCATTGCAACTTAGACGTAAGTGAAGTAAGAGAACGATATTTTGCTTTTGTAGAAGAACGAGAAACAGTTGGTCATTCCTGGGTTTTCAAGAATTAGGACTAGAACCTATCATGATAAAATAACCATTGGTGGAGCAATGGTATTAGGAGGTTTTAACGTTGGAGATGGAAGATCATGATATGGAAAAATTGACTTATGAAATATGACATCGCGAGAAATATAAATTTGATGAGTTTTAAGACCATAGACGTGATATCCCTTTTGACCATATAGATAACCAATAAAAATACAAGGTTTGGCTCGCTCATCAAATTTATGCTGAATATTCATATTTTTAGCAAAACATAAACATCCAAAAACTCGAAGAGTTGAATATGATGAAACAGTTCCAAGGAAAATTGAATGAGGTGATTTACAATAAAGGACAAGAGTTGGAAGTTTGTTAATAAGAAAGGCATCAGTGAGATACCTTCACCCCAAAAAGAAAGAAGCGAGTTTGCTTGAAATCGTAGAGCTCTAGCAACATCAAAGAGATGCTGATGCATACGATCTGCAATGCCATTTTGTTGGGGGTCGCAACGCAACTACGTTGGTGAATAATTTCATTGTCATGAAACCATGTTTGAATTTGTTTAGCAGAAACATTGTCTGAACGAAAGGTGTGAAGTTGAGGAAGAAAAATATCCCCACCACCAGAGTGGATACGAGCAATTTTTGTGTTGAGTTAATGATTGATTGGATTAAAAAATGGATTAAAATGTTGAAAGTTAGATTTATGTTTCTTTAAATATATCCAAGTACAACTTGAATAATCATCAACAATAGTTAAAAAAAAAACGTGATACATTTTTAGAAGGTATAGAGAAAGAACCCCAAATGTCAACATGAATTAAATCAAAGCAATAAGAAGAACATGATGTACTTTGAGAAAAAAAAGGCGCAGTTGTTTAGCGTGCCAACATACATCATAAACAAAATCTTTATTTGCATTAATAATAGAAAATATTTTAATAATGAAATCAAAACACCAAGATGGATGACCAAGGTAAGGGCCATAGGTCAAATTTATTACAATGTGAGATAGAAAAAACTGAACTAAATTTAAAACTGCATCAAGATAAAAAAAAAGACCATTTCAAGCACTACCCTAATCAATCTTCTTCTTCGTTACTTGGTCCTGAAATATGCATTCAGAAGATGAAAAAACTACATTAAAATTTGAGGGCTTTGTTACTTGTGAAATAGATAACAAATTAAATATAAATAACGGAATATGAAAAATATTCGTGAGAGTAAGTGATGATGAACAATGAATCGTGCCTATGTGTGTCACAGGCGCCTGAGAACCATCGAACTGATACTTTTATAAACTGTAGAATATGAAGAAAAAAATGAAAGAGATGTACATATAAGATTAGAAGCACCTGAATTGATAATTAAATAAGAGGATAAACAAGTAAGAGGAGTACCTCCAGATGGGCTGATGATCCACGAGATTCCTCTTTGGCTAAAAGTGCAAGAAGCTTGTTGTATTGTTTAGGTGTCAACTGACTAGCAAGAGTAGCGGAAGTGGATGGCGGTGGCCTTGATTTTCTTCACCTGCTTATCTGGGAAGCCATTGATCTAGTAGCATGTAGCAAGCAGAGTATGGCCATGCTTGTTACAATGTTTACAGAAAAGACATTGTAGCTTTCCAGAAGGCCAAGATAGTGGTTTAGATGCCTGAAGCGCTGCCGAATCAATGGTAAGAGTTGTTCATATTTTAAGTTTTTTGTTGTTTTTCTTCTTGATGTACCAAATTATAGATTCGCTTAATTGAAGAAAAGAGTTCCATCAAGAGAATTTGACTGCGAATAGCTGAAAAACGATCATGGAGTCCTTGAAGAAACTCCATGGCACTATCTTTATATTGTTCATCAATAATGCTTTTGGCATTACCACAGATACATGGAGTGATACAAATAATGGAACTGAGTTCGTCCCATAAAAATTTAAGTTGTGTGAAATATAAAGAAACATGCATGCCTTCTTGCTTGAGGGCAGAAACTGATTGTTTCAAATGATAGATTTTAGGTTGATTGCGAAGAATGATCCTTCATATCTGTACAAATTTGTGTTGCAGTTTCAGCATACAGGATACGTGGAATTGGACTGATGTAGAAATCACCTTCTTGTAATTGACCGGGCAGGCTGGACAGTGACCAATGCGTCATGAACTAGCATTAGGGGTGCTGGGGTTGCCCATGGAAGGCCTCCAACGGTAAGCTGTTTAGGTGAATTAAACCAGAAACTAGAGAGTGATTAATATTTAATCGAATGTGTACCTTTTAATTATAAAAATAAGAGAGTATTTATAGTGAAAAATAAAATTTTTATAAACTATCATACCTCCGGCCCATTGGTGAATTTTTATTTTGGTGTTTAATCTCTTAACCCATAATTTTTCTACCCATATTACTTAAACTAATCCATTTGAATTCGACCCATCATAAAATAGTCAAATTATGATGGGCTAAGCCCATCATGGACATATCTTTGGTGAGAGGGAATTAAGAATCCAACTCTCAATCAAATCATTGCATGGATCCAAGTTGGAAATTTCATCTTTCTCCTTTGGAATTGGGAGCGACCCATCAACAAACCCAAGTTTGCTTTTCACAAGAAGTGCCATTGCAGCTGCACTGACTCCATGATCCATAATTGTCTCCTGTCAATAGAGGTGTAACAAGAATGGCTGAGGGGCTATATGAGTGATGAATGGTATAAGGATGAGTTTTCATAGATGGTAATGATGGTGAAGGTGGCATGTTGATGGCAAGGTTTTCATCATGGTGAAGAAACTGAGAAAAGAAACGTGAATAGAAGGCTAGAAAATGAATTTGTTCACCCAGTTGATATCATCTAAAAGATGGGCACGAAGAAGAAACGTATTGTTTTTCATTTTATTTAATTATTGCGTACATATAGATAGATTTACAAGATTTAAATATATAAAAGGCTAAGAAACTAATCAAAAGGCTAAGAAACTAATCAAGTCTATTACAATAACTAAAACCTAAAATATTGAATTACAAAATAATCAAAAGCTAACAACTTAAAGATTGGATTGCTATGACTCTTGATTTTCGTCCAATAATAATGATCATAATATTTCCTTATAATATCAACTTGAACAGAAAAGCTACTCTCTCTCTATACATATGTATTTTTTTATTTTTTTTTTTTTTTGGGAGGGAAGGGGGGGGGGGGGGGGGGGGGTCCGGATTGATGATTGGATTACAAGTTTTATGACGAATCCATGATGTTTTGTTAACTTCATTACTGTTTACCCATCTTTTCTTCCTCCAGAAAGTGCGAATGTAATATTATATACTAATCCGTGTGGAATAGAGAAAAGTATAGATTGAATCAACTCTGCACAATTAGGTATTGACAATTCCGAGTAGCTTTTCCCTTTTGTCAAAGTCGATATATTGAGGTAAACCGAATTTGGTCATTCCCATGTTCATATCCAACATCAAATAGACGTTCTGCTTTTTCATAACGTGTTTGTTCTCTTATAAAAAAGTGTTTAGATGTTGAAAGAAGTTGTAATGATCTGATTACATTTTGATAATATTAACCATGACCATTTCATAAAAAAATACATGATATTCTTTTTTTAAAACATAACACACACATAAAATTCTTTTTTATAAATAAACAATGGTAAAATATGAGCCTTTAATCTAACATTTTTACGATTGGTTCATCAACTCTCCACTCAAACTCCTAATTGATGAGATCGCATGTATAATATATTTACCAACAAATTATCATGTGTCGTGTACGAGACATAACCTTACTTTGATTGACAAAAATAAGTATGGGATTTAGTTTTGACACAATCAGATTGGCAAATGCCAATACTATAAGAAGTTATAACATGATTGACAAAATATTGATTAATAATACAAAAAACTAATGCGCATAAGTGAGAAAAATTTTATTTTTTCATAATTAAATTTTTAAAAAAAAATAATAACAAGAATTGTGTTGAGGTATAAGTATAAATAATTAATAACACATATATAATGATAATACAAATAATCACAAATCATTGTATCAAATTTTTTTCTCATTAAATTATCATTATATATGTATCCGGTAGTAATAATTCATATATAATTCTTATATTACTGACCAAAAAATAAAAAGCATACATGATATTCATGTAGGAAAGAAACATATATATATGTTAACAATTTAGGTCAATAAACACTAACAATGCACAAGACTTCAACATCCTACTTTATGTTCTTTACTATAAATGTTTGTCCAGCAGCCATGCATGCAGCGTCAGAATTGACTGTTTTAAAACATTATTAACAAGATATTTCTTACCGTAATTAGTTTTTTAAACTGATCAACACCAAATCTAGCTCATGTCCCCAACATCATTAATTAGATTAATTACTTAATGAAGACCCCAGTGATGTTCAAACATCACATAGAAAACATTGAATTGGTCTACTAATTCATGCACATCACCCTAAATACTACGACAACTTGGTGTCCCATGTGTGCACAGTGGTAAGCTGAACCTATATATAAGCACATCCCTGCCATCATAAGTACACACAAAATTTGCAGCAACAAAGGAAATTTCATCTGCGGCTAGATCCCACATAAGTTGGCAACAATATGATGAACAAAAAAGGTCTGTCCATCGCTCCCGTGGACTCTCCCACCATGGATGGGTAATAATCTGTCTCTGTTCATGTACACATTTTTATGCATTCATGCACGAAAATTGTATGGTGCATTCTGTTTGTTTGTATCTATCTCTAACACATAGTGTTTAATTTTTTATTTCACATTATAGATAAATATTTTTTTTAAATAAACATTAATTATGAATTACAATACACTTGATGTGTATATATGTAAATTACAATACACGATAAAATATAAATTGAAACAGAGGAGGATCGGAGGGGCAGCCTCCGCCCTACATTGCCCTACTCCCTCCACCTTAACTTGCCTTCGCCCCAACTTAAAACACGTTGGAAGTGCACTAATTATAGTTAAAATATGACTATGTACTGATTATTTTTTTATACTATGTTGCAGGTTGGAGTTGCAATCAAATACCTCCTTGGCCACCACACAGAACACAACCACCCCCGCCGTGGTGGATCCCTCCACCACCACCACTGTCGGTCGGGTGAAGACGAGCATCCATGTGACAGCCCTCGATGGCATAGTGAACGTGAACTCCCTCTTCACCATGGCAATCTTTATCGGCTTCTCTCTCACGGTCCCGGAAGCCGCAACCGCCGTCTCTCGGGCAGAATGCACGACCAGCCGGGAAACAGTCAGGAGACTGATCATTTTCGAAGTCTTTTCGTTCAGTTTCTTCCTCTTCTCATCCCTTATAGCTCAAAGCCTCAAGCTGGCTATCAACCTGCTTAACAACATGGATCCAAATGACCCTCACAAAGCTGATATCGACCCGGACTACCTCAAATACGGGCTGTTTGGGTCTGCCATTGGATCAGTTATGGGTTGCTTGTTCTTGACGCTTTCCATTGTGGATTTTATTCAGGTGAAGTTGGGGGCCTATTCTTGTGGAGGCAAACCGGTTTATGCCATGGTGACACTGGTTTTGTTTGTGGGTTCTGCGCTTTTGATTTATGTGAGTACTGCTATATATGCTTCCTTCTTTGTGGAAATAAGCAGTAAGGATACAACACAGCAGAATCAAAGCTAGTCGCAGCAGCTTTGAATTTGATTTCGATAGCAAGAAATAACAGTTTTTCAGGTTTTTATAGTAATTATAATAGGTTTTAGTTGAAAGCAAAATGTATCTTAATTTTAGCTTGGAGTCCATGAATATTATCTTGCATTTATAGGCTAATGACTTGTAGTTATCTTAATGATAGTGTAACTCAGTATTAATTTGTGTATTCCATGACTTGCTTCCTTAATAAATTATTTGCACGAGTTGCTATTTAATGCATATTTTCCATTGTTTCTTGACTATTTTCCTTAGTAGTTCCTGTGATGTGATTAGGATTTCATCTTTGCAAAAATCAATGAAATTGAAGGCTGAAAAGATGAAAAGTGAGATGGGATGAAACTTGACTTGGGATGCCTGGATATCGGAACCACAAAACTTGAATTTGTGCTTAAGTTGTCTCTAGTGAGGAAAAGACGTGAATAAACAAATCTAAAGTCATTCCCGCGGACCTTCTTTTTTTTTTTTTTTTTTTTTGGCTTTTAATCCTTCGAAAAAAAATTCATTCCTTCGTAAAAAAATAGGAGGTAGAACTAATAAAAAAAATTATTTTTAATTCATCCGTGACTTCATTTAAGTACTATTTCTGATCCAATCTAAAGGACCACCCTTTTTGATATTTTGAGCAACAAATAATTATGTAGGAAAGGTGTTCCCGTATAAAGTCCTTCTATGGTTAAACTTGTAAGAAATGAGGCCAAAATATCTAAAGAATACAAAGTATAATTCTAAAAATGGGAATTTAACTCGAAACTAGGGTGTAAATGAATTAAGTTAAGTCGAACACGTTATTATTCAATTTTATTTGAATTTTTATTAAGCTTCCAACATTGTATTTGATTGGTTTGATTATTAATCGAATCGAGTTTGAATTAGTTTTAATCGAGTCGAATACGAATCGAATTCAAGTAACTTAATTTTTTTATATATTTTTTTTTTATTTTTTCACTAATCGAGTTTTAAATTTTATCAAATGAAATAAAAAATATTCAAATTTGATTTATTAAACTAACAAACCTAATTCAAACAAATTTCTAACAATGGATCTCGAATCTAATATTAAGTAGTTTGTTTTATTTTCCAACTATCCTTACAATAATTCCAAGAGTATTTATAACGCTAGTTCACGTGCATTAGCCCGTGGGCCACGTCCTTTTTTTTCCTCTTAACGTCCTACGGGCGACGGCAAAATGGACCTTATATCTAATTGCTCACTACTGTCTAAAGGCATATACTAATTTAGAATTATTCTTAAAGAGGTCTGAAATTTAGGGTTCCCAAATAATCAAAACTATCCACAATAATGGAATTTATACTGAGCATCTATAAATACTATACATGAATGATTGTCAACATCTCAAAATTGTGAAATTAGAACATGGATCTTAGATTTTAACACTAATTTGATGCCACCAATTCATATTAGGGTAATTTAGTTATTTTGCCAAGAATTATGGCATTGGGGCACGCATGTCCCACATTCACCTCATTAATTAATTGGAATACTAGTAATGCATGTTGTAAGAAGTGAACAGGCGTTCTATATCAATATATTGTTTGTTTTGGTCTAGTTTCAAAGGATCATATCTCAACTTCACAATTTTAAAAGGTATCTTATAAAGAAAAAAAAATTCTTACTTTATGTGAACACAAATCACTCCCTATAAATACGATATGAGACAAATCCCCTCCACATCAACTACACCCACGGGAGAGTCGCAGTCCGTCGGAGCACTCAAGTGGAGACAACTAGGATTCCCATATTCGGCATTATTGATATAGTACGGAATGAACACATTCAAGCCTCAATGCTTTAAAAGGCCTCTTGTAGGAAAATAAATTATCTCTGCTCTATATGCACATAAAATCAATCCCACTCACACGACGTAGAACGAAACCCATGTACATCAACTAATAATATATTATCTCAACTGGTAAAATTGATTATTCAATTTGATTATTTTTTTTAATGTATGAATAAATATTTTACTCATTTTTTTAAAAAAAAAACTTAACAGATATAAATATTTGAAACTTTAATAATATCAAAATTATCAAAGGGTCACTATGTTAAACTAGTCAAAAGACTTCATACTTTTAATAAGGAAGCAATTATTTTGACATTGATGGATTAGTATTTTGCATTTATTAATAATAGCCATTTCGAGAAGTGAATGTGGTCAATTTAATCCCACTCATTTTAGCGTGGGTGCCCACAATTGTTGTGGTGTAATTCGTTGGGCGTTCAAAATAAGAAGACCACAAGTAATAATTGTGTGAATTAACAAGCAGCGTGATTACCAAATTATGGCATGAAAATGAGCTTCGTCAGGATCAAAATTTCAATAATTGCATAATTAATGTTGCTAACTTGATCATTTGCCAGCCGCAGTCTATATTTCCCGAGTAATAAGAAGCTATCATTACTGAGTCAGTCTTCCTTCCCCAGGTTCAGTCAAGGCCAATCCACTTCACAATCCAGCCAATGAATAGACTCGTTTGAAATCAGCTTCCCAAATTTGAATAACACCAAAACGACAAAAGAATAATAATTGGCTTTCAGTTTGACACATGCATGTGGTCAATAATTCTTGGTGGGGTGAGTGGGTGGGTGGGTGGGTTGATGGTGATTCCAGCAATAATACAAGAACAATTCATGTGTTACATACTTGATTTGGTCATTACATTCCTTAAAAATATCACAGGATTAATTTTTTTGGCAGCAATAATATGTTGATTAGTAACTTGGTGGGAATGTGGTGGTAGTCTCCACCTTAATATGTATCATATAAAAATAAAAAATAAATTAATTTATTCGATATTCAACTTGAAATCGATCATTTAAAATTTATTTAAACTTGATTTGTTAACTTAACAAATCAAATTTGAACACATTTTTTCGTTCGATAAAATTTAAAACTCGATTTGAGTTTGACTCAATTAAAAAAATTAAAAAATATATATAAAAAGATCAAGTTACTCGAACTCAATTTATATTCAACTCAATTAACAATCAAATCAAATTCAAATATAATTTTTAAAACTTAATAAAAATTTAAATAAACTTAAATCATATTTAGCTCAACTCAATTAATTTACACTCGACTAGGAGTCAAATCAAATAATTGTCTCAATAACAAAACAATTCTATAATCAAAGTCCAAAAATGTTAATGTACTGGTGGTGTCTCCACTATCTAGTGTTGTCTCCACTATCTATTTACTTTTTAAAAAAAAATAAATAAAATAATTCCAGCCAAAAAAGAAACGCACAAAATAAGCAAAATTATGGATTAATTTATTAGTTGTGGATTACCAATTCATTTCCCAACAAAGTTTTTATATACTTCATACAGGAAAAAGACCTATGCATTGTTGCAACTTCCAGAATGGTGAAAAGTCATTTTAAAAGCAAATATACAAGTGGATGCATAATTTTCCTTTGCCTATCTGCTAACTTGAGAGTAGCATCGCCAGTTCCCTTCAATTCATATAATTCGTTGTACGTCTGTTTCTTGAATTGATTGTCCAGTAGGGGATTTCTACTTAACATTTTAACATAAATTCAAATGTATAAAACTTGGCCAACTTATTCATATGTAGAATTATGTCAGCTTTATTCTCCTTTTAAGAATTTTGACCCCTTCCACTGTGGAGTGTTTTTTTTTTTTTTCTTTTAATACTTTTGTAAATAAAACAACCACCACTAAAAAGTTAATAAAAAAAAATTATAATTATGAGTAGATTGCTTAATTGATGGGCTCAATCATATTATATGGCCGAGAATTATATTCAAGAGGCCATTAGAGGCGACCCAGGCCCACTAAGCCTAAAAAACCATAGTCGTCGTTATATTACCACTCTAAAATTATTATAAATAGCAATTCTCATCGTTTAGAGGTGATAAATGGAGTTGCATAAAGCTCAATCCACGTATTGTCGTAAAATATATTAAGTTCCAAACTTATCATTATCTATATATTGAATTGGGTTCAAATCCACTATCATTTATAAATTTAGTGCTTTGGTATTATAATAATTAGACTTTGGTAGAACTCATACTTAAAAGTTAATTCAATGAGAGAGAGTGTTCAATTCACATATATACGTTGTAATAGTCTAATACTTTTCAATGATATGGGACAAAATTCAAATTTTAATAAGAAGTAGGTCATTATTTTGACATTTTGCTGCATTTTATTTTTTTGCCTATTTTTTCTTGATTTGAGCTTTGGGTTTTCGTTGAAATAATCTGAACATCCTAATAATTTATTCGTGTTATAGGCATGAACAGGAATTTACAATTGAAGACTTTTTTCACATCATAAATCTTTTATTTTTTTTTTTGGAGTTTGATTTGAATTAATTGGCCCTCATGACACCGTGGCTCCCCTGCAGCTTTGCTAATCATATTGATATACACTTTCTTTTTTCTGATTAATTTTGAAAGAGATCGATCTTCTCTTAATTCGGTTTTCAGATAAATTCGATAAGTGAGCTTTCGTATATTCGAGTTGAACTTTCACATAAATTAACTTTCCTTTTAAATCCATTATAAAATACTGATGAACCTTTACACACGATGCTTCTA
The DNA here is from genome assembly GCA_019321725.1 of Paulownia fortunei. Lineage (NCBI taxonomy): Eukaryota > Viridiplantae > Streptophyta > Magnoliopsida > Lamiales > Paulowniaceae > Paulownia > Paulownia fortunei. Next base: position 6,554,422 of record CM033109.1, on the reverse strand, counting down.
TCTCCAAATAAATTCTATCCGACTATCCTTGCATTATTTTCTACGGTGCCTTACCATTGCAACCGCTAGGGCAACATACACGTCTTTTAACGAGGACGGTGGTTAGTTAATTCAATAATAAAGAGGACAATAACAATAATTGAATAGGCCGAATTTAACTTTTTACTACAAGACAAAGTATATATAAATAAACGAAACAACATGTTTTCAAGATGACGATAATAGTACTCTTCTTGAAAGGCTCTTCGCAAGGGCAAAATTATATATTGGTCTTATATTATTTTTCATTATTTAAAATATAGATGTAGCTATTTACAGACTTTATCTTTTACTTTTTGGTACTTCCAATCTAATTTTTGCATAAACCAATTTCTTCAAAAAAAAAAAAAAAAAATTATGTGTCAAGTACATGACCATAAAATTTGAAAAAATTATTTATTATAGAGGAAAAAATGTCAGTTTTGGTCATGTACAGGCCAAGAGGACCATTTCAGATAGAATATAAACTTATTTTGGTTATATGGCATGACAAGTAGACCATTTTGAAAGATTTTTTTTTCCTTTTAATCACTGAAATAATTATATAACTTAATAGTCATTAGGTAAATAATTAATTAATTTAAAAGTCATTTTCTTCTTCCCTTCTCCATCTTTTTTAGTTACTTAAATAATCACATAACTTAATTATCATTACGTAAATACTTAACCAAAGATTAAAATCATAAAGATAAAATAATTAAATTCATTTTCTTCTTCCTTCGTCTATATTTTTTAATTCACTTATATAGTCACAAACTTAATTATCTTTATGTAAATACAATCTGAAATTAAAAACTAAATAAATAACTAAAATTCACTTTCTTCTTCCTTTCTCTTTTTTATTGATAAAGATTAAAAAAATAAAAGAATAAATAAATCAGTTTTTTATTCATTTCTTTTTCTTTTTCTTCTATTTCTCTCTTCCTTTCTCTTTCAGAAAAAAAAAAAGGGGAAGAAAAACAAAAAAGAAAAGACAAGGAAAAAAGGCAAAGAGGGAAAGAAATATGAGGAAAAGAGAAAAAGAGGGAAATTTTCCTCCCAAATAGCTATTTTGCATCCCAATGAGTAGAATTTGGTCAATGTTCTCGTCAAAATAAAAAATTTCCAAATTTTTAACTTATGTTTTGGGCAAGTGACTTTTTTCGATGTATTTTGAAATTTCCAACAAAAATTGGAGATTTGGATTGAAATTATCAAAAATTAAAAAATAATATATGTAAATTGTTACACCCACATTTTAAAGGATGAAAAATAAAGTGAAACACACATACAGCCCCAAAATTATAATTTTGTCTTACGGCAAGCAACATCACAACTCACAAGGGAGAAATCTAAGGATGGTTAGCTGAAATCTCTAGTTATATTTGATTTCATTTTCTAAAATATTTTTTACATTTTCAATTCCCAAATGTGTTTGTTTTCCTAAATTTAAAAAAAAAAAATCTGATTTTTTTTTTTTTAACAATAATCCTATTTTCATAGTTTAAACCTTTAATGTTCAGCCCTATTCTCAGAAATCTATACCTTATTTTTTATAAGCCTAAACCACGTTTTGAAATACACTTTTTACTTTACATTTGAAAACTAGTAAATCAAACATATTTTCTTTTTTAATATTTTTCCAAAATGAAAAAATGAAAAAAAATCCAAACATTGCAAGCTTTCTTTAGTTGGAAAATAGTTTTTCCGAGCATAAATACCAGCTAATTTCTAAACAAAATGGATTTTCAAAGTGGTAGACGTCTACACTGAAATGTTAAGGGATATTTTACTTATGTAAATATGTGGGTCTTGAAATAAATTATCCAAGAAGCTTTAGCAAGAGTATTGCAAAATTTGATGATTCTTAATTATGAAATAAACACATTTAAAAAAATGTTTGGCAATGGTATTAAATAAATTTAGCAGTCCAGACTTGGTTTATTTATCTTTATTGTAGTTTTAATTTTGAATTTATTTATTCAAATCAAGCAATTATTTGGACATACTTGTACAATTAAATTAACTGTTTGGACGGCCGCAGACACTAAAGTTTCACAACCTATGTCAGAATTTAACAAGAAGTGTATACACCGATGTAGCACGTGAAATTCTTGGATGAATGTGTATTCCACCATCATGGTGGATCATAAAAAACCATTTAATCCAATTATTACCCCGAACACCATAAAATATATTGTATCATAACTACTATAAAAATAGGAATGGTAGGTCGGGTATTGATTTTTTTTAACTTAAGATTCCCTCGTTAAGATTTGTATTTATCCAAATCCGTTATAAATTCAAATTTAGTGGGTATACCGATTTTTATCAATTTTATAATTTTAAAAATACCAAAAAATATATTTTTAAATGTAATATTATTAAAACTTTTCAAAACATATATATAATAATTTAAATTAAATAAAATAATAAATGGATAGTGTCGGGGTGAGTTTGAATTTGAATATAAAAAATTCAAAATTCAACTCAAAATCATTTATATTATTAAAATCTGATTTAAGTGAGTTAGGTATGGGACTAATCATCAAATTATAGAGGATTTGTTTTTTTTTTTTTATTATACATCCTTTTGCAAACTATAATAGTGTTAGGCGGGGCATATAATATTCGATTCATTTAAGAATTTTATATTTACAACTATAAATGCAATATAACATAGAATATAACAAAATATATAATAAAAGATCTAACCCTTTTTGTTTTTTACTGTTAGCAGCCGGGCATGCAAGCGACGCACTAGACTTATTGGGGCACATTATTAATAGGAATATTTTCCAAAAGTAATTACCTTTTTAAATTTAAATATGCTAACAGCCATGGTTTAACTCCACTTCTAAACAGCATTAGATCAACTAATCAAGACCAAAGTTCAAACACTGTTTGGTCAACAAAAGCACCCTAATATTTAAATTCCTAATTAAGCATCAATAGAATCATGTTTCCCGTGTGTGTACAGTGGTAAGCTCAACTCTATATATGGGACTCACAAGCACACCCTATGGCCTCACAAGCACACATACAAAATTTGCAGCAAAAAGAAATATCATCCGCAGGTACTTAGCACATATATATTCTGCTAACAAAATGATGAACAAACAGCGCCTGGCCGTAGCTCCCGTAGATTCTCCTACCGTCGATGGGTACTCCCTTTTGTCTCTCTTTGTGTGTGCAAATATGGATGAAATTTAGTTCCGTTATTTATTTTAATTTAATATTTTATTTTGTATTATATATTATAAATATATGTTAAGTATATATATAATATTTTTTAAAATATATATTTGGTATGTATTTATAAATAGTTTGAATTTTTATATTACATCTTGTAGTACAAAACACATATATATATATACATAAATTAAAATATAAAAAAAATAAATTAAACTATTTGCGAAAAGAATACGCAAAATTGAAGATTTAAAGTGACAGAAGTTGCCTTTGCCACCAATACATTAATTATCGTTGATTTATGACTGTGTATTGACTCATTTCTTTCTTTGTGTGACAGGATGGAACGGCAGTCAAAGACCTCCTTAGTCGACACGACGGCGTCGGCGGATCCCTCCACCACCACCACAACCATCGGTCGGTTGAAGACGAGCATCCACGTGACAGCCCTCGACGGCATAGTGAACGTAAACTCCCTCTTCACCATGGCAACGTTCATCGGCTTCTCCCTCACCATCCCAGAAGCCGCAACCGCCGCTTCTCGTGTGCAATGCACCGCCAGCCGGGAAACAGTCAGGAGACTCATCATCTTCGAGGTGGTTTCATTCAGTTTCTTCCTCTTCTCATCCCTCATAGCTCAAAGCCTCAAACTGGCCATCAACCTGTTGAACAACATGGATGCAAATGACCCTCACAAAGCTGACGTCGACCCGGATTTGTTCAAATACGGGCTGTTTGGATCCGCCGTAGGATCGGTCATGGGATGTGTTTTCTTGATGCTTTCCATAGTAGATTTTATCCAGGTGAAGTTGGGGGTGTTTTCTTGTGGAGGGAAACCACTGTATGCTTTGGTGATACTGGTTTTGTTCGTGGGTTCAGGGCTTGTGGTTTATGTGAGCACTGCTATATATGCTTCATTCTTTGTAGAAGTAAGCAGCAAGGATACCACAAAGCAGACTCAAAACTAGGTAGCTGCAGACTCTCTGAAATTGAAGTCTATTAGCAAAGTATTTGAAGTTGTGATTATATGTTTTCTCTGTTTATTTTATTTTTTGCCTTTGGAAAAGAGGGTATATGTACCTTAGTTTTATCTAGGAGTCTAACATTAAAGAATCAGAGGCTAATGCCTTGTAGTTGTTAGCCATCTCATTAATGGTGGTCTGATACAGTACTAGAGAGGCTATGTTTGGTTTCCTAGTTTTCTAAAGCTTATTTCATGAATAGGTGGTTTTTTTCTTGATTTTGGTAGGGTGTACACACTTTGGTAATCCGATTGAACGGAGTAGAAATTAAAATTTCAGTTCGTGCTGAATAATGGATCGAAGTTTTTATGTTTGATTTTTTAATTTTTAATTTTTCAATATCCGGTTGGATATTGATATTAAAATCTGATTTACCAAACTAAATCCAATACCGAATGCACACCCTTGGGTAGGGGAGTGTATTTGCTAATAACGTACTAAAATTTTGGTACGATAATTTATCAAACCGAATACCGAAACAAAATAAATCAATTCGATTCGGTAATTATCGAAAAAAATTAATAATTCAGTACGATTTTCGATAAAATCAAAATTTTATAAAAAAAAAGGAAAAAAGTTTGTTCTCTATTTTTTTCAAAAATTCATGCATAACAATTATTAAATCAAGGAGTTGTGACATATTGAAAAGATAATTCAATCATTTGCATTATTTTTTGAAATTTATCTTCAACTATAAATGGATATTATTTGGGCAACAATAAATAATTGAATTCTTAAAAACAAAAATATGTTTATATGTTTGTTTCTTTTGCAACTAGCAAGAAATAACTAAAGAATCTAATTACATTTAGTTCAATTCGTGAGCGGTGAATGTTTAATTGACATTCAAATAAGAAAAATGCACTCTTTTCGTTATTAAAAATTTAAAAAAAAAATATTATCTTTATCATGCTAAATTTTAATCATTTCTATAAGCACCAACCAAACAAGTGAACATAAGGAAAATAGACTAAAAAATACTTAAAATATAAAATTAATCAAAAAAAAATTCAAAAATAAAAAAAATAAAAAAAAATTTGATATTTGGTTCGATATACCAAACCCAAATACCGATATTGAACCGAATACCAAAATTTTTAAAAAATACATACTGAATATCGGATCGATATTTTAGATTTAATTTCAATTTTAACATAATTTAATTAGTATACCAAACCATACGCACCTCTACCATTGATTGGGTTTTGGCATTATGGGGTGAAAGATACCTCAAATTATTTATAATACAAGTTTATAATATCTTATGTTGCACAACACGTGTATACAAAAGTGGTTGCTATATGAAAGATTAAAAAATAAAGTTATGATATGAACTAAATTATCATTCCATCTCCTAACCACTCTTTTGTACGCACCGTCTGATTTTTCAAAAGATTTAAACTGCATGAAACATGTTTAGTTTGACCGGCGAGTGTTTACTTTTCAAATTTCTTTCAACATGTTCTCTTTGTTTTTCATAACTAAATACTCAACTTTATTATTTTCCACAGATTTCATTTCAACCACCATTTTATTTTTGGATTTTCATTTTTCTACAAACTGCGGACTTAAGAACCCACAAAATAAATCTCATTCCCAATAAAATTACTAAAATGCCATTGGGAAACCAATGTTGGTATAACTTAATCCAGATCAATGTTAAACAAATGAGGTTGACATCAATATATGGAGCAAGAAATGTTGGTTCATTTGGTTTATCTGTTCCAGCAGACCACGGCAATGCCGCACATATCTTATTACTGTAAGAATCATGATGGTACAAAATTCTTTGAATTTTCTTATAATAATTTGAATAAAATACATATGATAATTTCTTAGAATGTTGGAATCAGTATATATTTTTATAAATAGTGATTTGATATTTTTTTTTATTTTTTATTAATATAGCGAGTTACTTCTAAATTTTAGTCTTGTTTTAATAAAATCACATTATATTATGTTATTTTTATATTTTATTTTCAATATATATATAAGTTTACTGTATAACATAATTTCTATTGATAATTTTTACATATAAATGCATTATTTCTATATAATAATAGGAATTTTGTATCGATATATTTTCAAATTAATCACGAAATTTGGTAATGAATTTTGTCATGCAAATAAAATTTTGTAGACTTTTTTCTAAATTTATCTCGAATAATACCATAATTACGAATTTTAAGAGTTAACGACTAATTTTCGAATCTCGAATGTATTACTATGTCACAATCCACCATCTATCAGCGAAGACGAAATGTTTGGATTTATTTTAGGTGTTTTAAGAAAATGTATTGAAAAATATGATTTATTAAGAGGAAAATGTAATGAAAAACGTAATATATTTTTTATATTATTTTTAAAAAATAAATTAAGAATAAAAATATTTTAGAAAAATAAAATCAAATATTGCCAAAGTAAATATAATGCAATGATAATGATAATATGTACTTGGGGCAAAGATATATCCGGTTAACTAGTAATATAAGAGACTTATTCTAAATAACACAAGTACGAATTCTTAAGCATCTCACTAGTTTAATATTTATTTATTCTTAAAAAATCTAAGCACCTAGTGTATAATGTGAGTAATATATTTAATAATTATATACATCATAAGCGGTTTACGATTTGTAATTGATATGAAAGTTTTTGAAACTTATGTCATACCAAAGTATTTAGTACGAGAATAACTCATACCAAAATTTATAATTTTTTCTATATTTTTAAGATTATATATAATTTTAAAATATAAGAAATATCCATAATTAAGTGAGAGACCTGTCTTAAATTCGACTTATACAATCTTATCCTAAGCACACAATAAATACTGAAATCGATATGAAATTTTATAAAACTTATGTCATATAAAAGTATTTGATATGATAATAACTCATATCAAAAAATCTATAATTTTTTTTTTAAATCATATACGATTTTAAAAAATTAAAATATTCTATTTCAGACTTATACAATCTCATCCCTAAGCACACAATTAAATTGTAATTGATATAAAAGTTTTTAAGATTTATGCCGATTTAGTACCATAATAACTCATACTAAAATTTATAATTTTTTTTATAAATTATATACGATTTTTAAAAACAAGAACACACGTAATTTAGGGAGAGACTTGTCTCAAATAGGACTTAAACAATCTCATTCCCAAGCACACAACCAAATTGTAATAAATTAGTAAGTTGGGGAAACGGGTGGGCGACCATATTCTGCGGAGTTCCAGCTTCAAAGTTGAGGATAGAAGGCCCAAAAACTGGTCACACTTGCCGTTGGAATTTGTGACTATCTCAAAATTTCTTCGTTCTTCGTTCTTCTCGCAACAAGAAGTAAGAACCGTTATGCAACATTTTTTTTCCTTAAGTACCTACTGATTTATGTATATATGCATACACATTGGCCGACCCTGAAATATTTGGTGGTAGTTGTGTCTCTCTCCTCGATTCATCTGAATAATTTACAGTAATCTTATGTGGGCTTGAGATTTTATTTCTTTGTGAATTTTTGGAATTGGGCTCGCGTGATTTCGAAATTTTAGCAAGAAACAGTTTGATAGATGTTGATTGCTATTTGAGGTTTGCTTGTGTGTTTGTGTGTTTCGTGATTAAAGGATTCAATTCGTTGCTCTTGCTAATTTATGTAAATTATGTTAGCCCTTGTTTATGCATGATCGAAACTAGAACTTAGCAACTGCACAGGCACATAAAATTGTGATTATATATGTACATGCATTTGTGAGCATGAATGCCCTCTCTTATAGAAGTAATGTTTTGAACAAGTTGATGAGGCTGGATTGGTTAATTTGACTAGATTGCTGGATTAATGGCAAACCATAAAGCTACAAAAAAAAAAAAAAAAAGCATAAAAATTTTGCATAGTAAACACAGAAGATTAAGACCTTGAAGAAGGTAATGGCCTGCCATTTTAAATTTGCCACTTATGATATGTGTGTCTGTCCAAGTGATGATTGTACGAACTTTGATTATGATCGTTATTTATCTATTGATACATTTGGCTACTCATTCAACAGATTGAATTTTAATTATACTCAGTCCTAAAATAAGGGTCTGTTTTGATAACAGAAGTCATACTGGAAATAGGAAAAGGAGAATATTTTTCACAATGAGTTTGTTTCCTCATCTGCTACCAAAATTGAACAAAGATCTTCTAGAAATCAACATCGTGTGAAATCATTGTCTTCAATGTATTTTCCTCACTGTTACAGTGTATTGTATACAAGAAATTGTTTTATTCATCTCTCTTTTAAGTCTCTCTCTGTAAGCATTTCATATTTTTGTGCAAAATGCCCCCAAGATGGCTTAAAATGCGTTTCCATTTTTACTTAGATTTAGAAAATTAGTTCTTGCTCTATGTATGTATTCATCATATTCCTGTCCATATTATGCAAACGTTCCAATGCCGTGTCAGATTGCTTTGCCTTGAATAATCTTAAAATCTGGATGCAGACATGGTATCATTGTGTATGATCAATAATGATGCCTCGATTTGATTAAAGCTTAGATGACTTTTATGTATATATTTCCTTGTTTTATCTGTAACATGGTAGTTTTGGCTTTCTTATCAATCTGCAGTGGTTGAAGGAAATGATGGTGAGTTGGAAAGAGGTGAATGGAACTTTGATGATTTGGAAGAAGATGATGTGTTTAAAGTTGAGGACAATACAAGGCAGGTAGAAGGAGGTGAAGTTCTTGAACCATATGTGGGCATGGAATTTGAATCAGAAGATGATGCAAGGAGATTTTATAATGATTATGCCAGGAGGGTAGGATTTGTGGTACGCGTTATGCAACGCCGCCGTTCTGAAATTGATGGTAGAACTCTTGCTCGTCGTCTCAGTTGTAACAAGCAGGGGTTTTCTCCTAACCCAAAGGGCAAAATGGGACCAGAAAGAAAGCCACGGCGGCCTAGTGCACGTGAAGGTTGCAAGGCAACAATACTGTTTAAGCTGGAGAAGTCCGGAAAGTGGGTAGTTACTAGATTTGTCAAGGAGCATAACCATCCTCTAGTTGTCACTGCTCATGAATATACAAATCTGGTATACCTTTCTCAACTTATGCAAAGATCTTTTTCTCCTTGGTCACTTTATTCTGTTTTGCTTCTGTTGTTGTCATCGCACAAGGATGACATATCTTGCCTGCCTGTTCTTTTGGGAAGGGCTCTCTGTTACATTTCGTGTAATTTATTTGTTTCTATATTTTTTATTTGCGTCCCCATATTTTCATTGCCAGATTTTCTATTTAAGATTGGAAAGTTGCAAACGGAGAATTTTCTAGAGTTAATTGTAGATCAGAGATTGGAATAGCTACGAGAGATGAGTTTTGGGGTTGTTCATAGGTGCTGTTAATTAACACCCAAGAATAGATAAAGCTATTGTTTGCACGCAAGAATATCTAAAGCTATTATATATGACCTTCAAGCAAAACTATCCTCATGGATAATGAAGTAATATGTTAGAATATGGTGAGCTCAAAATTGCAAAGGTTTACATACAAACTTCAGCTCAAGTTGCAAAAACTAAGGTGGGAGAATTTTTCCTTGGTTTAGGTTGTGTGTTGCTTGCACGTAAGAAGATGTGAAGAGGGAACTTACAATAACTAGAGTTGGAGTCCTTGGCATTTATGCGCCTTATGCCAGTGGAATAGTATACTACATTACAGGAAAAACCATTTGCTGGAGTATTGAAGGTTCGATGCTGTTCACCATGTTTGCCGTGAGTCATAAATTGCTAACGGTTGATTGAAGTTGTCTTAAGAAGATTAGGACAATCGTATCTAAGAGAATTGAAGGAAGCCTTTTTGCATGTTGAGCATATAGAAAAATTGGGGAAAATGACCTAACAAGGGACTATATTTGGTCTCAAGTAACTTACAGTGAACTGTAATTGCATGGTGCAGCAGTTATGAAGGTGTGAGAAAATAATAATTGTGTTTTCCTAATCCTCTATTAAGTTTTTAAGAATTTTTCGTTTGTTCATTCCTTGTTGTAGCGTGACAAAGATAAGAAAATCCAAGAACTCACTGGAGAGCTGCAGCGACAGGAAGAACTATGCGCAGCATATAGAGAGAGATTAATCAATCTTCTGAGCAATATCGAGAATCAAGCTGAGCATTTGTCTTCGAATGTTCTAGCAGTTGTTCAAAATGTGAGAAAAGCTGAAGCTGAAGCTCTGATGTTTTCAAGGGCATAGGTAGCCATAGAATCTAGTCTTGTCTGCTTTATTATTTTTGTATATATAAGCTTTTAAGTTAGTTTTGCTGCAAAATATGTTACTCTGCACTTTCCACTCCTGTCTGAAATGATCAGAATTAGAGATATACACCATAATGTATCTTTGCAACCTAACTTCCCAGAAGAGTAAAAATGAGCCTCTCAATCAGCTTCTTGTCAAGTACCATCAGAGTTGGCGAAGGCTTCTGTAACATGTTACTCGTTATGCTATTCAGCTGACTTGTTGGCTCCACTTCCACCGTAAGTCGGTAACCTTCCTACCGTCAGCATTTGGTACTCTCTCAATAGCTTCAATAGGTTACTGAACAAAGGAGGATTAGTGAATGCATTCTACAGTTAATACAGTGATGCTACAATGGTGTTTGATATCAGAAAGGTTAAGATTCGTAGCTTTGAAAATACATTTTTGTTAATCTTTGCTCAATTATTCTTTTAATATACTCTTGCTTCAAAGAAAAAACAAAAAGAAATTGCATATGCATAATTCATAGCTTTATATTACAGTTCTCTTTCAAGAAAACTTGTATTGGATTGATCAACTGATGTACCAGCAGGACCATTGTGATGCTAGACTTTCAACTGTGTGTCATATTGGCTAGCCTTGCCCAATTGACTTGCTCTTGCAAGGTTGTAGCAAATACATTGATTGAAGAAGGATTGCAGAAGATAAACTGGTGAAGTTGAGGGAAAAAAAAAAAAAAAAAGGAAAAAGACGGATATTTGTGCTTAGGATGGACAATCCAATGAGAACATGTAATGAATGGTGTGTATGTGTGTGTGTGTGTATATATATATATGTATGTATTTAAATTGATATAATAATTGAAAGCTATATATAGATGAAGAGAATGATTTTAAAATAATAAAAAAATATTTTAAGTGTCGGGATGGGTTCACAATCCATGTTTTGAGGAATAAAAATATTATTACTAAAAATACGATTGCCAAACACATTTTTGTTCCGAATATATAATAAACAAAACGTTGCCCATACTTTTCACTCATTTTAAGTTTTCTTTTCAACTTCTCCTGAAGCCAAATAGAACTATGTTCGGGTCCTGGATTTTAATAGGAAAATAAAGGAAAAAAAAAACATGATGAGTGCCCTATCACATTCTTTTATTAAAATAAATGTGTATCCTAAATAGTTTTTAAACTCAATTGATGAAACAATAATAGACGAATAACTCAATATTTTTTTCTTTTTTTATTCATATGTTATACAAAAAAATGATAGTTTTTTCAAACTCAAACGATAGAGAATATTATATTGAGTTTTTTTGCCTCAGTGAAATTTAATATACAAGCCTAATCAAGGAAAATCAAAAGAAAATAAATTAAACAAACAATGGTTGTATAAACCATATCCCGCCAGCAAGGGTTCTATAAACCTGGTCAATTTTATCCACCGTTGAAATCGAACCATTCATGCGAAAACTATCAATTTTAATTTTTTAAATAATGGCAGTGTGGTAATACGATAACCTTCCGGTTTCGAATCAACGAATTCAATAATTAGAATCAAGTTCATCTATAATGTGATGTATTTATATCAATGATGTAGTCGAACTTCAAATGTGGTCGAACCTTGGATCTTTGAAAATATCTCTTCATAATTTTCCTCCTTGTCGTGGAGGTATTGCTAGGTGTGTGGATCTTTGAAAATATCTCTTCATAATTTTCCTCCTTGTCGTGGAGGTATTGCTAGGTGTGTGATACCCGAGCCTCTTACTACTCACATGGCCAAATATGATTCATGCATTACGTGTTAATTTTATATGCTATTTGCATTTCTATTGACATTGCATAATTTATTTCATTTTATACGACATTCTTGAATATTAAACTTAATTGTGAAGCTCTTGCCCGGTATTAGTTATTGCATTTTCTAATCTAAGCAACTGATTTTATATTAAAATAATAAGAAAATGAGGTGGATCAATATTAGATATAGTTGAGATATATAGGTTATAATTTTGGAAGTGTTAAAAGTGTTACTAGTAAGCTTATACGGTTTAATTTGATTTGATCAAGTTATTTCAAAAATATATATTTGTAAATTAGCATACTTGGGATATTGGACATGATATAATGTGATTTAAGTGTCATATTACAAGGCTCATATGTGCATATGATTTTAGAAATGCAAACTAGATAATTCTTTAAGAATCGGATGCGAATCGGTTTGGAGATCGAATGAACGGACATAGGAAATAACTATGAGAATGAATGGTGACTAAGATAGGTTTCAACCAAATAAAAATAGGTGAGACACACAAGATTAAGGCTGCAAGATAAGGGAGAAAATTAGATTTTACCATTTACTTGCCACCTCATGCTTTCTTATTAAGCTTAAGCTAACATCTCAAACTAACACCTCAAACCCTTCACCCTTAAGCCACGACCATACCCTCATTTCAGCCATTTTCATCTTCCAAACACACACCTTAAGGTCTCCAAGTGATCCAAATTGATTCCAAGTTGAAATAAAAGCAAGAAAAGCAAAGGAAAAGTGATTACCAGCAAGTTAACCTCAAAATCTGCATAGGTAACACTTATCTACGGTTTTGTCTTTGGTTTTTAGATTATTATGAATGGTTTATTGTTTATTAACCTTTCAATATCTCTTATAAAAGTGTTATAAAGTTTTTAGTTAGACTTTGGTGCACAAAGAAAGGGTTTTTTGATGACAAACACTTAATAGGAAATACTTGTGGCAGACACTGTCATCTTACTGTTTTCTTGTGTTTTAGGCTTCAAAAGTGTATGGTATGTTGAATAAAACCTATAATTATTACTATTTACATGACCATATATGAGTTAAGAGTATTGGAATGAAGTTTTATCAGTTGAGAGAATGATATTGGAGAAACACTCAAACTGCCAAAATAGTAAAATCTGTTTTGGTGTGCTGTGAAGGAGACTGAATTAGGGGAGCTAAACCCATTATTTTGGTAATAATATGACCTGGTTGTCTCCTAATATATGTTATCTAAGTATGGTGAAAATGTTGGAGTGATTGAATATACTTAAGGGTGCCAAAACCATTAATTTCATGAAGTGTGCAAAACTGTCACGGTAGGAAACAATCTGTTTCAGTATGTCGTGAAGAGAGCTGAACTTGAGAAGCTATATCCGTGATTTTTAGCAATTATATGATATGGTTACATTTATATACATGTTATCTAAGTGTGGTAAAAATTTGGGAGTGATTGGATATGCTTAGGGATGTTAAAATTATCATGCAACTAAACTTGACAGCAAGAAAATGTGAATCTGCCACATTTGATCACTTAGCATGTTTCAACCTAGACATGTTGCTATTGAGTGTTAACAAATAGGTACATGCTATTAGAGTTATAATACTTCAATTACATGATGTTTGCATGTATTTAAGATGAGAAATTGAGGTATTTGAGGGGCTATATTGGGTTCTAGTTGTGAAAGCTTGATTGTTAGCTTATAGCTTGGTGTTTAAGGTCTAGTATGAGATTTTGTGCTTTCAACTTGCCAAATTGGGAATGGTGCTTGATGTTGGGTAATATTACAGGCTATTTTACATCTAAGGTTGGAGAGGAATACTAAACAAATTTAGACTAAGCCACCAACCAAGTGAAAGGTAAGTAAAGATTCATTTGCAACTACAATGCATAGATATAGTACATGTGTGAATTATATGTAATATCATAAATCATATGTGCATAGTAGAGGGCTCTCCATTGAGCATATATACATGGGCATTGTCATTAGCACGTGCATGCATCATATACGAGCATTGTGATAAATCTTGCATTGCACGGCATGATTCAGAGAAAGGAAAATATTTTGCTGACCACTACTAGTGCACCGAAGCATGCATGGATTTGCAGGTTCGCGTGCATGGATTTGCATGCGTAGGAGTATGCATGGATTTGCATGCTTATATGATTATTGGCCATTGGATTATGGCGGTGTACAGAGCTCTTTTCCGGTGTATGGGATAGTAGCGTTGGTCAGGGGCCCAAGAAAGAAATGATTTTGAGAGAAATATTTTGATGCATAAAATTGCATTGTGAGCATAGCATTTTGAGTTGCATGACTTGATATTGTGGATTATTCTTTGACATGTATAATCTTTACTTGCTGAGCGTTAGCTCATATAGATTATGCATTGTAGGTGAGTACGACGATGCTTGAAGCATCTTTGGCTGGCTGGTCGGCTGTTGGAGCTCCTGCAGGTGTTTGAGGGAGTGTGTACATGGATGACGACCTGTTGGGCTATTGTGTTGGCTTGTTATATTTTGAGTCTGGTGTATTATGTTTTTAGATTGATACTATATTTCTCTTTTAAAACTTTACTGTAAATAAGTATGTAAATATTGTGGTCGTTGTGGGTGCTGTGTTTTTATATAAATACTGATCTTTCTATTTTAAACAGGGTTGTGTATGTAAGAAGTGATTTAGCTTTTCTTAAAATGTAAAAAAAAAAATATTCTATGCATGCACACAGGTTCTATCATGTCAAATTATACAATATATATGATTGTGTAGAAATGGGGGTGTTACAAGGTGGGGTCTTGAAGACCACGAAGGGAGTGCTAGGTAGGATCCTATCCACGATATAAATAAATGGTTAGGGGTCCCTGCAATTATTTCGAGTTAGTAATAGAGTGAAGAAAGTGAATGCTCAAATGTGGTTGAACCTCAAATATGAACGAACCTTGAATTATCGAAAATGTCCCTCACGATTTTCCTCGTTGTGGAGGAAGTGCTAGGTGGGGTCTTGCTGTGGAAGGAGTGTTAGGTGGAATCCTACTCGCGACACAAATAAATGGTTAGGGTCTTTAAAATTGGTCCGAGTGAGTAACAGAGTGAAGAAAGTGAATGCTTAAATTTAAATGATGCACCTCATAATTGTGGAAAATGGTGGAGTGAAGAAAATAATTATCAATTAATCTTTAAATTTATTTTTTTTTATTTGAAGGTATGAGGATTGGGGTATTTTAATTTTAAAATTTAATAATAATAGAATATTTTATTAAAAAATATTAAAATAAAAGTTTTTGCTAAAAATCCAAACCTCATAGAAGAGAATGTTAAAATCCAAAACTTCAAAGGTAGATGCAAATATCCTAGAGTTCTACTGATGATGGTACACCTTTTTTATTTTTTTATTTTATTTTATTTTTTACTTTTCAATTCCTTTTCTAAAATATGGAGTCTTGGAGCCCTTATTTAACAATATAAAATGCATACAACAAATTAATATTAATATATTCAATCTAAATATATTAAATAGCATTCACGTGTACATTACCTATATTAACATTTACATGTACTAATTTTCATTATCATTGTCTATTGAATGCTAATTAATAAAAATTATTTGATATTAAATTAATTACTCCCTTCCTCCCAAAATGCATCAAAAGTTATAGATATTAATATCGAAATTTAATAATTAATAATGAACGGTAAATAATTAATAATTTCAAGTAATCAATTGTCATGTGTCCATAGATTTCATTTAAATAAAAGTAATTACTAATAGA
This sequence comes from Paulownia fortunei, assembly GCA_019321725.1. Lineage (NCBI taxonomy): Eukaryota > Viridiplantae > Streptophyta > Magnoliopsida > Lamiales > Paulowniaceae > Paulownia > Paulownia fortunei. The sequence continues at coordinate 6,538,392 of CM033109.1, read as the reverse complement.
AATTATAATTAGTTAATTATTAACAAATAAATAAAACAAAGTATGTTACTAATAATAAAAAAATTATTTATATTGTTCGATTGTAATAGTAGTTAACATAAAAATGTTTCCTTTTTCTCAAATTCACTTAAAACATACCACTAACACGAATTTGATATTCAGCTCCAAAGCATCTTCTAAGACCTAAAAGTTCTCTACCGAAAAATACTAAAATATCGGATTATTCTTAATAGGTTTTTGAACTTTGAATTTCAAAACGATTGTATAATTAATGTAGTAGGATCAATATATAACTTATATTACACTAATAGTCGTGTTGAAAATCCAAATTTCAAGATCTTCTAAAAATTATACTAAAATACATTAAAATTCTCAATAGTCGTAAACTTTAATGAAAAAGAAGTCAAGAACTTAACATTGAGCCAAACTTGAGCTGCACTGGATTGAACGAGAGAGAAATAGTGCATGTTTGGGAGTACTTTTGAAATTAAAGTCTATCTATAAAATAAATTTTTTAATATGAATTTTTTTAAAAGTGCTTATAAGTATTGTTAAGTGTTTTATAAAAATATATTTTAACGCCCACTTAGTAGAAGTGTAAGAAAAGAAATTCAAAAATCACAATTTTGCATTTCTCCAAAATAAACTTTGAAAAAATGACTTATTTTAAAAGTTCATTCAAAAATAATTATCAAGCACATAATTTTTTTATAAATAAACTTTCATATCTAAAAGTTCATTTGGAATGAGTTTTAAAAAAATTTCATACTCTTTTGTCACAAGTAATATTACTAATCCCGATCACTATTTTTAAAGATAAAAAATGTAAAAATATTGAAAAATTTTACTCTTTCGACTATAATAAAAATATTGGAGCAAAGAGGTCATGCATATATGTTCATTGTTGATTGTTGACACCGTATAAAATAAAATAAAATTGAATCAATAGTAACGAGAGTTTATATTGGCGTTCCACATATCTATACCTAGTATTTGAGGGATCAAAATTATTATATGTTAAAAGTTTATGTACTTATTTGAGGGATCACAATTAACTGGGATACTTGAATTTCACATGCATACATTTTATTTATATTTTTAAAAAATAAAAAGTAACAAAAAAAATCAAAGAAAATAGTAAAAAAAATTGTCTGGATGGTGTGAGGAGGTTGAACCACCAATCACGAACTCAAGGCGGCAAATCCTCCGCCCTTCATCATCTGCCGGAACTCATCATAGTTAACCCTTCCGTCTCCGTCGACGTCGACTTTCTTGATCATCCGCTTGCAATCCTCGATCGTCCGCCCCTGTTTCAGCCCCAGCGACGACAGCACCGCCCTCAGCTCCTCCACCGTGATGAATCCGTCCCCGTTTTGGTCGAACACGTTGAACGCCTCCCGCATGTCCTCCTCCTCGTCTCCCCTACCCTCGTCCTCCATTATCGCCGCGTACAGCTCCCCGAACTCCTCCACGTCCACGTATCCGTCGCCGTTGGCGTCGATCTTCTCGATCATCTGCATCAACTCCTTCTCCGGAATGTGGATCCCCAGCTTTTCCAGCGACTCGCTTAGTTCCCTCCGGCTTATTTTGCCGTCGCCGTTTCGATCGAACATACCGAATACCCGACGCAGCTCCGCCGGATCCATGTATTCATGAAAAACTCGATTGATTGGTTGGCCCTGGTGCCGAAAATTGAATTTTAAGGAGAGGGAAAATGTGGAATTAAGGGAGATTAATCATGGATTTGTCGGAAACAAAGGGATTAGCGTGGATTAGTTCATTGCAGATGAAGATGAAATGATCCTGTCTACGTGCATGGCAGAAATCAAGAAGAAGAAAGAAGGAGAAGGAGGTTTTCAAATTAATTTACAAATGGTTGGGACTTGGGAAAACATTGGTTTTTGCAATATATATGAGGTAGCCGGGGAGTGAGGAAAAAGTGGAGGAATTTATGGGAAGTCCAATAAAATTGGAAATTATTTATGTATGTTCAAACTCCAACAAAAATCTACTACTAAACTCAGTCAAATTTGTCAATTCTATGTTTTTCCAAAATAGCCCCTCTTCAATTTTCTAAATTATTTCAAAATTTGTAATAAAATACTTGGCTACACTGCATGTACACCAAAAGACTGTATTGTGCCACTTCAATATATTGCAAGTCCTATTATTAATATGCCATGATTAGTATATTAAAACACACTTTATCAGCCTGTCATTCAAAAATTAAATATTTTCAAGTATCTATATCTATATATATGTGTGTGTGTGTGTGTGTGTGTGTATAAGCTCATTGAAGGGATAAAAAATTAAAATATAAAAGTAATGCTATTTTTTTTTTAAGTGTTAATGATTTGAAAAAAACTTACCCATTAACTTTCTGATTAAACAAACTCACTTGATGTTTTATCAACTCAAATTCTTTATTTTAAATGATGTTTTATTTTCTATTTAAGATTATTTAAGTATATAAAGTGACATAATTAATATATACTTAGAAATAAAGTTATTTGCTTGTGAAATATGCTTTACACACTAACCACAATATATATAAAAAAAATAAGAAAATAAATAAAAAGAACATGGCGCTTTGAGTTGAGGGAGCAGATGGAGATGGAGGTGGAGCCAGTGCGTCAAATCTATAATGATAATATCATTTAATATACCTGACATATATTAATGATATTACAACAAAAATAATATAACAAATGAAAGATTCAAGCTAGTGATCACTGAGCAACTCAAACATCATTATACATGTTGCTTTCTGGCACAGTCATAGTGGATCCTGAAATCGCACTTGGAGCATTCAAATGCTATATCATCCACGAATCCCCGAATAATTTTCTGGCAAATACCACACCTGTAGTTATAAGTGGTAAGAAGTCGAATAGAAGTGAGTGGACAATCGTGGAGCCGGACACGAATAGTCCCCCCAAACTTGATCCTGGAAAGGCTACCAACACAAGGAATGCAATCGACATGAAACGACTGCAAGCATTCGTCGCAACGATAGAACCAGCATTTGGTGTCCATGTCCTGTTCACAAATCTCACAGAAATGTTGTTCGTCTTCTTTGACAGTTAACAATTTAGAAGAAGAGTTAGATATTAGCTTCAGAGGATGTCTATCAAATTTGTGTCTAACACTGGTTGGAAGCACAGCGCAGCGAGCATGTATTTTGAAATGGCGACAGCTACTACATTCATAACAAATTGAGGTGAGATTTTCGCCGCAGCATTGGCACCATTCACCGTGGACGGGGAGGCCCGCCGGAGTTGAAGTCAGAATAAGAATGTGGCTCTTCCCGTGTGCTTCATGCGTGATTGAGTCCGGCAGAAAAGTGCACTCCACATCCAAGGAAAATGTGCTGTTTTTAAGGCCATAAGCAAATCCATTACAGTAAAGATTGCACCCATGGCACTTGAACCTTGAAAAGAAGTCGCCTGCTCTTGGGAGGAGGACAAGTGGGTTTCCGGAACCCGTAAATCGATGCTCCGATGGCAGATTGGCGCAGACGCTGTGGAGGAAGAAATCACTGCATTGAGGGCAGCAGTAAAACGGGGGCGAAATGGGCTGAACACATCCATTGCACAGATGATATTGATGATCATCACTAGTACTAGTATGATCATAAAAGATCAAAGGATGATGATGATGATGTTTCCCTTCAAATAGTTTCTCACCATGAATTGAATCTTCTTCAATAGTACTCTTGCTGCTTCTGTTCTCTAGTAAATAGCGCACCACACTCGTTTGTTCATCCGCCATTGGAAAATGAATCAGACCGTCGTGTCCCATGGATACGCTCAATACTGCACAAGTAAGGTTTGTTAGAGTTAATATAGAATGAATCAAAATCGTAAACAAATTCAAGATTTGGTTGGGAGAGAAAAATAGCATGATATATAAATATCTGAGTCTATTTACCGGGTCTGAAACTCTGAGGATCAGATATTGCACACTTGATATGAGCGACAAACTCACACCTTCTGCAAAAATAGTTCCCCAAACTGGTGATTTTTCCTTGGCAAATTGCACAAGTGTTAAAACTCCTCAACCAACGTAGAGGACGAGTGTAGGTCAGACTGAGAAGATGCCCCCTACCATCGCCATGTTTCTTATGCTGAATGGTATTGGGCAACAGAGCACAGTCCCGATGAATCCAGAAGCCACAGACATTGCACAAATAGGACAGGCCCTGGTGCTTGAATTCACAGGCACCACAAGGGATCAAAGCTTCCCCACGGATGGGTACCAGTTCGTGCTTGTGGCTTCTGTGCAAGATTTTGATATTCCCAATAGGCATCGCGCACAACACATCAAGAGCAAATATGCATTTAGATTCAGAACAACGGTAGATGAAGCCCTTGCATTGCTCACAGCAGTTGTGACAAAAGTCAATATTCCTGTCATCATCAGCATCCAGTTTCTTGATAAGGACGAGGGTCTGGTTTGGATGCTTGATGTGTTGCAATTCCATGGGGAGATTGGCACAATCTCTGTGAAGGGGAAAATGGCTCACATTGCTGTCGACGTTGTACAAGGGAGTAGAGAAGATTGGCAGTGAGCAGGCCTTGCACAACATATGATTTCCTTCATCAGGATCAAGATTGTTTTCCTCAATATCCTCATGAGCAATCTGGCCATGTCCTGAAAAATAAGTCGCCAAGTAATCTGAGGGCACCAACGGGAAAACTGGTTTCATTTTTTTTGGGTTGGAGCATATTAATGCTAATCTATACTTCTATTTAAGCTATGAATATGTACTATTTATAACTGAAGATGATCAGATTTATTGACTTTGCACTATTTTTAATTGAGGATTTTCCATTAATGTTGGTATAAACTTACAAAGAAATTAACAATATATTTTACATTTTAAATCTAGTGAAAAATAGCATTATGGATTTAATTCAATATCACTGTGAGTATCATCACAAGGAAGGGCTATTCTGTTTTTAAAAATTTGCAACCAATAAGGAGAGGGTAAATAGGAAAATTTCCTCACATTTTTGGCTAATATTACAATATCCCTTAATAATATAATATTTGTGAGATGGCGTCAAACGTTATGCTGAGAAAGTTATCAGTAATTTAAAAAATTTGAGATGTACTTTTTTAATAATTATGTCAAATAGCAATGGAGGACATATAATTATATATCCCTTAAATAATATGCAGTAGTACTTAGAATATCCCTTAACTCATATTCCACTTCACTCACTCCAGAATATTAATATAAACTAGAAAATCTGTTATGTGAGTGTATAGCAGGCCTTGCACAACCAAAGATTACCTTTGTGAGGCCTTCAAGATTGTATTCATGAATGTTGTTATCAGTGAACGATTGGTGAGGATGCTTAACTTCATCTTTTTAATGACGTTTTCGATGAACTTATGTGATTTTAGTGTTGTGTTTCTCTTTCAATTTGTAATACTCCCACGTCTCAATGTTGTTCGCTGGTCAATTTAAAATATTTATTTAAGAATTTGTTTCATGCAATCCATGATAATAGACCAAGTCAATAAGAGGTTGCTCCGTGTAATCCACTATGATACATCAAGTTTATAAGAGATTAGCTCCACGTCATTCCTAGCGCATTTCTAAGTCTTGTAAACAATGGCTTCGTACCATCCCTATCAAATCTCCAAAGCTTGTAAGAGGTTTCTCCGTTCAATTCCTGGTGAGCACATCCTAGCAAAATAAAGCATCTGCCTTGTTAGGGCACAACTTATTCTTGGAAGAGACAATCTCTCTCCTGAATGCTAAATAAAGCCCCTAACTCGCCAAGGCATAACTCACTTCTGAGAGATACAACATTTCTTTTGGATGCTAAATAAAGCCTCTACCTTGTAAGAGCACAACTCACTTCTAGAAGAGATATCATCTCTTTCGGGTGCCAAATAAAATCTCTATCTCATATTACAACTTACTCCTAAAAGAGATATCACTTATCACATTTGTTAAATAAAATCTTATCACTCTGTAGCAAAACTTACTCCAGGGATACACAACATCTCTCTTATGTAAAATAAAACTCTTGCCTCATTAAGATACAACTTATTCTTAAGAGAGACAACATCTCTTTCAAAATTAAATTAAAACTCCTATCTCGCTAGGACTTAACTTACTCCTAAGAGAGACAACATCTCTCCCATATGCTAAATAAAATCTCTAGCTTGCTAGGAAACTACTTACTCTTGGGAGAAACAACATGTTATCCTGAATGCAAAATAAGCCCATGCCTCACTAGGAACTTACTTATGGGAGTGATAACATATCTTCTGAATACAATATGAAGCCTCTATTTCGTCAAGGCACCACTTACTTGACGCACCAATATAATGCAATAATCAAATTTAAACAATAGTATTTTTGGATTCGATTAAACCTCTTAATCGAAAAAATGTTGAATTTTTTAATTCTTTTAATTTTTCAAACATCAAATTAAAAGAAAAAAAAAAAGAAAAACAAAACAAAATGTTGAAAATGAAAATCCAGCGTTACATTGCCATCAAACGTTCCCCTTTCTCCACTTGAACCGTGGGAAGTAACAATGGCGATCTCCACACTCCGCAAACTCGCCTTCCAAGTTATCAAAACCCCCTCATTCTCCCTTTCTTCGCGCGCCATCATCACCCGCTCCTCTGCCTCCGCCTCCGCCTCCGCAAAAGTTGCCGATCGAAACGTCAAACTCTTCGCAATCGACCCGAATGGCAACAAGCGCGAAGTGGTAGGGCTCTCGGGACAAACCCTACTCAGGGGTTAATTGACCCGGCTTCTCACGGGCTCGAGGAGATTGATGCTTGCTCCGCCTAGTGCGAAGTCCACATCGCGCAGGAGTGGCTCGAGAATCTGCCGCCGGCATCGTACGACGAGCAGTATGTTTTGAAGCGGAATTCGAGGAATCGAGTTTTGAACAAGCACTCGAGGCTTGGATGCATGTTGTTCTCGCGCCTGAGCTCCAGGGGATGATGGTTGCTGTTCCCGAGCGGAAACCATGGGATATTCCGTAACTTTTTAACCCCGAAAGCAGTTGATTGCACGGCCACGGCGGAGTCATGATTTTAGTAATAGGGACGGGATTCTTATCAAACTATTATTTTTTTATTAATTTTTTTAATTAATTATTAAAAATTAAAATTTAAATATAAATATAATGCATTAAACTTATATATAAATATTATATATATATTATACTGCACAAGTATTTAAACAAAAATTAATTTTTAAATAAAAATATTAATTATTTCTAATTCAATCTAATATAAAATAAAAATTATTTTACAAGAGTTTGAGCATTATTTCACAACATTAACCAAATCAAATAATTTTTATATCATAAAAATTCAATACTTGTGATTTTTTTTAAATAAAAATTAATATAACCTTAAATAATAAGCAACAAAAGTAAGTTAAAAAATAAAAATAAAAATAAAAAAATCACTATAAGGAGTAATTTTTGATTAAAATATCCATAATTTTAGAAATGAAATTATAGTAAGGTTATTACAAATACCTCTTAAAACTTTATATCAATAATAAATTGTATTATTTAATTTTTTTAAAAAAATAAAATTTAAAAATAATTTTATAACATTTCTAAATTTATTAAATTTACATATACGAAATAGAATTATGAAAATTCGAAAGAGCGATTGAAATAATTTTTTAATTTACTAAAATTTGAAAATTAAAATTATAAATATAAAATATTGAGGGGTGGCTGAGTGGTCCCACTATATTTTTAATAATTGACCATAATCATGACGACGATGATAATGCATTTTGGGGTTGATTTGACTGTTGTTGTTTCATAATGTTTAGTGAGAGTCGATTAATTGGATATCCAATGCAGTTTATCCTATGAATTTGATTTATCAAATGAATGTTCTTGTTTCCTTTGAATTATTTGATTGATTTGCAAGGAAATTAGGTTAGCATTTTTTATTTTTTTTTGTGTTAATCTTTGGTATGTCCTGGTTGGTTGTTATAAAATTATCATTCTTATACTTTAGTGTGAAGCTCTTTGTGGAATGTGTTAGAGAATAAAAGTGGAGGAATGAGCATTGAGATTAAATGTGTTGTTTTTCTTCCCAAATTACTTGATAGATTCAAATTGTTGTGCAAGCATATAGACATGAGAATTGTTACAGTTGTGCCCACAGTGTATGTTACCAAATGTAGGTGTGTTGGGATCAAGAAAAAAAGACTTCTTCTTGAGAAGAAACATGTGCCCCATTTTTTTTTTTCATGACCTAGATTTCAGGTTTCGTCCCAGCCACTTCTCCTGATTCGCTCATTGGGTAAATTCAGATACAACAGCAATGTACACACGTATAGATCAACAATTTAGGTTGTTGATTTTTGTTCAGAGCATCAACCCACATGAGCTCCTCTCTCATGCAATATTTTTAAATATTTAATAAAGTCGAACTATTCATCTTTTTATATATATATATATATGCTTTTAGAGTCGACTTAGTGAATCATACTGATGTCAAGGTCTGGGTCAAAGGCTGAAGTGATGGTTAGTGTCTGTAGCAAGAGTTGATTGTGTCATTTCTAATGCCAAAGGCTGGAGAAGACTAGAGAAATTCCTGTTTCTTTTTAAAAAGCTTGTTTTTCGACCATAATCTATAAAAATGAGATTGATTGGTTCTACTAACATAATTTTTTATTAAAATGGTGATACTCTATCCCTGAAGAATTAAATGCTAGAAAAATTACTATTCTCATGATTTTGGCAAATTTCATTTTATCCATTCATCCAGGTCCTGTCCTAGAAGTTTCATGTTCTTTTTTCATCCGATTTTGGGTCTATAGACCAAAAACCACACTCGTTTTTCCTTTTTTATTTGGAATTTTATTTTTATTTTTAATTATGATATAGCAAAAATCCAATGAGAAGTATGTTCCCAAGTTCTGAAAGCACTTAAAGGTGGAGCTGTGGTGAGATCATGCATCATCTCGCATCAAGTGCAACTAGCAAAAAACAACAAACCTTGGCTTTAAGAGCTTGCATTTTTCTTCATTTCCCTCATCTTTACTGCTGCTAATTGCCCCTCCCTTTATCTCCCCAACCCCCCACCCCCACCAGCCCCGCCACTATCCGAAAGTTCCATTTCCCAACAGGCCTTCTCTCACAATCTGTGCCCTATTAATATTCTTCTCTCCATTTTAGACGTGTTAAATCTATAACTGGTGCCGGATCTGCCATGGGAAATTTGGATGTGTTCTTTTTGAGCATCCTACAAATTTTAGATGAATATTGCAATGTGGGTGAAAGTTATTAGTTGAGTCTCTTACAGTTGTAATGCTCGGAATTTGTCCTACAAATTAGAAAAAAGAGGTTGAATGATGTAGGAGAATTCATCAGAGGGAAAAATTTGAGTGTAGAACAGTAATTATGATAAACAAGCACTCGACAGCCTGAGGGTGATGCTGTATCCTTTTTGGTAATGAACTGCTTCCCCTGATATCTTTTGGTGGTTATTTTGTTGAGATGAGATGGTAAAGTTGGGAATATGGAAGGAGGCATCTCAAGGAAAACAAATCAAGAAAAGATGATGACATAGTTTGTAGGCACCCGACATACAGATTTCTTGTCTTGTAGAAAAAACTGATCTCTTTAGTTATTTTTGAAATGGGACTAGAAACAGTGAGGTTATGGAAGACACCCTGAGATTTTACACTCTTTACAAAATCCATATATATGTGTGTGTCAAAATCTTACACTATCTACAAAACTGTCATTGGATTTCTTTTCTTGATGGTCAAAATTGATCTTATCTTTGTCGTCGCAACCCATGTATTCTAAAATCTTCTAGTGGTTTTCGATACATTGCTTATGTCATAGTGGAGATGGGCTCTTTTCATTTGTGTTTTTATTTTTACTACAGGATTGGTTTCAAATACCTCCTACTAATAAAACCTCCATATACATTCAAATACTCCAACCTAAGTAAAAGGATGAGTTTACTTTGCACCCTTTGTGATAATATGTATAGCACTTTGCCCAATCTACAATCAATTGTCAACCCAAATTTTATCCAACAATAATTTTATTAAAGAAATTAGCTTTCAAGTAAGTCTAAATTAGATAGGCAAATATGATTACAATATTACAAGAGAAAACATATTGAACATATAATTATCTTATTTTTTTCTTTAGAAAGCATCTCATAATTTATTTTGTTTACTCCAATATCTTAGAAATAAGTTTAACATGTCTTCTCTGAACTATGGTAATCATATTTTGTTGTTTATTGAATTTAGATTTAATTGAAGGTCAACTTATTTAATAAAGTTAGTATTGAATAAAATTTAGGTGAGATCAATTGAAGATTTTATTACTAGAGGATGCAATTGATATTAACGTTATAGTACAATGGATTAAAGTGAAAATACCCTTTTTATAAAGATCCTGGGGAAGAAATTATATTGGTTGAACCACTTCTCTCTCTCTACTCAACTTAAACTTTTATTTTTGGGTTTGATTATCCCAAATCCACTGCCAGATGATTACAACTTTTTTCATTAGTTGTCGATCCTTCCAAGGAATGCAGTCTGCTTCATTCCTGTCGTTAGATAGAAAAATGGACAAATTGATGCATCTTTTGTTGAAGACTGTAAGGCTGAGAAGAGCAATTCCTGAGCTGTTAATGACTTGTTACAGTTGTATAATATAGAACTATCTTGTTCAAACCCTTTTCTAGGCTAGTTTAGAGTTCCTCTAGAGATCGACCCAACTTTTACCAAAGGTGATTGATTACTTTTGTCATTGTAGTGCAGTTTGTATGCTTGCTGATGGTTAATAATTCTGGGATTTTAGGACAAATCTGTTGATATTAAGGATTTGTGTTGGATCATATCTTCGAGAAATTTGTCACTTCTGATTGTGGATGTATCTGATGATGCATCTTTTGCTAATGTTGACATCGAGCTATTGAGCTGTTTCATTGAACCTACTTTGTAATAGTATATGCGCTTCTAATTATGTCCTTGTGGGGATTTAGATTTGAATTTAGTACCATCTTTTTATGGAGTAATCAAAGTATATTATATGTTCTTAGCTGCCTGCATGATTAACGAGTCTCAAATGGCTGCTTGTTCTATAGAATCATGGATTTAGTATCAAGAAATGACTGCGTTTGTTAACTAAATTATCTTGCGTGCTTGGTTATATTTTCTTCTGGGTAGAGAAATTAATGATGTATGATATTATTTCTTTTTAATTAAAAATATTTTTTATGTAAATTCTTGGACTTAGATCCGAATCTGGATTTTTGAACTTCTTTTGGATTCTGTTCCCGATTAAAACATTAAGAATCAAGCCCTATTTTGATCAAAATTCAGATGGGGTGTCAACTTTTAAAGTTTGTTTAGAGGAATGCTTTAGTGGATCACTAGTGAGTATTGAACAGTATTTTGGCTCAAAATCTGAGTGGTACGTGAATTTAAGCAGATGTAATAATTTAGTAGGTCAGACTATACCAGCAAAGTTGTCTTAACAACATGTGATGCATAATGTTGTGGTATGTTTTGTAACTGGAAACGAAAGCCATTCTGATTAGCATGCAAGCCATAATAAACACCTACATCCTCATACAGAATGCTTTTGAAAGGATACGTAGTAACATTAAGTTGAATAAGCTGCCGATTATTAGCCAGGAGTGGAAAGAAAGTAACTATCAGTGGCTTTCTACCACATCATTTGAAACAAAGTTACAGTTCTCTAATCGAACCAGTATGGTATTAGTAGTTGATGTTATCATGGTTACAGCATCTCCAACATCATAAATGCTCTATGAAGGGAAAAAAAAAAACATCAACATAAAATCACGACAAATATTTTTTTAAAGAAAATGATCAATTACATCATTCAATATATAGTATATCAAAGATCAATTAATTATTATTATTATTAATTCCAAATCAAAGCATTTGTATGCTGAAGAATCTATAACGAAAGTAGGCTAACACAACGCTTTTAATGAGATTCTAACCAAAAACCTCTAATGAACATTAAAACTACGTGGACTAAATATGAATTTCCTGGAGAAAGAAAAATACCAAAAAGTGTTTAAATTAAATGTCACAGAGAAAAAATACACTTAAAACAAGTAAAAATTAACATTGAAACAGAAGGCAAATAGAAATAAGAAAATGAAATAGAGAGAGATTAATTTGTTCACATCAATTTTCTACAGAAAAATCTTCTGAAATAGGTCCCACTCTTATTAGATAATCTCATGATGATAGAGAACTGATCATAGAAAACAGAAATGAACTTGTGCCAAATTTGTTTGATGAAAGTGACAAGTCCTCGTTCTTCCCTTAAACCACAGAATCACATAATAGACGCAAGCATTACATGAAATGATCTATCTGTGTTGTTTTCTTCTTTTTTCTCTGGCTAACATTTCTAGTCAAGCCGCACGTACCAGATTCCTGTGAGCGTTGAAAATTTTCAAGTGAGAGTTAATGCAACCAGGATCATTTTCTCATAACAATTTCTGCAATTTGTGGGATCCAAAACGGGGATGTGAACTTTCTCCTGCTTCCATCACACTGAGAGAGAGACCAAACCTACACAGAAAAGGGCGTGGGGTTCACGTTTTGAGGATTCTCCAACACCATGTTGAAAATCATTTCAGCAGTTCCCAAAGCCTGGTCGAGATCCACAAAGACACAATACTATTTCATTACAAATCATTCTGGTAAGAAAGGTGTAAGAAAGGCATGGTATGAAAAACAGATAAAATAAAAGCTGAAAACAGCCCTGATATCTGAAATCTTGCAGATCAATGCCACATTATGGAATGAGGGCAGGAGAAAGTTACCAGTGAGAGCCCTTCTCCTTCATGTCCAGCGGCAAGGAAGGTCTTTGATAATCCAGGCACAGACCCAATCACTGGTTTTCCACCAGGCACTGGAACAAATTATAATAACATAATAGATCAGTAGACAACAACAATTTGAATCCCTATTATACGTCATTACAGTGAACAAATCTCTTCTTGGCAAACTTACTGTAAGGTCTCAGGCCTACTCTTACTTCTCTGCTTTTGCTCAAATCTCTCAAAGATGCTTCTTTTAGTATAGGAAAGAACTCAGCCGCCCGCTCCCATATCCGATTGATGATAGATTCATCAATCTCAGTGCTAAACCCAACAAGCTGGCGGCTGCTTCCTGCAAGAACAGACAGCATTTGAAAGAAAGCATAAGAATATGACCTTAAGTCTTTTTCTAGGCACCCAAACCCAGGACAACGTAAGGAAATCTCTTCTTGGTTGACTTGATCTTGATTACAAAGCCCAGTCAGGTGACTGTTAAAGATGACCACTACTTGAGGGTTATGAAATTACAGAGCTTATTCTTAAATTCCCATAATATCAAATCTCATAATAAAAGAGGGACCCCATCACAAGTAATGTAGAACCCCATGGACACTCCATGCCAAACGGTTATCAAAATACCAAAATTCACTTGACCCTAGATAATAATAAATCCTAAATGTTAATTCAGTCCAGCAACTGTACTAACAACAAATTGTACAGATTGAGGCTCAAAGAGTTTCACCGCAAATCTTGACATATATAGCAATAAATTTCACAAATTTATTAGACACAAATTATTGATAAGAGAGAGTTCGCAAAGTTAGACAAGACTAAAATGGGCATGCTGCATCAAGATTTAGTTTACCATCCCCCAAAGCAAGTTGGTCTAGAAAGACAGGATTATGAATCTTCAAACTTAGCTCAGTTCTTTACAGAGTTAAGAATCCACAGCTTAGCAGCTGAAATGTTGTCCCTTTGATATTTTAAAATAAAGACATGGGGTAAGTTGGCTAATTAAGGTTGAGTACTTTAAGTTGGTAAAAGCATGAATTCACAACAGCAAAGACCAGATGGATGCGACAAAACAGGTCTTTCAAGAATTTGAAGTTTTGTCAATGGTCCATTCGCTGAAACTTTATCAGAAACCATGTAAACATGGATAGACTGGGTGATCCAACCAGACAGCAATCCTGGACCTTTATAGTGTTCCAAGACATACACCAGTTACCAGTGAGGACCAGCACACTAGTACAAACTTTTGTAGTCTAAGGTCACACAATAAACAATTTTTGGAAGTGTGATGAAAATTGTACAGAGAAACATTGAAATACTACTTTAATGCCATTGCCTAGGGTAGCAATATAGACAATGATTAACTTATACATAAAACATTTATGCATGACAGATAAGATAGTAGCAAGATGCATATAACATTTATCACTCGTGCGCTACTGTAACTTAAAATAAAATGAAACAGCCATATCATAACTACAATTATTAACTCAGGTAACTCATGCAATTAGCAGATTTCCGTTTTCAAGCATTGTCATCACTCATCACAACATTTAAATGGCATTGTAAATCAATCACCACGTTGTTCAGCCTGTGTTCATGGACTTCTCTTCATGCTGAAATCTTTGGTGAGTGAAAATGTCAACGAAAAAGTGGAACGATTTTGAGGAGTTCTCCTCACCTTAAAACAAACAGGTGGCTCATGGCCATACTTTGAGCCAAAAATGCAGGCAAAAGGCAATTTATCAAGGTAGATGCTTAACCACACTCGGCTTACTTTTATCATCAAGCATTTTTGGTCAGCCAACCATCACTTGTAACCTTTGAAACAGGAACTCAATCCCTCTTCTGTTTCTCTTTCAAAATATTAGAACTCTAATGCAACTTTAAAAATTTTAATCAGAATACTTCTTATAATTTCTGTACAGTAATTATATTCCCATATTCATCTAAGAATCTTAATAAGTTTCTCTTTAATAAAGGAACTGAAATGGAGACCTTTGGAAACAAATCCTCAGAGATTAATTCTAGTAAATGACCATGCAAATTATTCCTTAAAACGGTGTATAAACATATAAGTCTACTCTTCATGAATTATTGGGCATGGATAACATAGAGAAAGTTGAGCTAGTAACCAGAACTCAGAAGTTTACCAAGAACAAGCCTCCCTGACATGTCCATGGTAGCTGTCATTGAAATAGATGCAGTATTCGCATCATATCTAGTCCCTGAATCTGAAGAAGTAGAGCTCAGGATTGTAGATTCATGATTGACATATCCCACCTCCATAAGCCCATGATTAAGGTTAAAAGACTTGTAATTCTCAAGAACAAGCAGATGACCCTGCCACATAAATCAATGAACCATATTTAAGATTAAAAGACAAAAAACTATTTCAAATTGAAAAGTCGTGCAGCATAAGTCCAAAAATATAAAGACCAATAAAAGGAGCACAACCTCCAAAAAATACCTACCTTTTGTGATATCGGAAGAGGACAAGCAAAAATGCACTCCAAAAAATTCAAGCAAGAAAGGGAAACAGACCAACATCTTCTTTTTGTCAACGGTATCACCCAATCTTTTAGCAATTGAATTTAATGCAATTCAAATAAGGAATCCAAGAGTACCTACAGTAACCTAAAGCACCAGCTTTCTTCTCAGAAAATTGAAGTTAAACAAAACTAATGGAGAAAATAAAAATTACCATGCATTTTTCCTCAAGGGATTGTGTAATTTGGATAACTATCCAAAATACCTTTTTAAACTCTTGAAAGTCTTGAATAAAATAGGACATCACAAAAGAATCTAGCAACAGGCAGAAAAAGATGTTCCTACAGAACTTTTTGATGCCTTCGTTATTGTTTACCCTCAATACTGTTTAAAACTCAAAGAACCCAAGCGAAATATTGATGGCCAAGAACTGAAGCAATTCAAGTTTAATCAATTTATTGAGACTCATGCTTAAAGATTTTACCTTTCGAGGCTTTACTGGGAGATCTAGCTCAATTTCAGAATTCTTTATAAGGTCGTGCATCAAAGAACCACTCCAACAGCCTGCTGCAATGACAACAGCTTTCTTAATGTGCAATGTATTCTTGGAAGTTTGAACAGCTTCAATCTCTCCGCTGCTCTCAGATCTAAGCATAATCGGAAAACAAGAATTAATACAGTGTCGCTCAGTTGTCCTATGAATACCAGTGACAATTACTAAACCAGATATTCGTCATATGGATTATTAATTTTAACACGATCCAAAATCAAAGTATTCTTATCATAAGAATTCAACTTTCGCCTGAAGACTACCATAGTACACAAAGATTAATTGCCTGACCTAAGTAAGCTGGTTACTGGCTCATAATAGAACTCAGCATATCTCCCTTCTGCTGCAAAATACCTGTTAGCCTATCAGACAGTATCCCCATAATTATGTAAAGAAAGAACAAATTTCTAAAAAGTAGAAGATAGAAAGAAATTTCTTCTCAGAGAGGAAAGATGAATCACTAGGAACCTTCTCAATAAATGCAACAGCACGTCGAGCATCCAATTGACAGTCATCGGGCATAAAAGCTGCACCACACTCCTCTCCAAGCTTAAGAGCAGGTTCTTCTGCCAGCAAATCATCACAAGACAAGAACTCTGCGCCCAGGCCAGCATCCACTAGCTGCTCCACCTTCCTCCTCAACACAGAACAGTCCTCTGCTGTTCTACCAACTAGCAAACTTCCTGTTGACAGAAACAACAGTCGTTAGTGTAATGCTCTTAGCATTTGGAAGAAGTCAATAACATATAGGAACAACCTAGGTCTAGCACTAGATATAAAGTTAATTTTTTAGCATTTTCATGAACATAAAGCTTTATCTATAAAAGGCTAAGGGGAATTTTGACTTACGCATGAAAGATATGAGATGTTAAGAAGTTAGACACAAAAGAATTATCTATCAGTATGAGCAGTGGAACACATAAGCACAAGATTCTCATCAGGCACACTTTATGATACAAAATACCAGATGGACATTTCTAAAAGAGCATAATCAATCTTATTTCTATACAGAAGTAATTGTCTCACAATCACAACTAATGTTTAGCTTTATGATGCTTTAATTGCAAGTATACTCATGCATTCACTACAAAAGAATTAAACATATAACCCACAAAAGTACAATTTGCAACCCCAAAAACTGGCATCTAAATACAAATTGTTGCTGTTTTTTTGTCTGATTCATCATGTTAATGAAACAGCATATCTCTGCAATTTATATCCATGTTTTCTGCAATAAAATGTATTTCGATTACTATTAACCACAAAACTCAATCCATGATCTCATGAATGTCAAGACACTGACACTTTTTTCCGAGAACTAAGATAAACTAACTGAGTTTGAAATAGAATAAGCAAAGAATAATAAATGCAAGGCAGAGACATATCTACATTAACTAGAAAACCTCAGTATCAAATGTTTGATCAAGAAATACTGGCCGGAATTCATTGAAATGAGAGAATCGATTTGTATTACCTGTCTTCTTCCACCCAAGTGCCTGTAAAGGATCCATACCTTGATTCTGAATGCTCTCAGCCAGAGCCTCCCACAAATGATGGCTTCTCATTGCCAGCTCCCATTTCTCGGTCCCAGGATTTTTGTGAACCCTCCATATGTAACCCTGCCCTAAAATTAACAATCAACTCAAATGCCAAACACAGGGTGAAGTTAAGAGATCATACAATTAATAAGAATCCGAGCCCAAAAGAAACTAAATAGAAACCCATTTATTTATTTCAAGTAAAAAATCAATTTAACACCTGCACCGGTGGCACCAGCGCAGGAACGGCCGCGTCGACGATTGCTACGGATAGATTCGATCCGAGGAGGAATTGACGGGCTATGGTCAACCCAATTATACCGGCTCCCACGATGACTAAGTCGAATGTGAGTGGGTCCGATCCGGAGACCCGATTCGAAATTCGAACAGGTTGAAGTCTATTCACATGAGCTCGCATATAATGGGTTGAAGTTGGACATGAGAAATGAGGATTGCATTTGCTGCTATTAGAAACTGTCGCGATTTTGATGGCGCCTGAAGAGTATGCACAGCAGCGAGGCGGAACGACGCCGTTGGGGTTGGGGTTGGGGTTGAGAGCGATTGTCAGAGTGGAGGCCGCCATTTTCAGTGGAAGTGAAGGGTGGAGTGAGTGAAGAAGATGGCTGCGATTTGACGTCGAACTAAGGATTTCTATCGAGTTTTTGTCTCAGTTCGAGAAAAGTCAATTGAATTTCAATGGCCAAACTTATTTTTTTAATTCCGTCTTATATTTATACTTTCATAGTTTTTCTTTGATCCTATCAAGATTTTTGGGCATTTAACAATTTATTTATTTATCTTTTATCCTTTATCCAAAATTACGTCAAATTAAATTTTAAAATTCCAAAACCTTTACCTCTAAAATTTTAAAATGAGTAAATCACGATATATAAGTCAATTGGATTTCATATGTATTAATTGAACCTCAAATCCCCTCATGGACTATATATTTTTGCACACAATGAATCGATTTTAAAATAATTATTTTATAATAAATTTCGTTCGCACAATTCTACCAACAGTACAGTAATTGCTCAATCTATGAAATTACTCTTTTTTTCATCTAAAAATATTAATTGTATTAATAAACATTATAAGAAATTTATTATCATTTTATGTTTTCTAATTTTGATTAAACATTCACAAATAAATACACATGCAGTAAAATTATTTATTTATGATGAATTGTATTATGCATGCACACTATATTTATATAATAATATCATTTATATCGTAAGACAAAAAAAAAGAATAATTTATTACTAATAAATATAAAAAATATTATGCGCATAAATATGTACATGTTATTTATATTATAAGTAGTAAAACAAAAAACTTTATCACTTTATCTTAATTGATAATGTAATATGAGTTTTATTTAAATTATTATTCTAAAAATGGACAATGCATTTTGGCAATAGCGATGAGTAAAAAATAAATATAAATATATCAATAGAAGTTTGACATACAATAATTTATAAGTGTTTATGTAATTTAGTTTCAAATACTAGTTGGCCTATGGCTATGTGTAATTTAGAGTTAATTCAAGGTTAAATTGTTTAAGAAGTAATAAAGGTCAAATGTAGTTGATGTCATTCAATTGTATGAATAGTTTTATTATATAAATAAAGTGTGTATGCATAGCAAAATACATATTAATTAATTTAATTTCAATGTGTAGCTATTTATTTGAAAAGGTGTAATCAAAGTTAGAAAATAAAAAGTAACAGAAAATTCTGGTAATATCTATTAATACAACTAAGAAATTTTGAGTTAAACAAAAAAAATAAAAAAATAACTATGAGATGCTTTCTAAAAAATATAAGTGTATATACATATATATATAAGATAGTAGTCATACAAATTTATGTGAGATAATTTTAAGTTTAATGCATTGCTTTATACTATGGTAATCACAATTTACTATTTACTTAATTTAAATTTAATTTATTTAATAAAATAAGCCTTAAATAAAATTTGGTTTCAAAAAAATTGATATTTCATTGCGGAGGGTCAAAGTACTATATAAATTATAATAGAAGGCAAAATGATTTTATTATTTTTTTTAGGTTTAGGGGTATTTTTTTCATTAATATTAATTATTTTAGATTATGAAATATTTAAAGGCTTTATTAGTTGAGGAGGATAAATAATACAAATCTCATAGGGCAAAGTTTATCCCTAAAAGTTAGGTGAGAGTTAAAAAAAATAAAATTATTATGTATTTTACATTATTAGTCTTAAATATAGTGGTTGAAAGATATCAAATCATTATTTTTAATTAAAAGGGAAATCTTTGGTAAAAATAAATTTTCATTTTAGTAATATCTTTTTGGGAAGTGTTTAAGGATTAAATCAATATTGAAATAAAATAACTTTAAATTTATTTCATTTTAATCTCTCAATCATTTGTTTTTCAATAATTAACTTAGTGTGCATATTTAAGCATTAATTCCATATTGTTCTAACTCTTTTGAAATATTCTTTTTTCAGTGGTGCATGTGCATAATAGCACACACACACACACACACATATATATATATATGCACACACACACACATATATATATATATACATATGCACACACACAATACCATCCATGTATCTAATATTGACGTGATTTGATGAGCTAATGAGTTGTAGAGCTACAGAATTGATAATACTTGTAGAGTTGTAGAGTGTGAGTCACTACCTGCATCACGAACAAACGTTAAGGGTGCCGGGGGTTGTCTGCCGAAAATCCTCTAATATTCAAGTCAGTAAGATGAGTAGATTATTTAAACCAGAAAATTAGAGAATGTTTAAGACTTTATTAATTGCATCCCTTCTGATTATGAGTTAAAGAGTATTTATAGTAATTGAATAGAAAGTTTTCATGGGTTTGGAGTGTATAGAAGCTCCATAGGTTTTAGTTTCAGTCATTACTGCCCAATAATTGTGGATCAGTAGAATTGACTTGTCGAATTTCACATATTAGACCTATTTGGGCTTAGGCCTATCATAAGCCCCCTATTTTGGAGTAAGTTTTGTGTAATAGGAATTAGTCGAGAGTAGTTAGAGTTGCAGAAAATTTTTATCAATTGATGCGATTTTCTGTTGCCTTACAGTTGAATGTCTTGGCGTTATTTAGGCTCATTGTAGAAAATAGGCTTATAACTTCTTAACTTTCATCTTGCAAATAATTCTCTATGGGAAGATTTCCACCACCACGAGCCCTAAAGGTACTCTAGGTTGTCTTGAGTGATTTATTTTGTCACTTTTAACTTTTACATTTTTATCTCTTGTCTTGGCACCCATCTCCTCTCTTTCTTGATTTTTATTTTTATTTTTCTTAGAATCCTTATGCCGAGCAACTTTAGGGCATTGAATATAGTAGTGGATGTTGATGGCGGCGTAGAGAGCCAACTGTCGGTGGTTGAGAGTGGTGATGTGAGCTACCACCCTTCATCAACTAGGTTGTTATCTGCAACTCGCGTTGCCCACGCGAGCTACAGCTTGCCACCGTGTAAGGCGAGCAGCGATTTGCTCACCTCGCGAGCTAGGCTTGATCGCCCCACGAGCTTGCTGTCACAACTCACACAGGCGATGCTAGTTGTGATGCTCCAGCCCGTAAGCCTGTGGCAGCGGGTCATTCCATCGTTGTGAGCAGCGACCTTTCCCTGAGAGCTAAGTATTCTAAGCCTCATCATGGATGGTTTCCTACTGGAGGTGGTCCCCTCAACTCTCAATACTTAGAGGGGGTTTCTTTTAAAACTATCGAGGTAGTTCTCAATCTACCTATGTTTGGGGATGAGTCTTGGGAGGAGTTTAATAGGGAGGGTAGCTCCACAGGTTCGAGTGAGTTTGAGGAGGGGGTGGAAACTTCTGCTTCTAAACTTGGTCCTAAAGTTAGATGAGGTACTAGAGAAGGTTGCACCAGAGGCCCCTGCCCCTATTGTTGTTGGGTTAGGTGGGGAGATAACAAAGGCTCTTAACGTCAGTAATGTGATCATCGAGTTGGTTGGTGCTAAAGAGCCTCATGTTTACTATACGCCCAAGAGCTAGATTTATTGTGATAGGATGCAATTGTTATGGTTTCTTCTTTTACACTTAGTGTTTACTTCAACTTCAGCTCTAGTTTACTTTGTCTATTTGACATATATCTTTTGCAGATATTATTGTTAATTTACTGGTAGGTTCAGGTGCTAGTCTTTTATTATTTATTGCGAGACTTTGGCTCGTTTTTATGAGATGCATATTCAACTTGTTCCGTATCGTGGTTGCTAAGTTTATCTTTGTTACTTTGAGGCTTGCTTATTTTTATTTTTACTTCCATACATGATATTTTGTTACTTAGGAGTAGATCAGGCTCCCAAGATTTCATCTCAGGGGATTCTCAAGGTCTATCCAGAGTTAAACTTTTGATTATCCTCAAAGAATGACGGGGAATCCCCAGAATTTGTGCTTTTACCTATGATCTCGATGAGAGTTGATTTTTAGGTTGTGGGGTCAAGCTGGTCAGGCTCATGATTGACCTCTCAAGAACTCTGTCGGCTCCCTGGATCTGTGGCATTTTTAGCGAAATCAAGTATGTGTAAAGTAGTAGATATCAATTAAAATGAAAAACTTGTCATTTTTATTCATTCATGTTCAAAAAGATTTACAGCTTATTATCTAATGGAAATAACATAAGCCTTCAAAGGGGCAAAGTTTGATGAAAATATCTTAAGTGAAGTAGCTCTAGCAACTTCCTCCATTTTGTTCTCTAGGTTGCTCGTGTTGCCTAGAAGCATTATGGTGGTCGGGGGTCTTATCTACAAACTCAGTCAGGTAGCTATTATGGATCGACCTCTCAATCTCCTGTTTTATATTAAAACAATCCTCAGTAGTGTGCCCTTTGTCCCTATGGAAGCAATAATACTTGTCGGATTTTGCTCTTTTTGAGCTTTCTCTCAATGGGCGAAGTAGCTGGACTAAGCCTTGTTGCTCGGCCACCACCAAAACTTCTGACAGTTGGGCGTTGAGCGGAGCAAATTGGGTATATGTAGTTGAAGGGGTAGGATACCTATCATTCCTCTTCTTTCTCTCTAGTATTTCATCCTCCATTGATTTCTCTTTCCATGAGCGGTCAACCCCGCAGTCTCCTAAGTAAGAATATACTTCTCTGCCCGCTTCAACAACACTTCTAATTTAGCTGGAGGCCTTTTGGCTATGGATTTCTTGAATCTTCCATGGCAGAGGTTTTGTTGCATAATCCCTGCTAGCAACTCATGGTTGACGTCGGGGACTTTATGGGCACTTTCTATAAAATGTCAGACATAGTCTTGGAGGGACTCTCATTCCTTCTGGGGTTATCAAGAACAAGTATGCAACGATTTTTGGATATTTACGATTAATGGAGAACTGACGGATGAACTACTGTGTAAGTTGCTCCAAGCTGGTAATTGCTCCTCTATGTAGTTGATTAAACTAAGTTAGAGCTCGTTTGGTCAATTTGGTTCTAAAAATCTTGCAGTAAACTGCATCTCTAAAGTTATACAGGTCAACCTTTGTATAAAACCTATCAAAGTGCTCACGAGGATCACCAATTCTGTTATACTATATTAAGTTGACTATCTTGACACCTATAGGGAGGGACTCTGCTAAGATAAATTGAGAGACGTAATTGCACATCTGCTTGACTGCTTTGAGGCCTTGTGATGTAGAGCTGCAGGACTTGAATCGTCCCACTCTAAGATGGGAGAGGAAGTGCGACTTTCTTAGGAAGTCACTAGAGAGCGCTCTTTATGATGGGTTGCAGCAAATAGGGTGATAGTTTCAACAGTTGCCCTAACACTTGCCTCCTCAGCATCTTTTCAATGATATGGATTCTTGGTTCATCCTAATGCGGTGGGGGTTAGTTCATAGGATTGCTGGGCGGTGGTCGTCGAGCACCACCGTCATTCTGGGCATCTAGAGCTAAAGGGTCAACTGTCGGACCTCGAGCATTCCTTGGGTGCTAGCATCTCAAATTGTTCTAGATCTGGTTTGCATTTGTCAATGATCAGATAATAACTTCCCACAGACAATGTCAAAATGATGTTGAATCACCTTTTTACTTGTGGAGTTGATGAGCAGATGAGTTGCAAAGCCGATGAGCTGTAGAGCTGCAGAATTGAAAAGGTGCAAAGCTGATGAGTTGTAGAGTTGATGACCTTATACTTGTAGTACTGCGCAGTTGGAAAGCTAGTAAGTCACTACATGCATCACGAACAAATGTAAGGGAGGTCGGTATTTGCTCGACAAAAACCCCTCAATATTCCAGTCAATAAATTGAATAAATGATTTAAATTAAAAAATTAGAGACTGCCTATGACTTGATTAATTGCGTCTCTCTTGTGATTATGAAGTTATAAAGTATTTATAATAGTTGAGTGGAGAGTATTTGTGGGCTTAGAGTTTATAGAAGCTCCATGAACTTTAATTTCAGTTATTATACCCCAATAATTATAAAGCAGTACAGCTGACTTTTCGAGTTTCACATTAGACGCCTAAATGTATTTGGACTTGCGCCTATCAAATATATATAGATTGTACGAAAATTGGAATTCACGAAGTTGGTGCTTCGTTAATTGTATGTAATCCATTTATCATGATCCCAAGACATCATAGTCTTGGGTTCAAGTTCTACGGATACTTGTGTATTTTCATAATAATTATTAGATGATTATAAACTGGTTGTCAACCGTGGATGGATTATTGTTATATTTGTCAATGTGATATTTATAATGTATTAATAATGTAAATAATCTACTCAATACAAAAATTTCTTTTATCATGGGAGTATTGTACCTAAGTTATTAACAAAGTACTTTTTACCTAAAATTCTATCTAATACGATTATTATTTATGGGTTAATTTTTTATGGAATTGAATGTATTTAGTTTAGATTATTTATAATTAAATATATTAAATCACTTTTTTTAATTAATAAGTTATTCGATTAAGCTGAAAAGTAATTAAGAAGAATAATTTTGATATTTGATTAGTTATAAAATTAAATACTATAAAATGATTAGTGGAAATAATATTAAAATAATTAAATCTAATAAATCACTACTGAAATATATTTCAGTAAGCGAAAATTTTAATGAACTTCTAAAAACTATGATCTATTATGTATATATTTATTTAAATTGATCGTGCATAAAAAATTGAATTTGCAAATTAAAAATGAACAACGTTTCATAAATTCATTAATCTAAGTTGGTTATTTTACAATTTATTTTATCAAAAATCCTTTCAAAAGAAATTAATGTAAACTGAGTAGGCTCTGAACTGAATATTTCTTAGGTTAAGTGTAGTGTCTTTTATATATTTGTATTTTGCTTTTTTATTTGAGGAATTGACCTTTATATATCAACCATGTACGCAAAAGTTATTTTTTAAATTATACACACACACACACACACACATATATATATATATATATAAATCTGTATTTTTTCAAAATTCTGAATACATTTTGGACATATATTTGGAAATAAATTTTTATCAATCTTGGATGCCAGTTCCTTGAATTTTACATTATTACTCATAGTACAATCCCAAATTTAATATTATATATGAATTTCTATTCGGCAACAAAAGATCCTCAAGACTATATTTATTTAAAAGATTTAAGAGTCCGCGGAATTTGGTGAGCAAGTGGATTCATTTTTTATTTCGACTCAATATTGTTTGATACTAAAACTTTTAAAAATAATAGATGAAAAAAATTAAGAAAATGCTAATGCTCTTTTGTTTAAAACTTTATTACATTATCAACATTTTATGGGTTATAACTTATAAAGAAGGACATCAACATCCAAAGTTTGAGTGAGTGAAAAGTGACACTTGAGAAACTCAAGAAAAAAAAATACAAAAGAATTCATGATACCAAGTGAAAAGAAAACATCTAGAGCCATCATAATAAAAAATGAGAAGATTATTCCACCATGAATTCAATTAATTCTAATTTATAGAGTAAAATTACTTAGTTGAACTATTACCTTAATATTCAATTACTTTGATTATTTAATATTTAATTCAATCGTTTGTGTAATTTCTTTTCTAAATCATTCCCGGCAAATGCTTTAGAACATTTTTAGATCAAATTTCCAGACAATTAGAGGGATTCTTTTCACTTTTATATATTTCTCAATTAACATTTAGTTTTACTAGAAAGGATCTTCTTTACGAATGAGTTCATGAATCTTAATAACATCATATATTATTTTAATCGTATTCAATGCAAATAAATTGTCAATAACATAACATGAATAATTTAAATGCATTGGAACTTTGTTTTAAAAATATTTGAACTTGGAAATCAGGATCAAATGGTAACAAGAAATTAAGTTCAAAATAAAACAACAATCTCCAATATATTTTCATCATCAAATTTCTCCATTTATACATATAATTCTACGTGCAAAACATGATTTTTTTACTAATCCTCCCAAAAAAGCATAACTGCAGATGGTACAGTAGAGTTCTGAAACCATGGTACCTCAAAAAAAAAAAAAAAACAGTACAATACAAGCCCGGATATACTCTGCCGTGCAAATATTCTGTTCCCTAATGTCCTACATTTGCTTCAGCGCTTTTACCACGCCATAGTTGTATAAATAAACAAAAAATAAAACCAGAAAAACAGAAAAAGAAAAAAATTGTCCTACTATTTAAGGCATAATGAACTTTCTTGTTGTAAAAAATGAATCATCATCCCCAATACTGGCCATGTGCAGTTATCAACCGATCACACTGAAGCTGTTGAACCATTCTTGGGCAATTATTTTTCCTACATGTATTTCTTGTTTTTGTATGTATAGTTTTAGCTTTCTTCACGTTATATCAGCATTGGCCTGTAGTTGACATAACTTGGTACATGTTACACACTTTTTCCACAATTTTCAGTTGCACATGGAGAGAGAGAGAGAGAGAGAGAGAGAGAGAGGAGTATCAGATTCCTCTGACAGATTTTCTACTGATGAAGGGAGAGGACACTGCATTTTGTAAAGTCGGTTAGGTTTGTCGTCCAAAGTTACCTATAGTATAAACAGAATCATGATTATATGTATAGCCAAAAGAAATTAGAGAGATATATACACACTGATTCTTCAAAAAGAGAGAATATTTATGGACCCTTAACTTCTGAAATAATATATGTATTGCAAGCCCAGAAAAATACAAAGAAGCGTTCAAATGGGTGGAGACATGGCAGCTTTAGAGACAGGAGTGGAGTGGCTGAGACCCTTTGTCAACAAGAAGACATGGGATTACTGTGTCGTTTGGAAGTTAGGGGATGACCCTTCAAGGTAGTACTTGCTATTAATTAATTGTACTTTTTTTTCAAGAATGCTCATCTGTGGTTCTTTTTCTCATTTTTTCACCAGCTTTCTTCAAAATCTGTTCTTGATTGAATTTTATTTTTTTTTCAGATTTATCGAGTGGGGGGCATGCTGTTGCAGTGGTGGAAATAGGCCCGAAAACATCAAAATAAAGGATGAAAACGGTGTGGAGAAGCATTTGATTGCTGAATGCAAGGATAAGTTGATTAAGCATCCGGTTAGAACTAAGGCTTGCAAGAAGCTTGCTCAGTTACCATCTGTCATTCCATTGTATTCTGGGTAATGAAAACTTCACCTTACTATGTGAATGCAAAATGTCTGCACATAAATATCTATATGTGTGTTTGGTTCTGTTTGAGGATCGTGAATAGTGTAATAAGTAAGGTCAAATTAACCAGGATTCATGGGGATGTTGTGATATCCAAACGACCAAGGTGGACAGCCCAGAGTAATGCCTCTGCTTCAGATGATGTATGTTACAATATCTGTCTCTCAAGTTATAATTTGAACATCTAATTTTCCTACATTAAGTTTTGAACAGTGACAGTATGCGATTTTGTTATTCTTTCAATGCATTACTGTGTGTGGGGGTGGGGGTGGGGGGTTATGTTTGTCTTTTTTTTTTTTTTCTTTTGGGGGGTGGGGTGGGGTAGGGGGAGGATATGATCATTATTCAGAGTAATAACCTTTGCAATTTCCATTTGGAGCTTTTGAAACTTAGTTTTCAACCTCGAAAAGCCAATCCAGCTTCAGCACCTTGTATGAATGGGGATTTTTTTAATTTTGCATTCGATTAAAATATCGAACCATTGTGGCACAATACACAGATCACAATATTTACTCTCTCTTTGGACCAGAGGGCCTGTTAGATCACATGCATTCATGAAGTCCTCCAGTACTGATGCAGTTTTATCTTGCTTATGCCTGATTATTCTGTTTTCTGCTGAAATAGTCTGATGTTTTCTCCATCATTTTGTTATAAGTATGCCAATTTCTCTTTTAGGAACCAACAAGTATTAGATAATAATCTAACATTCTGTTATATACTACTGCATTGTGGAGATAGCTGCTTATGAACTGGGCTTACATGAATGAATAATTCTAGTCTTAGAAGAAATATTTGGATACCGATACCAAGACCATATTGCTTCTTGATTACTTGCTTTCATGAGGTCCCTTATCATTTCTGACAGAGATAATTAAGTGTTTTCTTTGTTAAGTTGGTTTAGGTTGGACAATCATTTCGAGGAGTTATTCTGTTAATTTAATTGACTGTGCCTTCTTGCAGGAACCAAATGGAACCCAAGTTCTCATCCCAGTAGCCTGTGGTTTAATTGAACTCTTTAGCACAGAGCACGTAAGACTTTTTCCTTTTGGGAAAACATTTAGGCTATGGTTGGTCCTTGGTTTCAGTGAGGAAAATGCAAAGGAAAAGCAAAATGTCTTTGAAGCAATAAACTCATTTGTCTTAGCGTTTTCCTCGCTAAAATTCAAATCCATACATAGTGTTAGTGAAACATTATGAAAAATGCTCATTTCTATTTCCAGGTACCAAAAGATCAGAAGATCATAGATTATATTTCTGCTCGCTTTAAAGTCTCTCTTAAACAAGAAAACATGACTGAGAAGGCGCATACCAATTTTAAGCTCAGGGAACAACTTTGTGATCCTCATTCCAATGATTATCTAGAAAACTGGGCCCCTTCACTTCACTCTCTAAATTTTCTTCCCCAAATATCCCAGCCAAACAACTATTCTAGCTTTGAAGGATCATCCACTTGTTCCAGTCTTTCAAATGAACACCAATTACTCAAATTAGGCTCTGATCATATGTTTGGTAGCATGTCACCCGAAAAATCAAGCAGAGAATATGTAGATTCACCAAGCAGCAATCTGAGAATGAAAAGGAAGAAGTATACAGATTTGGCATGCACGCATGGCAATGAGAAAGTAGGTGTGAAAACTAGGCAGAAAGCAGAAAAGGGAGTTTACAAGTCGAAGAATCTTATGACAGAGAGAAACCGGAGGAAGAGGATCAAAGATGGGATGTTTGCTCTTCGTGCATTAGTCCCAAAGATTTCTAAGGTTCTAAAAAATCATATATTTGCAATTTGAAACCATATTTACAAACTATGGTCACCTTGCATATCTTAGTCATGCATCCCTTTTTCTTTGCTCCTAGATGGATCGAGCTTCTACATTGGGGGATGCAGCTGAGTACATAATGGAGTTGCTGGAGACTATTGAGAATTATCAGGATGAACTCAGAGCAATGGAAGAGGAGGACTGCAACAAAGTTAACACTAAACCAGATCTCACAAAATTGATCAGGGACTGTACAGACAAGAGGGGTGGTGCTAGTGAAAAGACACCAATAGAGGTCAGGGAAACATTCCTCATCTCCAGCATCTAAAACCCAGTTTCTCTTCTTTTTTTCACTTTACATGAACTTAGCATAAACATTTGTCATATATTTGCAAAAATTTTAGGTACAAGTTGAAGTAAGCCAACTCGGGACCAAAGATTTCTTGCTGAAACTTATATGCAAGCAAAAGCGAGGTGGCTTTTCAAGGTTGATGGAAGCCATAGATTCCTTAGGACTTCAAGTGACTGATGCCAATGTCACCACACTCAATGGCTCTGTATCGAATGTTCTCAAAGTGGAGGTATGGGAAAGAGATTTTTCGCTTGTGTTATTGACATGCAAAAGGGCTTCAGAGTTGAACTTAGTTCTGCTCAATTATGACCTTAATACTATTTCTTAAGTACAAGTGTAATGTTTGATATCGCTTCCTAAGTTTCCTGCAACTCCACCGAATTTCATCCTTCACAAAACCAAGTCTTTGATTGATTATTAACCTTTTAGCAAATGTTGACATTGTTTTCTTTTTGAAGGCTAATAGAACGAAGGTAGAGCCGAATACTTTGAAGCATTCATTGATCCAGCTGGTAAGTTAGACAATCAATAGACAGTAGTGAAATCAAGAAGAGAAGAAGCCATGGAAATATATGAAGCGGAGGATGACCTCTTAAAAGTTGATTAGTCCACGACTTTTCGCATGCAGAATATATTCTCTGCCATTTTCTATCAAAACATATGTAAGGAACTTGCCCTTGTGTTAATTTTGATTTTACTCTGGACCTAGCGATAATTCTTCAATAGTGATTCTGTAAATTACCTAGCATCAGCATCCCATTTCATGTTAGGAACTGTGTATTAATAGATTAGATTTTTGTTTTTTTTCTGATACACTCTCTACATTCTTCTTTAATCCTGCATTTATGTTTAGAATTCAGTTGGATGGTTTCATGGAACATCTTTGTCATCAAGTGCAATCTTTGTAATGATGATTTTATGCTGGTGAAGCTTGGGGTTTGCAGCATTGCCTCAGCATAGCACAACAATAAGCAACCTTCTTTGTTAATTACAGAATAAGTAAGAATTGCATTAGCAATGTAGTTCCAACTTGACATGCGCTATACCCCATGAATCGTCGTGCTATATGAGTCAAAATATCTATTTCAGCCGCTTAGATTAAGATTCTGGCAACATTGCCCAGCCGTGGTCAGCTGCTCAAGCTATCCTGGACAAATGCTCAACTGGGATTTTCAAAATTAAAGCAGAGATGGGATGTTTTGGATGCACGGATTGCTTTCAAAACTTCAGAGACCGTGATAAGAACAGCAAGAGATGGTATCTGGAGATTGTTGAATCTTTGCTTGAAACTCTAACAGGAATGTACCAGACAGGTTTACACTAGTACTTCGGGAAACTAGATTTGAATAGAATTGGAGAATACAATTATTTTTCCTCAAAATTTTGTGTCTGCAAGTCGCAGTAGACCATCCACCAGTTGAACTAGAATCATTGTCTGAGCTCCCATAGGAGTTTTGACAACTACGATCGAAATTTTAGGTCATAATATCTCATCACTAGTCCAATGGTCAAAAAGCATACTAAAAACTTAGTTGCACAAATAAGTTTCTAATATTGGAGCAGAAGTTTCTGATTAATCTGCATTTCATCCTCATTTTTTGTAGCTAAAGTTGTATGTTATTCTGAATTTTCTGTAAATCCCATCAACCATTTTCAAAATATAACCAAGCATCTTTACATTCCCCAAAACATTTTCCCGAAAACACCCCAAAACAACATCAAACAAAGCCAGTTTTTTTATAACTTACGACACAGGAATGAGAAATTCAATATGAAAAAAAAAATGGACGAGTACAGAATTTCGATTTTCCAGGGCAATCAGATTAATCACAAAATGCACCATGGCTATTTACTAGAAGCCCTTGCATTACTAATTGTTACTACCATAGGATCTGCAAACTCAGACGGCTGAAATGAAACAACAATGAGAAGAAGTTCGGAGATCAAGCATGAAAACACCTAAAATTGCCAACAAGATTCTCAAAGGCTTGTGGAACTTACAGTGTGCATCTTTTGTCTTTCTTTGATCAATTCCAGGAAAACACATTAGATACAATTTGCAAACATTCAAGCTAATGCTCATACAAAATGCTGACAATTATTCTTACCTCATCTCATATTCTACAACATTGCATTTTCTTTACCAATATTGCATTCTGACACTGAGTTAAACAAGATACAAATGAAATATTATACACGTGTGGAAAAACAATATATAGCCTTCATATCACCTCAGCACCAAGCTACAAATCTCGGATTCGCTTTGTCTGTCCTCTCAGATCTGAATTGATTGAAAGCCCAATTTAAGGCTTTGAGCTATATGATGCCTGAAAATCCTAATAAAGCTACAATAATTGCAGCAAGAACAATCTTCATCATTTTGTCCGGAGATGGTGCCGCAGAGAAGTTGACTCTTTGAGCCTGTTCCCTGCAAGAGCGACATTCAACAGAGGTTACAGATGAGTCATGGTGTTAATGTTAATATGAAGAGCTTGTCAGAAGATACTGAATCAGAACCTATCAACAAAATCACTTAATTTTTTTTGATAAAAGGTTTATCTTTAGGGTAAAAGTTAAGAATCAACAAATAACACTTTCCCAACAAGAATTATTCAGGGAAGAAAGGACGGACAAAAGAAACAAAACACAGCAAACATATTTCATCACTTACTTCTGTAACGAAGATAGTACACCACAATAGATGGCATTCTCAGGCAACTGAACCTCGTTGTTGTCATTCTCTGGATTCACAACACTGACATAAACTTCTTGACCAAGATACCATGAGTCAAGGTTCTGTGTGCGAAGGTTCCACATCCCAGCATTATCAAGAGATACTAATATAGCAGTCCAAGCACCAGGAAACACCTGTTATCAGGTAAAATGGTTTTCAAGACACTCAGGTAAATTTATTAAAATAGAAACCACTTTGAAGCAAGCCTGGGGTAGAAGAAAACCTAATATCCAAATTATGTTAAGTGTAAGAATATGTATATAAGGAAATGTACAAACGTGGTGGCTGAACTATCCGCCTTCAAGGGCTTAAATTCTGCCAACAAAAGGGATACACACAAGTATGGATTGACACTGACTCGCAGGCACTTATTCAGCTTCTTCAGTCCCCTAACCGAGGACATTGGCAGATGCAGGGTCTCCTCACACAAGCTCGGATCATCATCCTTCGCTCCATATCTCACCATTTTTCCCATATTTATAAAGAAGGTAATCAAGTTGCAGACAAGCTTGCCAATCTTGCACTCCAAGAGCAAAATTCAGTTACATTTGATCATAGTCATATTCCTAGAGATGTTAGGCCATTCATAAATGTTGATAAATTAACTTTACCTAGTTTTCGCGATGTACTTATTTATTTTGAGCTTTCTTTTGATCATGTGAAAACTCTTTTATTCTTGTAATTAATAAACGGGTAGGAATCCATGCCTAGGTGGGGGGGTTTGGTGGATCAGATGGTGTTGTTTAAAATATATACATATATATGTATGTGTGTGTGTGTGTGTGTGTGTGTGTAAGGAAATGAAAGAGCATATATGGGAAGAGAAATAACCTCATAAAATCATATGGAAGTCCATAACATTATGTGAAACAACAACGTAATGAACAAATCACAGACCAAATATAGGTCAAGTTTCATCTGGAGATGACGTTTATATTCGTAGATAGCATTAACTGATGATTGATCAATCTTCTATGGTGTATAATTAGGGGTGCAGTCAAATTGATCCGGTTCACAAGCAATATTTGACAAGAGCCAAGCTCGAGCCGGTGTAACGGCATGGATATACAAATGTTGCTTTCAGTTTTCTAGTTTAACAAGAGCTCCAACTCAGGCTTGAACTAAAAGAGCCAAGCTCCAGCTCAAACCATGGCCCAAGCTCTGCTCGAGCATTGGATGAATGGATTCATCAAACTAGAGCTGGAGCTCAATATATTTGATTTGAGCTCGAGCTTGAGCTCTAAAAAATAACTACGATTCGGCTTGGTTCAGCTTATCTGCATGTTTAGTTATATTACATTCAGGTACTCAGAAATGACATTAGACAATATTCTCCATGCACAAACAACAGGAGAATAGCAGCTGTAATATAATTATAGCAAACTGCGGAATTAATCTGTTGCCCAACATGCATTCTTAATTTTGAGTGCAAAAGAGTCTTGATAGGTCATAGGATTTCCAGAATTGTGCACTAATGGGCACCCATGCCTGAAGTTTCAAGTCTGAAAAACTTCCTTGTACATGTACAATGTGTGCAAGATATGTCTTATAATATGTAAAGTATGCCTCTCCCAGAACAAATCCCATATCAGCTGATGGGGCTAACAAGATGCAACTATTATTTAATTTCTTTCCCATTCTGTTATTTGATGGCATATCACCTTATCCACATGCACCTAATAGTCAACCAAAATCAAAATAATGTGCAAGGCTTGATGCTTCTCATGTTGGCCGACACAAATTGTTTTGATAGAAATTTTTAGATGAATTGAGAGAACAAAGCACTAAAAAGGATGTACCATCTAACAGAACAAATAGGAATGACCAAGAATAAAAGGACTTCTCTTTCTTCTTCAGAGTCCAGATATTATGTATGATATATAACCGTGTTCCACTATGAACAAGAAGCTCTGAGTTGTTAATCGAAGCCATCAAATCACTGCCTATCAGCTTTGATGTTATTTAATAAATAATTTTTGGATTTCCTTTAATATATTGAAGCAGCAGGAATATTTGTTTGTCCAACAAGTCTGTTCCAATAAGTGAAAATAAAGCAAACTAATGTGGTAGCAGCAAATTTTGTTTTCAAATCTTGTCCTTTTTCTAAATTTAAGAATTTTAAGCAAGTGGAGAAAATTAATCACAGAATCTCTAGGATTCAAAATGTAGAACTGTGATTACCTGGGTGGTGCTGCGAGCCACCCCGTCCCATTTGTTATAGGTGCTTCTGCTATTCTCAGTCCACACTCCATAATCCATCCTGCGGACCACATGAAAAGTTAAATCAAACTTTCAGACAACCATTCCCTAAAGTTTATTGACAACAACCAAGGAGACCCAGACTTTGCAAAAGATTATTACTTACCCAACGACGAAGAAGGCATAGCCATCAAGATGGTAATTCTGAACAGAAGTATCATTGTTCTGGAAAATAATTTCCATAAATCCTTTGAAAGTTCCATTAATCAAAGACGTGTCAACTTTTGCAGGTCTATTCATAAACCTATTAGGAAAGTCAAGCTTGAAGACCCCAGGGACTTTAAATTGCTGTGCCAGCTTGAGAGGCGTCGAAGGAGCTATATACGAAATTCCATTTAGAGTAGTACGCCATTTCCCATCAACAAGCTCCGCAGGCCTATTGAGGATTACATATACATCAGTCACGGTTATCTGTCCATATTTGAAAGATCCCTGTGGGTTTGGGCGGGCAGCTCCAGCGGAAACATTCCACCTAATCAATAACATTGCCTATGAAGTCAACTTAAATGAAGATAATACATAAAAACAATGTAATAGTTGACAATTCTGAATACAAAAGAAACATGGGGAGAGAAATAATCCCATCCTAACCTGGAGTAGAGCATAGACCTAAACAGATAAAGAGACCATTCACGAACAAGAAAATACCATCGTGATTTGGATTGAGTGAATGAGATAATTCAGTAAGTTTATTAACTTTTTTCTATTACAAGGAAGAAAGACAAGAAGTCAAAAAATCGAAGAAAAAGCCCTTAAGTTAGAAGTTAGAAAAGGAGTGCAAAAATCTATACATTGATTCCTTTTTTCGCAAAATCTTTTTTTGGTGCATGTATAGTTTCTAAGGGATACAATTTTACCTCAACCGACTCAGTTAAAATTACTTTTTTTAGGCCAAGAAGTTGATAGTTATATCTCCAATCAACTTATTGGTCCTATGGTATATCTCAGTATATAGGATGACACCAAAGATCTGAACTCTTCTGGCAGGTGGGTAATACCTAGAGTAGCTATTTATGATAATATGCAATTTGCGCGACCAGAGGTCCACACAATATGCATGGGATTAGCCGCATCAATGAGATCTTCTATCCTGGCTGAAGGAGAAATTACCAAATGTCTAGCATTCCCTCTCGCTTGGCTATTTGACTCGGAAACTGCCAGTAAACTCCGCTCATAAGCATAGCCAGTGGAGTCTCTTTCCATAAGCACTTTTCAATATCGATTCAACCCCTTTCAAAGGTCAGGGGCTTACGTGAATCTTCCCAAAGTATCACTTTGAAGCAACACTCTAGCATCAAAATCATTCTCCCTCGATAGCAATCTCCATCAGTTGCAAACATCATTTTCCTATACTCGTAGTTTTTCTAATAAACACGAAGAAGCCCATCCTCGCACATTCCAGACCACATGTTACACAGTGAGATGCATATTATACACCACAACAGGGAGGTTGCAATCTCAGAGATGCTTTTATATGTAACAAGCATGACAATGCTTCACTAATTTACAAAGTAATGAAAGAAATGGAAAGACTACATCTAAGTACAACCTTATGGATCTTGCTTGATTCATTGAGAAATACGTGTCATAGTCATTAGGAGGGTCTGGAAGAGGACCTGCAGCAGGACCCTGCGAATTTGAGTAGTGCAATATAGCAACTCCTGAAGCCTTGGTCCAAGCTGAGGCATTGACAAACCGTGGACTAGCAACAATGTAATAATCACTGCTAGCATTTTGATCCATTGTTACCAAGAATGAGTATGACTGACCCACATGGATATCCATGTTTGAGTAATTCTGTTGTACAGTATAAGACCCTTCAGTTTCTACAAGAACCAAGTTATGATTTTGGATCCTGAAATTCAAGCTAGTAGAGATTCCAACATTGTGGACTCGCAGGCGATATGTTTTGCCTATGACACATGAAATTCATCAATTGTACATTAATTCAAAGAGTTGATATTTCACATTATTTAACAATGCTACCACAGTGTATGCAGTTTAAGATACGTTAGTTGACATAACCACAAAGAATCACATTAGAGCACAGATGTTCCCATTTACAGTTAATTTACATAATTGAAACTTAACTGAACTCAAATGAGCTGATTCAATATCCAAAGGTTCAGCTACAGATGCAAAGCCTAGTATATTCCTTCAAGTCTAAAAGAAAAATCTTTCAAATAAATTCAGTCAAAACACAGCAGAAAGGAAAACTTAGGGCGATAATTGGCTAGTCAGTTAAGTTCTGAAAAATGTTTACAGGGCTTGTGAAGTAGCAGGGAATTGTTTCAACTCCGAAGCAAACAAACAAAAAATAACTCATCCAAAACAAAGAGAAAAAGTACACTCCATATCCAATTAGTAT
Organism: Paulownia fortunei; assembly: GCA_019321725.1. NCBI lineage: Eukaryota > Viridiplantae > Streptophyta > Magnoliopsida > Lamiales > Paulowniaceae > Paulownia > Paulownia fortunei. The sequence goes on along the minus strand of CM033109.1, from coordinate 6,501,808 downwards.
TAGATTAATTTTATGAGGATCTTGTGAGCAAAGAGTGAATAGAAGCTGAAAAGCCATGTCAGAATTAGGACACCTTCAAGGTGACTGTTTAATGATGCATGTCATCAGAACTGGTTTAGATGAAGTGAGAAAACAGATTCTATTACAGAATCTAGGGCTGAAATTTCCAACCAATCCCTATATCTCAGCCAAGACAGAGCAAGATAGATTTTCCTAAACTAAAACAGTGACCCAAGTTCGATTCATGAAGATTATTTTTCGTATGAGGTCATTCTTATTGTTTGCAAATTATGTCTACTCTCTGGCCCTAACAATAAAATTGAGAACAGCACGATGAGTTTCACTTGGCCTTCTCTTTTATGTTCATTTATGGAGGAGGAGTAAGTATTCAATTAATTGTCTCCCTTGATTGTTCCATGTACACCACCATTATTAATAGCATACTATCCATGTTTACAAAAGCCATAACTGCAATTTTAACTTTTGTCAATGTAAAGATTTATATAATCAGGAATATAATTAATAACAGAAGATATTATTTTGAGAGAGAAAATTATACCAAATACCTGTCAGAAACATGCTAATATTTTATTGATTCTTCAAGGCTTTGATACAATATATAAAACACAACGGAAACTGAAATGAGGAAATCTACAAAAAGAGAATTATATGCTACATGGGGTTCGGATAGAGTTCCTCCCGAATTGTTCAGCCCTCTTGCAGAGTCATGATCCCTTCTTACAGATATTGTCCTCTGATTTCAATTTGATTGAGGTTTGGGTAGTGCTTTAACTAATTTAGATTTTGTCATCGACTATTCTATTGTCTTTTGCTTCTACCTTTGCTGAGTTACATACCTATATTTTTTATGACTTATCCTGTGTCACAAGCATATGTATTACAAATTATCACAGTCCAAGTTAGTAATTCGTATAAATTAAGATTTCTTCTTCAATATCAAGGAATCCCTGTTTTTGTTAGGCCTGAAATAAAAGGATTCTTTTGAAACAAAAGGAATGGTTCGCTCAAAATTAGAGGATAAGAAACTTCCAAGTTATGAAATGAATCAATGGAACACTAGTTAATAGGACATTATCAATTTATCTTGGATTAGATGGTCTAAATTAATAGCAGAAAAAAAATATCAAATTCCATTTCTTTTGTCATTGTGCTTCTATTTTTCAGGTTCAACTTCTTTTGTCATTGATGTGCCTTTTCTCACTTTTGGTTCACCTTCTCTCAGAGAAAGATGAGGGCTCCCTAACCTACACATGTAGCTCAACTTCCTTTTATCTTGATTATTTTCCATATTGTCACATGAACCGACTCTTGATGCATGATATATACTGCTGCCCAAACAGAGCAAAGACAGGTTGAACAGTTATGATAGGAATTCTTTGGTTAATTCATCTCTCATACATCATACCACAAATTTCAAACAGCAAAGTGTCACTTATTCCCTTTCATTTTAGAAATTCCATATTCATATTAAAATGTTAGGTCATTTAGCAGTAGCAGGAAACATGTCAAAAACACAATTATACTGTGGATCAAGGCACCAGAGGCCAAGCATTTAGCAGCATATAGCTTCAAGACAAATACCTGGTTCAACATTTATTATTTGGTAAGGAATGCCATCCCGTACAAGGGCTTTATCAAATTGGTAAGGACCTAGACCATTAAATAGGACTCCATCAGGGGCTCCAAGGTCATTCCCACTTTCAAGGTCTTTTCTGAGTTCCTGTTTCTCCAGAAGCTTTGATCAGTAACTAAAAACATAAATATATTCAAGAAACAAAAACATTCACTGAGAATAATTAAAAGGAAAAAGAGAAAAAACATGGAGGCATATGGCCTCTTTACCAACCTTATGACTCTTTATGTACCAGTCACTAATAAAGAGGGTAATATCTCCATCTGGTGTCCCAAAAGGTACAGGAATAACTTCTCTGTTGTTAACAATGATTCCCCCATATCCACCTGCAGCTCGTTGGAAGCCAAGGGAAGGGAAGTAAAAGAAACTGCCTATCTGGTCTTTGACCTGAAACTGGTATGTCCAATTCCAACCAGCAGGAATGGGACAGTTTGTCCCTGAAACACCATCTTGCCACGAATTTTTTCTTTGTTGCATTCCATTCCTGCACTTCTACAAGAACAGTTACTCCATTGTCCATATATGTCAATGTACTGAGATTTGGGAAATACCATGTAAGAAGAAATGGTTCGTCAAGATTATTTTTGACATTGACAACGACATTCCAATTTGTGGTGACATTCAGAATGGGGCCTGGAAATCGCCCCTCTATGCCAATCACCTGAGAATTCAAGGTTTAGGAATCAGCTGCAGGCATTTTATTGAACTCACAGAGAAATTATCAGGTGGGACAAAAAAAACTATATATTAAGCAAAAATGCAGCCAAAAGATAATTTTAAAAGCTAGTGTGGATGGAGCAAATAGAAGGACAGGTAAGCATACTTAAGCACACGAGTAACAACAGATAACATATAAGGCAGAACAAACCTTGAAAAGCCAATATGGAGATATTATAATATACCAAAACAGTGACAACAGAATATCACATTTTATAACATGTACTACGGAAATAACATGGAATAAAGTTCTAGTGTTTTTAGAAATTTTTTCAGAGGCAAATATATTACAAGTAAAAAGATCCCTTTCTCTTACGAAAAATGCAGGATATACAAGACCTAAAAAATGTAACAAATGCTAGGTAAAAAAAATAAGGCGATGGTACTAGGGAAATAACATGGAATACAGTTCTAGTATTTTAAGAATTTTTCAGAGGCAAGTCCATTACAAGTAAAAAGATCTCTCTCTTAGAAAAATGCATGATACACAAGAAAGGTTAAAAAAAATAAGGTGACGATACTAGGAAATTAACATGGATTAAAGTTCTAGTATTTTAAGAATTTTTTTAAAGGCAAGTATATTACTAGTAAGAAGATCTCATTCTCTTAGAAAAATGCATGACATACAAGACCTAATAAAGGTAACAAATGCTAGGTTGGAAAAAAAAAAATGCGATTAGTATGGAAAATAGTCCAAACATTTTTGGTAAGACTTGATCACCTCATGCCTTTTTACCAATATAGTAAGGCCAAGTTAACCTCTTCACATGTAAGGCATACCTATATATAAGTCCTGATGCTTGACCAGTGTATCACATAATCCTGATAAGATACAATTTTGGATTAGCAGCTGCTAGCTAGGTCAACAGGTTAGACCATGCATTTATAGTATATTAGTGCCACCTCCACGTATATTGAGTTTTGATGCTTCAATTGAGCAGTCAAATAGACTTTTCTTTAAATCCCATGCGGAAGCAGGCCCTTTGTTTTGGAACACTTTACTTTGAACAAGTGGTATCAGAGACCAAAACTTGTTGATCTTGGGCACTCTCAACAAGCAAATCCATGAAAGCAATGAGCCTCTTAGGCAAGGGCAATAGCATACAGGCTCTAGATACCAGGACTCTTTGCCTTGAATACAAGGAGCAGAATAGAACGAACATGGTCCTTAGAGAGTGGCTAAAGGGTAAGATGGCCAGTGCTGCTTACAAGGCACTTGGGCCAGTGGCCAGTACAAGGACAAAAGTGGGCTGTTGCTAGGTACTTCTGAGCATGGTTGCTTAGACTAGCTCTGGGTGGAGGTTTCAATCAAGGTGGAATTATTGGCAATATGAGTAGTTACATGGGAATCGGAAGATTGTTAATAGAAAAGTTGATTCGCAAATGACAAACTAAGCAGTCTTAATTTAGCGCTCAAAAGTTTTATATGGTAAGTGCAAGATTACAGCCAGCACGTTTAACATTTATTACATATACATTCATTTCAAATGGAGCGACTGCAAAAGCATTGCAAAAGCACTAAATTGGATAATAGCACAACTGGGAAGTGAATGCAAACTCAAATAACAGAAGGCCATGTAATTAAACCTCATAAACACTCATCCTCATATACAACCACAAGAGTTAGATTATCACTATTACTATATCATTAATCTTATTGCTACCGCTATCCTTTAAGTTGACTAGTGTAGAACAAAAACTTGGTCTCACTATCCTTTAAGTTGACTAGTGTAGAAAAAAAACTAGGATGAGACCACCGACAAACAAGCCTCAAAAGCCGTGCCACCGTTAAATGTAAACAATCAAACAAATTCTAGCTCCAATACCTTAGAACTCAACAGAGCATCACTCACCCATCAATCACAGATAATTGCTTGAAACTTTCAAGAATCGACCGAAATTTAACTCACAACACAGCATGCGTTCAACAGTTCCCAAATTGATTAATTATGTCACTTCACATACAAATTACTAGAAAGAACGCCAATGTAGCTCCAAAACACTACACAAGCTCGTTAACATCGAATTAAGACAACCCCACAAAGAAAAAACTATAACTCCAACAAATTAAAAAAAAAACATAAAATATATGAAATCTGGAATGAAGGAAAGAAAATAAAAACCACCTGTTGTTTGACCCCAAGAGGGGAGGCAGTGATGTAAGAGACGGTCCAGTCATAGAACACAAAAGGGTCACCAGCTAAACCAACTGTTATCAAGCACAGAAGCAAACTGAAGCAGAAAAAACAGCAGTTATCTGGCAATCTAAGGAGCATTGATTGAAATCAAAACTGTAGACAAAAAAGTGCCACTGTCGGTTCTGTCTTTGTTTAATTTTCTCTTTTTTTTTGTGGTTAATTTGGAGAGAATTCTGGGATCTAGTTTGGTGTGACTTTGTGAGTATGAGCTGTGAAAAGCACTTCTAATGGTGGCTGGGAACTGCGTTCACACGAGTGATTTCAACCGTGCTGTGCCACTTCTTGAGAATCGAGCCGTTAGAGCTTTTTTCTTTTATTTTTTCGCGCGTGTGCGCGCGCGTGTGCTTGGTAAGGGTTGAAGGTAGAAGCCGTTGGTGCTTTATTTGTCATTTCCCTTACCCATGTTTTTTTTTTTATTATTTATTTAAGATAACTTTATTTTAGTACATGCCCTTTATAAAATGTCATTTTACCCCTTTTTATCTTCGTGCATGTTCATATATAAATAAATATATTGGACAATATAACTGTATAGAATAGGTTTTTTGGTTTTTTTTTTTTAGATCTTGTAAGAAAAAAATCATCAATAAATTTCTAGCGTTTGATCTTTGAATCGAATCAAATTTGATAGAGGCTTGGCTTTCCCATATTCCATTAAACGAAGACCTAACCAAATCTTGGAATTAATTCAAATTCTACTCAATTAAATCACTATTTAAATTTTGCTTAAAAGGTTATGAATTTCTTTTGCATATTTCCAAAAAAAAGTGATATTTCCTTCCTTTAATTGTAGAGAAAGAGACTAAAAGGAGAGGGTAGAAAAGAAAAACAAATCTATACATTAGTATTGATATAATTATGTTATATTTTCGCCAACAATGTTTTTAAAATTCGAATGTTGGTTAAATCGCGAACTGAAAAGAATATTGATTCGATTTTCATCTAAAATGGGTTACACTAAACCCGTTGGAATGTAGTTAAACCTACAAGAAAAAAAAATAGCGAGTTGGAGTAATTGATTATCCTAATTTTTAATAATTATTTTTTATTCACAAAATCAGAAAAAATAAAGATAATATTTCCACCAATGGAATATACTAAGGATTATAATGAAGATTTATTGGAGAAACAATGATATTAATGTAATTAGAAGAAGGAAAAGATGAAAGCAGAAGAAGTTTGAAGAGGAAAGTAAATATGAATGGAGAGATAGAACAGAGGAGAGGAGAAGTGGAGAATGGTTGAGTGGGGAAGTAGGAATATCAATGATATTTATAAGGATATACATGTAAAAAAGGGTGATTAGGTGCTTGTCAATTTTTTTATTAATTTTAAATTAAATTGTTATATATGAATTTATTAATTATTAAATTCAAATTATTGTTTGTTAAGTAAAATTAAATATGCAATTTGATTGTTTTTATTAATTTCAAATTGAATTGTCATGTACGGATTTACTAAATATTAAATTCAAATTGTAGTTTTACTAAATAAAATCAAATGTGTGGTTTTAGGCGATTTGACAGTTTTAATCAATAAAAAAAATCATGAGATTACAAAATTGAATATTAGCAAAAATTTAAATAACATGAAAATATATCCGAACAATAACAATAAAGTATTTTCAAAATAGAATTACAATGATTAAATTTTTAAAATTACAAATCTACAATATTTGGTATAAATTGCATTACAGAAATAAAATGATATAAAAATAATAATTAATATTAAGTAATACAATAATTATTGAGTATTGAGAGTATAAAGTTTGGACTTTGATTGGAGTTGGTCAATGATTCATTGAACAATTGCTAATATTAAATAATAAGTAATGAGTAATAAATTTAATTACTTATTTAACTTATAAAAAGGTTTGGTATGATTTTGTAAATTTTCAAAATATTATTGAACCGCCACAACAGTATAATTTTTGTTTAAGATTTCAAATTATAATTTTTATTATAAATCAATATCAATGGATACTACAATACAATTCGAGCTCTTCTTTTTAAATTCTTGGTCAGACCTACATGTAAACATATATAAGTATCTACATATATATAGAGAGAGATAAATAGTTTGGGTTAATTGATTTTCTTAAACTAAATTAATGGCTTTATGAGTCAATTAATTATTCGATTCGATCACCATTCTAATAATAAAAATATTGCTTGTAAGAATTATATTATACATTCTCTTTCTTTCTCTTTTCAATAGAAAATGTATATGAGTCAACTAGTTATTTTAAATGATTCACCAATTACTCAATGGTCGGATTCATTTTTCACGCGACTTTAAAAACATTGTTTGCATGAGGTCAGAACATGGAACATAACTAAGAAGTTATTTTGAAGGAATCATGCACTAACGAGTTACATAAAAAAAAAAAAAAGAGTGGGGAGGGGGGGAATATCACTTTCCCCCTATACTATCATTAAAAGTTGGAAGGTCCCTTCCAAATTTTATTACACCGCTTTGCCCCCTCTAATCCTTTAGAATATTTCTATTACCAAAATTCCTTAAAAATAACACTTAAATTGCCAAATTTATCCATGGGACAAACAAAAGCTAGAAGCCAATCAATGCTAAATACCCAAAATAATTGTTTATCTAAATAATTAAACATTAACTTCTTGATGCAAATTATTTAATAATATTTTTTTTCATTTATCGTAAATTATAAGAGATAATGAATTGTAAAAGACTCATAATCCACTAATAATTATTTAAACATCTTATGAATTCTAATGATTTTTTTTCATCAACTATTTTAATGTAATTAATCAAATTGAATAAGAATCATTTGACAATGTTAACATAAGTTTATGGGAAGTGGTTGGAGGGTGGGGTACATTTTTTTATTTTTTTCTCTTTATTGGAGACTTAGGAGGAGAATAATAAATTATGACCATTTTTTGAAGAAATTTATTGATTTATGTAACTGTTGCTTTGCATTTATTATCTCATACTCAGCGATGACTTGTCTAAATAGTGTCTCTGGATGTAAAATAAAAGGTAAATTAAGCTAAGGGATCTTCGAAGAATAAAAAGAGCAAACTAATACATTAAAAAGATGGAGGAACAATCTCATTTTCTCTTATAGTTTAAAGGGGCAAAGTGGAATTTATCAAATAAAAAATTAAAACATACTGTGATTATATATGAATTATAATCATTTTTCTCTCTCTCTCTCTCTCTCTCTATATATATATATATATTTAACGAAACAACCATCATACTCTTTTAAAAATAATATATATATATATATATATATATATATGAACTTGGTCAAGCGAGCCAAATCCCTTGCTTGAACAAAATTTTAGAAGGATAAATAGCAACTCACGTCCCTAAATTTCCACATTTTTGCGCCTTAGCCCTCAGAATGAATAAACATGCCAAGCTACCGTGATGAGTTCACAAGTTAGTCATTTTCTCATTGAGAGTCAATGTGGAAATTAGATGAAATATTACAAAATTCATAACCCATAACAAACTATGTGACAGAGAAATGTGATGATTGATTATTTTTAAGCAAGTGGCTTAAAACCCTATTAAATACTTAATTGAGTAGCTTGTAGCAATATTTGCATCCATGCAATAAATTTATGGATTTAATTGCTGATTATTGGAACAAATGAATGATATTTTTTACCATTTAATCTCTTGATCCAATAACTTTGTATGGATACGAAGTGTTACACCCAGTTCATCCTCCGTTCATCCAATAACTTCACCTTTCGATTTTTTTCCCACCTCTTATCTTTAAATGGAAATCATGAACACCATCTTTAAATCTCATACTTGCCAATTATAAAGGACACTTTTGTTGAAACAAGTGATCAGTCTTCCTTATTGGAGCCACCCGGCGAATTTTGAATTGGACTTCATACGGCTTAAATTAAATAAAATCTATTTTATCTATTGGAGTTCAAGTTGATTTACATATGCAATACTTATATAGGTGTACTAGTAACTAGAAAATTTGTTTATCTAAAATCTCGCAGCTGATGTGTGTGTGTGTGTGTGTATATATATATATTTGAAAACTCCAAAAAATCCAATCAAACTATAAATCATTGGAAAACTAAAGTAATTGAAGTACATAATTTAATTTGTTGCCTTGATTTTATCAAAATTGTTGATAAATACCGAATTCTAAATTTAAAATTGACAGTGTTGGAATCCCAAATTTATTATACATTTTATAATTGTAAGTTTTGAAAAGTTATTGATTTACTAATTGCAATCTTATATCTGCTGATTTTATTGATAATGTATCCGACACCTTTTATTGATTATATGCAGATTTGATAAGTATGGAAATATATTTCCACAATATTGATTGAAGATATTCAAAAAGATATCTTGTGGATTTAGATTGATACAATGAAGATAAAAAAAGATCTTTTTGATAGGGGAAGGATCTTTGAATATTATGAAAGTCCAAATAAAGTGTATTTAGATACTTTAATATGATAAATGGAGACAATATTGATATTGTATAAAAAAACTTGAAACAAAAAGATTGATTAATGCTTTTGAACATCAAATCAATATTCAAGCTTTGAGCAAGTGCCTTCTCGCACAATTCACTATTCGGGATAAGAGACTGAGCCTTTCAAGAGATTGGTGAAATTCTTTGGGAGAAGAATTTGAAGATTTTTGGGAAAAGGTTGATCTGTTGTCTGAAGGCATTTCAGTGTTAAAGGGAGTTCAACAATGCATATTTAAAAGTCGATGAAATTTTGATGGACATTCACTAGTTGATTAAGTTCAAGAACAACCTCGTTTGTAAAGAGAGAGTTTTTATATTATAAATAAGTTTTATTATTGTAACTGTATAATCTGAAACTGAATTAGTGAAATGTTCATTGCAGGTGATGGCCTCATATATGTAGAGTACATTTATACTTGAAGCACGTAAAAAATCCCTTATGTCGATTTTTTTACTTTTTGTTCTTTTGTTTACTGTTGCAACACTTACTTACATTGTTACAATAATCAAATTTGGATTAATTAATTAAAGTGTGTAACAATACTAAAACATATCAAACACTTATATTATAGTTAATAATATAAAATAAAAATTGATTTAGTAATTTTTAATATACTTCGAGTACAATATACTCTACATACACACAGATGTCGTTCTTGTATTGTAATTAATAATTGAACTTAATTACGAGATCCCCGTGATTTCAACTGCATTGGCAAACTCCCTTCAATGCTCAATTTTGTCATAAGTTGTGTATTAAAAATAGTAAAATTTTATGTTATGAGTTACAACTCAGGAAGTTAAATTGTCTTATTTGCCAATGGGTATTTCAAAAAATTAATATATAGAAGTTGGAGTTATTATATTTAATTAGATTGATTTTTTTTAAATAATGAGTGATGCAATGTCTACTGGTAGAATCGATTTTTTTCTTCTAGTTGTTTGAAAGTTGGATTCTTGTATAAACCACGGATGTATAGATAGGGGTATCGAATTTGTCTTGGAAAAACCTATATGATACTAAGTCAGTACGAAAACTAGAGAGAAAATAATAATTAAATTTAAAGTTGTAAAGTACATAATGAATTGTGTATCTTGTAAACGAAGATGAAGAGTTATTTAACTATTTATAGTTGTCTAATATGAAGTTTGTATCAAGATTGACCATTGATATATTATGATCTTATGGGTCTGTATATCCTATTAGATTTAAAATGAATATTTTGGGTTTGGTTTTTTTGTATTTAATATTTTTAATCATATGAAGAATAATTTTGTTGCTTTTTAAATAATAAAATTTTGAATTTTAATAAATTTAGACATAAAAATTTATATTTATTTAGAAAAAGAGAAAACGGCTGCTCCTAGATGGTTTCGTCCCTCTATAGAAGATAAATGGAATTAAATTTGACTAGTGCTATCTAAGATATTATAAGTTTGAATTTTAGGGACAAATGTGTTAGTTTGAGAGTAGTTATTTTCGATGTTTAAGTGTGATTTGGTATCATTAACGAGCTCGAATTCACATAAATATATTATATAAATAAATAGAGTAATCAAATTAAATATATAATATACAATAATCAGTAATGTCCGTCAGTACCACAACTACATAGTCGCCTATTTCTATGCCCTTTAGCTCTTTCTCCCATTTTCAGCACAACAATATCAAAATATTGTTATATTGCATCAGTTTGCGAATTATCAACTACATATGTATTATTATAACTCAATGAAGAGGTATCATAAATATGATTTTGATACATTGATGTCATTGGAGGGAACATGAGAGATATTAAACTCCAAATATGATGATACATTTCCAGCAATCAATCACAAGTCAAAATCAAGTTGTACATGTATAACCAGTTCATAATAGAACAAATTTAAAAAAAAAATTTACAAAGAAGGCATTGCGGGGAGTAACGCTTACCCCCCGTAACTCCTTTTTTTCAAATACGGTCAACCGTGCATTGATTGATATCTGTATTAATTAGCAGATTCTGCATTTTTAAAAAAAATATTTTACAAAGAAGGTGTTATTGGGACAACGCTTTTCAATTCAAATTCGGTCAACCATGCATTAATTGACAGATTCTGCATTCATTCTACTGAAAGCGTTACCTTGTGTAACACATTCTTTTCCTAATTAAAAAATAAATAAATGATATCGTCATCTCAGATGACGCTTTGTCATAAATCTATAAACTCAAAATATTTTATGATATTTTAATAATTATTTTATTAAATTATAATAATTTGTCAAATGGCCGAGGGAATAATCTTGGTAAGATTTGTAACATGAGATCCCAACCTAGATTAAGCAATTCTTAATTTATTTTATCCTCCGACCACATATCCAAATTAAAATAATAATACGATCATATACAAGTACGCATGTATACATGTCGAAAAATTGATAGAACTTGAGAATCCTATAAAATTGAAGCCAATTGAGAATGACAATAGAATTAATTCAAATCCGAATTTGTTTCAAAATCACCTAGTAATTTATCCCAAAATCACAATTAGAGGTGAATTTTGAATTTTTATTTTTAAATATACCCCACCTCAAACACATCTCATTTGATTTATTAATATTTTTAAATTTATTATATATATTTACGTGATATTTTAAAAAAAATATTTTAAAATTTTTGATTATTTTTTAAAAATATATATTTTTAATATTTTTAAAATAATAAAATAAATTTAACATATCTAATCAGCCGAGTCTAAATTCAAGTGCGGATTGAGTTCAAATCCTTAAAAAACTTTGATAAAATAAATTTTGAATTTAACCAAACCCTCTGCATTACGTCCCTAAATCAGATATCAAGAAGTATAAGCATATATATTCCTGAGAATGTCTCAATTGGAATTGAGGACAACATTGTAAATGGGAATTGAAACTAAAAGCTTGGAGTATTTTAGAATTAATTACTCTTAAAAAAACTTGTTGGGATGAATTAATGATATCACATTACTACTATAATTGAAATTAAATAATACTTTTTAAAATTAAAGAAGAATACTCTTCAAGAAATGACACATTATCCGTAAACATAAGAAAATAAAATAAAAGTAGAAACATTCAATTTGGGATTGAGGAAATATAACATCAATATCATATGGCATAATTACCCCGCATCATATTACTTAAATTATTGTCTATAATTTAAAATACATACAAAAAAAATAATTTGTTTATTGTAGAACACAGTAAACAAGTGATGAATTAACAAATGCGTTAAGTCATAAAAGCGTGTCCTTCAATGTTGGGACAAATAATTAGAGGGGTGATTAGTGAAGATACTTTCCTATCCTCCAAGCATGCTAACTACTTACTAAACTAATTTTATCATTGCGACAAAAAACCTTAGAAAATGTGCAATCTTAAAATTAATTGTACGTTGTTACTTTCATTAGGATACAAAACCTCGTATGTGACTCTAAACTATCTTAGATTTCACGAAAAGAAAAAAGAAAAAAAAAAGCAAAATCATGCTAAATTGATTTTCCCACATTTTTCCAGACAAATTAAATAAATTACAAATCTAAAAATTTATTTGATGTAGTTAATGAAATATAACCTAGATAAAAGATCTACTTATATAAGAATTCAGAAATCTATTAAAATATATGTTCCGACACCCATTTTCCTCATTTTCCTCTATAATTAATTTCATGAAAATTTATTAATTTCTTTAAGATTTTTTTCCGTCAACAATCTAATATGAAGTCAGTCGGCCCAATGAAACTTGGTTCAAGTGATGAATTTGAAGATTCAAGTTTAAGAGATTTTGGATTCGTATTTTACTAAAATATACGTATTATTATAATTAATATTCATAATCTAACAAGGTATATAATCGATTCACTAAAAATAAAACTCATGTTTACCCTTTATTTCTAAGAAGAAATGCATAATAATTTTTTAAATTATTTATTTGCATGCACAATTTTTGGGGTTGGGTTAAAGTCAAAGTGTATTTCTCAATGCAAGACAAAAGAAAACATGGGTAATTAAAGGGGGGCCGGGGGGGGGGGCATGCCTCAAGCATGCTAATACACTAGACAAACTTCATTATTGCGACAAAAACTCTGCCAAATCTTCCAAAAGTTATTAGGGTTTATTCTTTATTGTAGTTGACTGTCACAACATACAAAAGACCTCTCATGTGACTCTAGAATTAGTGGAGGCAAGAATTTCAATGTTTGTGGCGCAATACAATGTACCCTTTATTTCTAAGGTGTTTGACAGTTCGAAATCCAAAATTCGATAAATACGAAATTGAATTAAAAAAATTAGTTGGATATTCAATTTTAATTTTATAAAATTTCAATATTCTGTACAATTTTAATTTTTGATTTATCGAAACATATTAAATACCAAATTATTTTTTATATATTTATATATTTTATTTTCATATATATTTTTTATATCTATTATTTATTTTTGTATTACCTTTATTTTTCTTGCTTGTCAACAATAAATTATAAATTGGAAAATATAATTATTAATAATAAAATTCATTTTTTAAAATACTTCTTATTTTTAAAAAAAATACTTCGTTCCCTGAAATACCAAACCGAAATATAAAAAGAAATTCAATATTTACCAAATCGAAACGATTAATTTGATAATATCCAATGGACACTCTAATTTATTTTTAACAAAAAAAATAAATAAATTGAAATGGCATCGCTTCATCAAATTATATATATATTTTTTTAAATCTAATATATATGGTCATGTTACATTATTCTCATCAAAATACGAGCTACGCAATAAGTATTTATATTCACATGTGTATGTATTAAAACCTATTTCCATTACACTAATGGAACACGTTACTCACTCAACTCTAAAAGTGATTGAAATAAATTTCTTGATTAGGCAAAAATAAATCTAAAACAAATAAGGCCATAACATTTGCTATGTCCATTTTATGATAATAATAGATTTGAAATTGGGTGACACAGCTAAATGTGCATCCATGTGAGGTGACAAAATTTAAACAAATTAATGGAATTCACTAGTATAGTAGGCCCACTTGAACAAATCCATGTTAAGACCCATAATGGCACTTGCTTGCCATGCCTAATATCACAACCATACAATATAATCCTTAAAATAAATAATTCAAGAAACCATTGAGAACAACTAGTACTATTTGTCAATGATGCATTATGATCTGTATAATCCCATGTGTGAGAGTATATATTGAAATAAAAAGAAAAAAGAAAAATATTATGTAAAGGGAGAATCATTTTGGGCACAATTTTAATGCCAAGACAAAAATTATAATTATCATCATTCCAACTCCATATGCCATCTTCACATGCCCTTTCTCCAAATATGGATACATGATAGATACAGCTACATGTTTAGAATTTTGTACTGTTATTCCTCTCACCCCAGCCCCAGAAAAGTCTAAAAATTTTCCAAAAAATTTCATTGGATTCTTCTGAGAATGACAAAACCTCTACACATGGATGTAGAGTCGTATAATGGGCTCTTTTATTTATCTCAAATTTTATACATTAAACTTAAAAATCTGAAAATTTTACCCAAGTTTAAAAATTGTCCGTGCCAAAAATATCAAGAATCATGCATTGACACTATTACCGCCCCCCCCCCCCCCCCCCCGCACACACATACACACAGTGGGAGGTGAATATTGCACTTGAAGTCCACAACCACTCTGCCAAAACTCCCAAACTGCAACTTTTCTTACTGGTTAGAAGCCACGCTGTGCTCGTGTCATTTTTCTGTCCCTCGCACTTATCGCTCAATTTCCATGCATATCAGCTGGGAGTCTCCTCTGCGCCGCGTTCCACTGTTACGCGCGTCAACAAAACTCGCTTTCTTGTCGAAATCTCTCCAACCTCACGAAACCTAAGACTGCCAAAACATACGTTTTCGTCTCAATGAAATACCCATTTTACCCCTACAACATCAACTACAGTTGGCCAGCTCAATACACCAGCTGATGCAGGAGAACAAGACTCCAAAAACTGGGACCCATCTTCACCACCAATAATTGATCATTCTCCTAATCCCCTCTGTATTCTTGCTGGCACCTTCTCCCTCCTCCTCCTCCTCTCTTCTTCTACTTCTTCTCTTCCACCCCACCCGCCGTCCAACCCAACCCCGTCCCCCCTCCCCGGGCTCGTCTTTCATATTTTATCTCCTACAACCTCGTAAACCCTAAACCCTGAAGGCTTTCCATGTTACAACCCATAAAAAGATAATAAAAATGCTATCTTTACACCATTTTCTCTTCCCACTATCCGCTCTCTTCATCTTTTCATTAGTATCATTAATGCCAGCTTCTAATGAGGCATCAGAGTCATCCATATACGAAGTTCTCAAGCTTCACGGGCTGCCAATGGGGTTACTCCCCAAAGGGGTCAAAAACTTCAGCTTGGATAATTCCGGGAAATTCGAGGTGCACTTGGATCGAGCTTGCAATGCCAAGTTCGAGAATGAATTGCACTACGATATGAATGTGTCGGGCACCCTGCGTTACGGGCAGATCGACGGGCTCTCGGGGATTTCGGCGCAGGATTTGTTTTTGTGGTTTCCCGTGATTGAAATCCGGGTCGATATTCCCAGCTCCGGGTTGATTTACTTTGATGTGGGCGTGGTTTCCAAGCAGTTTTCACTGTCTTCTTTTGAAACTCCAAGGGATTGTTTGGCTGTTCCGGGTCCGGATCTTCAGGATGGAAGAAAGATAGTGGAGACTGTTTCCAAGGTCAAATATTCTTCGTAAAGATTGTCTGTCCGTAAAAATTCATGAAAACTCTTCTCTTGATTTCATTCCTCAGTGGTTGGAATTTGGAAATATGTTTTTTTTCCCCTTAAATTATTTTTTTTTCTTTTTTAAGTGAAATTCTTGACATTCTTTATTATTTTGATTCTGGGAGTTTTGCTTTCGAGCAGGAAATGTGAGGTAGGAAATGAACGTTTGAAATGTAATGGGATCAATTGTCGTTGCAAGTGTAAGAATAACTGCGCTGAAAAATGAGATGTAGTGGATTCAATTATGGGTGATGCCACTTTTTGCATAATATGCCAAAAGGTTGGATCTTTTGCCTACTGTTGTCATCCCTGCAGCTTCACTCAAGAGTGATTTACTCCATGTGGGCAATCTAAAAAAGCTATGATATAGCATGTATGTAGCTGTTTGTATTAGCTGTCCTTTACTGGAGTGCAAAGACAATTTCTTGTCAAAAATACTCCCAATCTCTTTTTGACTAATTTTAGAATTTAAAGTTGTTGTAGACTATTTGGTTTCCATTGCTTTGATTGATGGAGTGTGATCTATGATATGCTTGATTGCTTTCTAATTGTGGCTACATTGCATTTTGCTTTAGTTGGATATATGTATGTAAGTATGAACAGAGGAGCTAATTCATGTACCTTTTTCATCAGATTCTGTCCGGGAAGGTCCGATATGAGCTTGATCAGGATAATTTTGCAAGGACAGCATTGTAGATTTTGCAGGGGATGATGATGCACGATAGCTCAATCACTTTATGGATTTTCAATACTTGTATGTACAGGTCTGCAGAGAGTCTGGTCTAGACATCATATTTCTTCATTCTCGTGTGCGTGCTTGTGATTGCATGTGTAGTGCCAAGTCTTCAAAGTAGTCATGCTGCCTCCTGCTCTTGATACAATTTGTGCAAATTCAATTGGGAGGCTTTGAGGGGTTGTTGGGGGAAAACAAAAATCATCTAAGTATTGGAGACATAGGAGATGACCATATGGAAGCATCAGGGTCGAGGAATCAGGTGATATATTTGCCTCAGTTTGTTATTATGTTAAATTGATTACAAATACGGACTTAAACGCAATTGTTGAATTGATTATCTTTTTGTAGTATAAAATGTTAGATGATGAGTTATACATACTTCTCTCATGCAAGAAATAAGGAATAAAGGTTTTCTTTTTCCAATCAGTTGTATTAGTTGTATTTTGATTTCTACTCATTCTCCATGTATCAGCAACTCACTAATTTTGGTTTTACCTTGACTACAGTGAATGCTACAGTTTATTACTTTGGGAAGAAGGTAAGAATAGAAGACCATGTTGGCCCCGTGAAAAAAATATATCATCTGTTTGTGCAATGCTTTGTATCACATCCGATAAGTTTATTTGAAATAGCAACTCTAGGTAAAAAAAGAAAAAAAGAAACAGTTGAACTCCCTAGAAGAAAAAGATAAGGAAAGAAATGGAGGGAGATTAGTTAGGAAATTGAATAGAACAAATGTTTTATAGAATTTTGCTGATAATGCCAGTTGGGTTTAGATCATTTTATGATTGCACTGCTCAATAAGCTAGTACGATCGAATTGATAAAGCACTGATTCATACATTTAACACCTTGTGATTTGTTGTCCTCCTGATAATCTCTAAAAAGGAACTAGCTATTTAGTTTCAACAAATTCAATCAGATCAGTTAAGCAAATGTACAAATTTGAAACATCTAGAACTGGACATGGCTTGTGATTTGGCTGGGACGAACATTGTGTTATCTGTCGCTACTGCTGTATCCTTTTGGGATCCTATAATGCATGACATGAGTTTTCGATTGAAAATAGATATTATCAAGATGTTTGACAACATTCCGGGTGCTTTTCTTGCTCTGAGAACAAACTGTATGTTGCTGGTGAATTGCTTCTTCCCCATTCTTCTGAGTGGTTAGTAGTTACTTGCAAAATTCATCACCACTAATCAAGTATTAAGGTCACACTGTTATGTAGCTTCTTGCATGACATATGAGATCACACAAAGGTTTGTTCATACAATAATGTTGTAGAAAATCATTGAACACATGAAATGCATACTAAGTACTTTCATCTAGTACAACCCCCCACCCCAACCCCACCGCCATGTGAAAAAGGAGAGTTGTTCAACCTCTTGGAGGACAAGGTTTTTTGTTGCCAATGATTACTGCTAACAAATAATTATTGTTAATGTTGAATCCTGGCAGAATTAACACTGCTGTTGGATCATCATATTGCTTGTGATGTGGTCCTTGTAGATTGGATAAGCTGAATTAACCATGGGAAATATTTGGAACATCTATGACAGTGGTGACAAATTGATGAGTTGGGTTGTAAATTGGTGGATCCAATGATGAGTCAAAAACTACCCGCCCATTAGGACCATTTAGTGAATGGGTATAAACGGGTAGGTTATAAATAGGCTTCTTAAACCCATTAACCATTTTATGACATTTACATATTTGATTAGTTTACACAAAATATAAGATGTTTTTGCTTCCCATTATGGTGACAATGGGAAATGATGAAATTTTGAAATAACTTAAATAATAATAATAATAATAAGGACGATCAGGTATTTAAATAGTATAGTCTTAATCTAGTTCAAATTTCAAACATGCCTAAAATAGAGCTGACTCATAAAATTATGATATTTGGCTTAAAAACATCCTATCCTATAATATCACCGAGCAAGTGATTGAATAACGAGTCCAAAAGATAAAAAGTTCACAAAATTACTTAAAATAGAAATAAAAATCCAAAAGGGCACATAATAGTGGAATTTAGAGGTTGAAGGCGGACCCTCATGATCATGACCATCAAGTGATAAGTAGTTAGGTTCGTCTCACAAAGACAGACACGTGATCGCATAACTTCTGATTAGAAGCTGAAGCTATACTGGTTTAGGGTCTGCTGGCAAACTATGCACGAGTTACTTCTATTTAGGTTTTTGTTGGTATTACCCATGGTATTATTAATTTTGTATCTATTATCTCTTTTTACTTATAAATTTTTTAAATATTCCTTTAAACCATCAAAAATTATGTTGACAGATAAAAATACTTTTGAGTTAAAAAAAAAAAGATTAAATTGACTTTGCCTCTTTTGTTATAAATTATATAGTACTTTGCCCCCTTTATAATTAAATATCAATTAATTTGATATTAAAATTTATTCAGCATTAATTTTATTAAATCATTAATGTTTAATTAAGTCTAAAATAAAGAAAAATAATTAAATATATAATTTTATTAGAACAGAAAAAACACATTGCATTTAAAAAAAAAAATATGTCACACAAATTTATATTACTATCATTTATCTATATTGATTTAATAAGTAATTATTAAACCTTAGAATCAATTTTATTGATATTATTTAAAGGTATAAATAATTTTATTATATATGGTGTGGATGTGTAAGTCAAATATATATTGATGAATCTATTTCAATGTGTTGTTCCTTATTTGTAAAAGAAAAAATAAAATTAATTTTCACTAAAATAATAAAAACAAAAATCTATGAGATGCCTTTCAAAACAACATAAATAAGATGATAATAATATAAATTTATGTGAGATAATTTTTTAAATTTAATGTGTCTTCTCTATATTTATTTTAAATTCAATTAAAAATTAATTTATTTAATAAAATTAGTGTTAAACAAAATTTGGAGTCAAAATAAATGACTTTTGATTGTCAAGGTGGTAAGTGTACTTTATAAGATTTTTTTATTTTTTTATTTTTTTATTTTTTTATATTTTGATTTCTCTTTCACAAATTAAATAATTTACAGTGAAATTAATTTAACTAATATGTTTGACCTATACATGCGCACTTTACATAATACAATATTTATACCATTGAATAATATCAACTAACTAGTCCCTAAATTTTAATACTTACTTATTAAAACAATATATATGATTGTAGTCAAATAAATTTATGTGACATAATTTTAAAAAAATAATGTGTCTTTTCTATTTTATTAAAATTATATTTTGTATTTTTATTTAATTGAAGATTAATTTATGTAATAAAATTAGTGTTAAATAATAAATTAATTAATATTCAATTGTAGAGGGGACAAAGTACTATAAATTTTATAATAGAGGGGGAAAGTGAATTTAACATTTTATTTAATTCAATATTTCTATCTATCAATATAATTTTTTATTAATTGAGGGGCGTATTTGTAGATTTTTTTTAATAAAAAGAATAATTGATACGAAATCAATAATATAAAAGGGTAAAGTATATTTGACCCTTATTTATACAAGTGCTCCCAAACACATCCATCTCTTATTCTTAATTAAGTGAATTATGGTACTTACAAAAAATTTAAAGAAATTTATGCCATACCAATATTCATGATTGTTCAAATAATAACACATATCAATATCATTCTTTGTATCATGTTATTTTACATGTTCTGTTGAGTGATCTAATATATTTGTATATTATATATTTGTCAATAAAATATCAGTCATGATCAATAATGTACAAATATCAATTATCGACAATTGCACTTATATAGAAGTAAACAAATATCTATACGTCTGTTCGATTCAAACTCATGATTTTAAAAAAAGAAATAGCTCAATTGTTGCAATTATCACTTAAAATACAATGAGTGGATCCAGCCAAATATTATATTTTGTTGAAAATAAAATACTTTAAGAATGAATTTTATATGTAATGTATATAGTATCTATAAAGATAAATACATTAGTGAAGAATTCGTGATATTTGAAAAATATCATCTCAAATCTATAATTTTTATTTTCAATTATATACATAACTCTAATATATAGATGTCAATCATTATTCTCATTATTTTAATTTAAATTAAATTAATAGGACCTACAGTATCAATTATATCTACTTAATATATTACTATCACCATTCTAATGGGACTTATCTCATAAAAATCTTATAAATAAAATATCATATTTACATTAAATATTTAAGGTGGATCCCACCACTATAAATTTCATCATGTTAATATATAATTATTTTTAAATTATACATCATTTTAATAGAACCCACCACCTTTCAAATCATCCTAATAAATTATCATGTTTAAATTCAATATTTAAAGTTGACTTCACTACTATTAACTTTATAAATTATTATGTGTACAACATTCTGAAAATGATACTATAAATTATAAAATAAATATAATTTTATTATTATTACACACTTTTGCATTTAAAATTCCCTTAAAACTACTCAACTAAATATATTGTCATTTTCAAATTTACATAATATCTCATTTTCATTCATTTATCCAAATATAATTTTATTTCTCACACCAAAACCAATATAAAATCAGATTATCAATAAAAATATTAAAAATGAGAATTCTCACTAAAAGCACAAGTATATAAGGCCGAAGGATATATTTGGTTTTCTTTCCAAAGTAATTTTCTCAATTTTGACTATACAAAACATTGAAATCATAGTTATTTTATTCAATCTCACTGAAAATATTTTATTTCTCAATTTCTCACATTATAGAAAAACAATACACTAAATCTATAATTCTCTTTTTCTAATGCTGCTATCATTTCACATAATTCAAGATGTGTTGGCCCAATCAATTCTTATCATTACACATGTTTTTTTCTCAAGTTTCAAATATTTCAAAATGAGCCCATCAATTTCACATATAATAATTTAAAATCTTTAAAATAATATAATTCCAACATAAAATCAAACACAATCTCATTTTTCATCGTATTTTTTCGTGCAGTGCAGTAATATACAAAAATTATACTCATTCAAATATATTTTTATTTTTCAAACTTATATATTTTCAATCTTAAATCATTCATCCAAATATATTCTCAATTTTCACAAAAAAAAATCAAAACAAAACTTGAAACTCATTGGAGATACTAGAAATTGGAAATTGATCCTGAAAACAAAACCAAATGAGCCTAAGCTTTTGAGTAGTTTGTTCTTTTAAAATTTGATTAAAAGAACTCACTCACGAGGGAAAAATAATAAAATAGAATTTGGAAGCACTATAATTTTTTGTATGATAAATGAATCGGTCAATTTTTTGTAGAAAATGTGTATTAGTGGGAACAAATTAATAATTTAAGCAATAATTGTAGTGGAGCCACGGCGTACAGCTATACATCCAAGGGGCTACTTGATTTGCTTATTGTTGTCTTAGCTTAGAACGTTGGGTATTACAACATATGGGCCGACCAAGACTGAGTAGCTTAGGACTTAATGGGCTTTATGATGGCCGTGACAGCATTTTGTTTTGCGTTTTGGGCTTATGGGTTGGGAAGTTCATCTGTTTAGTGGGCTTGTATTAGATTTCTGATGTATATATTAAAGTTCTGAACCCCCCTAACTCTTGGAGCCCAAGTCCTCTTATTATCTAGCAGGGAGCAAATTAAGATTATTAGATTGTTATTATTTTAATTAATTGCAAAATATAAATATTTTAGCAGAAACACTTTCTTTTTTTTTTTTTGGGATGGATCTTCATAAACGTGCTATGAGCAAATTGGACCCGCCTATCATTTTAGCACAAATGAGCCCAAAATTATCAAATATATTTCTAAATCAAGTATTCATCCCCTCCCATCCCCACAAAAAGTTCCTCACTTGTTCCTCTCTCTTTTGTATTTTGAGGGGAGGATTTTAATAGATAAAAACCACTCAATTTTAGTTTTTTTTGGTAAATTTAAAAAATACGAGTGCTTTTGGCTATAAGGGAAGTTATGTTAATTGAGATTATAAAAATCCCCCCCCCCCCCCCCCCCTTTTTCCTTAAAAGTTAACAGATGTTTTTGGAATTCTACCTCTCCAGGGGGAAGAAAACTTCATTAATTAAGAACTTGAACGTTGCTACTAGCTTGATCTTATTATATGATATAGAATTATAAATAGGATTTAACACGCATTGACCTATTGATCTCAAAGAAAAACCACAATAACAAAAACACAAGAAAACTAGAAACTTGATTTTACCACTTTTAAATGAAGTTAGGGATTCCAATCTTGTCCGTCTCCTCCTTTTCTATATTTAAGATTCGAATTTTAAAAAATAAAAATAAAAAAATAAAAACTAGAACCATGCATTTTTAGCTAGTATAAAAAATATAATTCATTGTTGAAAACTTTTACTACTTAAATTACTAATACCTACTTGAGAGCGTTTCGAGCGTGGTTTCTTCTACTTTTTCATAAAAAAAGATATCATAGTTTTAAGGTTTAAAGTTTTTTGATATTGTTAAGATTTCTAAATTCATCATTTTCGTATTGAAGTCTATTATAAGAACATAGTTTGCAGTACTTATTATATGATAGGATGCCCTTTTTAACTTCATATCTTCCATGGTGACCAAGTCTGCATAAATATAATTGTCCAAGTTTTCTCCCAATTTTTTTTAGTATTTTGAAGAGCTTTAATTTACAAGGTTACATTTTAGTAAGATTTTATAACAAAATCGCTCATTTTTCCTGAACATGTAAATTCTTAATTCAATAGTAAAATAAATTTCATGAACTTCTCCTATAAAAAAAAAGAAAGAAAAAAAAGAAAAAGTCTAAAGAACTCATGGAGTTACTATATATTTATTATTATTAATGAGTTTATTTTTTCTCGATAATATGAACGATGCAATTATTATCTTAATAAATTTAAAATTTAACTATAATAATGACAATTAATATATATATTCTATTGTCCCCCTAAAAAAATAATACATTAGTCTTCACGTGTGCATATAACATCAAGGAAAATTTTCTAATCATATGCCATGAAAATGAGACCATTGGTCTCCATATATATTTCGCACTTCTCTAATTTCTAATTTTGTTGAAAATTAAAGAAGAGTTTTTTCATTATAGGCTTCATCATTAATCTAGAAAATTTATGATTAAGAAATCTAATTAACGTCTAAATTTTAGTTCAGTATGACAATGTATGATTATATAACCGTTTATTACCTAAATGACTAAATCCAATTCATTAGAATGAATCCTAGTCTGCATTTTCCATCATCTTGCACTTCAAATTCCATGTCCTCTTCATATCAAAAAACAAGGATGCTGACTACCCAATTTACCGAATCAGATTCTTAAATCCATGTTGTCATGCGGGAGTTAACTAATATTCCATCATCTTGTAATAAATGTCCATTTTGATTTTACACGAAATTATAAATAAAAATATTTTGATGACTTTTCAGTATAAAATTGGTCCTATAACTATAAAATTAGTAAAAATGGTCTTTTTTTAATTTGGGCTTGCAATTAAGTCCTTTAATTTTTTATTTTTCATGGATAGAGGATAAATGTCGCCGGAAATTAGAGAATTGGCCGAAATTCCACACGTGCCCCTCACTTGGTCAAGTAACTATAGAGGTGACAAATTATAGAGGTGACAAAATTGGTCATTTTAGAATTTAGACTGACAAGTTGATATTGTAAAACATAATTTTTTGCGAATTAATGATATTTTTTACTGGAATTTCTAAAATTAACCGAAATGTTGCACTTGTTGCTTCATTAAGGAACAAAATTGGAGATTCTTTATTTTTCGGCCAATTAATAGAACCTTGCATAAGTGAAGGGCAAAAAAAGATGAAGGTGGAAATTGGATGGGAACTCAACTAATGATGGGAAAAAGAAAAAAGAAAAAAAATCCACCTGACCGGATTTGAAGGGATACAATTAAGCAAATAAAGAAAAGAATATAAAATTCATTCTTTATAAACAATTTGATAAGTGATTACTAATCATGTAAATAAATTAAGAAAAATCTTTTTTTAATTCTTAACTAATTTACAATAAGTTTTTGATATTTAATGAATAAATTTAATTAATATAATTCAATTCATAAATTAACTTTTAATTACTTCTTTATTTGGGAGTACAAATTTAATATTAACTATTTTAAGTGTATAATTAATTAAATAATTATAAAAGTCATAATAAAGAAATAAATTTCTCTCATTTCAAATATTTTTTTTTTTTTTTTTTTTCTTACTCTCCAACCACCACCCCATCGCTTCCTCCACGCTTCCATCAACTCCTGCAACCCACCCACCCTCCAAGCCACATCTGTTTCTGGCTAAGGGTGGTGGCATAGAAGGTCCGGGGTTTTAGGGTGTATGCTTTGTGATGGTGGCCTGCTGGAGTAGGGTGGAAGGCTAGTGGGATGATTGTTCTTATCACTGCAGAGTAAGGAAAAAAAAGAAGGAAAAAGGAGAAGAAAAAAAAAAAGAAAAAAAAAGATTAATTTCATTTTATCTTTCTATTTTTTATTATGAGTATAACTTTATATTTATTAATTTTCAGTTGTCATATTTTATCTTTTTATACTTTTTTTGTCTCACTTTATTATTACGTGTCCTTAAAAAAATAACCAAATTATCCTTACTACTTATAGTAACATTATTTTAAAATATTCTAAATTTAATACACTTATATTTAAATACTAATATTTTTTCATCTTAATTAATTAATATTTAATATTAAAATTTATTTTATATTTTATTGTACTTATTTTAATGGCTATTTTTTTATTTACATAGTTCCTATTAAAGTTTTATATTGTATGATTTTTTTTATTAACTAATACATTTTACTTATAAATTTACTATTTATCATAAATATAAAAAATGTGTGATATATTTTCAAATCATATTTTATTAAATAAGTAAAATATAATTAATATTTTTTATTATTAATATAATTATCAAATTTTATAGAAACAATGTTAAATACAAAAAAGTCATTTTTAGGTTTACTTTAATACTATTAAATAAGTTATAAATAGTTAACTTATCGTAACTTGATGAATACTAGGTTAAAAATAAAATAATTTAATGAATATTTTTTTAAATTTAAAAATATAGTCATTTTAGAAATTAATTTTATTTTTATTACTTAATTATAATGGCTATGTTTGAATTTAACATAGTTTCTATGAACTTATGATAATTTTATTAATAATAAAAAAATTGTTAATATTTTATGTATTGAATAAAATATTTTTTTAAGATTTATAGTAAGTAGGGAATTTATAAGTAAAAGCGTATTAAATAATAAAAAATATCATATTATATACTAATTTAATAGAAAGTATTAATTAATCAAGTCAAAAATTATTAGAACATAAATACAAATATATTAATATCAACATATTTTAAAGTAATTTTACTTAAAATAATATGTAAGGGCAATTTGATTATTTTTTTAAGAAAAGAAATGGGTAAAGTGAGATAATGAGAGTAGAAGGAGGTAAGATAAAAAAAATTAAGAACATAATAGAATAAAGGGATAGTCGAGTAAAGGGGGTTTACTAAAATTAACCCAAGAAAAAAATTAGTTAGAATTTTTTCCATGTCACGAGTGAGTTGACATCCAATTTTCCCAGGTCAGCACTCTTTACCCTCCTTATAGGCAATATAATATTCACAGAATTAAATGACCATAAAGTAAAAATCTCTAATTTTTATTCCTTAAGTGAGCTGCAACATAGTGGCCAATTTCCAAAATTGTGATGAAAATTATCCATAACCCATGAAAAATTATAAATTACAGTGTTAAACTGCCACTTCAAATTATAAAAAGATCAATTTTGCCATTCTCTTGTAGTTACATGACCAATTTTCATGTTTGTAGCTCTATTGAAGTGTGTTTTTTCAAATTAGGTTTCTCTTCCCCTCGTGTAGGTTCTACGTAGGTTAGGTTGGGCGTGGGATGACATCACCAGAAAATATAAATCCGCAATTTTTCTATCTCATAGGAGGGTGAAATTTCAGTATTTTTTTTTTCATTTTCAACAAAATTTGCCCTCAATCCATAATAATATAAAAATAACAAGATCTAATTGCAAGTCTAAATTCAAAAAGGATCATTTTTGCCAACTCTCATTAGTTATAGACCAATTTTGCAATTTGCCTAATACCACATTATTATTTTAAGTAAAAAAAAAAAAGATGTTTCATTTTAGGAATAAAATTACAAAATCCGTCTATAGAAATATTGTCCTATAATTTTGGGCCCCACCAATTTACATGCATTAACTTTCAAAATTTTACAAATTTTATCTGATTTTGCCCACAAAATCAATGCCTCTCGAAAATAAATACTTTTTTTAATTTTCAAAAAATTAAATAATATAATTTTTTAACTAAAAATAATAAAAAAGGTGTTGATAGAAATTCATATTTTAATATTAGGAAATATATGTAATTTCAAAATAAACCAAATAGACAATAGTTTACATAATATTTATAAATTTTTTAATTTTAAAAAATGTATATAATTTAAAAAAATACTAAAAATAAAAAAATGATGTTAATGAAATTTTATATTTACTAATTAGAAAATACATTCAAAATCAACAATAAAAAAATAAAAATATTTTGCATAATATCTTGAAATAATTTCTTAATTTTCAAAAATATAAGTAATTTAGAAAATTTATAGAAAATAAGAAATAATAATGTTATGAAAATTTGATGTTTAAGTATTTGAAAATATATTTAATTTCAGTAATAAACAAAACAAAAAAATAGCTTACATAATATTAAATAATTTTTTAATTTTCAAAAATAAAAATTATTTATAAAACATTACAGAAAATAAAGAAGAATGATGTTATTTCATATATTTAATAATTTGAAAGTAAATCTATATCAATAATAAACGAATTAGAAAATAGTTTACATAATATATTCAAATAATTTCTTAATTTTCCAAAATATAAATAATTTTAAAAAATTACTGGAAATAAAAAATATTATTGATAGAATTTCGTTAAACATTAGTAAATATATTTAATTTTACCAATAAATAAAATAGAAAATAATTTATATATTATATTTAAATATTATCTCACTTTTAAGAAATATAAACAATTTACTGAAAAAATTTCAGTTCATCTTCTTCTCTCCCCTTCCTCTGCCCCAAGCCCCAATCCTGTACCCCTCAACGCTCCAATCCCCCATCCCCCCTTGCTAATCCCGTGTTCATCTCCTTCCCAAACCCCCCTCTCTCTTCGTATGTATATGTATATACACACACATATCTATTTTTGTGTGGGCATATATCTATATATATGTTTAAATGATCGTTATACATTGTATTTATGTGTATATATACATGAATATGTATGTAAATGCGCACATATAGGATGCCATGGGTAATTTTCTAGATATATTCTAAATATATTTTTTTCTTTTTTGTTTAATTTTTTATCCACATAATTGTACAGATTTTTTCTCCAAATCTTAAAAATTTCCAAATTTCAAGTTACATAAGCAAACAACGGCATCAAGTTAGCAATTTTCGAAAAAAAAATGAATTTTTCGAAGAAATTTAGATTGAAATTACAAAATTTTGAAAATTAATACATACAAATTGATGACCCCCAAAATTAAAAAGACCAAATCTTTAGGAAATGAAACATTGTTTGCTGACATTTCAAAAGAGAAATAAGAATAGTTAATATAGGATAAAAATAAGTATCTTATAAACACCATCTAATAAATTCTCTCACTCACACTACGTTATGCTATCATGTTTTATTCGGGATGGCCTATTGGTCCATCATAGTGGAGCACTACTCTTAATACCATTTACAATGACTCGGATTAGACACTTAGCTTTTCAACATCACCAACTAATCGGATCAACCAATAATGGATTATGGTTCACGCATTGTGTGAGGACATTGGAGTGTTTTGGCATATGTCCTTGACTTTCAAGTGCATGTGAAATTATATTTTATACCCTTCTCTTTTGATATGTATTATGTGGAATTAAAACATAATGCATTAAAGGAAAAATTTGCAAAAATAAAAAAATAAAATTGTATTTTAAGTTTGTTATTATTTATAATTTGTTCAAATCCTAGAAACAATAACTTTATGAAAAAAAAAATATGGTGAGAGTTTGCTTTTAATAGTTACATCAACTATATTTTTTAGTTTAGTCACAAAAAAAATAAAAAAAATTGGCTATAAATACTTGCCCATATGTAAATTGAAAAATACTAAGTTTTTCATTTTTAATTGCAAAGTGTGAGAATTAAAATGACCAAATAATTAAAAATCACAACATAAAGACTGAAATACTAAATAAAAACCAAATAAAACACTTCATAAAATCCAAATATCCGTATCTATATAAAAAACTATTCACAATAACAATTATCAGATATGTAATATATATTTTACCTGCCTATTTTTTCCTGAATATGTAAAAATTGAAAACATATATCCATTATAATATAATTTCTATTATATTTAATATATTAAATGAGCTATATTTTTAACTATGAATTATTCTAAAATAAATTATAATTTTTTGAATCATATAAATTTTCAATATATTTTATTTTTATTTTTTATTATTATTTTCCTCCTTCCTTATTTTTTCTTGGGTAATTGCTATTTTGTACCATTCAATTAGGTTCATTTAGCACTTTGCACCCTTAAAAAATTGAAAGATTACATCCTTAAATTAATATTTTTCTGACACAATACACCCTATAGCACTTTTAGGCCAAACTTTCTAAAATCCCTTCATTTTCCCATCATTTCCCATTCATAGTTAATTTTCTAAATTTCTCAAATAATAATATTATTTTAGTCAAATTAATTCAATAAATTTGATATTAATATTAACAACAATTATATAAATTTGATTTTAATAGTAATAATAGTTTTATTTTCTTAATTTGTTTGCAAAAATAATATTTTTGGCTATAAAATATTTGTTCTAAAGGTAAAAAAATGTAAAATAAAATTGAAAATATAAATTATTAAGAAATAAATTATTACTCATTTGAAAATAAAAACTAATAGTATCTTTATTTAGAAAACTATATATCATAAAACATATATTATGTTGATAAAAATATAGCTTATTAAAATATATGCAAATAAAAGAAATAATAAAAATTATTTAATAAAGGATAGTTGTTTTTAGTTTTACATTTGGAACAAAAATTTGTAAATAAAATAATTTTTATTTGATGATTTTATTGTTTTTATATTTTTTGTAATCTTTAATGGTTGCTTTTTTATATGGATATGACTACTTGAATTTTCAAAGTATTTATTTGGTATTTTAATACTTATATTGTGATTTTTTATTAGTTGTTTTAATGCTCCTTTTCAAAATAAGAATAGAAAAGTTAATGTTCTATTTTTGTTTTTTTTACATGTAGAGCAAATGTTTTATAGTAAAAAAATTATTTAGTCAAACAAATTAAAATATATAATTATTGTTGCTATCAAAATCAAATTTATTAAACTAATTTAACTAAAATATATTATTATTTTAGAAATTTAGCAAAGTTAATTATGAATGGGTAATGAAGGGAGTGAATACTTATTGACCATTTTAACTCACTAAATTTAAAAAAAATTGGCATAGAAGTGCAATAAGGTGCATTGTGCCAAAAAAATATTAATTTAAGGATATAATCTAGCAATTTTTCAATTTGAGGGTGCAAAATGCTAAATGGACCCAATTGAAGGGTGCCCTCCTCCGATCCCATCCCAAGCCACTTAGAACCCATCACCACAACCCCCAATCCAACGTGCCACCACCATCCCAAAACCTCAAACCATATTGTCACTAGTGGTGGAGCTAAGGGTAGGCCACAGCGGCTGCCCCCTCAATTCCAATTTTTTTATTAAAAAATTTATATAGATTTTATACATAAAATTATTAAATTTTAAAAAAATTATCTTTCTTAAATATTAAAAAATATTTTTTTATTTACTATTTCTGAAAAAATAATTTTCACCTTGGTATCATTTTCTGGCCAGCCCCTGATTGTCACCAACCCTAAAACACCACCACATGAACCCATAACCCAACTTGTCGCCACCCACCTCAAAGCCTCAAACCATTCGTCACTACCATATAACAGTAGAGGAGCATGTGTATCTTTTTAACATAGGGTTTTTAGACTATTTTTTGATACAGTGGAGTTTTTTGCAATTTCGCCAAAATTTAGAGGGGTTTTATGAAATTTACCATATATATACAGATAAAGAAATAATAATTCCTCAGTATTAGTACAATACAGGTTGATGCTCCAATTCATACTTTAGAATACTCCCATGAAACAACACCATGTCAAGAATATTGCTAACAGGGAAAACTATTTGTGAAATTACTCTAACAGGGGATTCAAATTAATAGAACTATTTTTGAAACTTTAGGCGCAGGGGATTCAATCACTTAACAGTAAGTCTGAATGACAATAAAATACATAATAAGCAACACATAGATCTAGCAAAAAATATTTAAGAAATTAATATGCTTATGTTGCTTTCTTTAAAAAAAATAGACAGACAATCAAATCAATATTTTTTTTCCCAGGAATAAAATAAAATCATGTCTAAGATTTGGCTCCTTGTTCATTTCACATCATATATAGAAGGACTTAACCTTCACTGTAAGCCAAGTATCATCTACTTTTTAGCCATATTTATCAAGAAGGTCCTGAAAATGGTGGTTGCAGGCAGCAGCAGCAAGCATTATATCATACACATGCACACAAGAAATTAAGGTTTACATTTTGTTGCAAATCGACTAAAATAAAACAAAAACAGGCAAAAATTAAAGAAACACTTGAAAATTTAGCATATAGACTATGAGTGATTTCCTCTATCTGTACACCAAGAAACTATCCCAATATTTATAGGTACCCTATTATTTTGTTGACATAGGAAAAGGGTAAATTTCTTCATTTGCAAAAACCATCTGTTTTGTCTGTCTGAAAACTCTGCAGATCTATTTATAAGTACTTAAGTCAAGTTGAACAATGATCAAGTATATTTGTCATAACCTGTACCTGGGCTCTGAGGCACTTTATGTAATGAGCAGTTTCACTCAACAATCTGCAAAAACCCATTTCTTCGCCTCCCGGCACGAGCCCACGAAGATCGTCTTCCTGTCCAAAACCTAAGTCTTGTCTAGGGTTTCCTTTTAGGACTCTCTTTCTCCTTGTAAAACGTTGAGTTCTGCTTTTGTATATCAGAGAATGGTGCAGCGTGTGGTTTTTGATCTTCCAAAGCACGGCCCGACTCCACGCCCTCCTCGGCCCGACTGCAGAAGCCATGGATGCGCAAGCTGCAGCTCTGATAACATGGTATCTCTTGTACTTGTCCGCCATGGATGGTGAAGGGGGTCTGTTCTTGTTCAGTTTCTTCATGGCTTGAACAAACTTAAGAGCGAACCTAGTTTTGATGGAGCTAGGGTTCGTGGGTAGATTCTTGTCAGTCTTCATGGAGATGGTGGAGAGGAAAAGGGAAGAAAAGGGGTTGATAAGTGAAGAAAAATTTAGGGTTTTTTTTTGCAATAGATTGAGAGAGTAGGCACTACAATTCTTGGGGATAAAGATTTTGTTTCTGACACAAAAGGGGCCTCCTTGCTCAGAAGGACAAAGAAAACTTCAATCCCAGACTTCTGACACAAGATCTCTTTATAACAAATAGGAGTAGGATATGAGTGTGTGTGTGTGTGTGTTGGGGGGGGGGGGGGGTGTGGAGGGAGAGAGAGAATGTGGCCAGTGAATTGTCAAAGAAAGAACGTGTGAAGGGAATGAAGAAAAGAAGAATATTAGGGAGAGAAAGGATTGAAAATGGGAGGTGAGGAGGAGTCTTGAGAATCAATCTTTAATGTGTGAATTTTATTTTATTTTATTTTATATTA
This sequence comes from Paulownia fortunei, assembly GCA_019321725.1. Classification (NCBI taxonomy): domain Eukaryota; kingdom Viridiplantae; phylum Streptophyta; class Magnoliopsida; order Lamiales; family Paulowniaceae; genus Paulownia; species Paulownia fortunei. The sequence goes on along the minus strand of CM033109.1, from coordinate 6,469,232 downwards.
AGATATATTATATAAATATAATTGGATGATATGAATATATATGTATATATATATTTATATTAGTGTGTCTTGATCTTTCATTTTCATGGGTTTTGGGTTTGGAGGTGAAAAGAGAGTTGTGTGGGGCTGGATAAGGGCCAACCACCATATGATCGCACATGGTTCCATTACCCCCCACTTTGAATGGTGGGCCATTTTCATTTTTTTTGGGTCCATTATTTGCTATCCATCTACGCTACATGTATATACATATATTTTCCCCATGTTTTGATATATATATATATATATATATATATGTATAATGATTTTCTACTTTGTCCCTTTTTTGGTTGTTAACAATGAGGGCGGTGGCGGCCGCCGCCATAGGTGGCCGTTGGGGTGGAAGATATATGTATAGAGTTGCTTAGTTTTTGTTATAGCGTAGCTTGGCTAGCTAGCTAGCTAGGGTTCAAGGTTGTATACATAAATTCAACACCTATATCGGTAATTATTTTAAGCGTAATAATCACTATTAATCTCAAACTTATATTACTGTAATTTTAGTTGTACTAAGATCAATATTCAATAACTTTCGTGTAACTGTAAATATCCATGTTGTTCCTAAATTAACGTCAAAGAAAAGAAAAGGTAGTTCGATGATGTTGATAAGGGTTATTTTCTTCTTAGTACTTTAACAACTTGATTAATTATGGACTTTGTCCAAAAACTTATGATTAATCTTCACTTTTAAGAGGTGTTAGTTTGAAATAGCTTTAGCATTAGCATAGTTAATGGTTTTCCCAAAGTAAACACATCGTTCAACACCCTCCACTATTTGGTGTGATTGCTGTTGACAAGACCATTTGCATGTTAATCTCTATTACATTTGTAATTATCCAAGTAAAATAATAATAATAAAAATAATAATGATAATATACATACGTATATACACACACAGATTTTTATTATGTTTTAATTTGAAATTATTGGAGAATTCCGTTTTAATTTTTGCTAATTTCTGGCTGTGATATTGTAATTGATGGAGAATCAGAATTTTCCCTATGGCAATATGTCAATTCCTGGACCACCGTCTAATGGCTCTCGTAATTGTGGATGTTAATTCTTAATTAGATTTCTCTTATCCTGATCTTATTGGAATCGGATGCCCTAATATGAAGTTTAGAGAGGGTTGCATTATTAATTACCAGAAATGATCATTGACTTTTTACATAACGATTGAAAAGATTTGAAGTAGAGATAGAAATTTTTTGAAGTATTTATTATTGTATTCATATATCCGACAATCAAATTCTCTTTATGATGCTAAAAACCTGAATTGTTGTTGGTAATGATGTTTTGTTAAGTGGTAAGACTGAGGTCTTTAGCTCTTAAATGTTTTGAGTTCGAATTCTAATAGTGTGTGGCTAATTGTTTACATTTATTAATAGTTCATATTAGAAGATTATTGATATTTATTAAAAGATTGTTAGTTATTATTATTTCTTGATTACCGATGTTGTATATATAATGATGTATGTAATCGATTCACTAAAAAAAAGAAAAATACGTGAAATATTAAAAATGTGATATTGTATACATAGTGAGTAATATTGGAAGATAATGATATATGTAATTAATTCAGAAATCTTGAAAATATATTGCACCAACTAGATATCAGGTCTTTTGTCTACTCTTGATACCATATTAAAGAGAAAAATGCATTTTTACTCCCACATTTTAGGGGTGTTGAATTTTAGTACTATGCTTTCAAAAAATTCCAAATTCAGTCTTATAAGTTAGCTTTTCGTTGTAAGTTTAGTCCTCATGTTTTGATCATGAAAAATTCCACTTGTGAGTAGGCCTTTGTTTTTTGGAGGAAAAATTACCAGTCACCTCCGTAAAAGCTAGAAAACCAATTTTTCAGCTTGAAAACTTATTTTGCAGTCATTTTCACATGTAAATAATCAAAAGAAAAATAGGAATCTTGTAAGATAAATGTCTTTATCAACACAATTAAAAATGATTTGCCACTGTGAAAAGTAATTGAATTGAGAATTTTTTGGACAAGTGAAATTTTTTTTTCTAGAAATATAATTTAAAATAAGTGAAGTGGTGATGTTAAATATATATATATATATATATATATATATATTTAAGAAAAGTTAATAACATATAAAAAGAGTCACAATGAATAAAAATAGAAAAAAGATACTACACATTATACATAGTAATGAATATTATTTTATTGTGAAATATGTCTATTGTAAATAAATTACACCTGTCTCTCAATATCCAAATTAGTTAAATTTATCAAAATTAATATGAATATAATATCAATTTTTTATGTCAATTCAAAGGTATATTCTACTATTGTATTTATAAGTCTGATATTACCATCTTTCGAAAAAATAAAACTGAACAAAACTTGTAATCAAAGTGGTTCGTAAATTGTTTAAATTTGGAACTTTAAATAGAAATTTGCTCCATACTCAATAAAATAATTAATTATATATGACATTAAGAATCTAATTATAGAAAATGATTGAGTTCAAAAGCTAAACTAAGAGAAAATGCAAAAAAGTATTTCACACCAAACATATACATAATGCTTTTATAGTGATAAAAAAATTGGCATATCACATATGCAAATTCACAATTCTCTCACATGCAAGTAATTTGTATTCACATGTTGTTCGGAAAATTTTACTTAAAATGCAGAATTAAAAAATAATTCATAAATAAATGGTACTTGCACATGTGAAGCTATATTTTCATTTGTCGAGCAGCTTTCCCACAATGACAAATCATTTTCGATTGCATTGATGAAAATATTTTTCTTACAATTTTTTTTTTTTGCATTATTTGCAAGTGAAAATAACTGAAAAATGAGTTTCCTTACTGAAAAAAGTTGATTCCCAACTTTTATGGAGGTGGCGGGTTATTTTCCCTCCAAAAGATTAAGCCCCGCCCATTTCTCCATCCACATTGGTGAGTTAATGGTGCAAAGTAAACATTTTCATCTAAAATTTAATGCAAGGACTAAAATTGTAATAAAAGGCTAACTTATAAAACTAAATTTATATTTTTTTGGAAGCATGATATAAAAATTGCAACACCATCTAAAATTATAAGACTAAAAATGCATTTTTCCCCATATCAAATGTCACCTCCAACATATATGCAGGTGATTGTGACCTACAAAAGAGAGGGTCTGACATCATAAAGAAAAAAAAAACATATTAGTGTCAACACATTAAGTGTTAAGTTGAAAATTGTAATTAACTATGATAAGAATTTTTATTTTATTACAATGATAATTTATGCAACCATATTAGTGAAAAGAATAATTTTCAAAGTATCACAATTAACAATAGTAACACAAGTACAACAAAAATTATATTGTAAGTCATTAGTTACAAATTCTATTGTTATATCCAATCACTTCACCATTAATTCTTGTCACGTGATCACAACTACTAGTCTGATAAAATAAAAATTATTATACATGGAATTTGTACAAAAAAAAAAGCGTTAATTAAACTAATAGAGCCCACCTTTAGGAAGTGTTTACACCTTTGCTTCAAGCAAAAGATGCAACCCCTTTTGAGATGGAAAGAGATTGCATGCTAAATCATTGATTATGTTGTGAAGTAAATGGAATCCAGGCTTTACCTCTGCTCAAGATTTCCTAAATTAAATGTTTATTAATTTCATAGTAAATTTTTTCCCGTTGCCTTTATAGTATGGACCAATATTTCAAAGGTCCGATCCAATTAGGAGCAAAAAATTAAAAAATCGGTCAGACGGTTTAGAATTATTTTTTTTTAATTATTTTTTAGGAACTTTAAACTTAATATTTAATTACATGAATGTGGTTATGTAAATTTTAGGTTTTGTTATGTATTTTTTAGTTGATTATTTATGTTTTTTTACTTTATACATAATAATTAATCTATTATATTATTATTTTATAATATAATATAGTAAAAAAATATAATTAATTTTCATCAGACCAATCGAACCGATAATTGAATCGATTCGACTAATTAAACTGCTGATCGATAGTAAAACCTATTTGATCATTGATTACGTATGAATTATAGTTAAATGTGTTCTATTTGAAAATAAAAATAAAAATCAAGAGATATGAAGTTCACAAACGAACAATCAAACTTTGGTATGTATTAATACTTTGTAGTTGAAGAATCACTGTATCCATATGATTGGCAAGCTGGAAATTAATCCTCGATGATGAGGAGTTTCAGACTAGGTCCTAGATTGTTTTTTCCAGCCTCTCATAAGCTATCAAATCTAGGTCATCAATATATTTGTGCTGTCCAATAGCCATTTCCATTGGGAGTTCCATAGCAATAAATTTCGCTGCATGTGTTATCCAATGATCAAAGACGATTTAAATAATAAACAAGAAATAAGAACTTCTACATTATTAAAATTAAATAAATAGACAATAGCTAAATTGATGTCAAAAAATACATTTTAGTTATGTAATTTAATATACTTTTAGTCATTTAAAATGTGAGTCTGATAATTTTTACTTATAGCATTTTTTAAATTTTGACCGAAAAATATCACAAGTCTGCACATGACACATGGGGGAGGAAAAATTGTTGACATGTACTTCTTGATTGACTATTTTTAGAAGAAAAATGCTAAAATTTCATTTTCAGATCAAGTCTCAATCATTTTTCCTGTAGAGCAATGAAAATCATTTAATATAAATAACATCAGACCTAAATCAAGGAATTCAAATCTAAAACTGCCACTCAATTATATAATAAAATAATTTCATGTCCGTGGCCGACATTAAATAGTAAAGGTGGCTATTCAATATATTGAGACTCCTCATTGGTAAGAAATTAATTAATGATGGACCACAAAAATGCTAATTAATTAACATCCAACATGCACAATAATATTTTTTTTTTTAAAATGGAATATTTTTTTTTTTTTGTGAAATATATTATCTGCAGAAATTTAAAATAAGATAAAATCTACAATGAGTGAATGGAGAAGAAAGAGATGCAAATCAAAACGCACGCTTGGGTGGGGTGGGGGTGGTGGAACAATTTATTGTTTAAAAGGGGTAGGGGTTCAATGGAAAAAGAGGAACATGGTAGGGCCAGTTTTGTCTATATATTGACATACATAAAAGGCTTTAATACTAAGACTGCTTAACTAATCTCATAATTAGGGTAATGCATGCATGTTTTAAATAAGCAGTGCATGCATGCATGCATGCTTCATCAATCTTTATAATTAATTTGTTAGGACCACTCAAATGTTGGCTTATGACTCAGCAATAGGTGTAATCCTTAATTACTCTGTACTACTAAACATGATTTAGGATTGGTTAGGCAGGCCTCACACACACACACACATATATATATATAGAGAGACAAATATTGACAGCAAGGTCTTTTATGTCCTTTTTTACTTTTTCTAGTCTTTTGTTTAGGAACATATGGTATAAATGAACTTTGAATGTGAAAGAGCTTGAAATTGGGGGCCAAAAATAACCAAACCAACAAACAATTATAGACACTTATTTTGAGCTTTTTCTTTAATTTGTACTGAATTTGAGTTATGAAGATATATATCTACGCACTTGATATTGATTTGGAAAATGATCGATCAAGTGCAAGAACTTGAAATTTTGAATTAGATGGCCTTTTTTATTATTACCTCCATCCAAAACCAAATTTATTGTTGGTCAAATTGATGATATTGAAATCCGACTAAACGATAAATGGATAAGACTCAAAAAAAGATATCACAAGTCTTAAATTATAAAATTCCATATTAATAAGGTCTTATTCAAATAGTAAATATTGAGGTTTCAAAACTCTATAAGTATGACATTCTGGAAGTTCCACCATACGTGTGATTATTTGACTCACTTTGAGCATTGCTATTGCGTTATTCATTGTAATTAATTGATTATTAATAATCATATTGAAATATATATTTATTAATTTTTTAATATAATAATGTAATTATCACTTAACTTTCTATTGAAAAAATCCACTTTATACGTGAGCACAACTTAATTTAAGAAACAAATACCAAGAAAATTCCAAGAATTATTTAAGTTGATTGTTTTGTAATAGAAGAACTGAAAATGCAACTTTTACTTTTGGGCATTGAATGTTTCATTAATCCAAATAGTTAATAAAAATTATTAAAGATTAAAAAGCAAGAGATGTGGCTAAGCACAATTACTTACTATTGAGACCAATACAACCTAAACCAATATACAGCAGCATGTTAAAAACATTAAACATACTACATATCAAAGACAAACCACCCACAGAATATCAAGAACATGGTAAGAGTATGGGCAGCCAAAATTCCACTCCCTAACCAACCAACTATTAATAAATTTCAGACACAATGAATGGTTTCAAAGATAATATATAACTCTGCACATCACAGCACATAGATGGAATTTGATTTTGTAAGAAAACCACATCAATATATATATATATATATATACTTTATTTTTAAATATTTTGTTGTTCCTCTCTTTCCAAATGTAGTAAATTAGTAGCTCCAAAAGACAAGATGAGTGACACCTTATTAAAAGATTTATCTGGCAAGCGTTGAACTCTTTAAAATATTTTATAAAATATTTAAAAATTTATAAAACGTTTGATTATATTTTAGAAGATAAACTTATGCGATCCCAAAATAAAATGTTATAATAGTATAAAGTTTCTTAAAAAAAAAAAAAAGGAATTCCTAACTTATTTTTTAAGATATTAGCAAATTTTTTTAGTTTTGATCATATTAATTATAAAATTATCATTATCAATATTTTATAAGTTTCATAATCTTATTTTATCCATATATTTCAAAAGCGTTTAGTTTTTCAAATTAAGATCTAATATGTTATAAACTTTAAAAATATCTTAAAAAATATATAGTATAATGCTGCCAATCAGTGTAAGGCCCCTAGTAATTGCATTTGTTAAGAAAACAGTTCCAAATTCTCAAGGGGGAGATGCACTTGGAAAAAAGATGGTCATGGATTTCCAACCCAACTCTAAAATACACCAGACATGGATGAGATAAGTGCCAAAACGTAAGAGCCTATCCTTCATAGGAAGTTTGTCCAAGAATGGTAACCAAAGAACAAAAGAAAGTCTTGGGACGTCATCCTTTGACTAAAATGTGTGAAGCACGTAAACTTATTTTGAATTTTTTATTTTATTACGAAAGACACTAATTGATAGTAAAATTGACAAAAATCCTAAACCACCGTAGTAAAAAAGAATACGTCTTCAATCACATACAAAACAACATTGTCACTTTTTATAGGATAACTTGTTGGCAATGTCCAAGAGAGTCGGAGTGGAGTTATCCATACAAACCCAGTTACCATCAGAGATAAACTTCAAACACTTTTACAGTATCTTCCAAATTAGCCATTATAACAAAATGAAAAGTAATCACATGCAACAAAGAAGTGCATGTGAATGAACAGCAAATGTTACTAGAGCATGGTATGTAATTAAGCAACAACACCAAAACGAATGAACTTGTACATATGTGCATGCATGGTGCCCAAATTTGTATAGGTGGGCAATTGGATTCGGATTTTCGACCTCAACCCGATCGGATTTTACTACCCAAATTGGGTTCTGATCCGAAAAACCAAGAACCCGGCCCGATGCCTACTCTTCAAATTTGAGTATTATGTGGAAAGGTATTTTATTTATGGGATTAAAAATCTTGCCCTCTATCATATAGTTCAATGTACAATTTTTTTTTTTAATTTTGAAAGATAAAATTGATCGCGTCAATATCATTAGGCCAATGACCCTAAAATTTTTCATTTTTTTTTTTTTTTAAGTTTTAGGGTTAGTATCGTCCTACCCAACTTGTGAGTATCTCAACTAATCCACTTTCTTGGATTAAGCGTGCAAAACGAATAAGAAACACTAATGATTAAATAATGTTACTATGGAGACGTAACTCCATTAATGTTATTTAACCGAAAAAAAAATTCTTGAGTGGATTAATTATTTCTCTACTTCAGTAATTAAACTAATTGTCCCTTGATTATGTTTCACGAGATCACCAACAATTCTACATAATTTTCTTCACTACTACTTTAATTCTTTGCAGACAAAACAATTGCAAAATTATAATCCCCTGAAAATTACATGTTTCTGCAGTCAAGATGAAGTAAAGGAAATACTTAACTATGAAATTTAAATTTGCACATTTCTAAGACATTTAATGCTTCCATATTGTAGACAATATACACTTAATGCTTAATTTCTAGTTAGGTAATATTGCCAACATGTAAGAATTGCAATACACAACAAATTTGTGAACAAATGTGTACAAAGAGCATTCTTGTATATCAATCCAAATACATGTTTATGACTATACACATGAGCTGCTTTTTGCTTCAGCAAAAACTGCATTCAAATTGCTCAATATTTCTACAGACTCAAAAACACTAACCATTCAAAATTTCCAATCAAGAATCAATACGATATATATTGCTTTTTTCTACGGTTATTTGAAATTTCAATAGAACATTAATTACTGCTGCAGTCATCTGTTGATGATTCAGAAGCAGTATCATCCATTGTCGAGTTTGAGATGGTATCCAGAAGGCTTCCAGTCTCACTGTCTGAAGATCCACAAGGTCGCTGCTCTTCAACGGGTTGTTTCAAAGTCCAATACATAATACTTGCTGTCAGGGTGAGCATCATCTTTTGGTTTACCTAATAAAACAGGCAAAAGAACAAGAAACAGGTAGTTAGTTTAGCACATCGATAATGAGCTTGTGCAGAGCTTGATGAGGTGTTATATCTGTTGACAAAGAAATGAAGATTACCTCAATTATGTCTTCAGGAAGCAAAAATATCGAACATCCGAGTTTCCTTGCAATACTGATGATGTAGGTTGCATTCATTTTTTTCTCCTCCTCTACATAAATCATAGTTTAAAAACATATAAAATGATGTACACTTCAATCGAGTGCAAGAGAATATAGCCAAAAGAAAAGCACAACAAAAAACATCAAAATATGATGCTCTGTCATGACAGGTGATTCACAATAAGCATGCATAATATTGACACTTCAACTGAAAAACTCCTGTCGTTTGTCACATTTCTTGTTGTAATGTTTTGAATCCGCACTATGCCACACGTGAACATTTCATGCCTAAAAAAAAACATGTTTTTCCTAACTTGCACTTCTAAAAGCATCAAGTATAGATGGATGCTATCCACATTGAGATAAAAGGCTACACACTGCTACATGTAATCTCAGGCAAAAACTAATATTGCAATATTGGAGCACATTGATTTACACAAATATGCTTCATATAAATTATGAGTCTGCTAGGGTGAAAAAGATACGTCATTATAGTGAGTTCATTTATACGAATGTTGATTGATGGTGCAGCACCATAATGCATCTCTACGGTACAACTTCAAATAGTTCTGTGCTTCAATAGACACTCATAAAAACAAAAACCTACTAACAAGTTTAGGACATGAAAATCTATTAGTCATTTACTAGACAAGCAGAAAGAAATAGCGCCTACGAGTTTAGAACTACAACACAAAGATACATACCACTCAATCCTTTTGTAACAAGACTCCAGTTGACAGATCTTGGGTGCACAGCACTAAGTAGCTCTAGGAAAAAGATTCCATTGGACAAACTCTTATCCTGCATTGTCATATTAAAAAAAATACTTTCATACCGAAGATTCCTGCTACTGAAATAATTAGTATGTATGAACAAGTGATGGTGATAAATTGCTATTCACAGGCTAAAATGTTCAATAAAATATTTTGTTACCAATGTCATCAGAAGAATTTGCTTGTACTACATTAATTGTTAAACTCCTCTTGACCAATTTCATCATTATTAAATGAACAATGATAAAGAGTGGACATCAAGTTTGACCAACATCAGACAAATAAGATTCCGATCAAAACAGATATCCCACAGTATGTAAGGTGTTCAATGTTTGAATGACATCATGAAAACTTTAAGATTTACGAGTTCATCTGCAAGTAGTCCCCATTATGATACTGCTTGCCATATCAGATAGATGGATGGATACATACTGACATGTTTAGGGGGTAGAGACAGAGAAAAGAGTACACAGCTAATTCAACTAGCTCCCAGAATTTGACGGGAAGATATAGTTACTCTTTCAATCTAAATCCAAGAAGGAAGAAACAGTCTAAAACTTATGTTGCTCAGCTTGCACAAGGAAACAAGAATAATGATTGATATGCTCTTGAGTATTATTTATAATTTGTGTGAAAGCTAGAATCAGGCCCATGGTTATGGGAATTGTAAATCTGTGGAAGGAAGATGGTTTCTGAATAATACCTTGAAACTGCCCATACGGCTCTGGCTCCCTGAATTTCTCACCTTGCTGTTAGCCCACTCTAAAATGTCAGCATCAGTAATTTCCTTTCCATAGGAATGGAATCTTAAGTTCTTCAATAACTGAAGCATGTTATATCGCATCAACTGCCATAGATAGGCTGAAAATCAAGTGTAAAACCCTTTAGTTCACATGAGAGGTTTGACATTACAATAATTGCACTACTACTAACATAAGCTCAATGTATTGCCTATAAAAGGGATGTTATTAAGAGCATACCCAATATTAGTTTCTTATTTCCTTGAACAATGTCATTTCCAGCAATATTGACCAGGGAAAACTTCAATTGTTTCCCAATTTTGACAACTTGGTTGCAATTTTCTACTTTTCTGAATGGCATTTTAATTGGTGGCTTAGAAGCGATTTTCCAATTAACAATCCCTGGAGACACCTTGTCAAGTGTCTCTAGTAGAATCCATCTGCAAACAAGAAAAAGTTTATTTAGAATCATAACAGCAAGTAAAGCTTTAATGTATAGTGTTTAGACTTCTTAATCTTCAATATTGGAGGAACAAATACAGGATTTACACTTCATTTATAAATTTACTGAAGGCAAAAGATTGCAATCAAAGCATTATGAAGTTTCAGTCTTTTTGCTTTTCATTTAGTTGAAGCCAAGCGGAAGTGAAGTAGTTATATCTCAATAGCAGCACTTACCCATTTCTGAGATCTTCAAAGGCATTGTCAATGTATGAGGAATTTGCCAGACTATTTAGCCAAAAACGAAATACCCTCTCTTCTCTGGAGATTTGTGCATCATCAGGTAGAGTTTCAAGAAACGATATCTGTTTTGTTTGGGTTGAGAGCCCATTCCTAAGTATGAAAAAGTTGGATTAGCTATAACAGAACAATTGTTGAAAATTAAAGTAACAAGGAAAAAGAGCAAATAACAATTTTCAAAGGCAAGATAAACATAATAAAGAAAAGGATTAAACATGGGCAATTTGGCTGACAAAAATTGAAACAGAATCAAGAACTTCCAAGTGTACTTTAGGATCACTTGTGCAGCATTGCCTATAAAAAAATTCTAAAACACATCACTCATTCTGGAATGAACTACGAAAATGGAAAAAAAAAAAAAAAGTCTTGATCCTTAAGGGCACTTCCGATATTTTCTTTTTCAAAAGATAGCATCTAAATGGCAAACTAAATTATACTTCCCTTTTTTAGGTATTTACATAAATTTATACTGACAAGGACATTAGCTACTTCAGAAAGGCCCTTGTATGCATCACATTGATTAATTTAGAGTCACAACCCAATGTTCCTAACAAGGAGAATGAATTTATAAGATCATAGTTCAAAACAGTAAGTAATCTTTTAAAAACTAGCATTCATCCTGTAAGCTAATATTAAACCATATTCATGAAGTTGCAGAGTTTAAGATTAAAGGAGAAGCATCAAATGTGCAAGAAAATAGGTTGTCATATGCTATGCTCATTGTAGTTGTATTGATACGAGCAATTAGCTTTAAATCAAATGATTTTAGATGTACTCTATGGTTGTGTTTGGATGGAAGGATTTGGACTTGAGGGTAGGATTTGGGGCAAGAATTTCAAATGACACCTAATATCTCAAATCCACCGCAATAGCTCAAACTTTCAAACAAGCTCAATGAATTTGTTATTATAAATTTGAAATTCTTAACTCCAAATCTGTCTATTCAACCATAGTCTATGGGAATTCAGATATTGTACTTAGATATGAAGTGAAATGATAGAGACACCTCCCCACTAGAAAGCAAAGTTCATATTCAGTTGTAGCGATAGAGCCTGACTTGGTAATAAAAGTAACAAAAAAGGCATTATCTAGAGATAATTCTTGGTTGCAAAGTGTTTTTTCATTTCAACTTATTTTGTTATAGACGCAATTCACTTTGTCAGCAATACTAATCGGAATGGTTGAAAGCAATAAAAGATGACGTAATTTAAAATTTCACCAGTTTTTCTCACCTGTGCTGGAAGATATGTGCGACAAATGCAAGATTAAGGTTTGGAGAACCATCCACGATATCTTTTGCTGTTAAGTATCTTTTGCAACCCATCCTATCAGCGTGCTCAAGAACCAACTTTGCTCTTTCAAGAGGATCTTTTACTGTCAGCGTGGATGGATTGCTGTGTTCTGGAGCTAGAACATTCAAGAGATGAGCATAAGCCTCTGCGTCCTGCACGACAGAATTCACGGCTTAAATATCAATACCATTCATAGATGAGAGAGATTATTGAAGATATAACAAGAAAAATTCTCTGCTTTAGATATAATTGAATATGCAGTGGTTTTGTTCCAATATCTTTCGAGATTGAGAAGTTGTAAACATCGCAAAGATAATGCTGAGGAGTTGCATCTCCAAGCATACTTTTCGATGTCCTTGTTGAGTTTCAATCAAATGAAAATGTGTCTAGTTTTGGCGGTGCTTGAAGAAACAACTATGGCTACGTTCCCCAATTTGAATAAAGACAAAAACATATAAATAAATAAATTAGTACTCTGGGCTGCAGACAATTAGTAGTTGAAGAACTACCAATCTAAAAAAACTAAAACCTTCTGAACATCTATTGAGATCCTAATGAGCATGAACTTTATGCAATTGCAAGAAAACTGGCTATCTAAACATCAATTCATTTCCATTTACCTTTATATCAGATGAGAAGTTTGTAACTGTTTTCATGTATCCTCCCTTTTTCAACTGAAAATTCATCCACCTTAGTAGGATCTTCTCTGGTGGTAGGCTCATCAGCTCCTCCACATCCTGTATTATCCAGTAATATGGTGAATACAACCAAAATATTCATGTGGTTATAGTAGCAATACACATTCTGTTCAATTGAAATCACAAGCAATTACCTTACTATCATCAACCAGCTCCACCAACTGTGGTGTTTTCTTTAAGTTGAGGTCCGCCAAGAGTTGTATCTAAAACAACATATGAACATGGATGTCAAATTCTAGAATATGGCATACAATGGAATCATTAGGCAGACAGATTTTTCTTTAGGTCTACCATTTGAAAGATGTTACCTCTTGTTACTGGACACCTAAAAATAATCATTGCAAATATTGTCGGTAAATTATGCAACAGATCCTCACCTTGATAATTTGAGATATCACTCCAAGAACAAGGTGTCTCTGAAAATCAGACACAAGAAACAAAAATGTCAGCCTGTGATTCAATAACTGGAAATGTCAACCATGATCATAATAATAATTAAAATAAAGAAAGAAAAAAAAAACACCACAATTATCCACTGTGGAACTTAAGAAACTCAACTTCCACACAGATGGATGATCCTAAGTTCCAAACCCCACCACCACTCCCAACAAAAAAAAAAAAAATAGAGAGAGAGAGAAAAGAAAAAGAAAAAGAAAAGAGAGAGAGAGAGAGAGAGAGAGAGAGAGAATTCACCTGGCTACAAATAAAAGTCTAACCTTAAAAAATATATCAAAAGAGCACGAAAAAAAAAAAAGGACAAACACAAGTCCTTAATTCCATGCAGCTAATTATACGAGCAGCATGAACAAGAGGAACTACAAATTAGCTGCCAAAGCCATTTGTTAATAATGCAAGTTAATGCAGCTCTTGCTGGAAGATAGAGTAGAGCGAAGGGAGACCTTGATAGAGCAAAACTAAATTGATTGACAAGATAATGAGCAAATTATTCTAAGCTAGCAGAACCTAGTTCCACAAATTTGAACAGAGCAGCATACAAGCAGACCAATATAATTTTTCAAATGCTTGGCTCTCTTAGAACCCAAAAATGAGAAAGAAAGGAAAAACAATGGAAAAGGATTTCCAAACTCAAATATCAAAAACAGAAAATTGGCCTGCCACAACAACAGGGCTTCTGGAAATTTAGAGCCAAATGCCCAGAAAAGGCAAAATCATATTACATTTATGACTACTTTGTCAAAATAGGAATACTACTCATTATTAAGTTTGGGGACAAAAATTATTGGGTTCTACTGGGAAGTAAGATGAATGACAATCTCAATTCCATGAAAAAGCATCCAAGTTATGGAAGAAGTACAGAAGCATTTAAAAGCAAATGCTAGTTTTTCAATATTAAGCATAGAGTAATAAAAGTTCTCAGGTTGAATGAAAAATGTCAGAATGACCATTTAAACAATCCACTGATCATCATTTTCTCATAAAATGAATTAGGCATGCATACCCTTCCTTCAATGAAGTCTTGAGTCCCAATATTGACAACAGTACATCCAATTGCCTTGGCAGAGTTGAGGCACAGGGTATGATTCTCATTCCTCTCCCACGGATTGAGCATCCTCTTTGTATTTATAGCCCGTTCATCAATTGTTCCAGGTACGGCAATATTAATAAGCTTACTACACCCAAGAGAGACATTTCCAACATCAAATATTTGAAGCAATGTTCAGCAAATATAAGCAAATGAAGACAGCACGCAACAAAAGATGATCACCAGATAAGAACTCCATCCTTTGCAATCTCAAAGAGATCATTTGTTGCAGGATCTAAAGGAAGGTATTTCTTCAAGAATTCATCTTCAACGAGATAGTTATTGATGTGTGCAACATATGAAGCCTTCTCAGACTCACTTATTGTATGAAGCAGTGTGGAAGTCGGAGACTTCAAAAATGCAGATGCATTTTTTGTGCCATTTCCCCTCCTTTCAGTTGCAAGCGCTTGAAGTTTCAGATAAACCTATCACAGAATAATCAAATTTCTTGCAGTGAATAGACAAAGACTATAAGATATAGAGAAATCAAATATATAAGAAGCAAATTGCATCAGCTATAGAAGCACAAGAAAGAAAGAAATAAAGCTAGGTAAAGCTGCTCAAACAAAAAAAATGTGGAAAAAAGTCCATTAAAGCACTTCATTACCCAGAGACTTATAACTGAATAAGATAAAGATAAGAAGCTGCCATATCAATACTTGGATAGTATACTGTTACATTTCCAAAACCGAATTTTTCAGGAAAATTCTTATTCCTAAGCCCAGAAGATCAGCAAGGGAATAGCCAGTTGCTAGAGATTATCATTATTTGAATGAAGCCAAACACAAACTCAAGGGAGAAGCTACTCATAGAATTCACTTGTTTTAGAGCCAAAATGAGAATTAACACAGCAAAAAAGTGGAATATGAAAACATAAAATCTAATTTAGCAGCTTCACTTATCAAAAAATACGTGGACATACAAAATGATCGAAGATTCCTGCACATAAATCTCTCAAAGCATGAAATAGTTGATCGAATGAAAACCTTGGAGAGATTTAATCAAGAAATTCAGAATTGTTTAAGCCCTTTTTGATTGCTAAGGAATAGAGAACAGAAGTTAATAGAAAAACCTCAGTCCTGTTGTAAATATATCTGGACTGAGGATTACACAGTCCTGACAACTCCACAAACTGATAAGAACATGGATTCAGTTGTTTTGATCTCTCAGTTTTCTACATTGTTCCAAAATTCGAAAAACAGAAAAGAATTTAGATTCATCTGTTTTGATCGTTCAGTTTCTTAAATCTTCATTGAAAATTCTTAATCCAATTCCCAGATACTGATCAATCAAAATCCAAATGAATGCACAAACACACAAATCCAAAAAATTTTACCCTCAAAAAGAGTTCGAAATCGACATCAATGTCCAAATTCTGATACGATTCCTGAAGAAACGCTGCTCTCTCTTGCTCCGTCAGATTCTCTCCTACGTGCTTCAGCCTCGACATTTTCTCCGGCAGCTCCGCCAGCTTTAAACCACCGCTGCTCTCCCTCCTCATCGCCATGAACTGCAAGGACCGCACTTATCACAAACGCATCCAAAACCCACAAATCAAAACATCCAAAAACAAAAGAAAACAACCCAAAACTCACAGAAGATTTCAAGCTCCGGAGCTCCACTTGAGTAAACTGATTCTGGAGCCATGGATCCGAAACCAACACCCCAAAGTACCCAGCCATGAATTCTTGAAATCTTTCTTCAGCTAAAACAGATATTAAAATCTCAGATAAAAATACACTAGGAGAAATCAAGAAAAATAAAGAAACAAAAGTTGTTTGTGTGAGGAGACACTGGGGACGGGACGAGAGCTGTCAGTGGGTGAGTTTTTTCAAATTTGAGAATTCAAAATATGACGGTACTGTCCCTCTTCTGTTGTTAGGCGCTGGGATGCATTATGAGCTTGTACAGTGAAAAAATAAATAAATAAATAAAGAGGGTCTTTTTGAATTGAACAATTATTGTTTATTGGAATTGAAACAGTGCCAAGATTTCAGGAAAGGAGTGTTTTTTCCTTACCCATGTCCGAAGATTCAAATCTGTCTTAACGGTCACTCTTTAGTTGGACTACTGTATCTGTGCTGATAATTACTGTCACGTGGATGGGGTGAACTTTAGGGGTGATTGCCCTTTGAGAAAGTGATAATTATTTATGGGTCCTTACTTTGGGGTGTAATATGATGATTGAGAAAAATAAAATTAGGTTTTCGATTTTATGTTACCAAATTGTGACAATTTTTTATTTTGATAAAATGGTGTTAGTTATGACGAGAATCTGTAGTGCTCCCTCTGTACAAATAGATCTAGTCAAACTCGGTGAAACCCAACCAATTATATGCATATAACGTTTTCCCCCTTCAAATCTTGAAAATATATACTTTGCCCTTTCTAACTAAGAAAATATGATATATTTTTTAATTTTATCCCTCTTTTCAAAATATTTTTAAAAATATTGAAGTTAAAAATTTGAATTTTATTTGTACTTATTAATATGAAGTAATTAATTTAAATTAGACCATTATAAAATGATATAATTGAATTTTATACTAAAGCAACAAAATTTATTTTATATGTTAACTTTATTCATAATTGTAATAAATAATTTTTAAATAATTACTACTTTTTTAAAAGTTCAAAAAAATCTTTAAGCAAAGTAGTAAATTTATCTGAAATTGACTAAGTAGATATTCAATAAAATAGTATTATAACTTAGAAAAAATGTGTCTCCTCACAAAAGGGATCGAAATGACTAAATGACGACACTGTTCATCAAAAATATATTTCGACGAGTCACAACACTATATATGTGGACTATCGCCTATCTAATGCCAAAAAATCAAGAAAATTGGTGATTAGTCCTTGTTCTATTTAAAACTATTCTTTTCATATTGTTTCGTTACATTTCAAATAGTTTTATTCACTTATGATTATTGGTTACTTAATGATTATTTATGATTATTAAAAATAAAATTACTTCATTAAATAAAAATTATTTTTTGAATAGTAATCTAGGTACAAAATTCAACTATCGCTATTCATAATTGAACTAATTTAATTAGATATTTTATATTATTAAATTTAAAGTTTAAATATTTTCTCAAATGTTTTATAAAGAAGGGTAAAATTAAAAAGTAAATTATATTTTCTTAGTTAAGAGAACAAAGTGCATATTTTCGAAGTTTAAGGGGACAAAGTGTTAGATTACTTAAAAACTGTTTGTGTGAAATTTTGAAAGCATGATGTAGTGTAGACAATAAATTATATTAGTATATGTTTACTTCCAGTAAAATATGAGATGGAAAATATTTAAGTAATGCATACGAATATGTTACGAATTTTCGAACAAAATTACAGTAACAAAATCAGCCCAAAAATAGAAAAATAGATAATTTACAAATGTTTAGACCTACAAGTAAAATAGAATTTGAAATAATTATTCAGATCAAAAAAATATAGCTTACTTTTTTATGCTATTTCATATGTATTGTAGTTGTAATTATTTTAATATTATTTTACAAGTATGATTATATTATTTAATTTATAGTTATAAAACAACTTAGAGATAAATATTTAACAATAATCAATGTGATTATAAATTATTAAAAAATTATTTTTTATTTGTATTATATTTACTTAAGATTTAAAAAATATACTATATTGTTTAGGTTTTAGATAAATATTATAATTATTTTTTAAAATAAAATATCAATCATCAAATATTATATGAAATACAATAAAACATAAAATAAATATTTTATCTTAAAAGTACGAGTATTGTCCGTTAATCTCATAATACATACAGAAAACTAAAATATTTTTTAATTATTTATAAATCTATATATTATATATGTATAACACGAATTTTTCTTACTCTCTTGTTTCATATTATTCTCCATACTTAAAAAAATTAAATTCTTTTATTGAATATTTACTTGATTTTAAAAAATTATATGCGTTAATCGTTATCATACTAACATTGTTTTCCACAACAAAATTTATTAAGGCAGAGAAAATAAGTTTTGAGACTCAATTTGATCGAACCAAATTAATAAGTATGAGATTGATTCACACTCAAAAAAAAAAAAAAGTGATCAATCATAATAAATTATATATATATATATATATAATAAATTATACATATATATAATGAAAATTAACATGCGATTGATGGGTTCTACCAAACCAGACTAAGATTTGCCCTTTTATAAAATTAAGGAAAAGGATTTTTACTTACTAATTGATGGTCTTAATAAAAGACTCATTGAAATTGTTGCACTCAAAATTTCCCAAAACTTTGTGCCCTAAAAAGCGCGGGTGAATTATTCTTGGAGCTTTTAAAATGATTACTCCTATATATGAACAATTCTCTGTCTTCTTGAGTGGCCCTTAATTGGCTTATTTAATGTTTAAATAATGTTGTTAAAGCATGTAATGAATGAACATTGTACTGTTGTAAATAATTAGAGCTGATGCCCAACCAACATAATCAAGCCACCCTCATGGCCTCTTATTAGCCTTCATTAAATTGACTAATAATTTTTTTGATGAAATTAACTTTTTTTAACTGTTGTTAGTGAATTAAATAATTCCATACTTCCTGTCCAAAAAAATTATTGGGATAGGCAATTAATTTTGCAATGCTGAGTTAATGCAGTATTATTTTGAAGCTAACAATTTGTTCAATAAGTGTAAAATCGAATTGTCATTTCTATCCTTGTAATTTTTTTTGCTTCCGAGTGCTGGATTTGATTTGATTTGTGTTCGATACGATTTGTGTACTGTCATTTATGCATAATATTAAAAATTTTGATACTACTTACTTATGTATTTTTTATAACTATTATTTTTTTAATACTCATTAATAATTTAATGACATATTTAAATAAATTATAAGTGATAATCTGCATTAAGCATGAAGTTAAAATTGTGGCTCATACTGGATATTTTTACGGATTAAAGACTTATAATTGCACTAAAAGAGTTAATATGTTGGTCGCACATCACTTATATTTTTAATTAAAAATAGAAATAAAAATCAATTTATTGCTTACTTTCTCAACTGTTTTTTTTGTTCATTTTCTCATTTAACTAAGAAAAAAAGTTTATTTCAACCATGCATACAAATGTGGAGAAAAATTCATTGAAAAACATTTTACCAGACAGACTTGGAATTATTTCAGCAGCCCCTTTCAGTTCGAATCAGATGGGGCATTTTTGTCGTAAGGTGTAAGAAGGATGGGGTTGTCATTTTCGAAATTCCAAGGCCCACCATGAGAAAGATGGCTTGCTTTTTCAAAAAGTTTGAATTGATAACGGAATGGCTGGTTTATACCTAAAAGTCTTGTTAACTCCAATAGAAGAATTTGTGAAAGATCCTTCCACAATATAGGTTGTTGGCAAAGTAGCTTACATTTACGATGTTAGGATTGGGTTTTTGAATCACTTCAAGGGCAGAATTTGACATTTGAAACAGTATATAAATTATTATTATTATTGTGACGTTTTGAGTCATATATGTTCAATTTATTTAATAATTTTACATTTATTGATTCTACTGTATTGAAAGATATATGAATAAGTAAATCGACACCATAAGTAATCATGAAAAAAAGTTTATATTAAATTAAAAGAAATTAAACAAATATTCATCGTCACGTGGGATTTAAATTCTACACACTTGTCATTTGAATTAAGTCTCGTTGGCCCTTGTATTGAAACTTAAGAGGTGCATCTTCAATGGGAACCATGAATGGCACATGTTTGGGTGCAATATAATTCCAAACAAAGCATGGCTCTTTCTTTATCTATCTCCCTAAAGTTCACCACCCATTGAGCACCCCCTCTCCCATTTTCAGTGCTCAAGCAACCCCTGCCCCCACCATTCCTACTCCATGGGACACACAAACCCAACAAAGGAAAAAGATGGAAACCACCAAAACCAATGGCCAGCCACAAAATCTCAGCACTCAAAGGTTACGCAAAATAGATACAATACTTGAAACGTTTCTGATGAAAGGTGTTGGTTAGAACTTAGGCCGCCATGGGGCGGCATAACTCGAGGTAAAAGATTATAAAAGCCTAATAGCCATTCCTGAAATTGAGGTAATGTTTATTGACATGGTATTTCATAAGCTAAGTATCAAGATTGTCTGTGCCTATGCATTATTAAACATTTACCAAAACTTACATTACGGGAGTTGATGTGTAAGCGTCTATGGAGTGACGAAAAAAAAAAAAAAAAAAAAAAGAGAAATTCTTCTTCAAGTTTTATTTGAGTGGTGAGCATCATTGTTAGGATAGGTCGAGAGGTTTTGGACTAAATTAGGGATGATAATAGAATGTGTTTATCAAAATTCGAAATTTGTCCTATCAAGAGTTCTAATACATGAGATCCGCCCACTCCGGATCCGCCGGTTTCGGGTTAGACTCGGTACACTTGTTAAACTCACTTTATAATTTTAAAAATTTTTAAAAATATATATTTTTTAAAATAACACTATTAATTTTTTAAAAAAATATATTTTTAAAATATAATATTATAGAAATATATAAAAAAAATAAAAAAATAAAATAAAAATTAAAACGGATCAAGTTCGATTTGAAAATAAAAAACAACGGCCCACTCCGAACCCATTTATAGCTTTAAAAACCCGAACCATAATTAGGATTCACTCCATTATATCCCTAACTAAAAAGTGCGAAAAAGAAAAAAAAAAACAAAAAAGGAAAAAAAAATCTGAAATGATATAAAGAGAAGAATAGAACTTACACAAAATAGTGGAATAGGTATGATATTTATACTTGAAGGCAGTGAATGTTTTCTTATGATATGTTTCATGATCTGGAGGACCCAGGTAGATTGTTTTTTTTTTTTTTCTTTTAGTTTTTGTGGAATGACGATTATATCCATAATATTTATGATAGACCCTATCAGAAATTCAAGAGGTTAATCTAATCCCCATAAAAAACATCATAAAATAGTTAACTTTTTTCGTATAAGTAGGAGCCATTTTATCCAATCATGGGCAGCTCCCATGGAAAATTCCAATCTCTATATTCTTCATCAGTAATGACAGTGGAGTAGATGAAAAAAAACGAAGGGGTACAACTTGGTAGGGCAACCTAGGTTGGCTTGGACCAAGTGCAAGATATGGTGTGCCAAGAGAAATCACAAAGAGCATCATACTAAGAATAATAAACTAGTAAACATACATGTGCTTCACTCTCCTTTTTCCTTTCTCTCCTTTGCTTTTTTCTGCAACAGCATGTGCTTCACTTTTAATCTAGTCTCCACAGGACAGGAAAGGAAGATGGTGACTCCAAAAGATGTAGTAGTATATATCCTTATCAGGCTGAAATTTCTATACACTATCGATCATCGTCGTCTATCTCTTCACCAAGTATGAGTAAATTAAGTAAATATAGATACAAGAAGCACGCCATGATCATTATACAAAATTACGATCACCATGTCGTCGTTGTAAAATTCTCTCCTTTTTTCCAAAGTATTCTTGCACAAACTATCTTTTGAGTGGTCCACAATATTGCTTTCATTTGCTGTGTCTGCAAGTTCATAACCCCAACATCAGAATCATTAGAAGGGTCTTTCTGATGTGTGAGATCGCATTGCAAGACCAGTAGGACCAATCCCACACATGGGTTTCCCACCATCTGCGATTTAAATCTTGGGCACTGTCATCATTGCTATTGATTGGACATGCTTAAAAGAGAGTACAACTCAACATGCATTCAGCTTTGATTTGCTTTATCACTGAGAGATTATGTATCACACATAATCTTCAAGCAGTTTAAAGCTCAATAATTTCTAGTTGTCTTCTACTTTTGACACACTATACACAGTCTATACATTTCCGAAGATATTAGTCGATCTTGGCTCGTAAAAAACTTAAGAAAGATGATCATCTACATCAGACATTATAAAAAAAGTGGAGCCACAACACGATTTCAGGAGGCATCCCTTTCCTTTTCACAAACAGGCAATGAGTTCCAAACCTGTTTAATGTCATTCAATCTATTCTTCGAAGAGCTCGGAGCAATTCAATGTTAGAGGAGACAAACATATACCTTTATTTTGAGCAGCATAATAATTGCACAACATATTTGATCAAGATAAGAACAGATAGCAGGTGAAGAAAAATTGCAGTTAGAAACCACGAGTAGCACTCAAGCAGGACCAAGGCATCACTCAGAATTGCGGAAAGCTTCAACCAAAAATGTTTCTACAGTGGATGCCATCCTTGCTCACATTCAATGGTGGCTATAGAAAATGTGTTACCTTTGCTCGCTTTCAATGTGTAAAATGTCACATTTCCTTACTATATCAACAACGATATTCACTGCCATAAAGATAATTTCAAGTTCGATTTTGCAGACTTGCCCAAACTACAAATCTAATACCACATCAGACATTTTACAGGCATTTCCAACTTGACACCGATATAGGGGAGAACATGAAAGGTAATTGATTTTTCTCCATATGCTTCATGACTAGCAACTTGTGAACTACAGCTGTTTGCTAAGGATATGACATATGTACACAGGACAACTGATTGAACAGGACAGGACAACCGGGAAGTCGGGAAGAAAAATCTCCCCCCATGTGCTAAAAACCTTTTGAAGTGGAAAACTAAAAGCAGTGATAATCAGCTTGCAAAAATGGTTCACCACAATTAACTATGGAGGAAAACTAGAATGCAATTTCTTGAAGAATTTGGAGAGTATTCTGATGAACCTGTAACAAGACCAAGAATTGAATGGATCAGCTTCTTTGCAGTGAGGAAGCATTGAATATCCACATGCTACAAAAACTAGATTCAGTTAAAGCATGGCTATAGTATTTCAATGGCACATAAGCATCACTTATCGAAGCAAACAATTGCAATCTTGTGGATTCAAGATCAAAGAAATGCAGCATAACATTCAAAAAGGCCTGATATTTTCACTAGTCCAAAAGCTCTGCAAAAGCGGAAATTAGCTAGTCACGTTCACCACCTTAAGAGTTTGAGATACAGACTGTAGAATTTTAAATGGATGACCACCAGTATGCAAACTAGAGTTGGCAGAAGTATCTGGTGATATATTGTGAGTATACCCGGAAAGCTTTATACCAACATGTAGAGTTGAGGATCTAGAGGCAATTATTTATCTTTCCAACTTGGTGCCACTCTTTGAGATCTTGATTCTTCTTTTCTCTCACATTTTATTCATTTCTTTTTATATAAGTAGCATGCTGATGATTTCTACAGTTTCTCATTCAAAATTTTCCCCATCATATATAATCATAGAAAATATATAAGATGAACAGAAAGTTCCCAAATGTATGCATGAATATTTGTCCTGTCATTTTTTTCTCCTCTTTTTTTTTTTTTTGTGTGTGTGTGTGTGTGAGAGAGAGAGAGAGAGAGAGAGAGTTACCCATTCTAGATGCTGTGCTGTGATTCCAGATATGTTTCCTGCATATATGCCACCTAATACCTGATTTCCCAGTAAAATAGAGATCAGGGTAAAGCCAAAAATAAAAAATAAAAAAATCAGATGTTATGATACCCTGAGAGGACTTGATAGATGTGCGTTGCATGTTTTAGAGGGTGCACAGATAATTGAAAATCTGAAAAATGCCTTCTCATAAATATCTACAATCAGATTATTTAACCCAAAGAAAAATCTTTTTACTAAGTTACCTAGCATAAAACGTTCAGAATAACAGAAATATGAATAGCAAAATTCTAAAACAACTGTTACCTTGGAAACAGTTTCAAGAAACATGCCAGGGCGCACAGGTAATGGTTTACGACCAGTAACACTAGCCTGGAGATCAAGATTTAGAGTCAAACTCATGCATCACCTAGTCCTGAGGTTCCTATAACATGATAGCTTTTACTTTTGTTTAGGGGACAGAACAGCTCACCCTTCCTGCTATTCCACTAGGAATCTTTTCGCTTACGATACCATCTTCGCTTTCAGAACTGTCTGCACCTTCATCTTTTCCTTGCATTACACTTTTTATCATGCCACGTACAGTTTTCCCTGGTCTTAAAGCGACAAGTTTAGTCAAAAAGTTGACCTGTGAAATGCAGTACAATGAATACACTTCAGTGAGTCAGAAGCAGTTTTTGAATTACTAGGTAATGATGAACTGAAAACTATGGACCTCTGATTCAGGAAGTGTATTTAGACCACGGTCATTTCTTTCATCTAGTATACCACCTCCCATCATGTTCCTAGCTTCTTCTCTGATCAAAACGAGCCTTACAAGTAGCTTTCGATCAGGAATGACAGGACGGGATTCCATCGTCTAGATAAGATGTGTTTGGCAGGGGCCCATAATGGAACAAGATGGCATCAAAACAAAATTCTATTCAAAATAGCTAACTTAAATAGTAGCTACTATCAAAATTGCCAACAACAATAAGCATGAATATTATTGAATAACTCCCTTATCCTAGAGCTTAAGGTGTTAGAGAGAAAAGTTCAATGCATCCCCTCACATGAGGGCCTCATTCTTTTTCCAAGGCCAAGCATCTGGAATTTTTCATAAATGCTCAGCAGCAACCTAAACCCAGGCCCTATTGCTCATCAAAAAATTTAAGGTGTTCCAGATGAAATTTTTTTATTGTAGTGTTAATATTTATTATCTTCAACAAGCATCATGGTTAAAAACAGTGGCGGCAATAACGTCCAGCAATAAAGCAATTGGAAAATATTACTAAGAACTTAAATGTAGTATGGCTTTTTTCTGTTTCTTCTTTATAAATGGGTGCAGCGGGGAAAAAAAAATTCATTGTTCCAAAAGGGAAAATAATTAAGGAATTAACATAGAGATATCTACAACCATATTATGTAATACCCAACGCTAACCCAATAGTCAGTTCATCTGGATGATTAATGATGTGATGCAATTTCCGATGGAACAACTATAATGAAACAGTAGATAAGCAAGCAACATGCTGATGCACCATAAAATGTATTAAGTGAAGCAGATATAGTTTCTCAGACAGCTAACTACATTACATTAATAATACACTTACCAGAAGCAATCGAAGTGCAAACTTTTTTTACTTTATAATTTTAGACTCTAGTTGATGATTAATACACAAGAAGACTTTTTTACAGATGCTAGCAAAAGCACCAAAAACACATATAAATGCTGAAACAGACCAAATACGGAGGCAAGCAAGCAGAGGCTACCAACAACCCTAAAACCAAGGAAATTTTTCAAGCATTATTTTTTCTCAGTTAAATTCCCTCATCCTCTGTCTTTTTTATGTGGGTTGAGTATAATCTATGGCGTTCCTGGTCTAAGCTTTCTCATATCCTTATATTGACAGGATGAACATCCAACACCTAACAGAATAACAGCACTTTGAATATTGCAAAGTCAATTGATTTCAGAAATAAAAAACAATTGTCACTGACACTAGACATTAATGTCATGTGAAGCAATATATTCTCTAATCGGAACATGATTAATTTACTTAACAACAAAAATGATATCCCTCACCAAAGTGATATAAAGCAATATTATCTTTCTGATTCAAAGGTTATGCATTACGCACAGATAAATTTAACGTCAGAAGACATGCTTTTTCGTTGATGTATTCCACAACGACTCAACAGCAGTGGTCATTTCATACTATTGTTGGGAAAAATATTGTCTTATCCCATTAAAATATGCAATTGTTAGTAGAAGGAAATACGCAAAGTATAATCACAGAAGCAAAGTATGCATTTTGAAGAACCGACCTCCAGAAGATCATCAGCCTGGTTAGCTATATCATTTAAATTGGCCCCTGGAAGATGAACTTTTGTGCCATTCTCACCCTGAAATACACCACCACCTGCAGCCACTCGCCGCAATAATTCATGTCTACTCTCTTTTTGGGGAGTTCTGCAAAGCAGGCCAATAACTTGAACCTGAAAACATGTGGAACAGGAGTTCCTCAATTAGCAGGAGCTTTAAGAGATATGTGAGAGACACAAATGGTGGTACAGTTGGTAAGGGTCTCACATGAGGAGGACATTTTTTTGTGAGATGAGATAATACAGTCTCCTTAATAACCTCCAAGAGAGACTTCCTCTGAAAAGGAAATAATGAAGAAACATGTGAATCATACTTATGTAACTATTAAGAAATATTATGGACGAAAGAAAAGGCCAACAAGCTTCCGACAAAATAATAAGAATGTGATTTAAAAGTAGACGACGCCCCAGTGACTTTGAGGATGTTTCATGACATGAGACCTAATCTTTTCTAGAAGCCTAAATCTCCCTTGTCGACAAAAATAGGTCTAGTTTGACCTAGCACGGAGTTTTAGATGAGAGTTGAAAAAGTGAAAGTTGTGTATTTTTTTACAATTGCCCTAAAATGTAGTGGTTGAGAGCTAGTGGTCACATCATTAGTAAATGAGAAAGTAGTTTAAAAAATATATATTTTAGGAAATTGAATCTTATTTTGGAATGTTCGAAAAGGAGCAATAAAATTAGGAGAGGAGTATGAGAAAATTCAAGTCATACCCAGTCAATGATAAAATCACAGCTGCTGTTAATATCAGAATGCAACACAAAAATTCCATCAAAACCAGCAGAGAGAATGAATAACTTTTGACCATTTGATTCAACCCAATTTGTCAATGCATTCTGATATCATGCTAGCTGGTCATAAAACACCAGCACTAAATGAAGGGGCTTGTAGCAAGTACCAGAAGTTATGTTTAAGCTACTCACGCATACTCAACAAGGAAGGGAAAACCAAAAAATGGAAACAGAAGATGAGAAGCTGCATGTCTATTTTTTTTCATGTAAACATCTGATTAGAAGGGTCTACATAAAACTCCTATGAGGAGGCGGCAGAAACCATTGCACACACAGAAAACTGAGTCTCATTAAACAACACTGCAGTGGAAAGATGAGCATGGAACTGGGGACTCCATTTTTTAAACCCACAGTCCAGATCACCTCATGCTGTCAATCCGGAAAATTTTAATTTATGGGAGAAGCCAATCACCAAGGACATATCAATGTTTGCATCAATTCTTTAGGGATTTTCGAAGCATTTTCTGTTAGCTGATAGCAGGAGGGAAAACTTTTTCCTGATCTTTCACAAAATGCAAAGGGTCCCCCACCAAGCTCATGCACACCCCGTGCTGCAGGCAAGCACAAAAGCCTGCATAAAGATGAATATATCTGTTTGTGTGTGCATCTATCTGCTGATAAATGCATAGATACAACTAGGAAGAGGAAACTGGAGGAGAGGGAAGGATGGCATGCTACTACAGGCTTGTTCCATCTTATTAATCCTCAACACAACAGCAACCCAATTCACCACAAAAATGAACTGCCCCCATAAGGAACCTACTATTTTTTTCTCAGAACTGGCATAATATCACCAGCTATATCAGCAAAAGTAACTCTATTTCCAGATATGATAAGGGGTTAGAGCATCACAATAGATAATAAAGCCATCCCAACAGGAGTAACATCTGCAACATAGAAGGTATTAAGTGCACAGTCATGTCAGACAAGTTTGAAAATATAACACAACTCAATAGTCGCCTAACAGATAGCTAAAACATGTGTTTTAGTCACCAATATAATGAGACATTGTGAAACCTAAAAACAAAATGATGGTAGAAAATTTCATTTATTACCTTATCATCCTCGTCCTTTTCAGCAAGTTGTATCATGTAATCAAGAGCCATCATAAACCCTGACTCCATCTGATCAACTCTCTTGCCAATCACTCCTTGTGCAGCCAATTGCACTGCCACCTCCTCAGATGTTTCATCCATGTTCATATCCTCCAACTGCTCATACATGTATGTATCAAACATATATATTCAGTAGAACTTATTTCTACTCTGCAACTAATTAAGATAGTGAAGTATGGCAATAAGAACATATAAGAAATGATTTGGAAGTTCTGGAGCCATTAAAAAGCAATGTTTTATCGTGTGACTTGTTCTTAGTTTTAATCTTGATGATATGTTACATGATAATTGGCAGGAGTTTTGGAAGTTCTGAAGGTTTATGCTCTGGATTAGCAGAGAGGTCATAACATTTGAAAAAACACAGAAGTTTCAGTTTGGAAACCAATACCACCTATACAGAAGAAGGCTTGATGCCTTTTCTGGCAAGTGTTAGCAATAAGTTGATTAACAACACTCGTGTTGAAATTAGCAATTGCGCACACACACTGCATGGCCAACACAATATCTCATGAAAAGCAGTCTACCAACTTCTAAATTCATCTCGTATGACTTCCCATGGAGAGTACAATGCAATGTTTTGAGACTTCAGAGAAGAAAATGCTGTATCATATCAAAGCATGAGGATTGAAATTCTTGAGCTTCCTTTACTCCTTTTCTAATGTATCAACAGAGAAGAATATCTCTTCCACCTAATATGTATTGGTCAGCATTTTGTAACAGTCCATGTGTGTTTAGTCCTAAATGTCTTTCAAAACCAATTTACAAGTGAATACAGAAATTCTAACCAAAGTTACCATGAATTCTCGAATCCTCAGGATCTGCAATCTAGAGTGTCAAAGTAAGATACATCCTAAGCCAGATCACCAAATCCAGCAAACCAAAACTCATTTGGTGTATATTTATAATAGGCAAATAACCAGGTCTTCTTCAAGCTTGCCCAGTTATAGTGTTAATTTACCTCCAAGACCCTAAAACCTTAATATCTTTGTAATGAAATTTGTGAACTCTTTTTAATCGGGTGATTTGGAGGAAGCTATCTCAGCCAAAAACCATTTGTGGCTAGTCAAAGTTTACATTCTCAAACTTGTTCTGCAAACTGAAACAATCCATGCTCCAGGTAACTGGCTTCTAACCATGGGTTATACAAGCAAAGAGTTATTACTCATAAGAGTATAAGATACTTATTATAAGGACAAAACTAGGTAGAAGTATGTCAAATAATCTTTTGACAAGATTCCTTCAATTTCTCGAGTTATAAATTTCAGGTTCAAAGTAGTTCCAATTGTCTCTAGAACATTAAACTAACATGCTAGGATTCCAATCCCCATTTCCACTAGGAATCATTGAGAGGGAGAGTTCTAAAGTAAGTATTGGGTTCAGATTATGCACTTTCATCTACAAAAATATTATATAAGAACGTCAATTCTATTGAAAAGGAAAACCAAGTTGCTTCAGAAACCTGTGATCATAGCTTGCTTGGAGGCAACTACATTGCATACATGTAAATATTATATGAGAACGTCAATTCTATTGAACAGGAAAACCAAGTTGTTTCAGAAACTTGTGATCATAGCTTGCTTGGAGGCAACTACACTGCATATATGTAAAATTGCTTATCTGTATCTTGAATTTAGTTTTCAATACAAGCAGATTTGAGATTAAAAAACAAAGTTATACTGTACTTTTTTGGCATGAAACAATAATGTGGAATAAAATTAAATCCTTGACTCTCCAATTTCTGGAAGCAGTTCTGCAGCAATCAATTCCATGCAGGAAGTTTGCTGCAGAAACTGATCAAATTGGACTTGGTTGTTTCTCATGAACCCATAAGCAATTCCTTGCTCTCAACAACAGCTAAAACAGATTTATGCTATGCTTCAAACTTTCTGCCACAACACTTTCAAAGAGAAATTTCGAGACATTTCAACACAAAATACCGGCAAATGCCCCGTTTATGCAAACTATAAAGCTCTTCAAGCAATTACATTTAGCTTTGTAAAAACTTGTCTGCCTTAATAATGGTATATATTAATGCTCTACATCAAAATACGACCGAAATACTGGACAAGAACACATGCACAAAATTAAGACACGCACATTGGCACTCATAAAAGTTCATAATACTGAACAATCAACAATACATCAAGCAAAAGCTTAAGAAAAAAAATCAGCTTCATGGGCAGCCAAAAAGTACAAAGAAGAAAAAAACCCAGAAAAGTAAAGACGAAAATAATATGAAAATTTTGGAAAAAAGAAAAAAGCAATCAAGACTTACGAGCTTGACCATTTCTTCGAGAACAGAAGTGACCTGCTCACCACCTCTGAGCAAGGCTTCGTACTGAGCAGCATCCCACTTTTTCTCTCCTGTTCCCTTAGAAGTTACGTCATCGTTTGCAAAGAATTCGTTCATCGAAAAGCCTTCTGCGGTGGCAACATGAGCGGCACAGAGGACCGAAAATTTAGCCCGTTTAGGAAACTGTTTGAGGTGAAAGTGGTAATGGCGTCTGAGGAAAATTGATGGGTTTGATTTTGAAAGAGAAGTGGAAGAGAAGGTAACGAATGGAACGGCGGCAGACGCCATGGAAGAAGAAGAGGACTCTGGTTTACTGAAAGATAAACAGTAGTAAGAAAATATCCACAGACAGTAGCGAGAAAAAGAATAAGTAATAAAAGAAAAAGAAGAATAAAGAAAAGATTAAAACAATAAATAATAGTCCATAAATAATAAAGAAATAAGGAGGAAAAGAGGGCCTTTTTAACAATATTGCTTTTTTAAAAATATATATTTCAAAGTTACTGTAAAATAAAATGGGGGGAGTTTACAAATTTAGGCAAAGTCCCTATCTTAGGTAGCAATTTTGATAAAGTTGTTAATTTGGGTAGCAATTTTGATTATTAGAAAAAATAATTAAATAATGATGAAATAATTTTAAATTAAGAAAATAATTTGTAATAATTAGGAATAATAATATATAATGATTAAATAATTAAGTTTGCAATGATTAAAAATAATTATTAGAGATAAATTATACAATGAGAAAGAATCAATTATGAAATAATTAAAA
Organism: Paulownia fortunei; assembly: GCA_019321725.1. Lineage (NCBI taxonomy): Eukaryota > Viridiplantae > Streptophyta > Magnoliopsida > Lamiales > Paulowniaceae > Paulownia > Paulownia fortunei. The sequence continues at coordinate 6,437,760 of CM033109.1, read as the reverse complement.
ATAAATATAATTGGAATTAATTTTGATATATATATATATATATATGAACATATACAACACAAAATTATTTTGAATTAAATGAATATATACAACACAATATTTTTTAATATTTGACACACAAAAAAGTCCTAAAAATATATAATACAATTTATGAAGATTTAATAAAAAAATAAAAAATCTTAAAAATGTCATCCCGTGCCACAACGAGGCGTTGTCGTCTACCTCTGCATCCACCTTCAGTAGCAGAATTTCATATGTTTGTTGTTGTATGTCATTATCGTCATTTATAATATAATTTAAATTAAAAGATGAACGATTTGATGATGTTGTGTAACTCGACTCTCCACGATCATGATATCACTGTATATAGGTGGATATGGTACAAGTGAAACAACAGATTTTGGAATCTAGATGGGTACGCCATGCCAAGATCAAAACTAAGCAGTGTCAATAATGACTGTGTGTATAGCGGCATACCCCAATAAAGAGTGAATGACTCATCCGACTATGGCTCATGAGGTACGTAATAACCAACAATGTTGTATATACCGTAAAACATGAGAATATGTTGATTTGCATCTATCCTAACAGCAACCAACATCTTATGTTTGTATTTTGTGTAAAGATAAGTTTCATCAACACTTATAATTTTACGGCAATGCTGCAATACATCAATGCATGGCTTGAATGCCCAAAATACATATTTAACCAACTTTATTTCAGGGTTGTTGGTGTTAATTTGATGTCACTCGACAATTGTGCCTGGATTGTATTTTTGCAGGGCTCCTATGTATTTAGATAACCGTCTTACAGAACTCTCACATGTTCCATAAACATTTTTCCTTACCCGTACCAAGTTGTGCCATACCTTATGGTATGAATTTCATACTCATATTTGTCCTTAACGGTCTGCTGGACATACTTAATCACAAATGTTGGATCACACTGAACCATGCCTGCAAGTTCTGTAGCGATCATGTTTTTGCATAGCTTGTGATGATCTATGGACACTGCATTCATCAGGCAAGTATGAGGGCCTCCATATTTGGTGATTTGCCATAAACTGAGTTTATCTTTGAAATCTGCTCGAAGCCTCCAACTACACCACGATCCCGATGTGTTGTGCTTACATTCCACCCTCCATAGCTTTGATGTACTCTCAACCACTCGATGTTCGCATTTTGCAATTCGCACAGAGAAATCTTTCACTGCAAATTGTAATTTTTTCTTATCTTTGAAAACTATACCCTTCTCAAGTTCTCATTTTATAGAGTCGTAAAATTTTTTTTCGAAATATCAGTAGAGTCCACAAGTACTTTCGGATGAGTTGTATTGAAGAACAGAGAGGTCAAATACATCGCATAACCATCAATCGTTGAGAGCATTGATGTATACACTAAACTTGTATTTATTATTGGGATGAGGTGCCCTCGTCGTGTTGATCATATATCTTCTGCATGTCAGCAACATCCACTTCATCATCACCACTGATTTCACCATCAGAGCCACTATCATTGAGTTCATAATCAACATGTTCTTGACCACCAAATACTATCGGCCATTAGGTCAGGCAATTCATTGCCTGATCCAACATTTAGCGCTTCTACACATATACTTTGATATTGAACATTATGATGTTGATTGAACCTTGAAACAACTGCATAGAAATTTTGAATCCCGACACTTGTCATCCCTTACGTGATTGTAGGCAAATCAATGATGGTTTTATCTCTTAGATATGATGCATACTGGTAATACTTATTGCTTGTCAGAATATCAAGCATAATGTTAGGCTGCAATTGTTCAACATGAATGTAAAGGTGTACAAATCGATTTTCGGCCTCTAGATAAAAAAAAACCCACAAATCTTCATTATTGTTGATTAATAGTAGATGTGACATATTGTTTTCACAGTACTTAGCGGATATTTTCAACAAGTATTAATTATTGTCAATGTCAATCATCTGATATAATATTAATAATAAATCTGAAAAGTCTGTTGTACGAGATATCATCCTAACTCCAATTACATGACGATCATATATGACAAAATAACCATTTTGTATAATTTGACCACCAAAATGCACAACAATACTAATATTGTTGTGATTTGACATAACTTCAAAATTAAGAATATATTAGGCACATTTGGTCAATCAATTTATTTTGAACAAATGTATTCACAAATGATAAATTATTTCAATTAGTTAGTTAATTATTATATTAGAATATTTAACAAATTTCTATTAATTATCATTCCTACTTAACTAAAAATATTATTCATTAAAATTAATTTTACAATTTTTAATATAAACTTTTAGGATTTAGAAATATTTATTTTGAAATAATGTATTCATAAATAATTACTTATTTCAATTAGTAAGTTAATTATTATTTTAGAATAATTATGAATTTTTTATTAATTATCATTCCTAATTAACTAAAAAAATTGTTCAATAAAATTAATTTTTTAATTTTTAATATAAATTTTTAGGATTTATAAATATTTATATTGAACTAATTTATTCACAAATAATTATTTATTTCAATTATTTAGTTAATTATTATTTTAGAATAATTATGAACTTTCTATTAATTATCATTCCTAATTAACTAAAAATATTGTTCATTAAAAATAATTTTATAATTTTTAATATTAATTTTAGGATTTTGACATATTTATTTTGAACAAATGTATTTACAAATAATTATTTATTTCAGTTAGTTAGTTAATTATTATTTTAAAATAATTATGAAATTTTTATTAATTATCCTTCCAAATTAACTAAAAATATTGTTCATTAAAATTAATTACTTTTGAATCATTCTACTTAAGCTAACATACATCAAATAATTAAAATAACAGTATGATTAACCGTTTACACACTTAAAATAAATTAATAAAAAATATAAAATTATCAAGTAATTATTATTTCCAACTAAACTAATCCAATACAACATTATAAAATAATACAATAAAAATCCACCACCCTCAACATGCTCTATCCCTCATATTCTTCTTAACAAATAAATTTTACATACAAATATATAAAAAAAACTACGTAATTTAGATAGTTAAAGTCTCACACCTGTAGTTAAAGTCTACCAAAATACTGGAATGCTCATATAGTTAAAGTCTACCAAAATACTGGAATGCTCCTCGTTCTCAAAATCAACAACCATACTCCTCATTATTTTGATTTGGTTGATAGAATGAGGTTTTAAAAAGGAAGTATGGTACTTGATTGATGGTCGGGTAGACAAGGGACGCGGGAGGGACCGGCGGGCCCAACAAATGGTGGCAAATACTTGAAGTTGAAAAATTGGTATAGGAAAGCCACAATGAATGAGATAGAATATGGCTAATAACTGAGGTTGAAAGACCAAGTATGGAAACCCCGTATTAGTTCTCTTATTGGCCAATCATTATGAACAGGTTTCAAAAACTACGGTCTATCGCTATTAGTTAGGTACCATACTTCAAGGGCCCTAAAGAATGATTTATGAATGAAAGTTATTAAATAGAATATTGCATTTAATGATTTATGAGATGTGCATATATGTTATTTGTTATTGTATCAGTTTCATTTTACTGAGCCTTTAGCTCATTAGATTCATGTGATGCAGGTGGAAATGTACAGGTTTAGAGGTTGACTGAGTCTCTAGAGCGGCCAGACAGAGATTTGTTCATATGCCATGCTTCGACCTGTTTCGTAGTTTATTTTGAAAACTCTGTTTTGTTTTTAAATAAGCCGCTCTATTATGGTTTTGTAAACAGATGTACTCAATTTTGATATATGTACATGGTGTGTTTAAAACGATTCAAGTTCTTTCTCTTATAGCTAAAAATGGGAATTTTTATTAAAAATCATAACTCTAGTAATGATGAAAAAATTAACATTTCTTGACTTAACTGTATCAGCTTGTTTAGACTCTGCAGTTAGGTTAAGAGGTGTTACATTCACGGTATATATAGAATAATTTTTTAAAAATATAATATTATATTAAAAAGGCGGAAAAGAGAGTAAAGACAAAAATAAAAGAATAAATAATTTATAAAAAATGAAGGAATATATCATAAATAAAAAAACACGATATGTGAAAATTGAATCGACTACCAAAAGTTAATAGCTTGATTGATTTTATTTCCATGGAGAATTGTTATTTCCAACATTTTTAATGAAGTTTATTAATTTTTGTGTGAAATTAAAAATATATTTGGATAATTGAAGTGAGATGGAAAAATTTATACTTGAAAATGAGAATTTGTTTAGTTTAGTGTATTTTTTGCTATGATAAAAATAAAATTATATTGGGTTGTATAGTTTGAGTAGCATCATTTCTATGATTTATGTATATATATAATAATTTTAGTATGATATATAAGTGGCGAGTCTAATTGTAATGATATTTGAAAATAATAATAAATAAACTAGATGAAATTGGTAGTGGTGAGGTCCATTTTAAATAATTAATTTAGATTTGATAATTTATTGATAAAATAATTTGTAAGTGGTGATCATGATATAATTTGAAAATAGTAATATATTAATTAGATATAAGTGATAGGGATGGGTCCCAATGGTGTAATATAGAATTGAAAATTGAGAATATAAGGTTAGAAAATATTTTTAGTGGGAAATAAAAATATAAATTTTCTGTGAGATTAGGTCAAATAAACATTATTTGTGATTTTAAGAATAATACAAAATGAAAAAAAAATTCCCACTGAAAAAATAAACAAACGTAGCAAATTTTTTAGATGTCTTGAATCATGTCCAATCTACATCTTAACTCATGTACCTATATTTTTTCGACATTTAGGCTATCTCCAACCTACAATATTAAATTTGGTGTTTTGGTATAAATCATCTTTAGCCCATTATACTAAATGAATATTTTATTCTTACTTTTCTTATTTTTCAATTATCACATATTTATTTATTTATAAAGTTATTTAATTAGTTATATTTTATTACTACTAGTTTTACTAAATAAAAAATATATATAATTAATATTATATTTATTGATTATATTACAAAAATAAGCATTATAATTAATATCACAATAAATAAAAATATTATATTGTACACCACGTACAATAAAAAAATTTCACAAAATAAATATAAAGACCAATATATTTTACTTTATGTAGTATTTTATTTTTAAAATTTTAGTTTTCAATATTTATGTTTTATTTCACTTTTGAATTTGATGCAAGTAATGTTATTTTAATGTGTTTACATATTATTATAATTTATTGCAAATGTTAATTATTATAATTAATTATTATAAATATTATTACAAAATAATAACAAAATTAAATTTAATAAATAAAATTAAATTATAAATTAATTATATACAACATATGATACAAATGGAATTAAAATTTAGAGTAAAACAAATTTGGCGGCAAAATGAGAATATATGTGTTACCAAATCGGTATGAATGAATAGTTACTATTCATTTATACCAAATTTGGTGCAACATTTGGTGCTCCAGATTATGCCAAATTTGGTGTAATGATATAAAAATTGGTGCTCCATTGAAAATGACCTTAGACTATCTATATTTTCACCCCTAAACAAAAAAATTTGTACAATGTATATCAATTTTTTACCGCGCCTTGAACATAGTCTATGTGATAAACACATAAAAATATGTCATTATTGTTAAAAATTGGTATTAAAAATTAGTTTTTGACCCAATAAATTAAGTAGATTATATTTTATTAAAATAGATATAAGTTGATTAAACATAATATATGTCATGAGTAGATAAGTTTAATATATTTGATTTCTCAAAATCAATTTCGAATGAATGAGAAATTAATGGATAAAATAAGTCACTTAACTAAATAGTTGAATATGGAAAGTTGAGAAAGTGAAAAATTACAATCCCACATTGAAAAAGTGGAGCAACTTTGTCTTACATATATAGAATCTCACTTTAGTAAGGAGTAATCAAGTGGAACTATAATATGATGCACTATAGTGGTCTTTTGCCTAGTTTTAGCTAGCTCAAGGAGCTCGAGGATGGTGCATGGCACCATTCGTGCTCGAGTCTGCACGTGCACATCGCAAAGGTCGCATTTGACGTTATAAAGGCGTACTGACGTACTCGTTTTGTTGGCAATGGCTCACCGTAAAGGTGTGAACCTTCGAATAGAGATGTGATTGGAAGGTTGAGATTGATCCTTGGCAAGAGATTCATCGTAAAGGTGTGGATCTTTACATAGAGATACAATCATACGGCTCACAATAATCTGGAACTAAAATTATACCAACTCACGAATTAGTACAACAACTCTTTGGAATCTATAAAAGACACCCAAATTTCATCATTTTCATCACATTCATTCTCTTCTTATCTTTCTCTCAAATCTAAGAGAGTTATATAATATTTTTGTAGTTCAAAAGTTCTTGTGATTTATAGTACTACTATCATAAGAAGTAAGTCGTTGTATATTGAAAGACGATTGCTATATACCGTAAGCACAAATATGAGATAATTTCGTTTTAAGAAAAATGAGTTAAACTCTTGCATCAACTATAGTCATTTTTCTGCTAGAAATATTTTAGTCATTTCAATATTACACCTACCAAAAACTTCTCAACAACTTATGACGAAATTTTCGTGTAGTTCAAAATAGCTTCAACATCAGCAACATCTATTTTACCAACTCCAACTCATGAACTGACTTCAAAATGCGGCAATAGAAAATGCTATTATACCTGACGACCCTGAACCTAACAATGTTCTTAAGGGAAGATGCCTCCACTGTGGGGAAAAGGAACGAGATCCTCAAAAAAGGATGTCGTTTGATAGATCGGTTTACAGTGACTTCCTGTGTAGGAACTCTGTCCTAAATAGACTGGACAATATACTGTATAACGTATATAGTTCAGTGAAGACAATTAAGGAGCTATGTGAATCACTTGAGAAGAAGTACAAAACAAACTATGTTGGCTTAAAGAAATTTATTATCAACAAATTCTTAGACTTCAAGATGGTGGATTCCAAAGTTGTCTTGACTCAAGTCTAAGAGCTGCAATCAATCTTGCATGACATACATGCTAAAGACATGCAGCTCAGTGAGTCATTTCAAATAGCTGTCATCATTGAGAAGCTGTCATCTCTATGGAAGGATTTTAGGAACTACCTGAAGCATAAGCAAAATGAGATGGGACTTGAGAATTTGATTATTTAATTGCGGATTGAAAAAGATAACCACAAATCTAAAGTTAAATCTGGTAAGTTGCCTGTAGAAACTAGAGCAAACTTAGTGGAACCAAATACTAGCAAGAAAAAAAAACACCAGGACAAATGATCGAAATAGAAAAAGGCAAAGAAATTCAAATGGAACTGCTACAACTGTGACAAGTTGAACCACAAAGCCAAGAATTATTGACTTCCTAAGAAAGAGAATCAGAATCAGGTGCATATGACAAATGACAAGACAGTACCAGTGGATATGACAGAGATGGACCTGTCAGTTGTCGTGTTTGAAGCTAACTTGGTAAATAACCTGAGAGAGTGGTGGCTTCGACAAAGAGATATTTTCATCTTATATTCTAATTAATGGAAGGAAGTTGTATATGAGAAACTCTGCAACTTCCAACATTGTCAGTTTAGACAAAGTGGTGCTGAAGATGACCTTAGGCAAAAAGCTAATCCTTGTTGATGTGCTACATATTCGAAACATTCGCAAGAACCTGGTGTCCAGCTCCTTATTGGTTAAAACTGATTTTAGACTATTGTTTGAGTTTGAAAAATTTGTACTTACAAGAAATATACAGTTCATAAGAAATGGATACTTAAAAAAATGACTGTTCAACATGAATGTAATGAATGTACTGTGTAATTTTGAAAGTAATAAAGTTAAACATTTTTCTTACTTGATTGGATGTTTATGGCATGTTAGATTAGGACATGTTAATTTTAACACTTTGCAAAAATTAGTAAATTTAAATTTATTTCCTTCATTTAAGTTTGATTCACAGCATAAGCGTGAAATTTGTGTTTAGGCAAAAATGACTAAAATACCATTTCATTTGGTGGAAAGAAGTACAACGCCTCTAAAACTAATATCAGTGATACATGTGACTTAAAATTTGTTCAAACTAAAGGTGAAAAAAAGTATTTTATTACTTTTATTGGTGATTGCACAAGATATTGTTATATGTATCTTTTGAAAAGTAAAAATGAGGTTTTAGAAACTTTTAAAAATTATAAGAATGAGGTTGAAAATCAATTTAATAAATGAATAAAAATTATTCATAATAATAGAGAGGGAGAATATGTAGTTTTCTTTAAAAAAATTGCTCAAAATCTGGTATTATTTATCAAATTATAGCTGCTTACTCACCTCAATCAAACGGTATTACTAAACGCAAAAATCATACTTTTAAGGAGACGTGAAATGCTAGGTTGATAAATTCTTATTTACCTGAACATTTGTGGGGTAAAACTATCCGATTTTACTAACTAATGCATTGTAATTGAAATGTTCGATTGCAAGGGTTTGTCGTTAAGTTTTTTGTCAAAATGACTGCAAGGGAAATAGGGGCAATTGTGAAATGAATTGGCCATTTATCATTAAGGGCATTTTAGTAATTTTGTCATACACACTTTTATTTATCCCACAAAATCACATTTGATCGTATTTTGTATTAAAATATTATTATTTGAATCAAGTCAAATACATACCATATTTATTAATAAATTAATCTTTATTACATAATTTATCAAATTATTTATTATAAACCACTCAACAAACTAAAGGATCCCTAGATGCAGCATATATCCAACCTGAAATAATCTAAACAACTCTACTGCACTAGCTTATAAACAACTCTATATACTAACTTGTCTAGGACCTTAATATTTGTCAAAGTTACTGAAATCAGAATGTCACGTAATTGACATCTAATCTTTTTTTCTAATTTTGTAAGAAATCATTTATCATATCAAATGTCAAATGTATGATTACAAGGATATTATTATTTTATTTTATAATTTCATCATAATTTATATATTTATTTTAATAATAGAAGCCTCTCAATAATGTTTGGCACTCAAAAGTAAACAACGAATTAAATAACTACAACTAATAACTTTTGCTTTGATTTTACCAGAAAACTATTATGCATTACATGCAAAGTTGCAAGGGCATAATTGTCATTTTCCCTGTCATAAAGCTGCAAAATTCAGGTCAAATTCACTTAACGGTGGATTTCTCTTCCAACGACACCATTAAAACCATCATTGGTTGAAAACCATCCGACAGAACTATAACCGTTGCAGGTAAAGCAGTGGCACGCCCGTGAATAAGGAAAAAACGAAGGGGAATTGCTGGAGGTAAATTCGTAAATAAGGACAAAAAGAAGGGCTTACCTCGGAAAGCACGATTGATTATTTGATTTAATCCCCGAATTGTACCTCAACGGTTCCGCTTCATCGCTTCCTATAAATATCCCTACTGCTACACCGCACACGTTCATCTCTCATTTATCCATTTCTGCTTCTCTCTTTCTCTCTCTAGAATATCTCTCACTTTTTTAGTTTCTCTCTCTTAGGGTTTTGTACTCACCCTCTCCCTCACTTGCACACTATGGCGCAAGAGGCACAAAACGGCGTCGGAGCTGACAACGGTTCCAAGGCATGTGCTGTGGTTTTTGCGGCGGTGAAGCCTTGGCTGGTGGTGGACGCGCCGAAGGGAAACGACGCCGTGCAGTTCTACAAGGCGGCGTTCGGAGCGGAGGAGGTGAGCCGCGTGAATCATCCCAAGAGGAAGGCGGAGCAGGAGGTCCCTCTCCTTCTCTCCGCTGAGCTCAAGCTTGGATCCTCTACTATTGTTGTCGCTGACCTTACTGATGACGGCTCTACTCCGTACGTTTATAAGCTTTTCCTTACCTTTTTTAGCTAATATTTGTTTGTATTCTCCGCATGGCCTTCGTGGCTTTGACATTGGGGTTGTTTTTGTTTAGATACGTATGGTTTTGCTACGTGTATTTTATGGTTAATGTCTATTGTTTTTTATAGTCGTCCTTCGAATCAATTATTTGTGCTATAATGCTCCGTATTGTTGAGGTGCAAGATGATGCTGTAGAAAAATCTCCTGCGTTTTCTCTCCTGCTAATAAAAATGTCTCACACTCTAATTTCTTTTGTGTTTTGTTGTCCGATCATTTTCTCTGCTATATTTCTCCTATTTTCATTTCCCCAGAATAGTTATTATTGCTTTGAATTTTTGCATGGTTTGTAAGGATGCATATAATTATTTTCCTAGAAATATCGCATATTATTATTTTCCTAGAAATATCTATGTATTTTCCCAAATCCGTACTAGTTTCCAGCATTTTAATATTTTTTTTGTTGCGATAATTCTCTCTGTAACGTCCTTATCCGCGTAGCCCTCAGTGACTCCTGACTGCCATAGCTCTGCAGTCACGCAGCTTCTGTGAGCTTTTAAATGCATGCTGCTGTGTCAGTAACAAAATACTTAATAAAATAACCTTTGACAGAATGTTGATCTACTAAATAAATATATTTCTGAACTTAGTTATTTCATTTTTAGTGTCAAAACTGCAGTGACTGGAAGCGTGTTCTGCCTGGAGACCGAGGACGTTGAAGCTGCCGTCGCCAAAGCGGTGGCCGCCGGTGCTGCTTCCGAAGGCGAGATCTCGGAGGGTGAAGGCGCGTGCTGTGGTGGGCGCGTGGGGAAGGTCAAGGACCCCTACGGCAACGTGTGGCTAATCTGCACCCCATCTAAGAAGTGTGGCGACGTGGCAGTTTAGGAGCCCTTGATCTGACTGCAACCCAACCAACGCTCTATTTACTCTCTTGTCCTTGTTGTTTCTGTTTTTGTACCTAATCAACCCGGATTGACTTCAAGTAGGAGTAAGAGAAAGCCATAGATGAACAGTTAGGTTAATTTGCTTATAATCTTGGCGTTGATTAGTGATTCTGAACAATCAAACTGAAGTACCTTTTCTAATTAACGGCTATTACTACGTATTACTACTATTTGATGATGTCATTTTAGTTGTGTTTATCTGCAATTGATCAAATTTTGTTTTCTTGTACATAGGATAAGGGGCATGCATGTATATTATGCTAAGTATGATATTTTATAGTTTGATTTTTTTTTCTATTTTTAAGGAGGATAACTCCGTCCAAGATGCTTACTAACGGGCAATTTTATTTATCATATTTTATCGATTGATATTGTGTCATGTTTTATCCTTTGATATTGAACATTTAGCAAATGTTTTATTTGTTTATAGTTGTTAGAAATTGAAGTAGTTGCAGAGATGTGCCTCGGTAGACGACAATATCTTACTTTGGATGTTTCTTTTGTATTTTATTTCGTAGTTAGTTTATTGTTGGTGTTTTAATTTTTTTGACTGGCTTGGATGAAACAAAAAGGCCTCTGGCTTGGAAGGGGGGTGAGTATGGATCGGTAGTATCTGCGCCTGGGGAGAGGGACTTTTGTGGTCCACACTTGTCGTGTTCGTGATATTGTTTGTTGGGAACTGAGAGTATCGTGAATACTTGGTTGCTTTTGTTGGTGAATTGAGACTGATAAATGTGAGTATGTGACCTTTCATTGTGCTTTTATGTTATTTATACTATATTATCCATTTATCCTCTTTTTGTTTTTCCCTGGTGGTAATAGCTGTTGGTTGTAAAAGGAAAAGTGGGATGAAAAAGGAAAAAGGTGTATTGGGGTGGAAGTCTTTGGCACCAGAAATACATCGGCATGCAATTTTCCAGAGTTAGCCGCTGCAGCAACAAAGTCTTTGCTATTCATTTATGGTCTTTTTAACATATTTATACTAAAGAGGACTTTTCGCTCCTATTTTCTTGATCGGATGAATCGAACTGCGATTCCTATTGTGGATTTCATCTCTCTCCTTTTGGTATTACATCTTATTATTTTGTATAGTAAATAATGTCCCTTGATAAAAGTTCATATTTAAGAGAGCACAAATATAGGAATGCTGTTTACCAAAGACAAAATTGAATATCTGATGCGTTTATTTTTTATTCTAGATTTAGGATATGGTAACTGTTATATAAATATGTAATGGATTAGATATGACCAGGAATTTTTTATAGATTGTAGTAGGGGTGTAGGTGATGGGTAAGGGTGGTTTACGTGGTCGACAAAATATTAAATCATAATAATATTAATATTTTTTCAATTTGAATGGATCGATCGGTCGAACTCGATTTATTTAGCAATTGAATAAACGAATTAATAACTTTTAATTATATTTTATCACGACTCATCAATTTTATTAGTAACTGTAACTTCATTTTTCAACCCAATCAGACATATACACCGGTTGGCAAAATACTAACCCACAATTGGACTGATGGTGAGGCATGTTTTATTATTGAATACATCACATTACCCAATGTGGAATTTTAAAAATATAAAACTATCATATAGGAAAAAATAATTTATAATGGAGTGAGTTTATGTACATCCCTAAATAAGATAAAAATTCATACATTTAATAAAATTGATGGATTTAAAGTTAAAAATTTCAAATTTATGATAATAAATTATTGTTTGAATAATCTTATGATACAATAAATTTTAAATTTTTGAACTTCTATTTTTAATTATTTTTTGAATCATTGCGGTATTGAAATCTATCTTAGTCATTTAAAATTATTGTCCTAAATTCTCATCTTAAATTTAAATTCATTTATCCAAATACAACATTATAAAATTTTGGACCACATCCTTAAACGTTTTAAATCTTCGTGGCTTTGTCCAGCAGACAGTGCAAGTTGGGCCTCATGTAGGAATCCCAATCTGGTAGTTTGATTTTTTGCTTCTTTAGCCGCATCTATAGCCCAGATTAATTACTGAAAGTGCTTAGTTTCAGCCGGACTATTAATGGATAAAGAAGGTGTTTAGTTGAGTTTATAAATTTTTCAAAAAAATATCTTATAACCTGTTTAAAATTTTATAAATTGTTAAAAAATATTTGATAATTTTTTTTTCGAAAATGTTTATAAGATTAAAAAATAAAAATAAAAAATATTTGAGAGTAAAAAAAATACCTCCACCCCAACTTATTTTTAAAATAAGATTATTTTGACAAACTCTTTTAATTTTGACAGTTTTAATTATAAAATTATCATTATTAATATTTTAAAAATTCTATTATCTTATTTTATTTAAATATTTTAACAATTTATTTTTATAATAAAATTTAATATATTATAAATTTTAAAAAATATTTTATAAAATGTAGAGACTTATTAAATATTTTATATAAGCTTAGTCAAACACCCTCTTAGTACTAAGTTTGATTTTTTGCTATTTGGTCCACGTCTGTAGCCCACATTAATTACTGAAAATGCTTAGTTTTAGCTGGACTACTTATGGATAAACTTGAAAGAGGGCACACATGGAGATGATAAGGTTAAGGTTCAAACTCAATCTATAAATAATTCATTTCATTTGTAATGGGTCCAAACTCAACTAAAAGTCTTGGAGCGGGCCGGGAAGGATAATAGGTCTTAATGGACTCGTACCATTGTAATATTGATAAGTGCATATTTTGACATATTTTTAGATCAAATCCTTTATACTTTTCTTGCTTTATTTTTGTTAATATTCTTGTTTTATTAATGTTTTGTGTTAGGGAATAAATGGAAGCATGTTTTCAGACTTGTGCAGTTTTTGTAATTTGAGCATAACTTCATGATCAAAAGCTCTATGGACCTGAAGCTTGTTTCATTTGAAAGCCAAGAGATAGATGTACAACTTTTATGTTGGAGGCTCAGCCCAATTCAGTCTTGATGATAGCAGAAAATTCATCCAAGTAATTACACAAAATGGATCACCAAAATTCGATCAGAGTTCAGCCCAGTATTGACTTATTTTACCAATTCGGTTATATATCTTGAGCCCAAATTTATTTTGGTCTGAAATTCGGATATGTTATACCCAAGAGGTAAATAAACAAGTTTGATGAAGACAAGATGGTGTGAAAATGTGTCGAAATGGTAAAACCATAGGCTGCAAGTTGCTGCTGATGTTACAGGGCGGCTCTTGGACATGACTCAGTAATTTGACCATATCTCCTTCATCCGATCGCCAAATTTGACAAAAGATATATGAAAATATCAGCGTTGAAAGATCTACAATTTTTGTTCTTCACGTATCTTCAAAATCTGGCTGTATCTGACCGAAAAATATAATTCAATTCAGTGGAGAAAATTTGTGTAACAACTTACCAACTCTTGGCAACTAGCATACCACTTGATTAACCCCTCCATTATTTATTTGGCCTCTAGCTTACTTCAAGTACTATAAATAGTCCATGTATTCAACTTGTAAAGAGGGGGGGGGGGGAAAGGGTTTCTTTAGGCTAAGTTATCTAGTTTGTATGTTTTCTAGTATTGTAAGTTTTCTAGTAGTAATAGAAATGCATTCTCTAGTTTCTCTTATATTTTTAGTCTTTGTTACTTTTATTATGTCTTTCTAAATTTTATTTTGCTGAGAAAAAAGGGTGAATCTCTTGATGGAGGAAGAGAAATGGTTATAAGGGTAGAAATTGTTTAAGTATGTTGTATTATTATTATTATTTTTGATCTAAACCCTACTTGTTTTTGTGGTGATTCTTGATTTATGTATCTCCAATGGCACAACAAATACTTGGGTTCATTTAGCTTATTGTACGGTTTTACCCCACCGACTGCTAATGTGAAACCTTGATTTGTTGTTGACGAAGGAGTACATAAATGCTTGATCCCATAAATAAGTGTTGGCGTTAAGAGATAATTTGCAATAGTAAGACAATATCATGATTACCTTATTGCATGAGTTACTTGATAATATTTTCCATTGGAACCTTCATTATGTATGGATTCCAATTGTGGCAATTAATAGAGGTAAAAAGAATAAATAACCATTTCTTTATCCAAAACTCAAGAGTGGATCCCTAATCCTCAGTACTTTTATTACTTCGTTTTTTTCTTTAGTTACATCATACATTAATTGTTCATATATTTTTGATTCACATAAACTCCATCTTTTTATAAATATAAACTTGAATTCTTCAAACAACTTCCCTGTGGATCGACCTCGGACTCACAAGAAATTTATTACTTACTACAACCTGCACTTGGGTTTGCAACCTTAAAGTTGTAGCAAGTTTTTGGCGCCGTTGCCGGGGAAGGCAAGGTAAGTATTCAGGTTTGTTAATATTTTTCCTTTGTAAATATAGTTTGTTTATTTTCTTTATGGATATATGGTTATATGGTATCGTAGTCATAATTCTCGACGTTTAGTAAGAAATAATTCCGAAACTTTATTTGGAAATTTGTTTGAATCATCTCCACACACTTCCACCATGGCTGAAAATGAAAGTGTCCAGAATGAAAATGAGAATCAACAGGTGCGTACCATGCGTTATTACTTGCAACCTCCTCGAAATTCTTCTCCTTCTTGTTTCATTTTTCCTCTAAATGCAAATAATTTTTGATTCAAGTCAGGTATGATCCTTTACTTCCTAATTTCCATGGTTTAGACTCTGAAAGTCCTTACTTGCATTTAAAAGAATTTGATGAAGTATGTGCCACTTTTGATGATCAAACTTGCACAAATGAGATTGTTAAGCTCAAATTATTTCCTTTCTCTTTAAAAGATAAAGCAAAAAATTGGCTTAATTCTTTAAAACCTAGGTCAATTGGTACTTGGCAAGAAATGCAAGCTGAATTCTTAAAAAAATTCTTTCCAACTCATAAAACTAATGCTTTGAAAAGACAAATTCAAAATTTTTCTCAAAATTCGAATGAAGTTTTCTTTCAATGTTGGGAAAGATTTAAAGATTTGTTGAATTCATGCCCATATCATGGTTTTGAAAAATGGCGCTTAATTAGTTTCTTTTATGAAGGTTTAACTCCTGAAACAAAACAATTTGTTGAAACAATGTGTAATGGTGAGTTTCTTGATAAGGAACCTGATGAAGCCTAGAATACCTAGATCATTTGGCAGAAAACTCTCAATCATGGCATAGTGTTAATTCTTCCGAAGGTTCTATTAGATCTAATCTTGCTAATAGTAATAAAGGAAAATATTACCTTAGCCAAGAAGATGATCTAAATGCTAGACTTGCTAGTTTAACAAGAAAAGTTGAAGCCATGGAACTTAAGAAAGTAAAGGAAATCAAATCTGTGCAAGAGGAAGAAGTTTGTAGCAATTGTGAACTTTTGGGGCACTCCACCAATGAATGTCCAAACCTTCCAGTACAAGCAAATTTTATGAACACATTCAAAAAGCCTTTCCATTCTCCATATTCTGAAACTTACAATCCACAATGGAGAAATCATCCCAATTTCAGTTGGCGAGATGATAACCATGCCCAACCACCGCATTCACAAAAACCACAAAACTTTCATTCTTATCCACCTCCACATACAAAATCCATTGAGGAGACTTTGCAAGCATTTATGCATGAACAAACAAACATCAATAATCAGACTTCACAAGCTATCAATGAGATCAGAAGCACACTTTCAACACTGACAACTTCTTTGCGTACTCATGAAAAAGGTAAATTTCCTACTCAACCTCAACCTAATCCTTCTACTCAGTGTCATGTTTCTCTTCAGGTGAAAATGCAGTCAAGGAGGCTAATTCAGTTACAACTCTTCGGAATGGAAAAGTTATTGACAAGACTATTCATCCCAAGGAAAAAGTTTCTAATCCACCTCCAGAAATGAAAAATGGAAATAGTCTTGACGATGAGGTAAGTTTGAAGAAGGTAAGCATGAAAATGAAGAAAAAGACAAATATTTACCTCCAGCACCCTTTCCTCAAAGATTGCAAGCAACTCAGAAATTGAACTCAAATGCTGAAATTTTTGAAATTTTTAAACAAGTCAAGATTAATATTCCATTATTGGATGCAATCAAGCAAGTTCCACCTTATGCCAAATTTTTGAAAGATTTGTGTACAATCAAAAGAAAACATCATGTACAAAAGAAGGCATTTTTAACTGAAAGTGTTAGTTCAATCATTCAACAATTCACTCCACCCAAGTACAAAGATCCAGGTTGTCCAACCATTTCATGTATCATAGGAAACACTAGAATAGAGCGTGCTTTGCTTGATCTTGGTGCTAGTGTAAATCTTCTACATTTCTCAGTTTATGAACAGTTAGGTTTGGGAGAACTTAAAACAACTTATGTGTACTCCAACTAGCTGACCGTTCGATTAAAGTTCCAAAGGGAATAGTAGAAGATGTGTTGGTACAAATTGATAAGTTTTACTTTCCAGTTGATTTCATTGTTTTGGACACAGAGCCTGTTGCACAAACACATACACAAATTCCTATCATTTTGGGTCGTCCTTTTCTTGCAACTTCAAATGCGTTGATCAATTGTAGAAATGGTATTTTGAAGTTATCATTTTGAAATATGACTTTGAAACTAAATGTGTTTAATGTTTGTATGCAACCTGCAGAAGATGTCGAAGTACATGAAGTGGATTCAATTGAGAAACTTGTTCATGAATACTTTACTACTACTAACTCTTCAGATTCTTTGGAGACTTGTTTTGAAAGTGAAAGTATTTATAAAAAGGAACACACTAATACTATCTCTGAATTTTTGCAGGTACAAGAAAAATATTTTTGAAAGCCAAGGTTCGAAGAACTTTCATCATCAACAGTAAAATCTATTCCATCAAGTATTAAAGCTCCCGTGGTTGAATTGAAACCTTTGCCAGTTAATTTGAAATACTCTTTCTTGGGTGAGAATGAAACTTTTCCAGTAATAATTTCTTCCAAACTCGATGCATATCAAGAAGGTAAATTGATCGAAACTCTGAAAATGCATAAGAATGCTTTAGGATGGACCATTGCTGATATTAAAGGTATTAATCCTTTCATTTGCACACATAACATCTATCTAGAGGAAAATGCTAAACATCTAGAGAAATGCAACGAAGGTTAAATCCTAATATGAAAGAAGTAGTAAGAAATGAAGTCATTAAACTCTTAGATAATGGAATCATTTATTCTATTTCTGATAGCAAATGGGTAAGTCCTACTCAAGTTGTACCTAAGAAATCTGGAGTCACTGTAGTCAAGAATGAGAATGATGAATTAATTCCAACTAGGACTGTTACTGGTTGGCGAATGTGCATTGACTATAGAAAACTCAACTCAGTCACTAGAAAAGATCATTTTCCATTACCTTTCATGGATCAAATTTTAGAAAGAGTTGCAGGACATGAATTTTATTGCTTTTTAGATGGATATTCTGGATATAATCAAATTACAATTGCACTTGAAGATCAAGAGAAAACAACTTTTACATGTCCTTTTGGTACTTTTGCATATCGAAGGATGCCTTTTGGATTATGTAATGCACCAGCTACATTCCAACGATGCATGCTTAGTATTTTTAGTGACATGGTTGAATGTTTTCTTGAAGTCTTCATGGATGATTTTTCTGTTTTTGGTAATTCATTTGATGATTGCTTATCTAATTTAGAAAAGGTTTTGATCAGGTGTGAAGAAAAGAATCTTGTGCTCAATTGGGAGAAATGTCACTTCATGGTAACAACTGGTATTGTTCTTGGACACATTATTTCATCAGAAGGTATTGAGGTTGATAAATCTAAAATTGAGTTAATTGCCAATTTGCCAACACCAAAGACTGTGAAGGAGATTAGATCATTTTTAGGACATGCTGGTTTTTATAGAAGATTTATCAAAGATTTTAGTATAATATCTAAACCTTTGTGTAATCTTCTAACAAAAGACACTATTTTTGAATGGACTGAAAACTGTGAAAATGCTTTTGTTAAGCTTAAAAGCATGCTTACGTCTGCTCCAATCATGCAGCCTCCAGATTGGACTTTACCTTTTGAAATAATGTGTGATGCTAGTGATTATGCTGTTGGAGCTGTCTTGGGACAAAGAAAAGATAAAAAACCATATGTTATTTACTATGCAAGTAAAACTTTAAATGGTGCTCAATTGAATTATACAACAACTGAAAAAGAATCTTGCTGTAGTTTTTGCATTGGATAAATTTCGATCTTATCTTGTTGGCTCACCAATTGTTGTTTTCAGTGATCATGCAGCTTTGAAATATCTTTTGTCAAAAAAAGATGCTAAACAAGACTGATTAGGTGGATTCTCTTACTCCAGGAATTTAATGTTACTATTCGAGATAAAAAGGGAGTAGAGAATGTAGTGGCTGATCATTTGTTGAGACTTGTTTGTGATGACTCATTTCAAACCACACCTATTAATGACACTTTCCCTGATGAACAATTATTTAACGTTTCTATTTTACCTTGGTTTGCTGACATTGTTAATTTTCTTGTGACAGGAAAGATGCCATCACATTGGAACTCTCAAGATAAAAAGAAGTTTTTAACTGAGGTTAAAATTTTTTATTGGGATGATCCATACCTATTCAAATATTGTCCGGATCAAATCTTTCGAAGATGTGCGCCTGACAATGAGATAGGTAATATTGTCAAATTTTGTCATTCAGAAGCATGTGGTGGTCATTTTTCTGTAAAGAAAACTACTGCAAAAATCTTGCAATGTGGATTTTATTGGCCAACTCTTTTCAAAGATACTTACACTTTCTGCAAAAGTTGTGAAAATTGTCAAAAGTTAGGGTCCCTTTCAAAGAAAATATGATGCCCCTACACCCTATCCTAGTGATTGAAATCTTTGACTGTTGGGGTATTGATTTTATGGGCCATTTCCATTATCATTTGGTTTTCTTTACATATTGGTTGCCATAGATTATGTTTCAAAATGGATCGAGGCAATTCCTTGTCGAAACAATGATCACAAAATAGTGATAAATTTTTGAAAGAAAATATTTTAAGTCGATTTGGAATTCTAGATCTATTATCAGTGATGGGGGAAAACATTTTTGTAACAAAGTTTTCGGAACTTTAATGAAGAAATACGGAATCATACATAAAGTTGCAACCCCTTATCACCCTCAGACAAATGGACAAGTTGAACTTGCAAATAGGGAGATAAAACAAATTTTGGAGAAAATAGTTAACCCAAACCGTAAAGATTGGTCTCTAGACTTACCGATACACTTTGGGCATATAGAACTGCTTTCAAAACATCATTAGGCATGTCTCCTTATAGGATAGTTTATGGAAAACCTTGTCATTTACCTGTTGAACTTGAACATAAAGCTTATTGGGCAATCAAAATGTTTAACTTCAACCTTGATGAAGCTTCAAAATTACGCAAATTGCAAATCAATGAACTTCAAGAACTGAGAAATGATGCATATGAGAATTCTAAAATTTATAAAGCAAGAATCAAAGATTTTCATGATAATAAAATTTCAAGAAAAATATTTGAGGTTGGTCAAAAGGTTTTGCTTTATAATTCTCGATTGCATTTGTTTCCTGAAAAATTGAGATCAAGGTGGAGTGGTCCTTTTGTTGTAAAAAAAAGTATATCCTTATGGGGCGATTGACATTGAGAATCCTAGAAATGGTAACATATTCAAAGTAAATGGACAAAGAGTTAAACCATTTCTAGAAAATCAATTTTCACAAGAGGAAATTCTTTTTCTTTCTAACCCTTGTTATGCTTAGTGTTGTATATATTTTTTTATCTGACATTATTTTTTTTTTCTCTTCTTCTTCTTTTATTTTTTATTTTTTCTTTTCCCGGTTAATGGCGGATAACGGTACTCCGTGGCTATAAAAGTCGGACTTGTCAGTTTCCCAAACAAGAAATCTTTGTACAAATTTTCTTTGCTTTCTCATTCTCTTTTCTTGTTATTTTCAAAATGGGTGACATATTTCTAACTCTCAAGAAGCGATTTCCTTTTCTTCCTAAAAATGCAATTTTGAAAATTTATAAAATCAGGATTGAAAGATTGAGGATGCTTATGCACAAGGGCATTCCGGAGGACATACGATGGATAATTGAAGCAAAGGTAAGGGCAGGTGAGTTTTCACATGAGTTTCCAGATTTGCTTACTAGATACATGTCTGGTTTTGGTAAAAGCACATTTTCAAAAAAACGAAGGGCGAAAAAAATGAAAGTTTGTCATATTTGTGCTAGATGGACTTGCAACACAAAGTGTCGTTCTTTAGGAATGGTCTCTAAAAATCGAGAAGATAAACTTAAATTCATTATGGATGGACTGAGTAAGGAGTCTTTAGATCACATAATATTGACTCTTGAGACGCATTCATGTGGATTGGTACAACGTGCAATTCTTGATTTATGGGATCGTTTTCGAAATGAATATGAGCTTTATAGTCTTGGGAATCTGACATTAAAAGACCCTATTTGCCAGTTTATAAGAAAACTGGATGGGAAGCATATCCTCGACCCATAGAGGGCGTTTAAGCCGTTACTGGACGTAAAACCAGAGGAAGATGTGAGCCACAATCACAACTACATGTACATACACGTGGTAGTAGGTAATTTTTAAATTTCGTATGTGTCCTTATTTTCAAACCTTTTGACAAAGAAAAAGACATGCAATAAATGTATTCCCTGTTCACACCTTAATAAATATCACCGTACTCACTCTATTTTTGCACAACTTATTTTCAAAAAGAAAAAAAAATGGAAGTTTCTTCAACTCGCAAATTTAATTCCATTTGTGTTTTTTGTGGATCCAATCTAGGAAAAAATGGTGAGTTTATAGGGGCAGCCAATAATCTTGGTAGAACTTTAGCAGAAAGAAAAATTCATTTAGTGTATGGGGGAGGCAGTTTGGGGTTAATGGGGAGTGTTGCTATTTCTGCTTATGTAGGAGGTGTCAAAGTTCTGGGAGTTATCCCAAAATGTTTAACAATACAGAATATCACAGGTATGACCATTGGAGATGAGCTGAAAGTATCACATATTCAGGACAGAATGCCTAATATGTTAAACAATGCGGATGCATTCATCATTCTACCTGGCGGTTTTGGTACACTAGAGAATTATTCCAAATTGTCTCTTGGGCACAACTCAACATTCACCAAAAACCTATAGGTATTCTTAATGTTAATGGTTTTTATGATGGTTTGCTATCTTTTGTAGATCATGCTGCCAAAAAAGGGTTTATTTCAACTTCTGCAAGAAGAATGATCATTTCTGCTCCAACACCTGACCAGCTGATTGATCAACTTCTAGCATATGTGCCAAAACCTGATCCAGCCTTGGCCAATGTGGATTGGTCCAATAGGAACAATGGTCGAAAACGCAAATTGAAATTGACTCTCAGTCTGTGATACTTATTGTTAATGATTTTATCTAATAGTATGTGTGTTTTTTTTTTGTTGTTTCAGCTTTATTAGCCGCATTTCAGGTGATATCTTTCAAACTCTACTTTCCTATCTATTTTTGACATTGGGGATAATGTCTCGATTAGGTTGGGGGGAGGGATAATTGATATCATGGCATGTATATTCAATGTGTTTTTTTTTAGTATTTAAAAAAATATAATAATAATAATAAAATATATATATATATATATATATATATATAATATATAAATCAAGCGTGTTTTTTTTATGGGTCCGTTGAAAGCATGAAAAAAAGGTGGCTGAGTAAAGGGTAATTGTAACACTCTTGAGACGCATCCCTATTTTTTGCATAATTTGGCAGGTTTGTAAAGTTTTTAACAAGTGTTTGTGAATTACCAATATTTTTTTTGAGTCGTATAGGTTCTTCCAACTTCAATGATTAAAATTAAGCATGAATAATATGGTTTAATAGGGCTCTTTCATTATGTATGGATTCCAATTGTGGCAATTAATAGAGGTAAAAAGAATAAATAACCATTTCTCTATCCAAAACTCAAGAGTGGATCCCTAATCCTCAATACTTTTATTACTTCGTTTTTTTCTTTAGTTACATCATACATTAATTGTTCATATATTTTTTATTCACATAAACTCCATCTTTTTATAAATATAAACTTGAATTCTTCAAACAACTTCCCTGTGGATGACCTCGGACTCACAAGAAATTTATTACTTACTACAACCTGCACTTGGGTTTGCAACCTTAAAGTTGTAGCAAATATATTTTGTAATTACTAATTAATTTAAAAGTTAATTTCATTTTATCCTCTTGCTCTTATTAAATATCTCTTTACCTATATATTTTCAATTATTTCACTTTACTTCATTTTACTCTCATTCTTTTTACTTTACCTCCTCTTTCATTGTCTAACTTTACCATCTGTACTCTTTAAAAAATAACAAAATGATCATTACCTATTATATATAAAATTACTTTAAGATATTCTAAATTTAATATAATTGCATTTTTATTTTGATAATATTTTTGTCTTAACTAATTAACATTAACATTAAATTCATTTAATTTTTTATTGATTTTAATGGATATTTTTTAATTAACATAATTCCTATTTATTAATTTTTCAACTTAACTAATTAACACTTAATATTAAATTTATTTAAAATTTTATTAATTTTTAATGACTTTTTTTTATTAATAGTTGCTATTAAATTTTTATACAGTAAAATATGTTTATTAGTTACATTTTACTTATAAATTTCTAACTCATTATAAATATAGAAATATATAACATATTTCTAAATAATATATTTTTAAATATGTAATGTAAGTAATAAATTTCTCATTATTAATGGAATTATCAAAATTTCATGGAAATAAATTTTAAATTTAACATAGTTTCTATAAACTTATGATGATATTATTAATAATAACAAAATTATTACTAATATTTTACATACCTAGTAAAATCTTATTTAAATATACATTATATATGTTTTAGATTTATAATAAGTAAGAAATTTTTAAGTAAAGTGTATTAGTTAATAAAAAAATATCCTACTATATAGGAAATTAAAAAATAACTCCTAAAATTTAAATATGATATAAAATTAAATAAATTTAATATTAAGTGTTAATTAATCAAATTGAGAAAATTATTAGAACATAAATACAAATATATCAATATTAAAGTAATTTAAACTAATTTTCACTAAAAATATATGTAAGAGCAAATTAATTATTTTTTAAGAGTATAGGAGGGTAAAGTGAGACAATGAGAGTATAAAGAGGTAAAGTAAGACATAATAAGAGAAAAATGGGTTAAAATGATACTTAATAAGAATAGATGATGATAAAGAGAAATTAACCCTTAGTTTAACTTACTAGTTTCTGAATTAAGTGATCATGCACAATGTAACATAATTAGATCAATTCAAAAATTATTTATAGATATCAATTTTATTTCAAAAATATTATAATTTACTTATATACAACCATACAAACATATATTATGAATAAACTATATTAAAATTGAAGCAACCGAGACAGATTATATGAAATATTCAATTATAGTGAGATATATAATTTAATTATATTATCTCCTATAAATCAATACTATCATCACCTATAATAATTAGAATAAAGAAAAAATATAACTAAAACTAATTAACACTTTACCACTAATATCAAGTAAAAAATATTAAAACTTAATAGCTATACATAAAAAAAGGAACTGTACAAGGCCAAAAAAGACAAAAGTTTTATTCTTAGTGGTCGGAGGCCAGAGTTTATGTGGGATAGACTTGCCAGGCTTTGGGTTTGGAGAGGATGAGTTTCATGTCCAATTTTTTTTTATTAACTGGACATGTTTCGAGTTTGACCAAAACACCTACTTCATTACCATCCATACATGAATTTGTCAGTCATGATTTATGTTTCAAATTAAATACCTTTGATTTTTTTTTTGAAACTACGATTAAATATATTCCTTAAGCATGAATAATTACATCAAAATATCAAATATTTGTAAAAAAGTATTAACATAAGAATTGTTCTATAATTAAATTAACACCCAGACTAATTTTGATTGAAAGTTGGAATGTGGATGTAATTGAATCAACGTTGATAACTAAGTGACCTCGTCCTTGAATTTGATAACATTTTGCTTATCGGAAATAGATGGAAATTGAATCCAGATGGTGGGAAACCCTGTAAGCATCAAACTATTTGGACGCATCAATTAATTTTATTCACTAAGTAAAGTTTAAATTCTAAGACTTCACAATTAAAGAGGTTTTGGTGAGTATTTATCTATTTTAATAATAATTTTTTTTTAATTGTATGTTTTAATTTTGAGCGATTGATCGTGTCTAACTATTTTTTGATATTTTGAGGTAACGAAATTATATATTTGATCATTTCTTTAAAAAAAAAAAGAAGAAAATCAAACTACTTAGATGTGAATAGGACATAAATTCTTTGTCACGAGTCAAATCTAAAATATTGAATCTCACTTTATTTAATTTGAATTTGATTTTCAATTTAAAGAATTTGGTTTTTTAACATGGAATATTTTTTAGTTAAGGTTAGATCCGAATCTCAAAAATTATGTTAAATTGAAATCAAGATTGATAGAAATTTATATTTCCAAAAATTCAAAGTTTCAAACAAGAATCACAATACAAGATATATTTTGTACATGGGCAAGAAATGAATAAGTTAGTATTTTATAATATATACTAACAAATATTGTGATGTGGGTTTTAGAAGGATCAAATAACTCAATTCCATATTCATTTTATTTATTTCAATTCATGAACCTTTTAATCTTGTATCTGATCCATTAATCTATAAATTATTCATAGATCCAAATTAATCATGATAAATTTGGATTAAAATCTAAAATTCTCTTCGTTTTCTTATTCTTCTTTTTTTTTTTTTAAATTTGAAATAAGTATTGTTGATCCTCCCATTTTTTTAATTCTTAAAAAGTTGCAAAATTTTAAATAAATATATATATGATGGACCGTACGTGGATCCCATTATATAAATAGTTATAATTATTTCAAGATTTAGTAGTAGTTCCGAAATCTTTTTTTATTTCTACATCTTCAATAACTAACCGCAATTGGCTAATTCTTTCTAACATGCTAGCAAATGGGGTTCAGAGTTCTAAATAATTTTGTACATAAGAGAGTACATACAAGAAAAATGTAACGACCACTGGCCAAACAACATCAACTTTTGGACCCTTTGTACACATACATGTCTTGGAAACACACAAGCCAATCACCAAGCTCAATTCACACATGTATCCAAACTTACATGAAATTAAAACAAATCTTACATCTAACACCTTTCATAGTTACCGAAAACACCTAGGCGACAACAAACTAATTACCGAAAACACCTAGGCGACAACAAACTAATTACGTACTTTTATTGAATGTCTTGATTAAAAAGTTTACCAATATTGGTATCTGCATATGTGGGTACTTGTGAGCGAACGAATTAACATTCGCTAGGTGAGGGGAGATTGCATTTGGCAGGAAGTGCCAAGGCAAGGTCAGGATCAATCCCAAGAGAAGGCAACAAAAATGAGTTCCTATATGAACACAAGCATTTCAAGTCAGCCCCTGAGACGGCGTCGCAGCATTCAGGCGATGGCGGCACCGGGTTAGGCGGCGTCACGGACGGCTTGCATGCCGTAAAGCCATCCTCCGTCACATTGCACAAGCTCATTGCCTTTGCTCCGTCGAGAACCACCACGATCACCGCCACTAGCGCCACCACTTTTGTAATCCCACCCCCCATTGTACTGGACACGAAAAAGTTAATTCACTTGTTTGATGCTGCTCCATTTTGGTCATACTCATTGGGGTATATAAAGATCAAAAGACTGGGTTTTGAGCCTTAAGTTGTGAGCCCGTGATAGAGAATTTTGGCAGGTTTTGGGTCACGGGGGGTTGACGCTGGCCCTTCGATTATTTATGTGGTATTGGCCCCTAGAGATGTATACATGATGATTTGTGGCTTGCAATGCATTGTTCAAAGTATCGATGGATATTTGATAATTTAGACTTATTTATATTAAATCTGTTTTTTTTTTACCTATTTGATAAAATCGGACAATACCTATTATTCTCGATAATATCAAATTTTCTTGAATGCTTTATTTTTTACTAATGAAGTTTACAATATTTTTTTAAGAACTACTTTTTAATATGTATTAACGATTTGTGGCTGAAAGTTCTCATGTGATCTAAAGAATAGATTTGGAGGAATAATTTTGATTGTCTTCTTATGTTTCTTAGACATAAAAAGACAATCCCCGTGTACTCTCTTAAGGAATAATTTGTATGAAAAAAACAGCTATCCCTTCTTTTTCTGCTTTTTCTTTTTCTCTTTCCTCTGTGAGAGAATGTATCTATTGACAATAATTTTATAATTAACGAATTGTGTATAAAATATTTATTAAATATGTATTTGAAATTAATACACATGACGTACATCTATAATATATAATATAAGATGTAACATAAAATTATAATAAAAAATTCAAACTAAAATTATACTACCATTAGAAAAAATTTACAGAGTAATTATCTATAAGAATATTCGTTTATGCTAAGTTGCAATAGAAAGTATAAGAAAAACCAATTTTAGAAAATAGTTATGTAAATCACAAAACACAGTTATTCAGTAGAATCACACATTAAAAATAATTACAATCTTAACAGTATGATAGTTGGATATAAAATAAAATAAAAAATCGGTATGAGAATTTAAAAGTAAAGAAAGGATAGTAAAAAATTACGTGTTTTTAGATAGATCCTTTTCGTGAATTATCCCCTTCTTTTAGCTGAGAAATAACCAAGGTTAACGGATTTTGTATATTTAAACTTAAAAAAGAAAAGAAAAGAAAATAATTTTTTTTTTTAAACAAGAACTAAGGTTTTACAAGAGAAAAAACAAAATAATGAGATTACTAATATATTACAGTCTATACGATTACATTAGATTCAAAAATAAAATATAGTATAAGCCCGAATATTGTATTAATAAAATATCTAAGATTAGACGTAAAATCAAATTATTATGCATTTATTATTAAAATATCTAAATAATTTTTACCTAAATTTAAATAAAAATGGTGAATGATGGATCTAGACTTTTCAAAAGATTTTGTTGGATGCTCGTAGCCTCCATACTTTTCAGCAAGATCCATCCAGGCCTTGTTCCTCCCTCCGTCTTACAAACAATTATAAATCCACATATTTAATGTAATATTTGTATTTTATATTATATTTCAGTTTATTAATACAAATTATATATACATTGATGATATCATCATATAATCATGGGATATATTGATAAAATAAATTATGAAATAAAATAACATTTTGTAACAAAAGGCAGAATTGTTATAGGTAACCAATGATTTTCCGTTTATTCCAAACTCCAACTCATAGGATTTGACGTGATTTTAAAAATCGTGAGTTCAAGTCTCGTATAAAATGTGAATGTTTAGTCTAATTTTACATAAGTTTTTTCATTTGGTATATATTTTCATATAAATTGTAAATGAATTTTGCAAAAGTTTCAGAAAATACTTGAATTTACATTTGAAAGTAAGGAAATCGAACATTTTTATTTGAAAAAATGAAATATAAAATCAACATGTCAACTAAACTAATTTAGCTTTGCAACCCAACAATCCAAATATATTTTATTTTTTTTGTACAGTTTTGCCAAAAGAAATTCTCAAAAAAAAATTCACAAAATTATATTAAAAAAAATGATTCAAAACATAGGCTTGTCAAGTGTTGATCTTCCAAACCCATGGACGGTATTAAATTGGACCTGTTGGCATTTTCTAGTCCGTGTGTGACATATGTCGATCCAAGATCTAAACGATTTAGGAGACTCTGATAGTTATTTTCAACTATTTAAACATCTTATTTGCATATTGATCTAGCTTTTATTTTTCCATATATTTTTTTTTAGTTTTCCTTCCATTTTAATAAAGCCCATATAACTCAACTTGTATTAGAACACTTTTGGTTGATGAATAGATTGTTGGGAATTTCGATACGTATAATATTTAAATGGTTAAAATATGTTTGATAGAGTAATGATTATAGTCGAGATAAAAGTTTAACTATTTTTACTTAATACGAAATTATCCTCATTTGGTGATTACTAGATATGACAATCATCTTTCAAAATACAATGACTTACTTCTTATGATAGTAACACTATAAATTATAAGAACTTTCGAACTACAAAAGTATTATAGATCTCTTTTGTACTTGAGAGAAAGATAAGATGAGAATGAGTAGGATGAAAATGATGAATTATGGGGGTCTATTTATAGATTTTGAAAAATTATCGTGTCAATTTATGAGTATATATAATTTCTGATCCGGATCAATTTGAGCCGCACAATTGCATCCCTCTGTAAAGATCAATACCCTTACAATGAGAACCCCTTATTAAGGATCAATTTCAATCGTTCGATCGCATTTCTCAACGAAGGTCCACACCCTTACGGTGAGCTCTTGCCAACTGAACGGACATGTCAGCGATTCGGTCCATTCACAGCCTTTGAATACACTTTGTTAGCAGCTATGTATCCGGTCATGTCCATTCAGCTTGCCTACCAAACGGACATGTCATTAATTCAGTTCACTTATAACCTTTGGACGCGCCTTATCAGCAGCTATGTGTCTGAGCGATTCGATCCACTTACAGCCTTTGAACGCATCTGTGTCCGATCACGTCCATTCAGCTCACTAACCAAATGGACATGTCAGTGATCCAGTCCACTCACAGTCTTTGAACACGTCTTATCAGCAGCTGTGTGTCCAGTCACGTCCATTCAACTTCTAACAGTACGTTGTCATGCCATGCATATGCCAATCGAATGAATCCGCCACATTAGTGGGTAATAGTCACGTCATTGAGCCACACCGAACTATTTTGGTTCAATTTCTAAAAACTTTAAGGCCCCTAAACTCCTTGCGACAATGCGGTGCGCTACTAAAGTGCTCAATACGATCTTTGTGATGTGCACGCACGGGTACAGACTCGAATGGTGCGTAGTAGCTCCTTGAGCTTGCCAAAAGACCGTTATAGTGCATCATATGAGAGCTCAACTTGATTATTTCTTATTAAAGTGTGATTTTATATACGTAAGATAAAATTGCTCCACTTGTTTAACGTGGGATTGTGACTTTTCACATTCCACTATTTATTTAAATGGCTTATTTTGTCCATTAATTTTTTATTCACTCAAAATTGATTTTGACAAATCAAATATACTAAAATTTTCTATTCACGGCATAAATTATGTTCAATCAACTTATATTTATTTATATAAAAAAATTCACTTAATTTATTGATTAAAGTTGAGTCAAAATCCAATTTTCAATATTAATTTGTAACATAAATTGAAATATTGATATTTTTCTATAGCTTTTATATTTATCTCTTAAGAGTAAATGGAACTATTTCTTTATTTCTATATTTTTTTCAACTTTATTCTTTCTTGGTGTTTAGACAATTCATTAATAAAGGATAAAAATAATACTCCATCCGTTCTAAATTTTTTGTTCATATATATTTTATTTTCTATCGTCTCAAAATAAATTAAACTTCATGATATAACGTCATTATGTTTCAATAGGCCAATAGTATAAAGATACACTACACTTATTATTCACTTTTATCTAAAGTTCCACATCAAATTAAAATATCCCCTTAAAAATGGGAGTAATGGAATATAATATGGTAACAGCTGATAAAAAAGGATTCCCTTTGATTTAGGGAGAAAAACTAATTGGGTGGTATAAATTTCACCAACCATAGTCATAAAATTCTTGATTAGACTTCTTGTGTTCTAATTCAAATTCATTCTTTCACAACACTAAAAGATCTGCTAGCACAGCAACATATTTCATGCAATGAAGATTAAAGCAATGTTTTTAACATCGGTATAATTGGGGATAAAAATTCAAAAATTCGATTAAATCAGTTAGAACTAATTTCTTTTTAATTTTTAAAAATCTTAAACTTAACATATAATCTAACCGACAACAAAATTTACTTAATCAACAATCCGACTATAAAAATAATGAATTAAACAACCTTGTTCCCTATCTTTACATTGTCCTTCAAGGTTAATTATGGTCTCCAAATTTCCAAATCCACAGGGTACAACTAAAGTGTCACTTAATTTTTGATCTTAGATTTTAACGAAAAAAATTATTAAGTAAAGATAAGTATTATGTATTTGGAGTGAGGAAATTCCTTCCTGAACATACCATAAGGGTCCGAATCCAAAGCACTCCACGCCTCCACGTTTCGTGGATGGAAAAATCCAACTCCAAAACCCTATTTTTCTTACCATGATCATGAATATGCAAGTAGAGAACCTGTAAAGATGAGGTTCCCATCTCTGCACCACCATCTCTTCTTAGACAGTCTTTTTGCAGTCCAACTCCCACAAAAATTCCATACACTTTAGCCCTAATTGCGAATGGAATTTGGTTCCCTTTTTCACTAAAGTCTTCAATTATTAAGCTATTTGCATCTTAAATCTCCTTTTTTTTTTTTCACTTTCTCTTTATTCGTTTTGAGATTTTTTCTATGAAAAAGTATCACTAGTAAGCTGAGTTGTACTCTGTGCAGCTTATAGAGTGTTGGAGAATTCAGGTATTGGTTTGTGAGCTTGATTTTGAAGATTGATGGAATGCGCATTCCTAGACACAGAAATCATCATGACTAGATTGTAATATTCTTATGTTTATACTTTTACTTATGTTATCATTTTACTAAAGATTGTATTCAAAAGACTCTCCTTGTAACAACAATTGATTCAATATACTATGATTGTCCTGATTTCTCAATTATTATTATTCTAAAACAATTTAATATATGCATACAAAAAATTAGTATTAAACAACCTTATCTTCTCCACGAGTCTGCTCAAATCAAAAATTGATATCAAAAGAAATATCCAAATATTAAGGTAGATTCGAAGAAGTTAGTTCAATACAATCTAACTTGTTTCATTTCAAGTTCGACCTAATATCTTTTAAATCCAATCATTTTGAAAGAAATGTGATAGCACCACCAAATACCTAGTCCAAGAACACGCAATGTAATATTCATTAGAGAATATGTAATAATACAACATAAACAGAAGATTTATACGACTTCAAAAACTTAAAGGTAATCTATGTCGTATTCAGATTCCTTGTGTGATTTTCAAGAACAACTGAAACTGATGAACACCGACTGTCAAATCAAACATTGAGAATACTAGGAATAATACGATTCGATAAATTCCTATTTATAGGACCAAATGTGAAATGCCCACCAATATCTTTGTATCATCCAATTCTTGTCTGCCTATTCAAAATCCTCTGTGGTGGTGCACTCACTCTCTGCTCCATGGCCTCCCTTCAGGTGCCCTCCCTCTCTTCCTTTGCTGTTTTAACTTACAACTTATTTTTAACTACTACTTAAATTACTATCTGTTACCATACAACTTCCAAACTAGTTGCAACATTTGACTTAAAAAAAGCTGCTTCAAAGATTTTTTTTAAGTTTTTTCCTCGATAAAATCTAATATGAAACAAAGCCTATATAATGCAGGTTGATGCTACTCCCGTGGAAGATGTGATCACCGAAACGGAAGCAACTAGTAAAGAACCACAAGTGGTTGCGCCGCCTCCGCCGGCGGCGGAGTCAGTGAAAACCGTGGATGTGGAAGATGAAGACGGTCTGGAAGACTTAACCGCGCCGCCGTACGAAGAGAAGGTAGAAAACTCCGATGACGAGGAAGAGAAAGACTTGGAGTATTCGTCGTTCATGGAGAGGGAAGACGCAGCGCCATTTAGGCCCGCGGAAGAACCTGCTACCTTTGGCGACTTCGATGATGACGATGATGCAGGGTATGAAGACGAAGCCTAATTAACTGATTTTCCTAATATTATAAGAAAAAATCTACGAAATTTAAGCTGCTTTCTTTATAATCTGGTGATGGATTGTTATGTTGTTTAAGTTAATTCTATGTACTATTTTGAGTGATAATTTGTTGGCTTAAGTTTGAAGTGCTTTTGCATTTGCAGCTTAATTAGTTGCTATGGTGTTTGTCAACTTTTTTGTGTTTGAGCTTATTGCTGCTTAACTTTTTTTTGTTAATAATACTCAGTTTTATGCTATTATAATTATTTTAATGACAAATTATGGAAATTGAGTACAAAATTATTAGCTATTTTTATATACTTTGTGTGCCACTTAAATCAATTTTTATGGACTAATTAATGACTTTACTTGATTTTAAAGATGAATAAAACTCCTTTTTTTTAATTTAATGAAGTAATTTAATCTAAAAGGCATGATACTATAAATACTAATGTAATTAGGGAGTTGCTAAGTTTTATATAAATATTGTTAGAAAATGAAAATAATTTAATATTTCTAATTATGGATTAGAAGTAATTAAACTATTTTACTTCCGGGCCGGGTTTGATGTTTGGACTGCATCAAAATGGAGTGGGCTGGCTTGAACTAACCATTGGCCCACTTTCACTGACTCTAAGTAAAAGTAACGATCTTTCTTTTAGTTAGGCTTTAATTCAGTGTCATTAATTGGGCTCGTAGTTTGGGTCATATTTTCTGGCCCATTTCTGAATTAATAATCAAGAGAAGTGAAAGAAATTCTGTTTATGAGGGGTAAAAATTGTTAAATTTCAACAGTAGATTTTCTTGAACAAAAACAAAACCTTCTTTGTATATATGTACAATTTTATTTGTAATATAAATAAATTTCAATATCTCATTACAGTATAAATAGTACCCACCTTATTGTTCTGTCGACCAATTATATTATTTATTTTTTTTCAATAGAATAGTGAGTAATTTAATCAATTTATTGTTGGGTTCACAATGCGCAACGAAAAATCATAATTGAACCCATCACATATAAAATAAAACCTTTGTGCAATAATCAATTATGCATAAAGCAGATTTGGTTTAAGTTACAAACTCATACCTATAATCGCACTCCGATTGATATATGGTATCGAGGGACTCAATTCAAACACCACGTAACGAACGCATTTTCCACCTCTGGCTCGATTCACTTTAGAAACTTGAGTTTTCCTCTTTTAAAGATTAGTCCATTCGTCGAACAACCATACAATATCTTCCCTATGTTAATAGGTTGGATTCGATGATTCGATTACATGAAAGCAATCAAACACTTTAAATGTAAGTTGAGATTGGAGAATTCCCACTAACACTTTGTGTTGTATTCTCTGAAATTTGATGTATTTAATAGAGTATAAGAAAAATAAGAGAATAATGAGGAAGATTGAATTTTTTTACAAGCACTAGCTTGTGAATTTTTTAAACCCTCATGGGGCGGCGCCCATTTGGTTCCCAATCATGGGGCCGGTGAGTCTTACACCACTTTTCTTCTAGAAAGGGTTTTGGTCTTGGCTTAGGTATCAATATCTCTGTTTTTCAAGATTTTCCTTTCATTCATTTTATCTTAATGGGCTTGCATGTTTCCATTCACATTGGGCCTAGGCGATAATTAAACACTTAGAGCCCAGTAGTTTAATTTAATGCAACTCTTCAATTAGATAAAAGCCTAATTAAAAGATCCCATCAAGTAATTGATTCTCCAATTTGGTTAGCCTTAATTTAATAAGAATAATTAAACAATCAAATTATTTAATTAATTGATTTAATTTTTAAATTAATTTATAACCAAATTAATTGATCTCATTAATTAATTTCGCAATCCAACACTTGGATCAGATCCCATAAATCCAAGTGGACTTATTCTACTTTGTTTTTTATCTCTTAGGTTCATCAATTTTTCAGTAATAGGCCCACAATATTTGTCTTTTAAGTAAATAATTAAGTTGTCCTAATTAATCATAAACTTTGATTAAATTCTAGAATTTAATCTTATTGATCTTAAAATACATACAGTGATGTCTATCAACATTATATGAAACTTAGAAATAGGTAAATTTTAAAATGAATCATTTTAATTACGATCCTTGCATTATTAAATCTCTCCATTGGGCCTAAGATTTGAAATTGTTAGCCAATATTATAACAACCCATTATTATGTATCCATTTTGAGTAACTTAGTTTTAAAGATCAAATTAGGAAATAACTTTCATAACCATCATATTTCTCTGGCAAAGGACTTTAAACCAAGTATCTTAAAAAACACAAAGAATTGACTTATTCACCTAAACGAGTGATAGATCCTTAATTGGTATTTACGAAACTCGTTTATGATTTAATTACACCCACCATAAATTACTTGTGATTCTCAAAAAATCGGAGCTTATATTAAAATGCAACCCTTTATGCACAAGGCTATTATGGAGCTTCAAGTTAAAGAACTAATCTACACTATCATAAGTTTGAAAAATTCCCTACTTGATACTAATTATTTTCAATTGGAATTTTCTTGATGGGGTTATTTAATGAGCTTGTTCTCTAACAAGCAATCATATATATGTATTAATATCACACACTATACCATAATATATAGTAACCTCATTTCAAGCATGCATCATATCTTTCAGTCCATCTAAATCACATGATTCTAGAATTTGAAATTATTTTAAGATTAAAATTTTGGGGATATTTTTCATGATCCTCATGTTATCCATGACCATATCCCATATGTTTATATATTTTGAGGAATTCATTTAAAGTAATTAAACAATACATAAAAATGAAGAAAATGGCATCTATATTAATATTGAATTGAATGAGATTGTTTTACAAAAGTATTTTAAATGGCTAATTAATTAAATTATTTAGCACTATTCAAACATTAGATGCGTGTGAAAATACTATGTACCAAGAATTCAGAAACCAATGATTAATCTCTTCAATTGTCTTCAATACACTTGTCAAATAAGGTTTAGAGGTGTTAGAAATTGTCCAAAGAAAACCTCTTATAATTGATTGAATCCTAGAATAATTAAAAAAAAAAACTTACATGAAGATAAATGTGTGCTTTATATAGTGAACAAAGTAAAAGGAAATTGAATGATAAAATGATTCAATTACTTATAAATATTATGAGGTAAGTCAATATGATATGGAAATTGCCTTCTTATAATAGACTTGACGAGTTGGACAGGTGCGGAGTTGGAGTGCTGATCAGTTGCGAAGCTGGTGGGTTGCCAACTACGTCAGAAATTAACGTTATGAGTGTTGGGGGTTGCACGAGGAAAACGCTCTGATACTCAAGTCGGTAAGCTGTGTATGTAAATTAAACTAAAAATTAAAGAGTTCTTAAATTTTAATCGAACACGTAATGAGACAGTATTTATGCCGAAAAATGAAATATTCATGAGTTACGGGGCTTTTGGCCTATCGAAATTTTTTTCTTTTAATATTTAATTTTTTAACTCACTTTTTTTACTCATATTATTTGAATCAATTCATTTGAATTATCTAATTTATTTGGGTTAGACCCAAGATAACTAATAATTAATTAATCCAATTAAAGTACAATTCTTCTTTCTTATCTAACCCTTAGTAGAATCAGCCTAGGATTCAGATTGGATAACAAGGGTTTTTCCCAAAGCAATTTCGGAGAAAAACATGTCAGGTCACACCCATCCAGGTCATCCAATCCTCACTACATTCATCTAGACAGCCCATCTAGACTAGTCTGTATAGCACTCATGACACGTCATCTTAGTCTAGGTCAGCTCAAGAGAGGCATAATTAATTTTGTCAACCAATGCAACCAACTTCAAACCAAGCCCATAGGCTCATCTAGCTACAAATCATATAGTTCAGGCCTCTCAAATTTACAAACCCAATTCCAAGTTCTCATAATGTGGCCCAAATATGCAACTCTTATAGTCAAATTTAATTTAGACCATATCATATTCATTTAAGAAAGTATTTAAACAACATTAAACAATATAATAAATCACTATAATTTAACAATTTTATAACATTAAAATTAGCAAAGAATTAACGTAATGAATTAGTTAAAAATTATACAATTTACTTTCAAATTGTAGTAATTTTGTTGATCCGCCCAATTACTTCATACAAAAACATTATAGGTTCGAAACCATCTTACGAAATAGCAGTATGAGAATCAATCAATTCTATGATGCAGAAATTTTTAATCTAATTAGCATATCAGGGGAATGTTGGTGACAAACACCATATACATGTCCATTCGACGTTAATTATGATTTAATTTGAATTTTATATAAAAAAAAATTATAATCCCGCCCAAAAAAAGTACATACACGGTTCGCTTTTATGTACCTTTTTCTCATTAAAAAAATTTAACATTATTTTACATATCTTTTCTTTAAAGAAAAAAGAAAAAAAAAATCAAAGACTTGAGAATCATATATCTTCGTATGTCAAAGGCACCTAAAAACCATGAATGAGGTCCCTGAACTTTGAAACGGAGACATCATTCCTCGAGGAACGAGGTGGCAAATGGGAAAGACAGTGAGATTGGTGTAATTGTCAAAGTCAAAGTGGTCCAATGCCAATCCT
This sequence comes from Paulownia fortunei, assembly GCA_019321725.1. Taxonomy (NCBI): domain Eukaryota; kingdom Viridiplantae; phylum Streptophyta; class Magnoliopsida; order Lamiales; family Paulowniaceae; genus Paulownia; species Paulownia fortunei. Next base: position 6,400,371 of record CM033109.1, on the reverse strand, counting down.
ACCCCTACAGAGACAGACTACTCAGTAGGGTACGGACCAGGTTCAATCAATTAGGGATTGAAGCTTTTGTACCAACACATTTTTGGCCTAGTTGAATTACTACTCTCTTCTCAATGTCCCATAAGATTGTTTGGTTGTTTTTGATTCCTGGAGAAAGATTATTTTCAGTCAGCTTATTCTTGGTACCATGTTTGTTTCATTCCCCAAACTTTTCCTTGTCATTTATGTTCAAATATCTGTATTCCAATTTGAATTATCACCATCAATGTCTTGATTCATATTTTTGAATTTGCAAAGCTGAGGATGGAGGCATTAAAAATTTAAATTAATATTCTTTGTTTTTAGTTGTTAATTTTTCATAATTTTCTTGCATTATGAGGTTTGTTTTCCAACAATGTCTCTCTTATCTAATTCTATCATTCATGTGATTAATCAAAGAAATGATGATGTCTGTTTATAATAAAATCACAAATGATTAGAGGTTAGAATTAGTTTAAGGAGAAGGAGAAGGAGAACATTTATTGATGGAGTTCATTTATTATCCATCATATCTCATGAAACAAATTGTACAACTCATAATTAATTGCAGAACAACCTTTATAGGGCATGGCAGATAATTTTCGTACAAAGATTACGTAAAACTCGATTGTAACAGCACAACCAATTTCCTTGAGAATTAGGGTAACAAATAGAGTTAGCACAGCCATTTTTAGGGTGGATAATAATTTTCTTATTCAAATTAAAAAATAAAAATAAAAAAACTTTTCCACTACTTGGGGAGCTTTCGGTTTTCATGTTTTCTTTCATCTCCCTTGTCGAATTACTTAGAGGTATTTTTCTTATTAGAATGAATATTGTATATCATTCAACGATCTTATATTTTATATCGAATTATTTATCACAGCACAAATTTATACAATTTATTTATGGTGACAACAAAATATTATCAAAAATTATAATGATAATAACTATATATGTTATTAATTATTAATAGTGACCATATAATACTACATATATATTACTATTTGTCAGGAATTATAATTAAAAACTAGTTTGTGTTATTATTAAACTCACGCGGGGCTACTGTGGTAAAATAGTAATTATTGTTGTTTAATATTTTTTTATGATAATTTTTCATATTATTACTTAATATTTTGTCATTAATATTTTTTTTGTATTATAATATATGTGTAAAGACATCATACCTTAAGGGTGTTCGTTCGATATTACCTAACCGAACTGAATTAAAATTTTGGTAAATTGAAAATTTTGTATGTCAAAATGTTGTACTTAATACCAAATCAAATTAATCGATTCAATTTGGTATTTTGGTAACCGATTTTTTTTTTAAGTAATAAATATTTGAAAAATTAAATATTAAAATTATTTTATATTCTTTATTTTTTTTTATTTTTGGTAAGTAAAAATATTAGAAATATTATACAAATAATATATATATATATATAATATGTACACAAAAACAAAATATATAAATATATAAAAATAATAATTTGATATTCGGTGCGATTTGATAAACCGAAATAAAAAATCAAAATTAAACTGAATGATGTATTTTTATAAAAAATAAAATTGAATATTAAATTGAATTTTTAATTCAATTTTCGTACTTACCAATTTTTCAATTTTAGTTTGATTGGATTAATTTATCCAATGTGAACATTCTATTATACTCTTCCTTCTATCCCACCCTTCTACATCAACAGAACGAGAGCATCCCATCCGTCCATTTCCTTTTCATGATCCATGTTGCCGCATGAGGAAGGCCCTCATTGTGATTTTAAAAGCAGCTCATGAAATATTATTGGTTGGAATAATATTAACCAGGAGTTGGGAATTCTTACATTATATATGATAATGTCAAAATTTTATTTTATAATATAATTATATAAATATTTATGGACTCTTAAATTCAATTTAACAGTACCTATAGTATTAAATTTCCATCAAACTATTTAAACCAATCCAAATATACAGTATGAAATTTCCCATTTTGATACACCAAACTATTTGCACCAAAAAACAAAAACACAAACTATCAATATCCATATTAAATATTTATTTAGGTAAAAAAAAAAAAAACATTTAGCTTGACCACAAAAGCTACAAAGAACCTTAATTGAGAATTTAGTAAAGCATGAATGTGAATATCTTGATTCTTGACATGTGTGATGGATTTGAGATGATTTTATCAAAATATAAAATTTATCCTATTAAATTTTTTTAGAATTTGGATCAAAATCTATTCAAATTCGCTGGGTTCAGGTTAAATTCGTTAGACTCGTTAATAAATATATATTTTTTTAAAATAACATAATTAAAATTTTCTAAAATGTATATTTTTTAAAAAATAATATTACATAAATATATATAAAAAAAATTAAATGGACGAGTTTAAAAATAAAAAAAAGAAATATTAATATCAAATTTATTTATAATTTGAAAGATCCATCTTGAATTGGGATTTAGACTCGGCTCACGATCCATCATGCTTCAACCCAATAATTATTGAAAAATACTAAAGGAAAACCCACTTCACATTTCACAATGAAATCCTTCCTCTATTCATATACAGTCCAGACACCGTAGTTTTTCCCTTTTTCCAAATTTCCAAATCCTTTTTTCTTCTGCAGACTGGAGACCCACAATTCTTTCATCATTCAAGAGAGAGATACTTTTTTCTCCCTAGGGCTTTTAATGCTTCTGCATGTTATGGACATAAGAGGGTAATTAATTCTGTTTCTAAAAACTGTTTCCAAACAGTACCTTGTTCTGCTAATTTTTGAAAATGCTGATGCACACCATACACACACACAGTGTTGACTTCAGAGTCCCCATGCCTATGAATACACTCACTTTTACCTAATTCATGTTACTAAAATCATATCCTTTGATTTCAAACTTTAATGTTTGGGTGGGTTTGGGGGGGTGGGGGGTTGGGTGATAGACAGGGTTTTCACTGCAGGGCACAGTGTGCCAAGTAAAAAATTTACCTTATTGCATGCGGGGTTAAAAGGGGTTTTTCAACTTTTCTAGCTTTTCCTTTCTTGTTTATGTTTTTCTCAGACATGGGCCTCGATGTTTGAGTCTTTGGAGGCTTTTATTTTGGAGTATTATAATAGTGATTTTTATTAATTTTGTCAATAAAATATTTTTTTAAATAAATATGTATGATGAAACATATAAATTTAAATAAATTTATAGTCTCCGTAAAGGTTATTAGAGAAAATACAATTTATACAAGGATAAATAGCACTTCAAACTCTTAAATTTGAGCATTTTATTCTCTAAAAGTAATTTAAAAATATTTTATCCTCTTAAATTATATTTATTATAATATTTTGTACTTCAATAACAATTTCAAATAATAATTTTTATCGAACAACTCTTTGTCAGTAGTCTTTCCCCTTCTTTTTCGCTCAAAAATTATGCAAAAAAGTTTATAATATTTTTCTATTCTTATAATCATGAATGTATGATAAACAGTAATACTTTTGTTGCATATTATATCAATCATTTATTGTGTATTCATGTTGACAATAATAAAAAAATATTATAAATTTTTTTATTTGAATTTTACACGAGAGACTGGGAAAAGGATGCCCAAGAGGCTGCTGATGAAGAGTTTACCACGAAAATTTGATTTAAAAATCCCATTGTGTGGCAAAGTATTATACTAATGTAATTTGAGAATGTAAAGTAATTTTAAAGAGTAAAATATTACAATACTCAAATTTGATGGGTGAAAATGTCATTTACAAATGAGCTAATTTCAGTCAAACTGTATAAGCTATAAGCTGACGATACTCTCCTCTATTCCTAGGGCTATGTTCGGTATTTCGTAAATAATTTTTTCACTTCAAATATTTTTTTTTTTTTACTTTTTCATTCCCTTTTCAATTTACTCACTTAAATTGAGGTCCAAGCATTGGTAGATTCTATAAGTTGAATGATTTATTAAGTTAATTTTTTATCATTTTCGTTTTATAACTTTCGACTCTTAATTAATTGAAATATTGTTTGATTTTATGAAATACTTTATTATACAAATTAATTAAATTATTTGTTATAATACTTGATAAATACTTCCTTAAGAGAATATTTATTTTCAGATGGAAGTAGTAGTTTATTTTAATAAAAACCAAAGTTATTCAAACTTTACTAACCTAATGCATGTAGTAGTATAAATAATATTAATGATGAGATGCTAAGTGACAGTATCATAATAATTACTAATTATATATATTGACTAATAAAAATTAAATTTATCATTATAATGATTTTTACAAATTTAATAATAATAAAAATTGTGCTTCTGTTATTATTATTGATAAAATTTTAACGTGTATTGTGATAAAATAAATATTATTACAAATAATTCGTAATTTTGTTATCGTTGATTTTGACTATCAACGGTGACAAATTATACATCAATTTTCATCACTATCAAGTTTGTGAAGAGTTATTGTTGTAGCAAAATCACAATCATAGTCACTTTATACACATCAACAAGAATAACTTTAACATTGTTATTAATAATTTTTTTATCTGATAATTTAAATAATTATTGAGTTTAATTTTGATGATTATCTTAGTTCATGTTGTGTTCAACTTTTGACTTGTTTTAAATCTATATCTTAAAATATTTGGCTAAAGATAAAATTTGTATTCTTTTATAAATAAGTTACAGACATCAATAAATTAAAATATTAACAATTAAAACTTACTAGCAATTAATAATTTATAACTAATAACTATCAAAATATATTATCAACCGTTGTAGCTCAAATAATAAAGTTGAAGTTCTAAAACTATGAAGTCTTAGGTTCAAATTTCACAAGAACGTAGATTATAAATTATTACTAATTATTAAAATTAAATAATAATTAGTATAGTTATTGATAATTAATATTTATCATGCAATCCATTTAACTAGTATTTGGAAAAGACATTATACGCTCACAACCTTACAATTTATGCAAACCTTCTCTAAAATGTGTGCTATTTTACACCTTCTACTCAAATTTAATACTGTAAAAGTGTGATTTAGGTTAGTAAGAGAGATAAATGGGTTTTTAAGTCTGTTTTTTGGGTTAAAAGCTTTCATTCAAAAGTCAGGGAAAAAAAAAAACATAACAGAGAATCAAATGCAATAGAATTTATAAAAAAATTTACACACGAAAGTTAATTATTTTTTAACATGAAATAATAATTGTTGTCATTCTAATATCAAAATGCATTACCAGCATTTATTTTAAAAGTTCACGGACTAAACCTACGAACACCTGTGGTTTTTCAATTAACTTATTAATTCCTTTTTTGGTCTTTTTAATGCAAATTTTTTGTAAAAATACCCATTTCACTTTTACAAACTCATCCTTTTTAAAAAAAAAAAAATGTTTTAAATTGGAGTGAAAATGTGCGAAATGATATACATTCAAAAATTAAAGGGTAGTATACAGTACGCTGGAGAATTTAGGGAGCTAAAAATGATATAATTCCAAGAGTTTGAGGTTAAAAAAGAATTTATGCAAGTTATTTTGATAAAGAATTTTCAATAAATAATTTCATGCTAAGGGATGGATGAAATTTCCATTAATTTGAAAGAATGATTGCAAATTTAGCCATTTAGGACAGTTTTTGTCATTTATTGTAATTTTGGGTCTCTCTCATACCATGCTTACTCTCTTATAAATATCTGAAAATTGAAAAAAAAATATATATATATTAGTTATTGAATCATATGAATATTTGACAAAGTTTGTACTATAGTTTTCATGTTTTCGGTTATGGAAGAACTGTTTGCAAAAACTTGTAATTTTTAGAGAAAAATGAAAAAAATAGTCAAAAAGCAAAAAATAGTTATGTTTGCAAAATGCTTTGAATTATTCATTATGTATTCTCAATGCTACACTCAATGGAAAATACGAGATGTAACATCTACACATTCTTAATCAACACACAAGAAAACACATATACACATACCTCAATGATAAATTTTAACTCATACACACTTCATTAAGTGTAACATACATTTTACCGATAATAAAAAGCACATCCCAATTTACTTTCAACTTTTAGCTTTTAGCTTCTATCAACTTATTTTTAATGAATTAGGAGCAAATGCAGCAACAGGAAACAGGTAAATTTGCTTAATTTTAGCAATAAATTGAAAAACACTTATTTTCAATTTTTGCAAACAATGACTGAATGCTAGCAATACTTGAAAAAGCTGTACAGGTTTTCAAAAATGTACACAACTACATTTTTCACTTTACAAGAATCTTTATATAAATATTTCAAACCCATCCCATGAGGCAGACAATTCAATGGCAAACAAAAAAATATTGTTAGGACACTGCTGATTGCTCATCTCATTAAACCTATTCCTATGCCTGTTTGAAGCTTTTCACCAGCAGCAGCAGCAGCACAGGGAAGCAAAACTTTATAGCTTTTTATATCTGTATATACATATCATCTCATTGGAATATACACTTAACCAGCGACAAACAAGGCAAAGCAATGACACCCCTGATTAAAGTCATAAAGATTTCTTACCCAAATAAAGTTAAACTAAAGCAGAAGCCCTGCCAACCCCACCCCACCCCACCCCACCTGTGCTCTTGCCCTTACCTCTCTGTTTTTCTGTCTGCTAGTGTTATACTATTACTATACATGGATATCTGGGCTTCTTTACTTTCCCTTTTTCTTCTGTAGACTGCAGTGCAAGCTACATCTCTTTGGATCCCTTTCTCTTCAAACCCCACAACTATTTTTAGTTTTTTTCTTTACTTTTAAAACACACCACACCTACTAGAAAAGAAGAAAAGGAAACAACTCCATTTAGCTCCTCTTTTTTCTTTCATTCCCTTTAAATACTCCCATGCCCACACACCCCTACGACCAAAAGCATGCCCCAATAGAAAGCATAACACAAAAGTCTCATCCATAATTCTTAAAAAAAAAAAAATTCTTAGCCCCATATCAGAAGTCAAATCTCCAAGATTTCTTCAACCTTCTTTCTTGACTCCCGCCAATGGATGTAAGCAATTAGCACCATTTCTCCTCTTTTATCCAGTTGTATTCTACTAATACTATGCGTTTTTTCACAAAAATCAGTCTGGAGCATAGTTTTATCTGATTCTTGAAACGTATATGTGCAGGAATTTTACTTCAGGAGGAGCCATGTTCCAGCATTTGGGAGCTGGGATTGCAACGATGACCTGCCATTCACTCAGTGCTTTGAATCAGCAAGGCAAGCGGGGCTGCTTCGCTACAGCTATTCTGAGGACCGTGATTTGTACGTGGCCGGCGATTTGTATGAGAATGATGTTGTCACTCCTGCCATGATTGTTGTTCCTCGCCGTAGAGTAAGGCCCAGAACCCCTGATTTTTTTCTTGTTTTATTGGGCATATATCAGTTCTTGATCAATCAATAACTTTAAGAATAATCAAACTAGCAAATCCCTGCCCTGTTCTTGACGCCATTGGCATTCTTGTTGTGTTATATGTACTTTTTCACATGCATGGACCATGATATGAGGGGGCTGGGGCTGGAATTCAGACTGTTTTGGTACAGAAAAAGTACAAGAATACAACATTACACCCGTGGTTTAACAGTTATCTTAACAGTGTCCATTGTCCAAACAGTGTCATCCATGAGTGATATTATTGGTGAAAGAGAGCTTATACAGTGAAAATAGAATGATTGAGATGGTAATTTTGCAGGGTAAAACAGGATATCCTAAAGAGAGAGAAGGGAAAAAAGATGCATGGATGATGTGTGATTGTGACTGTGAGCTGAAATCACCGGCCAGCCCTGTCTTAGCCTCACCCACCACTCCTCGAAGACCAGCACCAAAAGCTGTTGATGAAGATCTGTACAAGATCTCCCCTCGCCTCCTCCGTCAACACGCCAAAAGAGTACCTCTTTTTCTCACCCTTCTTTCATTTATATCCCTTCCAACTTGTATCATGTTACATGCTTACATTGTCGCACCATAAAAATTCAGAGAGTAATGCTGTGTGTGTGTGTGCAGAAATGCAAATATCTAAATTGTTCTTGCACACTAAAATACAGAGTGTAAATATTTTGTCTCCCTCGTATTGGATTGGAAATGGGATCAAATCAAAAAATTCAAATAAGGTGCAAGAGAGTTAAAAAATTTGACAAAGAATTTTTACATGAAAAACCAACACATTATGGTCTAATCAAATATCTTCAACAACTATATACTCTAAACAGTAGGCTTACAAAACCTTCATCTCAAAATAAACTAAGGGATACATGAAATTCCTCAAAAGAATACATTTTGCATTAACATAATCATGATGTAGATTACCAAAGAAAATAGGAACACGATTTAAAAAGAGAATGAAGAATTTTAAGAAAATTTTACTCTTTTATCTTGTCTGAAAGCACGCTTTTATTTTGCTCTATTGTAGTTTTTGTAGACAACTTTGCGTCTTTCAACTGCTTCACTTCATAGAATGAACATGGTAACTTGATAGATGCACTCCAAAACTTGCACAGGAGCTTCTTTACTTTTTCATTCACTTAATGTGAAACTCTAATACTATATACGTTCGTCTCAAAATTTTAAGTTTGAAATATTTTTATAATATCATTTTCAAAAATAGTAATTAAGAGTTGGTAGTATAACATCTCTACTTCAATTAAAAGGGTATTTTTTCTTTTTAAATATGTCCATCTTGAGAAAATTTAGACTTATTTTGGAATATCTTAAAAAAGTAACTTTAACTTCAAGATAAAGGAGTGGTATATAGTTGTGGAGAAATTGCTTAGAGTAAATAAAAAAAAAAAAAAAAGACAATGCTTGTCCAATTCCTAGTAAACAAATATAGGGCAGAAGATAATATAACAACATAATTTATTTGAGTAAAAGACTTTAATAATTAGTAATGACTGAATTGCTTTTGTATTATATTGTGCAGAAGAGGGGATGGGGTATGTTTTCAAGCTGCCTGCGGCCCGCATGTGTTTGTTGAACCTGGTCGTGAAGTTCATAGGACTGAGTCTGACTTGGTAAATATATGTTTGGAATATGAGTGTGATGTTAATGTAGTATATATATATATAGGATTTGCGGAGGCCCCCAAGAAAGATAATTTCCATCATTATCATATGATAATGATACCCACTCTTCTTGCTAATTAATTGGCTTTTTTTTTTTGGCACTGTTTTTCATGCCCTTCTGAGTACTTTTGTAGCATTAATTAATATAATTAGCAAGTATTGTTAGCAGGGACGGGAACAGCATCATAACTTTTGGGGTGGGGGGGTGGGGCGGGGGGGGGGTGTTGGGGATGATTGTGGTTCTAAAAGTTGTGAAAAGCAATCCACTCTCTTGTTGCTCTTATTAATACTGTTTTAGTAGCTGTTTGTGCACTCAGATGCTACTCTGACCAACTTAATCAACTCAATTATACAAAATATTTAGAAAGCAATTTCTGTTATGGAAAGAAAATCACGACCCTTTAAATTTAACATAAATCTAATCTCCTCAAATTAATTAACATTCTAAATTTCCACCAAGATACTATATTGTAAATTAAATTAATTTCTATTGCAGTGAATCTTCTTTCTCCTATTTCTTTACACAATTTAGAGAGTAATTTATCCATGCAAGTAGTACCTTGTTGGCTGTGATTTGCCTTTAATATTGCCATAAGACATAACATAATACCAATCACCATTCAATAATAGAATCATTCAACTCCACTGGAGTGATAATATTACCTTTATATATATGTATGTTAAAAAAAAGTACAAGATCATATATTAAATTTATAAAAATAATCTCATTTTAAAATTTTGATGGCTCAACTCCTATTTTAATTGAAAAGAGAATAAATATATTATCAAAGATAAAAATTAACCATGCCACTACTACATAGTTATTTTAATTCTTTACTTTGATAAAGAACTATGTAGTGGCATGGTTAATTCTTCTTTTACAGTGTTTTATCAGTAAAAAATCAACCCCACCAAGCTAAGCTGTATCCCCCCAACCCCAAACCCCAAAAATTTCTCAAGATAAAATGAAGAACTATAGCTGGTCTGCCATCTGGAAAAAGGTTTCAATTGTACTCTAAAACCATATATGTGCCCCTTTTCCATTCTGAATTGGTGAGCTGATATTCCAACACAATGTTTCTTCTATAGTAAAACCAGAACATTTTTGGTCTTCACATCGTCTGAACACACAATGCAAATGAATAACAGAAATTGTAGCTCTCAGGTATGATTGTCATGAGTCCATAAAAAAGCATCAAGATACCAGTACACACAAGTATGCAGGCACATTCCATTCACAGTGAAAAAATGCATTTATCAAACTAGGGGACTTACAAACAGCACATTTATCAAATAAACATAGTTTTATACAAATTGTACATTTGACTATGATGTACCTTAAGCATGACTCATGCGGTCAGTACCTTGGTTCCTCCACCATTCGGGGGACAGTACTTACGTGCATCTATGCTGGGTAGTCAATATTATGAACGACGCTCCAGCTCTCCCAATTCTATCCAAACCCAGGATAAACGTATTAGTATGAACCTTGCCTAGCCTTAATGACTGAATGCATCAGCTGTTTCAGATCATCATTAGAGTGGTAACTGAATAAGGCTAATGCAAAGAGTGATACTTCCTGGTGAACTCATTATTATTATAACCTTTTATCAACACTTTCGGTTCTATTTTCTACAATTACTTGGGTCAACGGATGTAATCAGCTGCAGTAACCATGTCCAAGAGCCCTGTGCACCATCAAGCAGGCAACCAAAAGCCAATGGCCTAGACAAAAGGATAGGCCTAAAGCTAAATTTTACCCATTGTAGTTTCTCAAGTCTCATTCTTCACCATTCATGACAAGCAAAACCTCACCACCAGTTGATATGACACCATCCAAGAATTCCCTGATTTCTTCCGTATTTTTAAAAGGATAGGGAGCAAAAAAATCACTATCCAAATTGTACCAAACTCTTTCAACTCTTCTCAATGCAATCCAATGCCTACTTCTCCATAGGCCGCCATACCTTCTTACTGGAACATTAAGTACAATGCCAAATAATTTATCCTCTGGTCCATCAAGATCAATTGAAGATGCCCCACAACGCCGATCATGCCATATTACACTTTTACCTCTTTCTTCAAGTGCAGCAATCAGGACATTAATATCATAATTCCCTGTAAGCACATTATGATGAGGCTTAAAGATTACAGACAACGGAGTCCGGGTTGTCTTGTTTGGGTCCTCAAGGTCAAGTTTTTCAGCAATGGCATTCAAATTTGCTCGAGTAAATGCATCTCTCTCCTGAATTATAACATTCACTTCATCACATATTCCATTAGACAAGTAAACAAATTAAAATGTTCAGACGCAACCAATAAATAAGAAAATTAAAAAGACCAACAAACTTTAGTTAGCGGCTAGTTATCTAGGTTCACAAAAGTTTAACATTTTATCTCAGCCCAGGCAGATAATCGATATTTTATTTGCCAGTTAAGATGGTATTTGCAATAAAACCCATAAACCAACAGGCCTCTTACATAATCCAGAACTAGTCTTTACAGATGCACATGTATTACATAGTCGTACATTGCATAAGCTCCCACATGATAATAACACATTAACAGTCATGCAAAAGAAAAGAATATAGACCAAGGAAATATAAAAGAAAAAACGAAGAGCAGCAAGAATTATTGGAACAAGGATACCTGGAATAGATTGTTGAGGGAGTGTAATAAGCAGAATTGTAATCTTTGCCTCTCATGGTATATCAATTTCCTCTGGCTATCCATTATCCACTTAATCTTCAAATGCAAAAAAGGAACAAGCCACAGCAATGTCAGACAGCTAAAACAAATTTCAAAACTTTGGGTTGTTGTAAGGTAGATGAGAGAGAGAGAGACCTAAGGATATAATTTACTTCAAATTTGGAATCCTTCCAACACAACTTAGCTACCTGAGATTCTTATTTTGCATTTTTCCTAATTCTCTTTCTTTTCTCTGTTCTTTTATTTCTTCACTTGCATTGTCTGGTTGGAAAACAGACTGGCTTACAATGCCAAGTTGAAAAAGATTTTATTAAGATCTATTCATAGCAACATGTTTATAGTTTCACCTTCTGATCGTTACCCTACAGAGGCAGACATTTTCTGACTGCTAGGAAGTTGGTGCCTGTCAAGATCATCCCTCCATAAATTTTGAATGACCTTCAACAGAATAATTATGGGCTTCAGAAAACACCATTTAAGATTCTTGATTGCACAAACTATATACCTATAGTTCTGTAAACAAAATCTACTACTAAATCCAGCTTAAATTTACAGGCGTACAACTCAATTAGATGCAATGGGTCATCAACAAATTACTTTACCACCTCATAGTTAGTCTGCAAGCAAATCACTTTCGTGTAAACACATACAAGAACATTCTTATACACAATAGTAATGTGCATAACCAGGCTAATAATATGCTTGATGACAAAAAGAGAGCTAATATATATCCTTAGCAGGAAGGATTAACTCAGAAAACATACTGTGACATGCTCCTGGATCACAATTAAGAAATTATCTATGTTTGATTCTTTCCAACCAAAGCATGAGTTAAAATAACATGTTTGCTTACCAAAAAATGACGACTCAGCAAAAATTCATATCCAAAATATGTCTGCCCTAGACAAGACTGCCTTTCGTACTTTTTTAAATCTTTCTCGCGATCCAAATTTTATTTGCACAACAATATCTGTATTTCGAAAAAACCAAAACAAAGAAATTGCAACTCGAAAAACGGATAAACCAAAACTTCTTGCAAACATAAAAGACCAGAAAAGAAATCCAGCACGGAGAAAAAAACCTAGAAACCATACCTCCTTTTCTTCCTTGGCTATACACTTCAGATGTAAAAGCAACAGACCAAGGTAGAGCAGAATCGGCTACGTTTGAGAGAATTTTAGAGAGAGAAGTCACGGAGGTGGACGAAAGAGAAAGGAAGAGTCAGGAGACAGCAAAATGAAATGATACGAATTGAAAAAGGAAATCGGTGTCGCAGAAATAGACTTGCAAAATGAAATGATCAGAGTCTGTTTGGAAATAGACTTTTTTGTTTTGTTTGGTACATGTTATGATCCAATTCTTCAATTTTTTATAGTCATAGTCAATGTATATTTACAAATTTAAGAAAATTTTGAGAATATTAAAAAAATCCAATTTGAAAAATTTATGAAAGTTTATAGAAATAATAAAAATTCTAAATGAAACTTTGGATATTTTTAATTAACACAATTATGCATATTTTAAATTAAAATATTTGTAAATATGATATATATAGTGACTTTTGTTAAATTATAAGAATAAAAGCTTATCATGTCCAATTTAAAAATAATAAAAATAACTATAATTTGATGGTAAAGTAATCTAAAGTATGTTCAGATCCACCGATTAAACGGAGAAACTTTTTAGTTTGCGAAGTGCCCCTTTTTCTGAGAAAGGAGAATAAGAACGAAATAAAATCGAAAGACTAGAATTGTAGAAATTTTTTTTTTTTTATTCATAACTATTTCTATTTTATATTTTATTTTTCTAAATAAAATTCTTGTTATGTAATGCAATGTCTAATTCTTTTTGGTAATTGAAAATGATAAAATGATAGGTTGAAATATTTATGTGATATTCCTCTAAAAAGTCTAAATTTTATAAACAATTCATGAAAATAAAGCATGTAGATGTTGATAATTTTCACCATTCTGAATTACATAGAGTTTCTATGAGAATGAGAATCATTATCACTAATTTGAATTAACAATATACAGTCAATGACATTGAATACTGCTAATACTATACACTTGCGACATGGCACCTTATCCATTCTAATAGGAGCATATCTATAGAATTTCAATATCAACATAAACATTGATATGTATACCGTTTACATGGTACTATATTTTAACGACTAAACAGTATATTAGTATTTGTACAATTTTTTAACTTAATGTCCCAAATTTATTACTCCTGTTATTTTTTTAGAATGTCCCAGAATAAGATTTTATTAAATTTATTATCATGTATATTGTATTTTTTTAAAGTATAAAATATTTTAATAATATTCACAAATTTTAATAAAATATTTTAATAATATTCCAAAGTTTCAATGGAATTTGACAGAAATTTAATACCATGCTTATAAACTATAGTTACCAATATATCATTTTAACCTCTGTTCCTTTCTTTCTAGGTTTAGCCTTATATTCATTACCATACTAAGAGACTCATTTTGAAATTATATTTATCCATTTAATTTTTCATATGATATTTCATAAAGTCTTTAAAATTAGCTAATAATCTACTATCATATAACTAAGATATGCAAATGTATTTCGATTCGCATGATCAATGTCATCTAATAGGATAAAGCTCATTATAGAGGAGAATGAGTTGGAGAGTCATGTTGGAGTCTCACCTATTGTAGAGACATATTGTAATTGTTTTTATCATCAATGAAATAAGTTTTTTTCAAATTTAAATTCTACTCATTTAGTATTTCCTAAGTAAAATATTTTTATACTATTATCTCTTGACGTGATTGTGCAACGCAACAATCAATCTGTAGCAAATATTTGACAAAAGTTGTTATGAGTGATGGATTAGGTACGGTAGCCCTTTTTGATATATTATTTATTACATCTATTTATTTTAATTCCTTCAATTAGAGGTAACACAAAGTATAATTAACAATGGACATCTTTGTCAACCAGAAACGAGTGAATCCACTCACAACGAGTTGCACCGAGCAAGAACAGCCTCCGCCTCCATCATCAGGGAACAAAGATGAGCACCACACAGAGAGGGGCCGTCGACGGCCAGCCACCAGTCCCCAGGTTTGGCAGCAGGGGTGCTGCCAATCTTCAACCAAAACCATAGCACCTTCATGACATCATGAACATTTTAGAATGAATGAAAGAAAATAACATTTGATTAAAGTTGCAAATAGCTTGCAATAATTTATTTTTTTTTTCAGTTCTTTTGCTCTCTATGGTTCTCTCAAATTACGTGAATACAGTATGCTGACTTAATAATTCAAGGATAACAGAATTATTCTCAGAAGTCAGTTTTCTGAGGTTGAACCCATGCGGAGGGACAAAGATGAATTAAATCAGGGACCAGGTATTGATCTTCAGAGAATTGATACAACTAATGAAAAGAACCAAGGCACACTGCATTCCCCAACCCCCATAAACATCACGAAGGCAAGGTAAAGAGCTTACAGGTCAACTAGTCTGCTACTTGAAATAGGAAGAAGCGATATTTATATCTAAAGTCCCCTCAAAGACAATCTGATAATAAAAACAGTGTTGCTTCTATTGCAAAACATGGCATTCACCAGTTTTGGGGCTTCACAACTTGTGATACCATCTAATACAAGCTGAAAGACAATGTATAAATGAAAAGCGGGAATAGCTTCAGGTATGATTATCGTTGTCTCTGTGAAAGCACCTAGATTTGGCTCACACGTTCCCCATTTGTAATAAAGAAAACATTTATCAGAAAAGGGAATTTACAAACAGAATACATAATTGGAACAACAATAACTAATACATACTGTACATTAGACTATGACGCCTGCAAAGCCCTGACACGTGCGGTCAATTCCTTGACCTGGTTCCTCAAACGTTCTGGGTTGCAGAAAAAATCAACGAAGACCCGCCTTTGAAGTGCCATTTCTTGGGAATGATGTTTAACAATCTGCATTTCACAAGCAAGTGGAAGACATTGAGGTTTGAATGAAAACATATTTCTGGAAGCAACATAAACAAAATTTGAGGAATCAGTTTTCAACATTTGTTAGCTTGAAAAAGTCATATCATATTGGCAAAGCTTGAAAATTGGATGTAGATACTGAAGAACAATAAAAGTTCGCAAAGAAACTTAGTATCATCATTTCAAGAAATATTGATAGCAATACCAATTGGAGAAAATGAGACTGAAAATATACCTCATTCTTCTTGCAATGTTCAAGCGTCACATCTTCAACTGCAGTTGAGAGCTTTGCGTTGACCTTTTCCATTTCATCCAGCTCCTTCATTAGAGTCTAGATAGAGGGACAGAGAGAGAGAGAGTGAGAGACAGATAAAAGATAAGAATGCCGTAAATAAAAAGTGGTAACAGAGAGCTTATTTGCATGTCTTGCAAGATAAAAGGCAATTAAAATGGAGTTAATTGTAAATAGCATATACCCAGGGCGTCAGTATCGGTTGCGCAGTTGTAGACGATGCAAATAATAATTGCTGCAAACTTTGAACAAGGGTACACCTGAAATAACATCACAAGAAAGATTTGAATAATGTGCTAGCTACACATAACATCCTAAGCAGCATAGTTACTATAAAAAGTCGGAGTTTTTTACTGGTTGATACAAATATATATATAGAGTATAGATCATGCAACTCTGCTGTACAATGACATCATAATACTTCAGAGATGTGAAGGACTTATATTAAATGTCAGCTAATGGATGGTCTTTCCGATGGAAAGATAGTGAATGTTGGAATCCAGAAGAAAATGGAGCTGCTATGTGGACACTACAGAATAAAACTTCTGAGGTCCTTATAGGACTTTACACAACTTTCAATGGGGTTTTGGGAAGATATCTACAATATATCCATTGAGAGGATCTCTGTGAGTGAATTTATACATCAGTTGGGTTGTGACATATAAGTGACATGGCATAGCTTCCACAGAGGGACATCATTTGAATAAGCAAACAATGGAATAACTTACAGTTCATTAATACATCTGTTTCTGTCCTCAGGAAGGGCATACTCTAGGTCAGATTGCAAAGTCATCAGGTCTGAATGAAGGTTAGAGAGTTGCTGAACAATGCCCGGAACAGACACATATGTTGATAAAGCAGCTTGAGCATCTGAAAAATCGCAAATTTACATGATAATTCCTTTCATGGATTATTTTCCCAAGAAAAGCAATATGCCTCTTAAGATGTCTTACTTGAATAAATACTCAAAAGATCTCTAACGCCATGGAGAAAAGTATCACGATCATCGACTGCTCCTTGTTCAGGTACATCAGATGCAGCTTGAACCAATGCCATACAACGACCCTTGGAGGACACAATGCACATACAAATCGCATAAATCAAAGCAGTATGAAAAAGTAAGCAATAAAAAGCAGAGAATAAAAAAGGCTTGTCCGAGGTCATAATTATGTGAAGTATCCTAAATTAAATGAATAAAGTGATACCATACCACTCGACCGTTGCTTGCTGACAGGTACCCTTGCAGCTCTAACTCAATAACTTTAAGCATGGAATAGGCTCCAAGCATAGTCTTCTTTTCTAACTGACAGGCTAATTTCAAAAATTGATGCCGTGATAGCTGATTAATCAAATGATTTATGAACTGCAGAAAGTAAAAAGTCCTGAAGTGAGTCAAGATATAAGTATGCGGAAAATACAAATTTATTAAGGAATCAAGACTTGATCCTATTCCTTCAAAAAAATGGAAAGTTTGACACAATTGGGATTATTTTTGGAAACTGGATGCAGTTACTAATCCATTATCCGGATTGTACAGAATGAAAGCTTTTCATTCTCAATTCTATGAAATTTTTACATGAAAGCCTTTCAGTTGCTTCTCTACGATGGAAGTTTGATTTTCCCATAATGTAACCTACTTGGGCTATTCCATCCAACAGTAAAAAGATATGCTTCTTATATTTTTCATTTGCTCATTTCCAGGTGAATGCAAGGGATATGACTGGTACAAGCAAATTGATTGTAGTAATTGAGGAAATATACTCTTTCATGAAAGGAGTTTCTAGGCATAGCTGCACGGGTTAAGTTACGTTTTTGGTCTATGTAAATAAGTGTACCAGCAGATTCAATTATGAGCTACTTCTTTTCATCTTTTAATATTGAATGCAGAGAAGGAGATATCGTGTATTTCAAGTATGAAAATCTGTGTGCCACAAATAGTCAGAGGTTAAATTATATAAGAAGCGGGATCATGAAAGATATCTAGCAATAATCAGCAGCACATGTGCACCAAAACAATTTTCTGGCTCTAGAAGTGTCCATTAACAGTGTTCTCCCCTGTTCAACATGCTCTTCCATCTCCTTTTCAACTACAAGCAGAGTCACCCAAACAAGCTAGACACTGGCAGCACCAACTTATGAGGCTCTAGCCATTTGATGCCTTGGTAATGTTGACCATAATATACATCATAATGTGCATAACATTTCCTCAATGCAGTATTTAGCATAGAATGAACATAGCTCACACACCGAACTTATCAAGGTGTAGCAACTCTACATCTTTGTATCTGCAACATTAAAAGATATCATAATGTGCTAAACATACCGCTTTTTGCCGATTAATATAAAATTCTTGACGCATGACTTTTAGATCGTAATCCCCTGCATATATGAGAAGGAAATTTATATTATCATTAATTGGCAGACATATGGGCAAAGTGAGAAAACTAGATACCTAAAATAAATTCTCACTGAAAAATTGCAACTAGGAGATAATAATTTATACCTTGCAAGATGTAAGTGTCTTGTAGCTGAGCCAGCTCCCAGCAAAGATCAGGAATCGTCTGAAAAAGGTTCCAATGAGCAAACAAGGAATAATTTGAGACAGTGTGGCAATGAAATAGACAAAGAAAAGATGGCATGTAAAAACTGTAATATACAACCAAATTCGTCCTTGGATGTCATTAACACTCTATACATCATCACAGCCAGTAGTAAGATTTATATTATGCACAGCATTCTGATCAGGAGGGCTTTGAGAGAACTATTTCACTATTCATCAGCATACATAGTTCCTGCTCCATTACTTCCGGTAGCATAGTTCATTTAAGGAAGGTATAGAGGCAACATCACTAGACATCTTGAAACTCCAAATAGACCAGGTATGTTCATGTTCCAGGACATCACATAACAACAGTACAAGAGTATTCTCAGACATCCAGTCCTTTTCATGCTTAGCTCGATGTCAACTGTTTGATTACCAACTTTTCTAGTTGGTGTTTGGGGATGGGGGCGGGGGCTGGTAACCCTAGTGGGTAGATGCTGGATACTTTAAAACTACTGATGATGCATAACATGATTTCGTCCATTCAGGTGCTATAACGCATTTAATACTCGCTAATATGGGAGGAAGAGGACATACAATTCCTCATTCTGCTTTTGCTACTCTATAAATTTTTACCACAAAAGAGCATAAAATCCACAGCTTATTTCCCAAGACAAGCATAGGGGCTTTAACTGCCAAATAAACCTGCCATTGGATTTACAATAACAAAAACTAAAGGACCGAGGGAAAAGTACATACATGACAAGAAAATAAAAGTAGCAATTGCTAGTCATGTTACAATGCAGAATAGGATTGTTTGGCAAACACTTGATATATTTGGTAAAATTGCAACTTGTTGCAGATTCGAACCTCAGATAATAACTTCTCTTCTTTGCGATATAAAGTTGAAAGTTCTCCAGCCAGTTCGGCATGCTTTCTCCTGCTCAAGGGCATAAACGATGATAAGAAAATTTCAAACACAGAAATTGCTACTAGTTAAGTCAAAAATGGATATCGATACACTTGCACTGATTAAGTATTTATCCTTCCAGTTTTTAACATACAAGGATAGTTGTTTGGGTGTATGCAACTCTAAGGATCCCAAATATTGATATGAACTTCACCAAATAAAGTGAAACATCAGCCTTACACTGGCAATGGTACAATATGGACTAAGCGCATTAAAGATTTGGATGATGTACCATCACTACCTTCTCCACCAATAGAGTGTATGATATACCTAATATGTCTTCCTCCTCCAACATGTCTCAATAAATTCCAGCCCATATATATCTAGTTCCATGTCCAGCACTTTCATGAAGTTACGCTATTCTTTCAAGATGCAAAAGGAGTCAGTGATTTTCTAACAACACTACCCTCATAACATTAATGATTGAATTAATGTAGAATGATTAGACATTCTTGTTTATTCTTCCTCAAAATCCTTCAGAATTTGTCAGAACAGATCTATGGATTAGGAAGCATATCACACCTTTCCTCCTGGCTTCCCCTCCCTCTCCTTCCCCACCTAACAAGCGACAAAGGTCCTCATCATTTTACTAATCCTCCTTGCCCAATGAAACCAAAGGGCCACAAAGAAGGTTAGGATAATTAATTTTCATCTTTTCGTTGAGATGTTACTTTCTTCCAGAAAATTTGAACATGAAAGCTAAGATCTCTTTGAGTTCAAAGCAGGAAAACTACAAAACAACACAACAGACAGCAAAATATTTTCTCAAGAAACAATTCTATAACCCAAGTGCACCTCTTTTTTTGTGAAGCAAATGATCACACAAGATAAAAAGAAATTCAAGAAGGTAGAGTACTACCGAAGAGAATGAAGGTCAAGATGGATGTGAGCTTCATCTGATGTCACTTGAGCTTTAAGTGTCATGAGGAGGGTTTGCTGCTTAGCATTCTCAACTTGAGCTTCTACCCATTGTCTTTCGCTTGTTCCAAATCTGGCACAAAAACTGACAGCCATGAGTAATCAGGAGACAAACATTCATTCCACAGCAACAAGAAAAATTTACCACTTAAAGGCGTGGAAGATAATTTTTTAGAAAAGGCTATATCATACTGAAATGGACCATTACTAAAGCAATCAAAACATTACCATGGGAAGGTGTGACCAGAATTTACCAGGCAACAGATACAAAATAAGATAAAAATTAAAACGCATAACTTATACAATTAAAGGCACATACATGGACCGAAGCCGCTGCAATTCAGAAAGACGTTGATGCTGCATGTTTTCCGAATCTGGCACATCAATCAATTAATCAGGAGATTGCTGCACAAAACATATAATCAATTAACTTATCTAGATATTGGTTCGATGGGTTTTTGACATTTCTTCCTAATATATATGAGTATAACTCCGTGACTATCTATCCATGAATTGAATATAGTGGATCGGTTGAATCACCTGAACCTGAAGAACAAAGATTAAAGTCTTTGAACTGTAATTGTCACAAAAGAGAACAAGTCAAAATAGAAGCTCCCAGAACTCATGACGTCGGCCAGCATCCGTTCTGTGCCAGGCGATAAGTTCTTAAATTTTAAATAGTGAACAGGTTCCAGATCTCATTGTCCATAATGACACTGTTTATCATAATGATGTTCGAATTTCGGCTTTATGTGTTGAAGAGAGAGAAGTAACTTATTAATGGAACATAGAGGGTGAAAAGAACAGGAAGAGCATTAGAGTGATTCACCTTTTATGTTATGCAAGAAAAAGGTAGAAAAGAAAGTTTACTGTGGACATAACATGATTTCTAAAGGGAGATGTCAGTTTCTAGATGAATGGCAGGATAATTATCAAAAATATGATATGTTTGTTAGCACAATATTTGCTTTGTTAGGATTAAGACTCACAAATTGTAAACTTTGCCGAAAAACAGGGAATTAAATTTCCTAGTCAGCCATTGGAGCATGAACATCTTAGGTTTGAAATAATGCATACTCCTGATGTATTTGAAGGCTCTGGTCTTATGCTTCTGTGGAATTGCATGATCGTCTTTCCGGTTCTCCCCATCATAAAAGACGATAAAGTATGTCTGGGAGAGGAAGAACTTACATGTGTCTAATTCAAAACATAAGGTAAAGATGACTGAAGATACTTTGTTGTCCAATCATTTTTTATTTTTTTAATTTTTTGCTTTTTCTTTCTGTTCTTTATTTAGGGTGGACTCAACATGATCAAATTCAAGGGCAAAATCATAGAAAGAGAAGGGGAAAATAGAAAAAGGAAACAAAATTTGAACATAGGAAGAGAGTGCAGGGAGGAAGACAAGAGACATACAGACACAAACAGGCCCACATGCATGTCTGTTGCACGCACAACCTTTTTGTGTGCATGAGAGAGAGAGAGAGAGAGAGATGTACCTCGCACCAAGACATTCGAGATCTCATTGAGACTCACCCATGAGCATTTTGATTTCCCCTCCTCAGCCACTAACCTGTAAGGACCCTAGTGGCAATACATGATCACCAAAAAACAGGCATACAAGTCTATTAGATTAAATATGTTCCCACATGCACTCAAAAAATGATTTTCTCATCCATTAAAACCAAACTGTTCTGACATACCCCTTTTTTCGCCCCAGTGAATCTAGAACCAGTGGGCAAAATTAATCATCAAGGACTAATGAAGAGCACATGACAAAAATTGACAAAAAAAAAAAAAAACTTGAGCGACTTTTGGAATGCAATCGCTGGCTAAATATTAAATGCATGAATACATGACAACACGTGTATGGTGAACCAGTTAAAACCAAATTTCTATCAGAACAGCATCAGGGAAATAAAAAAACCATAAAACAAAGGGAATGGTATGAACTCTAGCTACCTCACCAATAAAATTTTCCTCCCCCACCCTCCTGCCGTGACTGCACCCTCAGCCCAACCATCACCCACCCACACACACACAAGTAAAACTTAGCCAAATCCATGAGAATATGGACCAACTTCTTTTTTGGAATTAAAATAAAAGGAGATGGGACTCAAATGAGTAAACTTTAGAAGTCATTCACTTGTGTTGGAAGATACAAAAGAAAAACAGATCAACAAAACACATTCTTTTCTTAGCACTTTGGTTTGGGCTGGAATTGAATTAAAATATTAATAATCACTTTCATTTTCCATCATTAGTAGGAAGTGACACTTCAGTTAAAATGAAACATAATCCTGTGTATTCAAAGTTAAATGTTTCTCTGGGAATCACATGCACATAAATGAAATCAAGAGACATCCAAAATCTTATCAACATTTTTGGAGCTTCATTTTGCATATCAAATTAACACTTCCAACGCATTTTGATGTATCACCAAACTTTTTCTATTACCCATGGGGAAAACCTACGGCACAGCATGTGAATGATGAGTATAATTACCACATTATACTTCATTAAAACAGCAGCCCTTTTCAAACAATTAACCAAGTTCTATTATAATTACAAAGTTAGCAGCACAGACAGAGTGAGCCCAGGTTTAGCTATGAGATAAGAACTGCAGTCAAACGGCCGACCACACGAACCAAGTTGAATGTTCTCCAGGAGGTCAACCACAACTACTACTCTCCTACAGGTTGTGGTGGCAAGCATCCATATACGGCCATTCATAAGCGACGTTCTTCACTAAAGTTAACGAGATAAATACTAAATTCTATCACATAATCCATTCAGAACTTGTGGTCACCCCAGTTTAACTTTCCTTTCAATTTGCTACCAGGTATTCTACAAGCACCAAATTTTAACTAAAATGAGCAGATTGATACCAAAAAAAAAAAGAAAAAAGGGACACTTCTTTACCGTGTCTAGTTGCTTCGAAAACCACTGATTTAGTTCCTTCATGCAAGAAGCATCCACGAGCAAGTACGAATGAAAATCAGCATAAGTCAAGTAGATTCCATCCTCTGCATGCCAAGAATGTAAAAAAGCCATTACATAGACATATTGTAGATATAATGGAACTAATGAAGCAGAGCATCTCAAATATAATTTTCCTTTCATAATTAACATATTGGACGAGTCTGCATTCAGACCTTTTTTTTGCCGATTCTATAGCAGATACACTCTATTTTGCCAAACATTACACCCCAAATTCAAAACTGGATGTCCAACGCATTTGTTTTCATTCTTAAAAGGAGCAGAACATCTCCCTTATTTTTCTGAAAAATTATTATTAAGCTAGGAAAAGTTTAACCCTTTTAATTAAACTGTATTAAAGCAATCAAAACATAATTCTTTTTCTTCTTATTATTACTATCACTATTTTTATAAAATAAAATTGCTTAATATTCTACTTAAAACTGTTCAACCATCAAGTCAATAATATAATTTTTTTCCTCATAATACCGAAGGAAGAAGGAAATAGGAAAAGCAATACCATCCCCTGAATGATAATGTGCCAACTCTTGAGCAGTAGAGGCCATCCGTCCAAGAACTGCATTCATCTAAGTCAGGATGATAATAATTAAAATGGCATGTATGGCACAGTGAAAATGAATTTCTATAAGCTACTGTTAACACTACCTATATCCAGAAACAAAGATATGTATCACAATCACCTCAATGCTAAACAGCTAAAAAGCATGCAAAGGTAGTTTTTAGCACAAGTTTTAAATTGAAAAGTACATTTTATGGATGGACTTTTTCTATGAGTTTCAACAGAACAACTACAGGATTAGTTGTCTGGTGAGCCTATTTTAGAGAAGTGCAATAACTGCTTTCTACAAATTTAAAGGCTCAATATTCTAGAGTCACCAGAATTCACTTATATAGGATGGATGAGGGAAAAAATTTAGAAGTAAAATCTCATCTTTTCTAAATGGCGTCTCTGGACCCAAAAGTTCAATATCATATCCTGTCCTCAACATCATTGTGGTACAAAAGCAATCCCCTGGGTCTTCTATATATCTTTTCATGGGTTAAATCCAAAAAAAGGACATAAATCCACAATTCATCCCATCAAGTTATTAGATCATGTTTTAGATCAATTTGTATCTAGTTACTTCTATCCCAAATTTATTTGTACTATTCCAATTTGGGATATATCTTATATAGATACGAAAAATATTCCTTCTCTCTCAAATTTACTACTCCTAGTTCCTCTTGGGACGTCCCAAAATAAGAATCCATTTCCTGAAATATAATTTTTTTTCACAAATACACATTCACTTAAAGTAATGGTGCGACACCACTATGTCTCAACCACTACTTTTTGAGGCAATATTATACGCATACCCAAAATTGAAGTTTCAACTCTCATCTAAAAATCCGTACCGAGTCAAAATGGAAGTCACAATATTGGGAGGGAGTACATAAAAATCAAAGGCCACATACAAGCGCATATGCCACTTAATTCTTTGCCTAAATTCTGCGAAAGAAACAAAATTAACATTGAACACCACCCAAAAGGAGAAGATGAACTGCATAGTCCACATTTAAACTGTGAGAGTACAGTTCACATTTAGCATACCTCCAAATTCCTTGCTGAAAGGCTATCGTCTATGGTAGTCAGTTGTCCATTGGCGGTCGAAGTTGCAGCAACTCGTGCTCTTCTCCCTTGAATTAGTGCTGAAGCCTGGCCAGTGAGCATATCGTTTTGGAATTGCAGATGCCGGAGCTGTTTTTGTAATTCCAAAGCTTCAGCTTTTGCTGCTAAAGTAGCATCACTGAACATAAAAGCAAGTATGAGCAACAACGGAAAAGCAGCACAAATGCACCATAATTTCCTTAAAGACTGGAGATTATATCACAATTACAGCATCTGAATCTTTCCTTTTTTTTTTCTTTTTTTTTTTCTTTTTTGCAGATCAAAGAGAGAACCATAAGGCAACAAATCACACTAAGTAAAAAGTCATTCATTAATCAAGTGAAAATGAGAAAAAAATAATTGGTAATATTTTACTCTTATGCTTAGACAATATCTTTCTTGATCCCATGCGCTGCTATTCACCAAGTATTCTTGACAACAACTATAATGCAATAGTACAACTGATTTCCAATTTCAACAATGTATATCCCAAGAAATTTGAATAGATAACAAGTGGGTTTAACTATGTCTACAAGAAGAAAAATGAATATATTTTTTAAGCACATTCCCCAGAAGCTTCTATGAGTCATAGGAACGAATACTTACAGTCTGCACTCTGCAGGCAGAAGTTTATACACATGCGGATCTTCTACCAATTATCTCTAAAGAATTAACATGATTCTGAGTAATTTTCTCATTATCCGCTGACAGAATTGCGGACTTAAACATAAATATATGGGTAAACTACAGTTTCCTATGCAGCCTTAATATTATTAACTTGAAAATTCCAAGAAAAAGAATTAACAGTATAGCCTTCATAAATAAACTTCTCATTACTCATGCATGAAGTTACTAAACAGCCATCTAGAAAAAACAAATGACACAATTAATGAGAAAATCACTGTTATATAGGAGGCTAATAATATATATTTCCTTGCATAAAGAGAAAGAAATGGATTAACAGAATCCCAGTGATCCATTGTGCAAGAAAATATTCCCAATGACATCAACTTCCAGTTAAATCTGTACCAAGAATCTATAATAATAAGCTTCAAAAGATACATATATATTAACTATACGAAGACCCTCACTCATAAGTAATAACGAGCTAAAAACCAAGGCGAAAAAAAGACAAGTGCTGATCATTAAAGTGCACATGGCAATACAAACAACAACTTTAAGTTAAATAGGAGTACTAACTAGCAAGCGCCAGTGTCAAAATAAAAAGCTAAAGACTTGCATTTACCAGAGCTATAAATGCGCATGCAATTGGCAGCTTCACTCCACTCAATTATTTTAAATGTATGAGTCAAGCTTGGTTGGACTTTTTAAATGAAGTGCTCACATACAAGCCCCCGCAACTAAGCGAACCACAAATAGAGAGCACTGTGTACTTTTTGCAAAATCAGCAGCATGATCTATATCTAATAGTATTGCTTAATGTAATGGAAAACTAAAATCCCTGTAGGGCAACATCCAAGGACAGTTTAAGTTGAATGTTGAGACCTTGCCTTGTAATTATCTTATCCCAATGAAAGATCTAACAGCTCCACTTTTGGAATGCTAATCTAGCATGGCACAACTGTCATTCTTCATTGAATCCTTTGTGTCTCAGACTCTCACTCCAGTGTATCCCACATCAACTTACACCTAATGCATTAAAAATTCTCTCACCCCAATTTTATTCCTTATAAATAGATTGAATTACATAAAGAATTTAATGAATGCAATATTTATTTTCCGCTGATTCTCATCTGATCACTCAAGTCCTTCATTTCATCTCTCTCTTAGTGTTTTTATTCAAATGATGATTACAATCATGATGGAGCTAGAGGAAAACAGAGTTTCCTCAACTTACTTCTCTTTTTACTCTGAAGATGAAGATGGTTGCTCTCATGTTGCCACGACAATGATCATTCACTGTGGAACTCTAGGTCCAATTAATACCATTGACTTCTTCCTTTTACTCACAAACTACATAATGTAGGTGCATATTTCCTAATACATATAATGCATGCATATTTTCATTCCTTTTCTCAAGCATATTGTGATGAATTTCACCTTTCTCCAATTACACAAATACTAAGTTTTCCGATCGAGACCTTTACAATAATAGTAAATTTGAAACTCATACGCTAAACAGAGCTATCCAATTCAGATTATATGACAATCTGATTTGCTGAATCCAGGCCACTCTGGGGCTTGCTTCAAACTTCATTCAAACTCAAGCTTCACCCATAAACAACAAAACTCGAGTTTGAACAAGCAAACTAGGAAGTCACATTTCTTAAGTAATACATGTAAGTACAAAGATAGAAGCGCAAGAATAGTTTGTTACCGTATTTCTTTCAGTCCTTCTTCAGTTCCAAAAACTGCCTCTTGGTTGTCTCTCCTGGCTGAAAAGGCTGAAATGCTGTCATAGGCAAAGTCTAAATCTTCTCCCTAATAACATGTAAAACATACATGCATGAGCAAAATGAATCAAATTACATTACAACAAATACACACCAATAGAGATACAATTCACATAGCATTTATCCACCCATTAGAATAAGAAAACCGGAGTTAAAAAATAGTCAGTAGAAATAAAGGTAGTTTGCTGACACGTAGAATTAGAACATTAAGGATGGCCATGCATATCTGCACACAACCAGCATTACTAATATGATGTAATAAATAAAGACAAATGCTAGCTCATATATGATTGATGAGCGACACATAGTTTAACTACTAGATGGCCACCAACCTCAATGTATTCTCTTCTCACTTTCCAGGTATAGTTATGCAAGAAGTGCTGAACTACCTCAGACAAATGCTTTTGATAACAGCTCACTCTTTCTAGAGATAACAAAATTAATCAAAGAGCGCATATTCCTTATTCAACCTAAATCAAGGGTAAATCAAGAACCAGATGTAGTGGATAAAAATCACTTCACTGACAAACTCTTCTATGGCTCTGGGGCAAATAGAATTAAGTCAAATATTCAGCTTAACCTCAGACCTTGCCACAGATGAACTATGATAGACTCCAAAGAACTTGAGCAGTCAAGTAGAGTTTTCTACAGATCACACACTTATAACCTCAAGGAGGAAACCTGGTGGCTAAATCCTTCAAACTCTCCATCAATGTCATAACACGTAGCATCACGTGAAGAAGAACAACATTTCAAACAAGCATCATCTAAAACACTTTATACATGTCCAAAATTAAAAAAGCATCAAAAGAATGCAAGATACTTTGACCATAAAGCCTAAGGGGGAAAAAGGAAATGCAGATAAAACCAGGAACAAACAATATTCATATGATCATACCTCCAAAAGCTTCCCTTCTAGTTGAAACTGCTCGTACCTAGAAACGTATAAGAGATGATTATTGACGAGGAAAATGTCGATCATATCAAGTAAAAGCTTAGCACACAAAGCTACGCAAAACAAACATAAAGGACACAACATGAAAAAGGACAGAGGCAATAGCACTAACTATTTCATACACCACCAAAAAAGGAAAACAAATATACTTAATATATCACGAGGCTTTATTTTCTCAATACTTTCTCTCGATATTTTGTTGTTTTAACGAACAATAATTGTACTTACAGACCAGAATAAAAATGCAAAGTGGCTACAAAAGTTAAAGAGTGACAAGGCATAATCAGAAATATATGTACCCAGCTTTCACGTAACTATCCCAGACCACAGTATCTTGGGAAAACCATGAATAAGAAATAAAGCACACCAGGTATGGCATTTCAATCCATGTGAATTTACAATACCCTTAAACCACTGCTTCACTAGACAACATAAATTCACATGAATCTAAGCACAAAAGACCAGGCTACCAAACACAAATAGAACATAGACAATTCTATAATCGTTTTTCTCCTCAACCTTAGCATAATTGAAGGATATACCAACCACCTAAAAATTTAAGGAATAAAAAACCTAAAGAAACACACTTTTTCTCCAGCAATTTTGCTAATGGAGCCCGCTATTAATACAGTCAAAGCAACACTGATCAGTTTGTTAAAAAATGTATAGGTAGACAAATGTGAAATAAAGGAGATAAGAGGAGAGTACTTACTGGGAGAGTTCGGAGGGGGAGAGGACGTTGGAGGGGCGAAGGCTAGAGCAGAGCCAGTCGAGTATAGGTCGTACGTCGTCGTACTGGAAGGGCCATTCGAAGCTGTCGGGGTCCAACGACCCGTGACCTTCGTACCCCAATTCCGCCAACAACTCGCACAGCCGCGGGCCGCTCATCTTCCGGTGGGAAAATGCCGGTTGCTGCTTCAGATCCGGGCGCGATCTACACTAGAATTCGAGTCTCCAAATTTCTTCGAATTGCTTGGGAGAGTGATGTGAAAAGGAGACGATGCCGAAGCGACAATGTATTGGCGCCGGCCAGGCCTGGTTTAATTGATATTCCTTTTACTTGAAATTTTGAATTTCAAGAACCAAGATTTATTTTTTCGTCCATTAGTTTTATTTTACCTAATTGAAATTAGAAAACCAAAAAACCAAAAAAAAAAGGCGAGGGGGTGGGGGTGGGGGTGGGGGTGGGGGCAGTACTACCCACTTGAATTAAGAAGAAATTTTTAGGTAATTGGCATTTTGAACTCTCTGATTAGGTTCAGGTGGCAATTGCATTCTAAAATGAAAAATTTGATAAATTGTACCCTCAAGTCAGTATTTTCTTATCATAGTGTATTCTAAAATAATTTTTATTCAAAATTAGAGGGTAAAATGATCATTAAATGTTAACTCATATTTTCCCTTCATCTACCATTCATTAGTAATTTTTTTAAATTAATATTATTTTAGTTAAATTAGTTCAAAAAATCTATTTTTGAATATTAACAATAATTATATTTTTTAATTTATTTGCAAAATAATAATTATTTCATATATATTACGTTGTTAAAAATATAGCTTATTGAAATATATAAAAATAAAAGACATAATAAAAATTATTTAACAAAAAATTTTAGTTTTACAAATAGAACAAAAATTATAGATAGAATACCTCTTATTTGACAAATATTAATTTTAAATATTTTTATAATATTTAATATTTGTTTTTATACGAATGTGGCTATTTGGAGTTTATATCAAATAAAATACTTTACAAATCTAAGTAGTCATATTCATATAAAAAAATAACCATTAAATACTACAAAATATAAAAAAAAGAAGTAAAATATTTTATTTATAATTTTTTTGTTCCATATGTAAGCTAAAAGTAATTATTTTTTTCGTATCAATAAGTTATATTTTTAACTACATATTATATGTGACATAATTTAAAATTTTGCAAATAAATAAAGAAAATATAATTGTTACTATTGTTTATTGAATAATTTTTTTTATTATCTCAATAAGCTATATTTTAACAATATAATATATGTGAAGTAATTTATAGTTTTGCAAATAAATTAAAAAAATATTTTTTGTTAGTATTAGAATTAAATTTTATTAAACTAATTTAACTAAAATAATAATAATTTTCAAGAAAGAATTAGTCAATTACATATGAAGGGAATATGAATCAAAAAATAGAGGGAATTAATAATTATTGACCATTTTTCTCTTCAATTTTGATTAAAAATTGTTACATGATGCATTATGTCAAAAAAAATAATATTTTAAGGGTGCGATTTGTTAAATATTTATTCTCAAGTGCAATGTACCAAATGAACTAAATTAAAGAGTACAAAATACAAATTTTAAGTTGGAATCTCACTTATGTTTGAGTGTATACTTATTTTAATAGTAATTTCTTCCACTAATTTGTATGTTTGATATAGAATTATTTATTGTATTCAATTATATTTTATTCTGTTAATGTAATGCATAATAGAGTAGATCACTTAATATTATAATGTAAAACACTACTCACGTAAAGTACTAACAAAGTGAATGGTATTTTACGAAGTTGAGGTTCAAACGAGAAGTAATGAAAAAAATTATTTTTTCTTACCAACTTAAGATGAAAAGTGTTATAATTAGTATATTGACTTGTATTACAATACTACAAAGAATTCACTTAACGTGCATTTTAATTTTTTTCTTTTAAAATAAATAGAAACAATCTTCATTTTTGCTTTTTTTGTTAAAAAAGAAAAGAAAAAGGAACTTCAAAACCACCATCAATAATGAATATTGAGGTTTTTACTCTTTATTTCAGAATATAATATCTCGTGTTTCCACTATGTACAGGCTACTTAGTCACTCATAGTTGGCCATTTTAAACAATATGATAACTATGACTGGATGACTATAATCTCACTTAAAAATTAAGCAAATGCAAACAACTATATTTGACGGACATCTATGCAAACAAGAAGAAAGTGTTTATACTTTTCTAGCATAATTCTCTAGGAAAAATAAAATGAGGAAATTGGCATTTGGGATTTGATGAAATTGACAAAAAAGCAAGAAAAGAGTTGAGACATTTGAAGCATTGGGCCATCTCCAACCCATTGCATTAAATTTGGTGTAAGTTTTACACCAAATTTGGTGTTTTGGTGTAATTTGGCCAAAATCATCTTCAATCACTACACCAAATTTTACACCAAATAAATAATTTTTTTTTCAATTATCACTTATTTATTTTTTTATAAAATTATTTAATTATTTATATTTTATTACTACTAATTCTATTAAATAAAAAATTACATATAATTAATATTACATTTATTGATTATATTATAAAAATAAGCATTACAATTAATATCACAATAAAGAAAAATACTACATTGCACACTATGTAGAACAAAAAAACTTTCACAAAATAAATATAAAAACTAATACATTTTGGTTATTTAATTCTCAAAATTAGTATATTCATCTCGCAAATGATCAATTAATGCATCTCGAAGTGAAAAATGAGCATCTTTATTCTTGATTTGTCTACGTCGATCAAGAAATTTTTGAAAACGATCATTTTCATCTATAACCATCTTGTAGGATCCGAAAATGATCTACCAAAAAATGATTTATCAGATTATTAAATTATTATCTTTAGTTTTATGTAGTATTTTATTTTTTAAATTTTAATTTTTAATATTTATGTTGTATTTTATTTTTGAATTTGTTGCAAGTAATGTTATTTTAATGTATTTATTTATTATTGTTAATTATTATAATTTATTGCAAATATTAATTATTTGTTAATTATGATAATTAATCACTATAAATGTTATTACAAAAAAAAAATAATTAAAATTGAATAAATAACACTAAATTATAAACTAATTAAATATATAATATAGGATATAAATGAAATTAAAATTGAGAGTAGAAGAATTTTAAGGATAAAATGGGAATATATACATTACACCAAATTTGGTGTTTTGGTATATAGTTGGACATGCTCTAATTACATTTAGCTGGTAGCTTGAAGTCTCAGTTTTTCAATGAATTCCAACGCAAAAACTGGGAATGCTCGCAAAAACTGATGGAAAATATACGCCGGCTACATGAGCTAAAATACTAGCTGAAAATGCTTTTTGGTGTTCTAAAGTTATTAAAATTGCCTTCAGGCATTGAAAATTGCTTTAAATTTATTTTATTCAGGTAATGAGTGCATAATAACATTAAAAAAGCTTGACTGGTGATGCCTTTTAGCTTTTATCTTTTAACCGTTCATATTTATAACTTAAATTAAGTTAGAAGATCAAAAGTGCTTAAAATTTAGCATTTGCAGACTTGCTCTCAGACAGAGAGCGCAAAATTCACTGATCAGACTGAAACGAAACTAATATTTGCTGAATTTATAATCAGTCACAAAATATACATAGCTATCAGTAAAGTCCCAACATATCTTCCAAATATTCCAGTTTTTATGGCACATCTTCTGATACTCATACAGCCATGAATTTATAAATGAGCCAGAACAAGCTCAATGCTAGGAGAACTGCATCAGAGCTAGAGAACATAGAAGTTGAAAGTCGAAACTACCCAGTGCCCTATCCCGCACCCTGTCAAATATTCCCATAATTCTGATCCAAATTTGTAAACATGATTATTCAGAATACTGAACCTTGAAGTATCATTAACAACCCCATGATCGCACCAGAGCAGGAAACTCATCCCTACAAGACCAGTATTGCTCACCATACAGCAGGGAATCAAATGTTTTCCAATCAAAACCTTTCAGTCCTTCACTCGTTATCAGATTCAGATTCAGAAATGTATCTGCTAATGTCCAAGGGCTCATTCTTTGAAACTGGGCTATTCATCTCAAAATCATTTACTCCATTCATTGGTGCAAAGGCTGCAAATTCAAAACTATTAATATAAAACCCTGAAATCACACATACTTGCAAACTCTTAACTTATAATTCTCATAGATATTAGCTGCTTCTTAGGTATGCTTGGTTTAATGCAAGTTTTATTCAAAAATCAGACTTGTCAGAGTTTTCAAATATAAATTTCGGCGTGTACTTAGATACCAAGGCAACAAGAACAATCAAAAGTTTGTAGATTGAGTAATCAGAACAAAGACCCAAATGAATAACAGGCTGAATCTTCATTGGTGTAGGTATTATATACAACCAATTCTTGAGTGTTTCAGAGATCAGTCAGTATCACAAATCAGATGCAAAACTATATGTGTACAAATAAAGCAAGTGAATTAGAACCAAGTAAACTGACCTTTCTCTCTCATTCTTCTCTCTCTGTCATATTCAAACTTGTCACGGATTTGGCTAACCTTTTCCCAAGTATCACTTCCCCTGTCCCTCCCCACAACTTGATCCTGCAGTCAAAAGGTTTTTAGTCAAATTGACATGTTGTAAAAGTAGAACTTCTATTAAAACCTTTTTTGGTGTAGCATTCTAGAGCCTACTAAATGCACTTGAAGCAAAGCAGCAACAGAAGATCAGAAAGCAAGCAACTATTTCCCGAATAAAACAATGCAGCTAATACCATTTTCAAATTCCTTAATGGTTATCTCACAAGATGGGAGAGGAGGATGCAGACAAAAGATATACATGTTAAGAAGAAAAAGGGAAAAAGATTTAGAAATATATGAAGCAAGGATATGTAAAAGTTACAATGACATTCATGGATATTCGGAAAACCTTTTATAAAGTAGATTTTACAAAATAAAATTGAAAAAAAGAAGACAAGTAGCATGTACATGATTACCTTGATTTGCTCAGCTCGGGGTTGTCTTGTCCTGCAATGAGAGAGATCATCATTTGGTAATGCAGTCTTATGCTTTCCATAACAAGAGTTTAAAATCAACTATCCAAAAAAGTGAAAATCATGAAACGAATGTGTAATCTTCTCAGCAATGTACAATCTTCAACAGATGAATGTAAATTCTACCGACTTAAGTAAGTTGTTCCTTTGTGCTGATCAGAGAGCGGTATACACAGGAACACTATCTGAAGTTTCATTTAAACAGATAGATTAAACAACAGTGCAAGAGTACAACAAAGAAAAACAGTCCAACCTGTAAGGATTGAAATCTTCATCATCATCTTCAGCAGAGTCATAATTTGCATGATCTTGAGCAAGTTTCTTGGAATACCCCTCATCCCAGTACAACCTCTCCCAATATTCCCTAAGCTCATTATATAGTTCCATATATCTTTTGCACCAAGGTTCATGCTCCTTTCAATTGGAAAAAGAATACTCAGATTTAACCAAATGAAGTCCCTACTCGAAAATGCACAATCCAACTTCAACATCCACCACTTCATACAAAAATCAACAAAAACAGAACAAAACAAAAAAGGGAGAAACATGAAAAGCCAAAGCAATATTAAACTCAGGCACGTTCCTCACACAAGAGTCATGTTGGAAAACTTGATTTTCTTTTTCTATCTTGAATTTCTCTAATATGCCCTCTATTTTACATTTTTCCTGTTCAAGAATACTTGAATTAACATTTGAGAAGATGTCTCATACAATCATCCGCAACAACGTTTAGGGCATTAATTAGTGAAAAGCTGAATGCTCGGCAGCCACATAGATTAAAAGGCCAGCAAACAAACAGCTCAATTCAATGATGAGAAAAAGAACTAACAGATTCCTTGAGGACGAGACGAGTACGGCGCATGAACTGCTCCCGAAGCTGCTTGCGGCGCTTGTTAGGAATATTATCCCTGGGGATAACAAACCGTTCCCGCAGCGGCACGTTCTCCCCGATTTCATGCATTTCTCCGTCCACCACCCACCAGTCCGACTTCTCCTCTGTTTTTCTCAACATCGCCGATGGTGAGAACTTGGACCGCCGCCGGGTACGGGATGGTGGCGGGCCGGAGCCAGCGTCAGTTCGTGCGGACCGAAGTTGGGTCACGGTAAACTGGAGACATTTGTGGGGCCTCTGAATTCTTCTCGCTAGAGAGAGCATCGGAAAATGGCGGAGAGTTGATGGAGAGCGGTTGTCCCCGCGGTTGGGGCTGAAGATCGACGACGAAAGGGTTTAGAAGGGGGTTTATGTTTAATTTTTAAAGGCGCACACTTTAGCCCCTCAACTTTTTTAACATCTTAATTTAGCCTCTCTTCTTTCTGTTGTATTAGATTCACCCCAACTTTACTAATTTAGTTGCTAAAGGCCCAGAAGGGAAGAAGCAAAAAAATCTTGGGGATGTCTGGCCATTGGATTGGATTCATCCATAGTTATTGGATCGCACCGACCTACTTATGTTTCACACAATTTCATTTATTACAATATAATTCAATAATTGTTTATAAATTAGATCTAATAAATTCCGCATTATTAAGAAAAACCTAAGGGCTAAGCTAACTTATTTGCTTTGGATATTGGGTGAAATCGTATTTAATGCCAAAGGGCGTAACTGAAAAGCAAATATTACAATTTATCCTCATATTTCGGTTTAGTTCTTTTATATTAGTCCTTCGCATATTATCTTGTATAATTTGCCACATAAAAAATATGGTCATCCCATACAATTTTGTTAAATCCAAACGCTTATGTCATAACTCACTCAACGGATAGTTATAATCATAAAATCAATGGTTGTGATAGGTTTGGACGTGGTTCAAATTCAACTACGATTTTTCCCCACATGCATCACATATAAGGAAAGTAAATATGGTTTATGGCTCATGGATTTGGCCGCCCCTCTTTAAGTTTTCTAGGAAGTGTATATATGACCATTATTTCACACAATTTTAAGAAATTTCAATATCTATGTGCAGTCCTGCATGCTTATTCACTTTCCCGTGATCAAATAGTGTCATTAGGTAAACACTCCCTCTAAGGGTCTCACCCAAATTATTGGAAAATTCTTGTATACAGTGCGGAAACACAAAAAAAAAAAAAAAAAAAAAAAACACAATGTCGATCATATCAGAATGTACAGCACGAGAATGGGGTGACATTAATTCAACTCAAGATTGATAAGTCCTTGACATTTAGTCCTCTTTCAAAATATCATGAAGTGCATCTATATGGCATTATGAGAATTGATATCAGGTAGTCAGATTAAACAGCTAGATTGAATTGATCGAACGATAAGAAGGGCTATAGTGAGAGCCAAGTTAGTACTCCTGTCAGTGTAAAAACTAGCTAATTGTCTATTTTCAGCATTGCTTTGCTTCATACATGCAGCTATATTTTGCATGTAATGCATTTTTTTCTCTAAACATGAACTTTAGCCTCCACTTTCTGGCGGATGCTCGTCCATCTTACATCATTCAGATTCCTGTGTGGTGATTATCTTTTTGAATTATGTAAACCTGCATTTCGAGTTCTGCAACCAACCGCAAAACCTGCTTGAGGGAAGAAGGATGAAACCCTGGCTGTTGTAAGCTGCATTGAGCTTTCACCAGAACTCGGAGATTATCACAGTAAAATTACTTTATGTTCATCAGTGATGTAAATTGCATTTCCAATCTGTCACTCTTTAGAGTGAGCTCATCTGCCATTTCTCTACTCAGGAACCATATAATGACATGTAGACTAGCCAAGGGCTAAATCTTCACTTCAAAGCTGTTAATGATGCTTCCAGAAGTCAAAGTTGTTTCCAAGAATGAAAACGTTTTTGGGTATGAGAGGGGTATAAATACTTAAGGAAGACTGGTTAATGTTCTGTTTGTTTACTTTAACAGACAGTAAAAGAAGATGGAATGCTCCCCTGAATAATGCCTTGTATTCCCATTGTTACAAATGAAAAAGAAAACCAAAAACTAAAAAGAAAAAGACAAAACAAAAAATGAAAAATGAAAAAACATAAACAAACAACCACCAGCAAGCGAATTCTCCCCATTTTTCTTTGCTCTATTTGGCATCCTTTTACCCAATTTGACGAGAAGAAAACCATTGCAGCCATGTTCATGAAAATAGAAAGCCAGCCATTTAACACTTGTAATCAGATTGTATATAGAGATGACAATAGGTTGTAAATTTCAAACAACTTGTCATTATTATCATGGGGGCAGAGACCAAGCATCAATTGTGAGACCTTAAAAGCAGAGTTTCAATAAAGAAAGAGAGGCTGAAAGAATTTGATGCCAACCAACTAAGCCTCAGCATCATATCCAGATTGCCCAACACTAGAGCCTAGCAATCCCGCGATACACGTCAAGGAAACCAAGCATGGGTACTCGATATATAACTCAATATTCGATTCAAAAAACAAAGATATTAGATATTAGGGGATATAGAAGTCCAAAAATAATAATAATAATAATAATCAAACCTCGTGAAGTAAAATAGTAATGTTAGTGAACTTAGTAAAACCTCTATGGGTTAAGATATATAGTTTCAATCAAAACTTAAAAAGAAAAGACAATCCCAGTTTGCGATTCCTCTTGCATTGTTCACAAGTTCTCAGAACAGCAGAAATGAACATCAATTACATGCCAATAATGTGTATATATACTTGGCGAGGGTCTTCATCATGCACTAAACTAGCAGAGCTTATAACCTAAAAGTTCTTCAGATAACCATCTGGCTGGGGTACAGAAGAAGAAAATACATCTTTTCAATTAATTCATGAATTTTTTTTATTTTTTTTGGGGTGGTGGTGTGGGTTGCTTTCTCATTGTCTTCCTCCTTCTTCCAGGGAAAATTGACAACATCAGTATCATTCTAACAAA
Source organism: Paulownia fortunei (assembly GCA_019321725.1). Taxonomy (NCBI): domain Eukaryota; kingdom Viridiplantae; phylum Streptophyta; class Magnoliopsida; order Lamiales; family Paulowniaceae; genus Paulownia; species Paulownia fortunei. Next base: position 6,362,122 of record CM033109.1, on the reverse strand, counting down.
AACTTTTGTGTAACTAATTCTTAATAAACTTGCTAAAATTCATTCAAATAGATGACATGTACCTGCATTAATTTTCTCTTTTTCCCAGAAAAGATAATACCACATAAGATGAGGGTTATTCTGCAGGAACACACACGGTCCACCACAGACCATTGGATTGTACTGGGGTGGGTGTTTTTCACAACCCATCCCCCCATAAGATCACCTTTGCTCGTTGACATAAGTTTAAAGGGTATTAGACAAAGACAAGTATGAAAACACTGCATACTATATCAGTACCAAGAACCTAGCATTTGATAGTCAGTATGTAGAGAATTAAGAGGTCCCATTCCAGAATGGTGAACCCCGTTTAATGCAGAATAAACAATTATATCACAGCCCCTACAACAATAGTCATTGATCAGTAGATTTTAAATTTATGTATTAAGTCAACTTGACACCACGCAGAATACAAAGAAGCTGGGCATTGCAATATTATCCAGAAGAAACATTAAACAGAAAAAATGAAAACAGCATATGAACATAATAAGAAAACTCAAGTATCAGACCTTAAACACAACTGTGTAATCCATTTCAAACATAAATTGAACCACATGAATAGAAATATCTTCAAGTAACAAATGCAAGAATCAAGATTCAAGAATCCGTCCGTAATCGATCTATTTCAGGTAATTAATATCTGAGATTATCTAATTCTCTGTGATTGTACCAACAAAACTGTATAAAAGCAGTTACACCCAGAAAAATCAACCCATTAACACGCATAACCGCACCATCACAATTACTACAAAACTTCAGTAGGCTATCAGTCCTTACCCAATACAAATGCCATTCAATTCGATCAACCGCCTCAGTAAGCTCGCCTGCTACTGTTCAGAATCGAACCCAGCGTTCCCAAAACCGCAAAAGCCAAGAGGGGACTGACGTCCAAAGTATCAAAAATCGGAGGAATTATATTCCTAAACAGGTTCAAATACGGATCGCACAAGTCCCTAATTGCAGACAAAGGCTGCCTGTCCCACGGAATATTCGGAAACCAGCTCAACAAAACCCTAACCATCAAAACCCCACTGTACAAGTCCAGCCATTTCGCCATCCCGGCCGCCACCACCGTAAACGGCGTGTTCAAGGACCCCGTCGGGACATCCTTCACCGCCGCGAAGAACGCCGGGCCCGCGGTATAGAGCAGAGGCTCCTTCAATTGCACGGCCAAGCTAAAGAGTCCGTGGGCAAAGAATTTTGAGGCGGTTAGGGCGACCGCAACGAGGGTCGTGACGGTCCGTGTTGACCCCGATAACAAATCCTGAACGGGGTTTGGGTTCTCGGGCGATTTGATTATCTGGTTTTTCAGGGCTGGGGAAATGGAAGCTGAAATTCTTGATTTTGAGGGTTTCGGGAGTGGGGAAAATGAGAGGAGTTTGGGCTTTGAGAGGGCTAGGCGAAGGTGAGTATGGGCTGAGGGGAGTGAGAAAGCGGCGGCGGGGCGGTTGGTGGAAGGGGAAGTGATGGAACTGCGGAGGATGAGGGTTGTTTGAGTAGCCATGAGAGAAGAAGCCATTTTTCTTTGGTTCTTCCGAAATCCTCCCACTGCTCAGTTCTATTCCTTTTTGTGGCTCACAATGCTATTTAATTAGCCGATCGATTAATATCTCATTTTGGTACAATTATGAAAATACCCCACATAATAAATAAATCAATAAAAATGAAAGTCAAATATTTACGAGTTCACACTTCAAATTTGCTTGTGAGTGAGAAACGTTTTATTAAAAAGTTTTATTTTTTTTTAATTCCGCACTAATAATTGATAACATCGCATTTCAAGAATGATTATAATTCTTCACTCATTATCATAATTTTATGAACAAAATTAATAAAAAACTCTATAATTGAAAATAATGAGTAAGAAAAAATGCCTAAAAAAGTTTAAGAAAGATAAGACAAATGGAAGGAATTTATTGATGGTGAATTTTGAAGTTTAGCAAAAGAGAAGATAGCAAAAAAGATGATCTATTTCAAAAAATTTAAGTTATACAATGAGTTCCATCAATAATTTTTTTTAATAATATTAATATATTTCCTTTCATCAAACAAGAAAAATTTAAGGGTTAATCAAAAAAAATTTCATCTTATTGAATCATTTTTAAGGCTCATACCAAAAAAATGATCATTTTAATTTGTGTTGTTAGGACAAATATTATCAAAATATAATCTGGAATGTCATATATAATTATTTAAAAATATTACAATTATTATTTTGATTTTTATTATTTACTAATACATGTTTTTAAGTAGCTTTCACTATCAGATATTTTAAAATTTTAATGCTCTCAACCTTTTAGCTCTCATTCTAGTACTCACCCTTGAGTTACGGAACTAAAAGTGACGAGTTCATAAGTGTTGGGACTAAAATTAAATAGGGCTTAATATGTAAAGAAAAAAAATTGTAATTTTTTTATAAAAATTGTGACCATGATCATTTTATTCCTAAATAATTCTCGCAATATATAAGAATAAAGTAATTTATATACAACGGAAAACTCGTACTAGGATACTATTACATATCGTCATAATTTTTTATTTTGCCTTCATTAATGTTTCATGAAATAATTAATATTTTTCATGTCTCCATATTACACTTACGTTGTTAATTGTATGATTAATGAATTTGAAATAAGCTATAAAATAATAATTAGTTTTGTCTCTATATTTTTTCTAGAATTTATGAAAAGTTTCCAATTGCATCGGTTAATCCAACTCCTTCGGTGCATAACAAAATGTTCCGTTCATAAAATTGTATGACAAGAAAATGATGCATGAAAATAAAGTTTATGTAAAATTCGATAACTGGAAAAAATAAAAATAAAGCAAGAATAAATCATGCGCTCGACCTTTTTTCTGGCCGATAATTTTAAGAAGTGCTATTCTATAGGAAAATATTTTAATATGAAAGTATGTTTGAATTAGTGAGTTGTAAAGTTTAATTATTTGAATTAATAGGTTTATATTATATTTTATTTTGAAAAAATTATATTCCTATTTGTTTTAATTATTTTTCAATGCAAAATAAAATATATTTTCTAAAAGTGGATGCAGGCTTTGAAAAGAATGTTAGAATTAGAATGTGAAGTTTAAAAATTGAGTTGTTTTTTCATAAATGTATTTAGTAAATATTTCTAAAATTATCCTAAACCAATCACATTTTGTCCTCCAAAATAAGAATTCCCGAAAATGACAATGAGTTAAACTCGAATTTTTTAGTGGTAGATTGGGTTTAAAACTCTTAAAACAAGCTCAACAGTAAATTTTAAACTTGCAAATTTGATCTCGCACTCAAACTCGACTTTAATTAATTCTTAATGATTATACAATTCTGCTTACAAATTGTCCCAAAATAACTTGGACATCTCAATATGGTTTTTCAAAATCAAATGCTTTGCCAATTACCAACTTGTGGAAGCAATACTTGTCTTCATCAAGCCTTTTTCACGCTTAACTTTTGAGCAACTCCTAATCATTACTTTCTCTTGTATATAACAATATAGTTTACATACTAATCAATTTTCTATAAATATTTCCAAGCTAGAAAATAATCTTACTGAAAATATAAAAACGGAAAAAGGAGGGGATGATTTGAGACACACCCTTTAAATCAAATAATGTATTTATTTATTTATTTTAAAGAAAGTATAACTAAGAATCAAGAAACAGATGAGTGTCACGTTCTTATCAAAGAAAATTAAACAAAAAAAATACAACAATAAATGTAAAATCCCACTATATATTATCACTCCTAGTAATCACAATTAACACAAAGGAAACAGCTGAGGGCGTAGAAATGGCAAGGACCAGCAATAAGCCTCCACCAATCTCCCATTCGCAGCCATCCCAATCACTATTTTCTTCAACACTCGGAAGGGGCATGCCACAACCCCCCACTGCACCACCGGCCGCGGCCCGAGGCAGAACCCCCTCCGCCGGTTCCCTAGCCGTATTATGCTGCCCTTCCGCCGCCTCTTGCGTCGACCCGTCCCCCGGCACCACCCTAGTACCACGGCGGAGTTGGAGAACAGGGAGATTGCAAAGGCTCTCCTAAGCATTATTGCCAAAGTTTGGCAAAACATTTGGTTAATTAAAGGTTTATATAGAGTGTGTTTGGGATGGATCGTGCAGTTTGTTAATTATGACAGACAATTTTAATAATGATGGTGTTTATTTAAAAGTGGTAGCGCATATTATAAAATTGTGTACAAAAAGAAGGGTCACATCCTTTTTTGCATCTTTAGAGGGGTTAATGCCATGACATGATTACATGGTGTAGGCTTTCAATTTAAATAGAAGATGAGCTGAGCCCTTTTTTTCTTTTGCAATCCCAAGGATTTCATGAGGGAGAAAAATTTTAAATTAGTGATATTTGTTTGAATAATTTAAAATTACTATGAATTTCATATTATTTTGTGGTTTTTTTTGAGTCATTTTATCAGTTATTATTACGTTAACGAGGTGTTATTTAAATGACAAATCGAGACCGATTAAAAGATTTTAGATTTGAATCCCAACAAAATTATGCGTATTATATTTTTGTAGTTATGTATTTTAATTAGATGTGTGTCTAAAGTATACCATTAATTATTTATAGATACTTAGTTTTTGGTATCTTTTACTCAAATCAAATTCTTAAAATTCAGTAGCAAATTTACGATTTTAGTACTAGCAAAGATGTCATTTGTACTGTATAATTTGGTCTATTTTCACTTTTGATTCTTTAATGTGGATTTGAAATTTATATATAATATCTTTGAATTTAATCCAAATTTTATGAAAAAATTAAATTTGCATTGACAATATCACATATGCAGCAAATGACACCTAAATTTGAGATTTTTTTTCATATTTGAGGGAAAATTACTGATTAGGCTTCTCTATCGGTCGTTTTTGGAGGCAAAAATTTCAAACCCTCACTAATTTTCCTTCAAAAAGTTTGGAAAATGAAGAAAAAATGGGCTGAAAAAAGATATCCTCACAAAAATGTGTAATTAAATAAAGAAATCTCATGCTCCAATTAAGTATTTCCTCTTTCTTTATCTTTATCTTTTTTAAAAAATAAAATACAATGAACAGTGAAGCACTTGTAATGATTTTTGGAACTCCAATCTTAATTCTTTTCAATAATATATAGTTCTGGTCCCCTCTATTCTAGAAATTAAATAATTATCAGATAAAGAGAAAGAGGAATAGAAAATTTCCAATTTTAAATTGTTAAATAAAGAAGCAAAGCATGGGATAGTTTTAACTTGGGGGAAAGTAGGAATGATGAATGGTCCTTTTTAGATTGCCCAAATATATATATATATATATATATAATTATATATATATAATTCCCCAGTTAATCATAAACAATTTTAACTTAATTAAGCAGCCGTTTATCGTATGTAATTATTACTTTGGGGGTCTTTTTAGTCTCTCATAATTACTAAAATATGTTTGGAAATAAATAAAAAGGAAAGACGAAGCAAACCAAGAAAAAATAAATTAATTTACGAGGGAGCATAATTGAATGTGTGCACGATGGATCTAGGAAAAATATATTTTTCTTCAAAAGTAATATAAAAATATTGTTAATATTACGGGAATGAAAAAATATATAAACATCAATTCTTGTATTGTAAGACGGCTTCGTCAACATAATTAAGTGCTAGTCTAATTTTGCAATTATGTAATTGTTATGATAAATATGAAAAATACTTTAAAATGTTGAACTCATGACATCTCGAATTCTGTATTTACAATATATTTTTTTCAGTCATTTGAGTTTTTCTTTCTATGAATTCACTTGAAAAATTCCTTATGTTGTGATGGTTTATTTTTGGCTATTGTTATATCTTTCTTATATTAAACTGCATGTGAATAATTCAATTTTCCCCTCAGTTATCTACATCTATATATCTATGTACTATATTATGTTGTATTATATTATACTATTAACTTAATTAATTAAAATTCATTCAAAATTTTGTTGTTCTGAAAATTAAATGGCAATTTTTTTAATTTTTACATAATTTATATTAATTTTTCATATATTAGGATATTTTTGTTAGCTAATACATATGACTCATAAGTTTCTTATTCATCATTAATCTAAAAAATGTGGAGTATATTTCTAAATTCTATTTCAGTAAATACATATAATATTAGTAGCAAATTTCTCATTATTAATGAAATTATAGTAATTCATAGAAATTATGTTATATTAACAAAAAAAATTATTTTAATATTTAATTTTGAAAATCATATAATGGCTAAGCTTATTGATCTGCTTACTTACTCCGCTTGCTACTCCTTCTAACAAGAAATATAACCAAAAAATTGCAATAAATTGAAAATATTGAAGAATCTATATTTTACTTCATTTCAATAACAACCACATAAATATTTTTATCATAACATTTGAAACTATTCACCTTTTCGATTTGCCCTTTTGGCAAAAACATCTCCTATCAGATCAAAGATTCCAAAAAATAAAATAAAATAAAATAAAATAAAATTGAAAAAATTTGCCTCAAGCCAATAAAGAATAAATTTTAAAAAAATTAATAAAATCCGATCACTCAAAGAAAGTAATTGTATGTAATTTGAACATCAGTCCTTGTGAAATTTCCCGAAAAAAGAAGGCAATATCTTGTATAGTTCATAGAAAAGAAAAATTATTTTCATGTGCAATCATGTAAAGTATACAGCTCTTTTGATTAAAATGGGTGACTTCAATGATGCCTTTCGGTGCTTGCTGAAAATGTGGCTCTGATCTTTTTGAGAGCAGCCACCATTTCTATCATGTTCGTTCTCTCCTCAGGTGAAAAGTTTAAACATTCCATTGCCGCCCGAAAAATAGAAGAGATGCATTGCTCCTTAGCCCAAAAATGTTCTTCTTCTCTTGGTAGCAAGCCAGGGGCCACAACTTCACTTACTGTATTTTCTTGTAATGCTTCACTCACCCACATCTTCAAGCTCATTTCTTCACTAAACATATCGTCTGTCGGCTTCCTCCTTGTAAATATCTCCAACAACATTATGCCATAACTGTAAACATCCCCATTTGTCGACACTTTCCCTTGTGATCCATACTCTAATTGTATTACACGTTCATCATCATTGGATCAGTTCATAGAATTCAATTTTGAGAAAACTACAAGGATAACAAAATATAGAGAAAAATGGAACTTAAGATTTTCAACATTAAACATTACCTGGTGCTGTGTAACCGATCGTCCCCAAGGTTTTAGTTTGAATCACGGCCTCTCCTTCATCGAAGAGCTTGGCAATACCAAAATCAGCAACGTGAGCAGTCATATCTTCATCAAGCAACACATTGCTTGGCTTTATGTCACAATGAACAACAGGAAATGTATGACCATGATGAAGATATTCCAAGGCTAATGCAACATCTATTGCTATTTTTAGTCTCTGTAGTAGATCCAAACAATAGTTGTGGGAATATAACCATTTCTCGAGGTTCCCATTTGGCATGTATGTAAGAACGAGGGCTTTGATTTCTGTGTTACTACAACAGCCAATTATTCGGACCAAGTTCCTGTGTCGGATGGTGCTCAATATTTCACTTTCAGTATCAAAGCTCTTGGCAGCTCCTTCTAATTGCAAGTTGAACAATTTTACTGCAACATTTAACCCGTCGGAGAGTGTCCCTTTGAATACTGAACCAAAGCTTCCTCTTCCAAGTAGGTTGGTTTCACTAAAGTCACTTGTTCCCCGTAGAAGTTCTGCATATGAAATTCTTCTCCAAGCAACACCGAGTGAAATGTCAGCTGGGAGTGGTATTTTCCTCTGTTTTAGTCTCCTTATGAGCACAAGTATGATGATCACCAGAATGATAGCTGAAATGAAGGGGGGCAGAGTATATTTCATTAACTGAACAACACTCTTTGATCTTGATCTTCTATGATTTTCAACGCAAGGTGGCACTTGAAATCTTGTTGCACCACAGAGAGCAGAGTTGTGAACAAATGATTGAGCAGTGAAGTTAACAAAAGGACCCCCATTTGGAATCGCTCCTTGCAGCCTGTTGTAAGATACATTGAAATTTTGAAGAAATTGGAGGTGTTCTAAAGACTTTGGGATCAATCCTGATAGATTATTATTAGATAAATTCAATGTGCTCAAGCCTCTGACATTTCCCAAGGATTGAGGGATAGGCCCTTCAAACTTATTATTTGATAAAGATAAGATTTCTAATATTTGGCAGCCGTCAATTGAGCTTGGAATATCTCCTGAAAACTGATTAAAGGACAAGTCTACTTGATTGATTGTCTTCAAACTTCCAATCTGAGATGAAAGTCGACCACTCAAATAGTTTGAAGACAAGTCCAGAGTCACGAGGTCCCTAAGATCCCAGAAGCTGGAAGGTATGGTGGAGTTGAGCTTGTTTGAGCTTAAGTAGACTATTCTTATGGATTTAAGTTCACCAAAGCATTCAGGTATTGGACCTGTGAGCATATTGTCATTCAGGTACAAGTCCCCCAAATTACTCAATTGGCAAAGATCATGAGGGATATACCCCTTCAGTCGATTGGCACGAAGAGTTATTCTTTGTAGTTGCTTTAATTTCCCTATTGTTGTTGGGATGAATCCTGTCAGCTGATTTACAAATAAATGCATAACTTGCAAACTGCTTATGTTTCCGATCTCAGAAGGAATAACACCATTAATGTTGCAGTTGGATGCCCCGAAAGACCGAAGAGAAGTGGACAAATTCCCTATTGAAGCTGGAAGAATACCATTAAGTGGATTGTGTGATATATCCAAGAACGTCAAATATCGGCAACAAGTTAATGAAGAGAGAAATCCCAATTCCTGAGTTGGGGATTCTGCTCCTGTCAAATTATTTTCCGAAATGTCAAGCCAATATAAGAGTCTTAAATCACCAAAGTTGGGCATGGAGCCACTGAATGAGTTGATGTTCATGTCTAAGTAAGCAAGCTTAGAAGCATTGGTGATAGAGCATGGAATTTTCCCACTGAGTCTGTTATAATGCAAATAAAGTCTGTCAAGATTGAAGAGTGAAAGCTTCCCCATGTCTGAAGGAAGACTACCAGAAAACTGATTGAATGAAAGTTCTAAAGTTTTCAAGGTTGATATGTTGAACATGGAAGATGGGATGGAGCCAGATAAGGAATTATTGTACACGCTAAAAATTTCGAGGAATGCCAGATTTGCAAGCTCTTGTGGTAATTCACCTGCAATAGACCATAGTGTTAAAAGACTGCAGCTGCTGTATCAAACAAATTTTGGATTTCGTGAAATATTTTATTACCTTTTCCAATAGTTTTTTTTTTTTTATTGTTAGCTTAAATAAGTTACATTTGTATTAATTATGAGTTGAGGCAAGTAAGCAAGAGTTTCTTAATGATTTTTTTTTTTTCTGGATAAAACTTAAATGAGATTTTTTTGTCATTTTTTTCCACTCACAAACCTATATTTTAGGCTTTGCTTGGATGGCAATTCAACTTAAAATGAGAGAGCCTAACTTATTCATCACCAAGTTAAGTGAGAGCATCTTTAAACACTGATATTAAACTATACAAAGAAGTTAGAAGAGATCATACCTTTGAATTCGTTCGACCATAGAGATAAAATCCTAACCATGGTCAAATTCCCAATTTCGCTTGGTATGTTGCCATTGAAATGGTTGATGGGTAAGCGCAGGTCCTCAAGCTCTCTGCACTTGTATAGAGTTGGTGGAATTCGCCCATAAAGTTGATTCATCGACAGATAGATTCTTTTGAGTTTTGGAGTATTAGTACATATATCTCTTGGGAGCTTATCTGATAGATTGTTGAATCTGAGATTAATTTCTATCACAGAGGACATGTTAAAAATACCATGTGGTATGAAGCCTGTGAGCTGGTTATGCTCTAAGTTTAGTATTTCCAAGGAAGAACAATTACCAATATCATGTGGAACATCACTAAGAAAATTGTACCCCACGTCTAAAGTCTGTAACCTGGAAATATTGAACAAAGGAGGGATTCTGCCCGAGAAGCTGTTGTTATTCATAAGCATATGTTGAAGTTTAGATAAAGCTCCAAACCATGATGGTATTTCTCCTGTGAAGGAGTTAACTCCCACGTTTATGGCCTCTAAACGACGCAAATTAGACAGCTCGGGGGGTATGAAGCCTGTGAAATTGTTGAAGCTAATGTCTAAAGATCGAAGAAACGTTAAGTTTCCAAGATCTGGAGCAATAGTTCCTCCGAGCTTGAAACCAGAAAAATTTAAGGCTATAACCCTCTTGTGTTTGGTGCTGCAAGAGACGCCAATCCAGTAACAAATGGATGTCTCACTGGACCAGTTCTGGACCAAGATCCCATAAGGGTCTGAAGTGATGGTGTTTTTGAAGGCAAGTAGTGAAAGTTAATCTGTGGTAGAGTTGAAAAATATTGTCGCTAAGCAAAGTGTAATACTGTTTGATAACAAGAGTGCAAGAGCAAAGGAAGAGCAACAATTCTCCATTCAATTGGTATTTTCACTTGAATTTGGTTTAGTAACTAAGGTTGGTACATTAATGCAGGCTCTGGTGGACACACACACACACACACACACACACACACACACATTGAAGACATTTAGCTTAGCTCCAACACATTGAAAGACTCTTGTCTATTAAGTGGTGTGCGGGGCAAAAAGACCCACCCTTGGAATAAGTTGAAATGTAAAATTAGATGGGACATTAATGATAGTTGATAGATTTAAATGCATGTTTCTTTCCATGGGTCCTCATGATAATAAGTAGACTTATGAATTAATATTGCCATTGATGATATATATTTACTGACAATAATTTTTACTTTGGTACAATAATAATTTTTACAAATTTAAGAGACAAAATTTTTATATAAGTTGTCAGTATTATATATTTATGATTTTTTTTTACAAAATGTCATTGTTGATAATTAGTAAGACAAGTATACTGATAACTAAGTGACAATAAAAATTATTACAATAACTTTATTTGTATTGTCACTATATATTTGTCATTTAATTTATTGTTTCTATTGCCAAATATATATATATATATATATTAACACTTATTGTATATTATCATAACAATTTTGATTTTATCATTTAATATTTTGTTAATAATATTTTTTTTTAGTAGTGTGAATAAGAATTTTTTTAGCTTTAATTTAGTATTTTACTCAGCATACATAAGTTAATATGAGGCAATGATATTTGCCCTCTATAAATTATTGGAAAATATAAACTTACATGAAGTCTATAGTGTATACAACGGAGTGAATGACGGAGCAAAAGTATAGAATTTAAAGGAATTTGGAGAATTATCGTCAAACTTCAAAGAAAATTCAAGAGCACTCGAAATGTGTGAAACATAATTTTATTTCTAAATATGAATAATGAAAAATAATAGAATTCAAGTGATTTCAATGATACAATTTTAACCTTGATCAAATTGGCCTAAAATTGGCACAACTCACAAACTTAAGAAACTTGGCCCGAAAAGGTTTCATAAATCAAGAAAGTGGTAAATCAAAATTGGATCGAATCGGCCGGTTAAATTTATAAAATAATTTGACCTGTTATGGGTCAACAATCGATCAAAACCGACCAAAATTGATTTGGCCGATTTCACTCTTTTTTTTTTATTTTTAATTTTTTAACAAATTTAAATTTGATATTTTGTTAAATTTATGTGATAATTTGAATTTTGTATTTTATTATATATTTTTTATATAGTTATTTTAAAATATATTATATAATAATTAATTTATTATATTATCATTTTACATAATAAAATAAAAAATATAATTAATTTTTATTAAAGTAGTTCGACAACCAATTAAACTATTAATTATTAATAAATTAGTTTGATCACCGATTCAATTATGTATCATTGGTAAAATATCATACAACTCTCGGGAAAAAAATGACTTGGTGTTGCGCATGCATGAGTTAGATATTGATAATTAATTCATTAGTATAATAAAATATATACAAATAGGTGCCATCTCTTTAATATCTTAAAACTCAAGAGTCACTATTTTTACACATTTAATTCTATCAAGCATAGAAATAAAATAAAAATTGCTGAAATGGGCATCAATTCTTTCTTGAGATTCTTCAAAAATCGAAACAAAATATCCTTTTTAAAAAAAAAAAAAACATATTAATTTTCATAAATTTTGAGAGCTACTTATCAATGAAATCAATCGAATCAAACCTTATTTTTCAAAAATTAAATTCAATTTGCTGATAAAAGAAAAAGGTACTTCTTCATTAATCATGGGCATTAAGATATCTCTCAGTATGGGAGGTATATGGAAAAATAAAAAAATAAAAAAGTTTATCTTCTAAATACATAACAAAACAATATATATTATAAATTAATTAGTATAGAAAAAACAATGATAAAACATCCACCTGCATAAGTTAACCATATTTCTTTTTTTTTTTTTTTCTGATTTTTACTAGGTATATAAAAAATAAGGGAAATATATATGTTTTTTTTTTTAAATTGCAATACGATGCTGAATAGACTAAACATTAAAATAATATTACCAAAACGCAAAGAAAAAACAATGAGTAAAGGAGAGCTAGTCATGGGCCTTCAAAGTCAATGTCTTTTATCTTCTTTAATTCCTTGCCGCTCTAAACACTCCAAACTTAATATCACTATTTTTAAAATTGAATTGAATTCAATTGGTTCAGTCATAAATAGATGGTCAGTCTATTTAATTATAAATAATTAAAAATTTAATTAAATCATATTTAATTGGATAAGATAAGAAATAAGAATCAGAAAATCGATCGGTCCTAAATAATCGATATTTGATATTTTTTTCAGAAAGGTTAAACTTAGTTATTGGGATTTTGGATTTTATTAGCTATGCACTTTTCGTTAGTTATTTATTTTCTTTTTAACTTTTAAAATTTAGTATATAATAATTAATCTATTATATTATTATTTTACATAATATATAAAAAAAATATAAATAATTTTTATTAGATCGGTCAAATCGATAACTGAACTGATAATCGATAGCTAAACAATTTTAATAATCGATTCGATTATAAAAACACCGTTTCAAATTATCACATAAATTACATGTCACGCTACCCCGACACACGATGGATTTAACATAAAAGAATTACTTAAAGATAATAATCAAAAGATATATATATTTACTTGAAATTTATAATTCAGCCCACTAAGATTAGCACATTGGAATATTCATGGTTGATCCTTACCTTCTGTAACCGAATAAAACACAGTTTTAGACTTCACAATTTTTACCCCCTACATTTGAAGTCTCTATCTCACACACCTAATCCAAATATTGAAATATTGGTGCCATCAATATTGTATGCGCAAATTGTTATTTAGCATACTTAATTCATAAAACTTGAATTAGTGAAAAAAATATATTTAAATTTTTCTATATCATCATCAATTTAACAATTTTGCTGTTGCATGGTCCAGATCAATATCTTATCCTTAGTTTTTGTTTTTTGAACTCGAGTTTCAAACAAATTAGGAGTTTGGAATCCACAAAAGAATCAAATGATATATTGAGTTGTGATATTTTTGTCGTCACAAATTAATTATTGAAACATTTTTATTATACTACTGCTACATCTTTTCTCGAGACAATTAGTCCTGTAAGGTTGTGAACTATCACATATAGCCTACAAACAATTAGTTGTGTATGGTTGTGAATTATTATCTCCACTAATATTACAAAAGGAAAACAAATAAACTGAAAAATCTTAATTTTCGTGTAATTATTACGACCAAATTGCTCTTTATCAACTTATTTATGTACTACAAGATGTATTGTCATCTAATATTGTACATATCTAACTTGTATGAATCAACTCGTCTAACTTATGTATTTAATTTTATATTAGAGGAAGTTATGCGTAAAATGTAGAATTCATAAACTTAGTAGAATGAAATTTAATAAAAATCTCAAATCTAGACTTGGTAATTTTTTTTAACTTAATTATGTGCAACTATTTGATGACCATATAATAACAAATTTGGCCCATTAATCGATATATCACAAAGTAGCTAAGTCATAAAGAGAAAAAGAATAATGAAATCAATATCAAGAAAAGAATGACAAAGGAGATCAAAGAAAGAAAGTTTTAAAAATATTAGTCCTTTTAATGTTTTATTTATTTCTTACCTTTTTAATACAGTAACATTTGTGCATGTCGGAAAATATTATTTTCCATTACTTTGTTACTTAGAGATAAATATCTATTTTATTTTCTTTGCATGTTACTAGTTAATTACAATAAATTTCTTTAATTTTAATGTTGGAGAAAATCGTTGTCTCACATCACAAATTTTCGCGTGCAATAACTAATTTTGCTAATGTATTTGAAATGAAAATAAAATTTGAGTTTGACACGTCTTAACTAGAAAGCTTTTAGTTAATTTAATATCCCATTGAAAAAGGTTGAATTTGATGAGATTTTTGGAATTATAAGTAATAAAAAGAGATTTTGTTTGCAAATTATCCTCATTTTTTTTAAAGCATGAAATGGCAAAATCAGTAAATCATCAATTTTTCAAATCCTTAAAGTTTCAATTGAATTGATGGATTTGAAGTTAAAACTTTCAAATCAATAAAAATAAATTTATTGAATATATTTGAATAATCTTATAATACAATGAATTTTAAATTTTTAAATTTTTATTTTGAATTATTTTTTGTATCATCTCATCTTATATTGAATCATTTGAAATTATTATCACAAATCATCTTTTAAATCCAAATCCTTTCATGCATATGTAATCTAATTTTTTTTTGTGAGTCGAAACAAAGGGATTTAAAATTCAAATCCAATTTCCCTTTCATTCCTATTCCACATCAGCTCAAATCACATTTTGTCCCATATATTTAATCTTTAAAAAAAATCAGCTCAAAGATTTTACATCTTAAATTTTCCAAGAAAAGTAATTTATAACCATGTTCTCTTTTTTCTTTTTTGGATCAAAATATTGAAGTAACATGTCCTTCACTCCTTTGTAGTCCTTTACTCACTCAAATGAAAGCAAAAGTTTCATACTCTAGTCTTTTCCTCTGCTGCTCCATTTCTTCTAATCAACATTTATGAAGGGATAAAGAACAGGGTAGACCTCCTTTCTACATTAAAATCCAACCCTGAAAGAAACTATTATTGGCCATTTAGCCTTAAGTCCACATTTCAAGAGTTCAACATCCTGAATACTAGAAAAGATTGGAGCTGTCAACTCTGGTTGTCCACAAATTTGATTAAACATAAGGAGTTTCATGTTTGGAAGCACACAAAAAATATTGAGACAGCTTATGGATTGAGAGAGAGCAAGGTTTGCAGGTACGTCTCCACGGTATCCAGGCCGCAAAGTTGCTTAACAACAGGCATGGTAGCAGGGACCTCCAGCTGAAATGTTGAATCAGTCCCTTCAACTGCTCCCCAAGATTTAAGCTGTTTGCGGGCCGCCTTAATGGCTGCTCTAGTAGCACAGTGCACTGATGCTGCCAGAAGCAGTGGAGGTTCACCAGAAGCTGCAGAAATATGTACAGAGTTCAGTTACAAAACTAATGTTTTGAGAAAGGATGCAATTGCTACATGCACAAAGAAATATATCATTTGCATGTTCCCAATAAGAGTACAACGTCTGGATAATACGTAATATAACTAGAGATGGTCCACGTAAAATTGATCAGACGATGTGCTGAAATTCTTATTTTCGTATGGCAGATCATGACAGGTGCATGGGAAGTGAGCTTCAAACATTGGAAAGGTTTAGACCTCTGTCCAAATTCTAGTTGAATGGTTTCTATTATCTAGACTTAGGGAACAGTTTGTAATTACACGTCTGAGTCAGAAAGCTTCTTAGGTATATCGTGCGGTATGGAAGTAATACCGATCATGAAGTTTGTTAAGGAAATAACATACCCTTAGACGAGAGAATACGTTTTTGGTGATTTCCGCTGTTTAGCACCTCAACATTAAATTGTTTAGGTATAGTGTCAATAGATGGGATCTTGTAATTCCATGTGCTGTCTGTAACCACCAATCCATCGGGATTAGTTAGGTATTCTTCAAGCATGAAAAATCCAAGTCCTTGCACAAAAGCCCCCTCAATCTGTAAAAGGCAGATAGCAGAAATATAATCATCTATCTATCTCCTGAGCAAGTGAAAGTTGCCATATAACTTCATAATACAAATGCCAAAAACCAATGATAAAACGCTTTGGTAATCACTACTGGTCAAGACAATCTGTAGAATTTCAAGCATTGCAACTGTTAGAGATCTGAATCATCAACCGGTACAAGTAAGTAGTAGAGACAAGAATTCAAAAAATAAACCTGTCCCAAATCCACAGCTGGATTCATGCTCTGGCCACAATCATACACAATATCTGTTCTCAATACTGTTGTTTGTCCTGTTAGAATATTCACCTCTACCTGCAATATAAATGGATTCATCTATCTGTTAGTTTTGACCAATAGGCATTCTAGCTATTTGATGCAAAACTGCATATTCATAACAGAAGATAGTGATTCATGACAAAGCTCAACAAGACAAATTTACCTCACTTACGGCAGCACCATAGTTCAGGTATCGCGAAGAACTGGACTCGGGCACAAAGAAAGAATTTGCTCCTAAGTTTATATTTTGGATATGGGCCTGCAATGAAAAAGTAACCATTTGATGAAATATATACATACACGGGAACAACATCATCAAGAAATTCTGTAGAGGAAACACCTATTAACAATGTTGAATGCATTTTACTTCTATCCTGATAATCACAACTTTCACTTACTTTATGTAGCATTGTAAGTAATGTTATCTTCCCATCTAAGCCTTATCTTCCCACAATATCCTATTGATAGAAAATTCGAACTGAAATACAGAAGATAAGGTGCACAAAAGGTTTACATGGTTTTGCTTTTCTAGGCCTCATTACAAACTAGGCCTGTTTCTCAAGATGTCACGTATGTTTGAAACATATCGTAATGTTTGAAGATTAATGTTGATTGGATAACCTCCAGTTATTGCTGAGAATTTTGAATGCACTAATTTGATGCATATTGCACTGATAGTTTGAGTCACCACTATGTTACTCATTTTTAACATTCTTGACTAGCCACTCTGGTGGCATGCTTTTGGAGCTTTGGCGCACTTACAAAGGACTCAATACAAGCATATTTATACTAACATAGGGAACTTTCTGGAGAACAAATTAATGCCTAACCATTTTCTAACTTACTGGAAATGTTACAACTCTTAATGCTATATCTGACTAGACTTCTCAGAAAATGTCAAATTATGATTTCCAACAGTTATTACTATGAGGTAAAGTTCATTTTCAACCTTAGAAATTTTCCACGAAGCAAATTTCAGTTTCCGTATTTGCTTGTTAGAATAAGCAGCTTAACTTTCTTCTTTGACAACAAGGGAAACTACCTTCAGTACCTATGAAACTGAACTTCGTTTCTTCACACAAGACAAATTTCATTTCCATTTCTTCTCTGAATGAGAGAAGAAAAAGAATACTGTGAAACTTTGTTTCATTCGCAAATCATTAATACTGAGTGAAATCCTATGCAACCCTCAGTTCATAAGATACATTTAGGAACAGAAAATCAGATCAAGAAAGTACAGACCTGGAGAATAAGAGTTTCCCAATTCACAGATACCATTTGCTCCTGTAACCTTTGCTTAAGAGGGGCTAATCTTTCAACCAAGACGTTGCAGCATAGTCTGACAGCTTCGCAACTTGATTCAGATGTGGTGCTGGCAGCAGTCAGCCCACCTTGTACCACGCTCAGGGTGTCTGCCTGTATAACTCGTACTTTCTCCACCAGGTCTTCATTTCCATCACATTGGATTGAACTGAGAGCATAAGCAGTTACTTGTTTAACCTTTGTCCAAAGCCCCTGGCCAAGTTCTATGCCTCCAACTTCTACGACAATAGATCCATCCCAAAGTATACTTACTTTCCCTGGGGCTGGCCTTACAATCAATTCATGCACAATTGGCACTCGAGAAATACCCCTTTTACGCCATATGTTGCAGTGATTGAACTGTTCTATCATGGCAGCCCTTTGAACATAGCTCGATGATCTTGCCACCTTGTCCCAAATAGAAGGCAGAGTATAATCTATGGATTCCTCAGCAGCACTCCCATAGAACAACTTAAGGCTTTCATATGTGTGAAGATTTTTGCTCCTCACAGCGTCCACTTCCATTGACAGCAATGAAGCTACATGTTCCATTATAGCTTCAGCAATGAAAGATCCCTGCACCTCCCCAGGGCCCCGCATAGTAGATTTGCTCGAATGGTTTGTCTTGCAAACTTTTATGTCGAAAGATAGAGCTCCCCAGTCATACTTTTTAAGGGAAGCTATTATGTTATTAGGCATTATGATGCTTGTATCTTCAGTTATCCCTGCATTAATTAGTATGTCAACGTGCAGAGCTGTGATCTTCCCATTGGATTTAAATCCAACACTGTAAGTTATTTTCATAGGATGTCTTCCTCCGGACATTATCATGTCAGTCTTTCGATCTAGATATATTCTGACTGGACGGCGTAATTTATAAGCAGCAAGAGCACATGCTGTAGCAACCTGAAAATTATACACTTAGTAGTTATATCATCCATACACTTAGTAGGATGGGAAATTCAAATCATATCTTAGCATATACCAAAAGAATATAACATAACAACCATCCATCTATTTTATAGGCTTACTTCCTCAAATCTAAGTCTCACAAATTTAAGAGAAGAGTGGCCTGTAGTCCTATCCCTATCCACCCCAAATTTCAAAATAGTAAGTTAATAAAAGCGGAAAAGTGGAAGAAATACATCTGATGTTAATAATACTCACAGGGATTGCTTTCATTGCCTTCCCACCAAAGCCTCCACCGACTCTTCTAGTAATAACACGGACATTATGCTCAGGAATACCAAGACATCTTGCAATCACAATATGTGCATACTCAGGGTTTTGAATTGAACTATAAACCACCATGCAGTTGTCTTCATCTGGAATTGCAAGCGCAGTTTGGGTCTCCAAATAAAAGTAGTATTGGGAACCAAGTTTGATCTGAATGTCAATTTAGCAAATAATAAAGAAAAACCCTTAGCAATTTAGCAGTGCTTTAACTCTTTTGACATATATATATACACATATATGCAGACTAATTAAAAGTACCTCCGCATTGAGAATCTTGTGATCAGATTCAGTCATTCCTTTAGAGAAATCACCAACTTTTGCCGGACAAAAAAAAGGAGGAACGTCGAAGAAACTAGATCTTTCAACGGCTTCTTCGACAGTTAAAATGGGTGGATCTAAACCTTCTCTGTCATAATCAACCAGAGCTATTTTTGCAGCCAAATTAGCACATTTTTGCGTCTCTGCAGCCTAGAGAAGATGTCAAAAGGAATAACAGGGAACTTCACAACTACAAGAAAAACTTGGGAAAGTGGAAATTTACCACAAAGGCAATGCGGTCACCAGCACATCTACTGAGATCAGCAGCAAATAAAGGTTCAGAAGCAAATATAGTCGTGCTTCCTATATTTTCACCTTCTTTTGGGATATCTTTAGCAGTGATAACGGCAGCAACCCCGGTTGGTAGTTTAGAATTGAAAGAAATGCCCTTGACTCGAGCTGCAGGCTCAGTACTATAGATAAATGCACCATGCAGACAATTTGAGGGCGATGGAATGTCATCTACATACACAGCTTCACCTGTAGAATGGGGATTGTCACTACAGCAAGACAAGCAGCTTCTTTGTGGCTTACAAGTTGTCAACTAAATGAATAAAAAGACTTCAACTTTTGATTATACAATGGAGTATATCATGGAGAGGAGTACTAAGTAGCAAGACAACTTAAGGCACACGGAGAATTCCATATATTTCAAAAGTTATACAGGGGGCAAGGATTGAAGCCAACCATAACTAGTGCTGCATAATGGAGAAAGAATGCAGAGTTGGGCAGCTGGAGACCACTATATGCAGTGGTTTGTCTTACTAACTGTGGAGAGCAGTTGCTAAGTAGAAACAGAAGTAGAAACTGGTATTGAAAAAACATATGGAAGCCAACAGATCCTGAGTTTTTGACAATTTGACATGATACACATACTTGATTTTTGAGGAAAAAGATCGACATATTATGTAACTACTCATTATACCAAAGAAGGTAGCAAAATACGACAACCACAAAGAACTCTTCATCAAACAATGGAGTGGGCACAAATTTCAATCTAACTTCCATGAGCAAGTTGAACAAACTGTGAAACTGGCAACATGTTAGTGAATTTTGATAGGAACAACTGGTAAGACATGTTTCAACTAAATTTTATAAAGAAAACAGAAAAAGGGAACCACAAACCAGAAGCTTGGATGGCAGCAGCAATTTTTTTCATCGGTTCACCGACTGGATAAAAATTTCTACTGGATTCCACAACCTGCTTTGCAGATGACAGCAATTCCTGGCTTCCTATTTGATTTACAGTAGTATCATTTTTGCTTTTAGCAGCTCCATCTAGCAATAAGCCATTCAAATCCTTGGACAAACCACCAGCTATGGCAGAACAAATATTGGTGAAGCTACTAAGAAATGCAAAAAGAAAACTAACAGCTAAACTTGACCTGTAAGCAGCATATGAAGTGCCTTTATCAGATACCACAGCGCCTTTTACTAATTTGATTGCTTCATCCAGAACTGCTACACTGAGTTTTTTCCCAGCTAGATATTCCTCAACTTTTCTTGCCCTTGTTGCATGTTTTGTCCCATAAGCTCCAAAAGACAACTGGACACTATTCACTAAAATTCCATTTTTATTGCAAGAAATATCAGCCAAGAAGGCAGCAGTTAAATATGGCAATGCATTTCCAAGAGGCCGTGGTGCAGCGCGGTAGGTTTCAAACAACAATCTTGAATTAGTTTGAACTGAACTATCGATTCTTGTTGGTTCCCGAAAAGGAATGTGCACACTCAAAAGCACATTTTTGGGATCCAAAGGTGGTCTGTGCAAGAACTCTTCCATTGTAATCTTTTCGTGTTTATGGCCTGTCAGTATGCTGACACTAGAATCCACAGCAAGAAGTAACATAGTAATATCTGATGGAAAATACTTCCTCTGTGCCATAACCAAATTCCCACCAAGACTAGCTGAGTTCCGGATGAAGCCTGAAGCAATCTTTTCCAAATGGTCAGCAATTTTCGTGAACACCAGGTCTCCACTTGAGCATAAGTTGAATTTACAATTTTCCTTCAAATATAAAATTACTTTGGAAATTGACAAAGCTGCTCCAAATTCAATAACTGAGGTATTCTTTCTAACTACTGAAAGTTCAGGAATGTACCTCAGATCAATGCATTTGTCATATTTCTTTGTTTCTTTGTAATACCCATAACCCGTGTTGCCAACAACTAGCTTGATCCTTTTACCATTTTCGACCATATCAGAGTGTAACAAGCTTTGAAGCTCCTCGATAGTTACTGGACTGTACCAAGAATATCTTTTAGAATTCAAAACCCCTGATGACCTGTACTCATCGTTCAATACTGGACCGGATGAACAAGCATGATCCTTCGGATTATAGGGTGGTAATCTACTTACTCTGACTTCCTTCTTATCTCCCTTTCTCCAAAAAGAATTGATCCCTAAATCCTCCAAGTCAACATCTGCAGCAAAACTTTTGCAGGCATCAGCAATGGGTCTATACCCAGTACATCGACAAAGATTTCCTGTTATAGCCTTCTCAGCTTCAGAAACTGTCAGTTTGGAGAATCCTGCTGAAGCTTGTGACCGATTTGTTTTTTCAGCATTGACAAGTGCTGAAAAAAGTGACATGCACATTCCAGGAGTGCAAAAGCCACATTGAGAAGCATGGAATCCGGCAAACCTTTCATGGATCGGATGGAAGCCATCTTTACTGTTTCCTAGGCCTTCACTTGTTGTAATTGAACAGCCATGTATACTGCAAAGAAGCGTAAGACATGAACTTACTGTAAACTCTTCAACCTGCTTGAGTATAGGGTCATACTTCGACAGCAGAACCACACAAGCCCCACAACCACCTGGAGAGGTCCAATTTTGTAAGTGTTAAAGTAATAGCTAGAGCAAAACCTTCAAAGTAAATATGCAGAATCAGATAAAAAATCAATTGGATTGGCAAAATCCAAATCGTGGTTTCTAGAGTTATTGCTTCAATCATTAGCCTTGTGTGTGAGTAAGAGGAGAGTAAACGTACCACAGACAAAAAGTGATTCTGTGATCAAAATAAACTGATATCTACCACTCCCATACTTTGTGTTACCCCAAGTTAATAACTCTTACCCCCAGAGACAAGGCCTTCTAAACAGATGGAAATACGTTACCCATCTAAAAAAAATTACTGAAAATGTAATGTCGCTTCAAGAACATCCTAAGAAATGCAATACAAGAAATGAAATCTAGATCTCATGAATGCCAAAACCATAAGACCTGCTAAGTTGAAGTCACATACATCAGGATTAAACACAAGACAGCTGATTTTGACGAACAGGAAATTCCTCACTCAATGAGGAGAAGTAAGAAAAGAATGGCAGTTTGTCCTCATTGCCGGAAATAGAAATCAATCCTTCTCTTGAACAGTTAAGAGCCAATGTAATGCACAACACACACACGCGCACGCCCAGAGAACCATCGTTGAAAACTGAAAAGAGCCCATATAAAGGATCACACATGTAACCAAAAAACATGCTAACTAACGCGCACACAGATTTACATGGCCATCAAAGAGAAGACCCCATTTCATGAATCACACGTTTAACGCATATATATGTGTGTATGTATATTTGAATCAGGAAACTAGAGTGCACTCATAAAGAGACACACACCTTCACCACAGCCGAGCTTGACACTCTTGAAACGGGTGCTTGAGCGCAAGAACTCAAGCAAAGTAGTGGAAGGGTCAAATTCTGGCACTTCAAACCTCTCTCCATTAACAGCAAAAACAAGGCACTCATTTCCTGGTGATGGCGGCGGCGGGGCTGCTGAATTTTGAGTCTTTTCCATTTCTGCTGAGCACTGAAGTGTGTTTTCTGCACACTTTGTGAGGTAATAATGAGTAGAGAATCTCACTGGCAAATTCTAGGATCCAGCAAAGCAAATAGAAACTGCAGCAACACGTGTAGGTGGCAATTCTTGCACGTATAGATATATACCATATAATACATGCATGCACTAATCACATTGATATCTGAAAAAAATTCCCTTTTTTTTTTATTGCTGTTGAGTGGCAGGTGAATGTATTCATACTCGTTTTCAACAAGTAGCAAAATTGTTACCTCAGGATACAAAGACTATGTTTAAATTTATTTTTTTAAAGTCATTTTTATTTTATGGAATAAAAATGTGTTGGGTAAGTATATTTCGAGAATAATATTTTTAATTCCTAAAAAATAAAAAAAATCATTTTTTTAAAACTCTTATCTTTTCAATCATTGCATCTATTTTAATATATATATATATATACTTATAGACTAATTATTACAAGAATAAATAATATATATATATATATGTTTATATGTTCTAATCATTATCTAAATATAAATATGTATTTTTCAACTATTTATTTAATATAATAATAATATAAAATATTATAAAAATTTATAAAGGAATATATCAGTCCTAAAAATGATTCATTCAAGTGCAAGTGATGCACGATATATATATATATATAATTTTTTTATATATATTTGATATATATTTGTAATTTAAAATACAAAATAAAATCTTAAATTAAAATAAAAAATAAAATTGTATTCTCACAGAATACATCACTATCATTAATTTTTTAACAACTCATCCAAATACATTTTTTTTCATCACCCATTCTTTAATTTTAGTACTCTCAAAATACATGTCTCCAAATATATTTTTTTAAAATACACAAAATTACACTAAAAACAGTGCTAAAATTTTTGCTCCAAAAAACAGCCAAATCGAGGCAAGAAAATGAGAAAGCAAGTTTGGATAAGTATAAATTAAAAGATATTCAAAGTTAAAGATAATCTATCTTTAATTTTATTTAAATTTCGATATATAACACTGATCCTAATATCTGCTTCACATGATATTTATGTTTAGGGATGCAGTATAACGAAAAAATCCATCTCGTTTAAGTTTTAACAGTATAAATAAATTTAAATTAAATTTGAATTTTTCATTTGAAATCCAATTCATAACCAATGGACTCATTTATTTTTTTTAATTTTATTGGATATATTTATATGATTTTTTTAGAAAAATAATTTTTTAAAAAAATTTCGTAATATTAAGTATTATTTTTAATACTTTGTAAATTATAAAATAGGTCTAATGAATTTGCCGAATTTGAGATAGGTTTGGATTTGAGTTCTTAAAAAATTTAAAAGATCGAATTTTGAATCCAAATAAGCTTAACCCAATCTCAACTCTTTGTCATTCTTTTTTATATTTTTTTTTTTGCATAGAACTCCGTCTAACAGCATTTGTCAAAGTAATGCATTATTTCAAAATATAATTAAAAAGTAAAAATAAGAGTTTTGATTCAAATTGTGAGACCCTCTTTAGTTGTGCAAAGTAAAAATCATTTTTAATAAAGAATAATAACGAATGGTTTCAAAAATTTAAAAATTATAATGTATACATTCATATTTCTATATACATACATAATAATTTTTTGAAATGCGTAATTTTAGAGAAGAAATGAGGGACATTAATTTAACTTATAAAGGCCAGCTTAATAATACAAGTGGCATAAGATTAACTTTTATGTATTTGAATTTGGTGGCTTTTTTAAGATTATGTATTTTGAAAATATAATTCAAATAAGATTTTTTTTATGTGTTTTAAGGTCACTTTTAAAAATTATGTATTTTTAAAAATAGTAAGATTTTGGGAAAGTTGCTTTTCATTTTATATATATATATATATTAGACGTGTTATGATCATTTAAAAAATATTATAAAAATTTCAATCAAACAAGAAAAAGAAATAAAATCATTCTCCTTGAATTTTCTTTGTACCAGAACAATTCATTCAAATTAGGGCTGGACAATCTCTGTTGCAAATAAAAGTAACTTGAAACGTTGCTCGGTACAAGAATTTTGATACGAAAAAGGAAAGGAAATACTAGGAAAAATAATTTTGCCTGTTCGGTTGGGAAATAGATTAAGGAGAAAAAGATTGAAGAAAAGTATCATGCAATTAAGGAAAATACATTTTCCTCACAAAAAAGTGATGAAAACGAAGGTAAATGTTAAACAATGGAAATTGAATTGGGTTTTGTACCACTCAATTGACATAGGATTTCAATTTCACAATTCGAGTTAGTTTTCTAATTCGACGATTCTTCAAACAATATATTCATGTGTGTATATGTATATATATATATAGGAAGATATTATCCCAAAAATTCTCTCATAATATATTTTCTCTACTATCACCATAGTAACTCTAGGAGTTATCCGTGATCGACAACCACTGCAGCCGGGTGCCGTGTCAAAATATAGATGTCCAATCCACCTACTCGATTTATGTGATTATATGCAATATGCAATATGCTATTACAAAAGTTTTCCATCACCATTGACAAGTTCGGAATTTAAATTTCTTTGATTTGTTTTCTTTTGTCCCAGTGCTTTGCTTTCCTCATCAAAATTCGGGAACCACAAAGTCTGATATATTCATGCAACACATCCAGGGAATTCCTTCATTGATCAGAAAGAAAGAAGCATACTCCATTTTCTCTGCTTGCTTTCTTGCTGTCTCTTATTTGTAAATGTACAAGAGCGAGATAGACATCCGACTTAATGTTCTTGGAATAATACATTCAACAACATAAATATCATAACTTCTGTTCAAAAGAATGCAGCTCACATCATCCTGTAGTTGTGAGTTCATCTATTGAGTTTGTAGAAATAATGACTTGGGTCTATCAGCGCGAGAGCAAGGTCTGCAAGTAAGTCTCCACGGATTCCAGGCCGCAAAGTTGCTTAACAACAGGCATGGTAGCAGGAACATCCAGCTGGAATGTTGAATCAGTCCCTTCCACAGCTCCCCAAGACTTAAGCTGTTTCCTTGCCTCTTTAATGGCTGCTCTTGTGGCACAGTGAACTGATGCTGCCAGAAGCAGTGGGGGTTCCCCAGAAGCTGCAGAAAATAGTCAGTCAGAGTTGGTTCCACAAAACAGTTGTTCAACAATGTGAATGCAATTGCAACATGCTTCTGGATAGTATTAGGTCTTAAGACGAGGAGGCAATGATAGGAAAGAAATCGTTTCACACAACCAGGATTACGGTACAACTGCCAAAATCGTAGACAAAGTGACAATTACGAACATTGTCATAATCACCAAGCAAGTGATAAAATTATGTTCTTATGGAAGATTTAGACTGGTGCACGGCAAGCAGGCTTCATATTTGCTAAAGTTTAGCTTCTGTCAAATTTCTAGTTGAATAGTTTCGCTCCTCAACATTCAAATTCTAGATATATTTGTTCTTTGGGACCTGAATTAATCGTGCAAACCTACTATTCTATTATCAATAATGATTGATGCCAACTATTACCAATCAAAGTTTTGTTTGCTTTCATGGCTTCCCTGAAAAAACCAAGGTATAAGCTTGTCTTATGGTATTCCCCTAGTTTAACATCATAAATTCAGCATTGCAAGTTCAGAAGCAGAAATCTTTGGACTTGATATATTTGCTGTATCATGTCTTATCTGGATGGCTTATATGATCTCTCAACTCCATCAATATTTGCTTTCCATACCACAATGCTAATCCACCAAGTATATTACCATATGAAGTTTGTACCGAATGCCACATACCCTTAGATGAGAGAACACGTTTTTGGTGACGTCCGCTGTTTAGCACTTCAACATTGAATTCTTTCGGAATAGTGTCAATAGTTGGGATCTTGTATGTCCATGTGCCGTCTGCAACCACCAATCCATCTGAATTAGTTAGGTATTCTTCTAGCATGAAAAATCCAAGCCCTTGTACAAAAGCCCCTTCAATCTGCAAAACATAAATACCAGAAACAGTCACTATAAACCGCATGAGCTGTAAAAGAGACATAATTTCATATTATAAAGGTAAAAAACAATGATACAATGTACTGAAAACTGCATCTAAATAAAAATCTGTCAAATCTTAACATTGTGATGGTAATAAATCTGAACTCTCTAAATGATAAAAAGTTATAACCATTGATGGGATTTTGAAGTATAAACCTGTCCCAAATCCACAGCTGGGTTCATGCTCTGGCCGCAATCATACACAATATCTGCTCTCAGTATTCTTGTTTCTCCTGTTAAGATATTTACCTCTACCTGCAATATAAATTAATATCTATTAGTTAGTGTTGACCAATATGTCGGAGTAATGTCTAAAGACTAAAACTCATTTGATGCAACTCTAGCTGCTTAGTGGAGTGCTATCATGACTAAAGAATGGTAGAAGCAGCTCTTTTAAGTAACAAAGACCATATCAAGATTTGTATTTGCAGTTCCATATTAGGGAAAAACTTCATGATGCAAATATGATCTATTTAACCATGCATAAAGGAACACAAACAGGGGTGTGGGGACTATATTGAAGAAAAACAACAAATAGATATTGTTTATATGACTTTATACTCTTTTGAAGTGGTAGCATGGACACTTGCCCGGGCCACCCCGACTTGAATCAAGACAAAGAATAAAGAGGACGCTCAACAAGATAAATTTTTACCTCACTTACTGCAGCACCATAGTTCAAGTATTTAGTAGAACTGGAGTCAGGCACAAAGAAAGAATTCGCTGCTAAGTTTACACTTTGATAATGTGCCTGCATTCAGAAAGTAAATTGCTTGATGAAAAATATTTAAGGACAACCCAGTAGAGAATTACCTGAGATGAACCACCTATCCACATATTGTTAATTAATCTTTTCATAGATATGACAGTGTTGACTACATATATTTTTACCTGGAGTAGCACAACTTCACAAACTTCATATATAGATATGAACAAGAAAAATGTAAACAATGTTGTCTTCCTCTCTGTGCCTTATCTGAACTTGGTTATAAGTTGGCCCAGCTTTGCACCGCAATGGTTTAAACTACAAGGATTTCGGAATCTTAATTTGTGATGGAGATTAAGCTATCAAATGACTTTTATTGGTGTCAAACCCTTTAGGTGCATGTCAAGGAGATTGTTGTCATGTTGTCTAGAGCAGTTTTGTGTGGAGTTCTGGGATAAAGAATTCTGAGACTACAAGAAAACCTGGAATGCCCTGTCTATTAAGGAATTCATCACCGTTACCTTCAGTAGAAAACAATGTATAATCCACAACTATAGTATGGAAAACTACAAAAGAAAATCTGAAAATAAAGTACACCAAGATCTACATGGTTTTATTTAAAGTACACACAACAGGCCTGTTTCGTGTTTTTCTTATTTTCAAATGCTTATTCTTGAACATCTCCTAGTGTTTGAACAATAAGATTAGATTGTCTTATTACAGTGACTTGTAGTTAACTTCCAACTTTAGATATGCTCCACGAGAAAGTTCAGTTTCAATATCTTCTTGTTCTGCTAAGCAACATAACTTTATGGAGGGAAATCCACTTGCTGCCTCACAGTTTATAACATAAGTTTACAAAAAGAATTCAGATAGGGAAAGTACAAACCTGGAGAATCAGAACATCCCATTTCACAGAACCCATTTGCTCCTGCAATTTTTCCTTAAGAGAGGCTAATCTTTCAACCAAGACATTGCAGCATAGTCTAACAGCTTCACAACTTGATTCAGATGTAGTGCTCCCAGCAGTAAACCCTCCTTGTACTAAGCTCAAGGTGTCTGCCTGTACAACTCGCACTTTCTCTACTAGGTCTTCAGTTCCATCACATTGGATTGAACTGAGAGCATAAGCAGTTACTTGTTTAACCTTTGTCCAAAGCCCCTGGCCCAGTTCTATGCCTCCAACTTCTACAACAATAGATCCATCCCAAAGTATACTTACTTTCCCTGGGGCTGGTCTTACAAACACTTCATGCACAATTGGTACTCGAGAAATACCCCTTTTACGCCATATATTAGAGTGATTAAACTGCTCTATCATCGCGATCCTTTGGTCAAAGCTTGATGATCTGGCCACCTTATCCCAAATAGAAGGCAAAGTAAACTCTATGGATTCCCCAGAAGCACTCCCATAAAACAACTTTAGGCTTTCGTATGTGTGGAGATTCCTATTCCTGACAGAATCCACTTCCATTGACAGCAGGGAAGCTACATGCTCTATTATAGCTTCAGCAATAAAAGATCCCTGCACCTCCCCAGGGGCCCGCATTGCAGATTTGCTAGAATGGTTTGTTTTGCATACTTTTACATCAAAAGATAGAGCTCCCCAATCATACTTTTTAAGCGCACCTATCATGTTACTTGGAATTACGGGGCTTATATCTGTAGTTATCCCTGCATTAATCAATATGTCCAGGTGCAAAGCTGTGATCTTCCCATCAGATTTGAACCAAGACTGTAAGTTATTTTCATAGGATGTCTTCCTCCAGCAATTATCATGTCAGTCTTTCGATCTAGATAAATTCTGACTGGACGGCGTAATTTATGAGCTGCAAGAGCACATGCCGTAGCAACCTGAAAATCATACAGTTAGTAGTTAATACATCCACATAGTCCACAGGAAAGAATACATTTTAATTTAATCTACCCATAAAAAAAAACCACTTGCTCATTAAAGCAATAAATAATACGGTTGGATAACAGAATGCTTGTTCTACTGGGAATGAAAATATTCTACTTACAACTTGCACAGACCTAAAAAAAAGTGTAAGGGGAAAAGAGAAGATCTGAATATGATGTTAATCATACTCACAGGCATTGCTTTTAGTGCCTTTCCACCAAAGCCTCCACCAACCCTTCTTGTAAGAACACGAACATTATGCTCAGGAACACCAAGACATCTTGCAATTACCCTATGCGCAAACTCAGGGCACTGAATTGAACTGTAAACTACCATGCAGTTGTCTTCATCTGGAATTGCAAGAGCAGTTTGGGTCTCCATATAAAAGTAGTATTGTGAACCAAGTCTTATCTGGACGTCCCAATTAGAAATCAACAAAAAAAGAAAATTCAATCAGTACTTTAACTCTTCCAATACAGTACAGGATAAGTTATTAAATGACAAGCCATTATCGAAATTGGGCATAATACATCAAAATATTCTTTTACTTGGATGGACTGATAGAATTGTAAACCATATCATATATTTTTGGAAAAAAATCTATTTTGAGAGAGCTAATAAAGGCACCATCTGATCTAAAAGTTCTATCAATATAATTCAACTTAAAATCTAACTTACTTGAAAATTTAGTGCAATAGCTCAAACTAAAAGGGCCGATCAAGATCTCCTAAAAACAATTAAAACAATAGATAATTAAAGTACCTCTGCAGAGAGAATCTTGTGATCAGCTTCAGCCATTCCATTTGAGATATCACCAACTTTTTGTGGATATATATAAGGAGGAACATCAAAGAAACTTGATCGTTGGACAGCCTCTTCAACAGTTAAAATGGGTGGATCCAAGCCTTCTGTATCATAATCAACTAGAGCAGTTTTTGCAGCCCAATTGGCATTCTTTTGTGTCTCTGCAACCTAGGGAGATTTTCCAAGATAGCAATTTTCTTATATAATTCAAAAAATTCAAGAGCAGGAAAGTCTAGTTGCAACTAACAGGAAAGTTTCCCAACTCCAGGCAGATGAGAAAGTGCAAATTACCACAAAAGCAATGAGGTCACCAGCAAATCTAGTGAGATCATCAGCAAATAAAGGTTCAGAACCAAACATGGCTAAACATCCTATATTCTCGCCTTCTCTTGGGATGTCTTTGACAGAGATAACAGCAGTGACTTCAGCTGGTTGGGGTTGAGACTTGAAAGAAATGCCTTTCACTCGAGCTAACGGCTTGGTGCTATAAACAAATGCTCCATGCAAACAATTTGGGGGCGAAGGAATGTCATCTACGTACACGGCTTCACCTGTAGATTGCAGACAGTAAGTACAGAGGGACAAAAAACTTCTTGTGGTTTACAAGTTGCTGACTACATGGCTATGTAATAGACTTTGGCTTGATTAGATCATGATATATGCATCATGGACATTTTGCTTCCATTGATATATTTTTTTTTCTTTTTATTTTTTTGGTTTTGGTGGGGGAAGGGAGAAGGGGATAAAGACTCAAAACTGGATCAGAACACAAACAAGGAGCAGTCTGAAGACAAATATAAAGTTGAGAAAATTTAAAAAGAAAAAAATTGATTATAGAGGGAGGAATAGAAGAACAAATAATGCAGGTGAATATGGAAATAGGGAGAGAAGAATTCTAAGTTACAAAGGAATGGACACAGAGATTGAAAAACATTTGAATAGTTATACAACAGGCATGGATCCAATCCAATTTATAACTTGTGCTCTGGAACGGTGCAAGAATGCCCAGGATTATTCAGGCAGTTGGAGGGCCATTATCTGCGGTTTGGGTTACTAATTGTGAAATAGAAGGCAGAATTAACATTCTTTAAATCAAATACACTAATATTTTTTGGGCAGTGAGAACCAGGACAACATTCTTAGTTATATGAAAAATTGGCAAGATATGAAAAATTATACTTAATTTCTGCAAAAGATTGAACGATATTGAGTAGTAACGAATTATCACCAAAAGAAGAAAATAAATGACAGTGATAATAGAAAGCTTTCTGCAAAACAGAAGAGTAGACAGTTTTCAATTTTCCTTCCATGAACAAGTTGAAATCCTTGTGAAGTTGATAGGAGCCATTGGTGAGTCATGTTTAAGCTAGAGTAATATAACGAAAACTGAAAAGGGCATAACCAACCAGAAGCTTGGATAGCAGCACCAAATTTGGGCATTGGTTCACCAACTGGATAATAATCTCTACTATATTCCACAACCTGTTTTGCAGGTGAAAGCAATGGTGGATTTCCTATTTGACTAATTTTACTATCATTGTCACTTTTGGCAGCTCCTTCCAGCAACGAACCATTTAGTTCCTCAGATGAACCAACAGATATTGCAGAACCTACACTGGAGAAGCTATTAAGAAATTCAAAAAGAAAACCGACGGCTAAGCTCAACCTGTAAGCAGCATATGATGTGCCTTCTTCAGATACCATAGCACCTTTCACCACTTTGATTGCTTCATCCAGAACTCTGACACTAAGTATTTTCCGTGTCAGATATTCCTCAACTTTCCTTGCCCTTGTTGCATGTTTTGCCCCATAAGCACCAAAAGCCAGCTGGATATTATTTACTAGAATTCCATTTCTATCACAAGAAATATCAGCTAAGAAGGCAGCATTTAAATAGGGCAATGCATTTCCAAGAGGCCGTGGTGCAGCACGGTAGGTTTCAAACAACAATCTTGAATTAGTTTGAACTGAACCATTGATTTTTATTGGTTTCAGAAAAGGAATGTGAACACTTAAAAGCACATTTTTGGGGTCCAAAGGTGGTCTGCTCAAGAATTCTTCCATTTTTATCTTTTCATGTTTGTGACCTAACACTATGCTCACACTAGAACGCACAGCAAGAAGTAATGTAGCAATATCTGAGGGAAAATACTTCCGCTGTGCCATAACCAAGTTGCCACCAAGACTAGCTGAGTTCCTGATGAAGCCTGAAGCAATCTTTTCCATATGGTCAGCAATTTTGGCGAACACCTGATCTCCACTTGAGCACAAGTTGGCTTTACTTTTTTCTTTCAAATATAATATAACTTTGGAAATTGACAATGCTGCTCCAAATTCAATACCTGAGTCATCCTTTTTAACCACTGAAAGCTCAGGTATGTACCTCAGATCAATGTATTTGTCATATATCTCCGTTTCTTTGTAATAGCCATTCGCTGTGTTGCCAACAACTAGCTTGATCCTTGTATCATTTTCATCAGAGTGCAACAAGTTTTGAAGCTCCTCAACAGTTACAGGACTGTACCACGAATATTTTTTGGAATTCAAAAGCCTAGTTGATTTGTATTCATCTTCCAATTTTTCAGTATATGAAAAGGCATGATCCTTTTGATTATAGGATGGTAATCTACTAAATTTGACTTCCTTCTTATCTCCCTTTCTCCAAAAAGAATTGATCCCCAAATCTTCCAAGTCAACATCTGCAGCAAAACTTTTGCAGGCATCAGCAATGGGTCTATATCCAGTACATCTACAAAGATTTCCTGTTATGGCCTTCTCAGCTTCAGAAACTGTCAGCTTGGAGAATCCAGGCGAAGCTTGTGGCAGATTTGTTTTTTCAGCATTGGCGAGTGCTGAGAAAAGCGACATGCACATTCCAGGAGTGCAAAAGCCACATTGAGAAGCATGGAAGCCAGCAAACCTTTGATGGATTGGATGGAATCCATCTTTACTATTTCCAAGACCTTCACTTGTTGTAATTGAACAGCCATTTATGCTGCAAAGAAGCGTAAGACATGAACTCACAGTGAAATTTTCAACCTGCTTGAGTACGGCGTCATACTTCGACAGCAGAACGACACAAGCCCCACAACCACCTGAAGAGGTTTAATTTGGTAAATGCAAAAGGAACAGCCATAAGATAGAGCTTCAAAGGTCAGTGTGCAGTAAATGTGTAATCTGCATGTTGGTTATAGATTCAATCATTCAAGTATCGGCCTTGACTATAAGCAAAAATACAAGAAAGAAAATTACCACAGACCAAAATGCGATTCTACTTGGCCCTAGTTAATCTTCCAAAAAAAATTGTTGAAGCCTATTGATTAATTGAACATCTCTTGTACAATATAATCTGAATATCCATTCCTTAGGTTGCCCCAGGTTAGTGATTCAATGCGATTCTACTTGGCCCTAGTCAAGACCATTAGTCAAGTTCAGTTAAAGTCACATTGATCAATTGCAAACGACAAAGGCGAGATCAAATTATATAGCAACCACTTGAAAACAGTAGACCTCAACAAACAGAAAACACCTTTTTCCCATTAAAGGGCAAGTGGGGGGAAATAAGACACACACACAAAAAAAAAAAAAATAGCAGATTGTCGATGTTCCCAGCCTGGGATTAAGAACACGAGCACTGCATTAGTCATCCTCTTGTCTTACAACAGCGCAACTACGAATTTACAAGCACACATACCCACATCAAAGAACAAACAAACAACAACATATAGCCATCAAAATAGAGTGCACAAGAAAAACAACAGGTAGCCATAAAAAATTGGATAAACACAGAATTGTGAATCACACACGCACAGAGAGCAACCAAAGGAAAGAACCCATTTCAAGAATCACAATTCAAAGCACATATGAACACAGCAACACACACACACATACACCTTCACCACAGCCAAGCTTCACACTCTTGAAACGGGTTCGTAAGCGCAAGAACTCCAGCAAAGTAGTTGATGGGTTAATCTCTGGGACCTCAAACCTCTCCCCGTTGACCTCAAAAACCAGGCAATCATCACCTGCTGACGGCGGTGCTGAATTCGGTGCCGCCTCCATTTCTGCTAAAGCACTGAGAGTGTGCCCCTCTTTTGTAGTATAACTTTGTAAGGTGCGTAGAAAGGAGATTCTTGCGGACTGGCTGCTCTATTCTAGGACAGAAGTAAACAAACAGAAAAAAACTGCACCTCACATGTCGGGATTACATGCATATTAATGATGCCATAATTCTTTAAAGTACTACGTTTTTCCTTTTTCTTTTTGTCCTGCTTGTTAGCATACTAATTACCTGTAGCAATCATATCTAAATGAGTGGAGGTTCAGTTCAAGCAAGCCATCTAGCTCTAAGCTCTTCAATGAAAGAAACTGCCATAAATGGTAATGAGAGAGTTTCAACAAAGTTGCAAACCGGCTTATGATTGGTTTCACCCGAAATTTCAATCCATATCCGATTTGATCCAATTTTATTTTAAATGGAAACATACTTTTTGATTGTTTGAATATTTGAGAAATTACTAAAAGTTCTTTAAAATAAATTTTGGTATTTAAAAAAACCATCACTCGATCTATCAATTTTTCATTCTAAAAAATACTATTTTTTTTACTAAATCACCCTTGGCTTCTCATATAATGGATTACTTTTTTAATAAATATTTTTTATTTAGGTTGTTCAAATGAATAAATTGTATCAATGATGATTTTAAAATTGATTTAATAAAATTAAAACGTTAAAATTTTAAAGTATATTTAAAAACTAATTTTTTTAAGAAGTTCAATGTGAATACATTTTAAAAAAAAAACTAATTTTAAAATTAAATTAATAAATAAAAATTTCTTAACTTAAGAAGTTTAAGGGTAGTTTCACCCAAAAATCACAAAATCTTGATGGTACTAGGATAAAAGTTAATGATTGAGTTATTCTGGAATAAATAGTTGGTAAAATAGAGTTTTTGGATTGAAAAACATTTTTTTTAATATATTTTCTAGATATAGAATTTTATTTCTAGGGAATTTTAGTAATTTGTCCTAATTATTCCACATTCGAAAAATAATGGATTCAATTTAATCCATCACGAAATTTTGTGTGAGTTAAAAAGTAAGAATTTTTATATATTTTTATATCATTAAATTTAAATATTGAGAGTTCGTACTTTAGTATCATTATGTTAATTGAGATATTATATTAAAAAAAAAATAATTTAAAAATTATATTGTCTTCAGACATTCCAAAAAGAAAGTGGGAGTAACACAGTATACATGCAACCAAATTGAATCTTAATTAAAACATTTTTTTGGTTTAAATTTTAATACGCAGGCGATTATTTGAGCAAATAATCATCATTGTATAGATTACGACAGACATAATTCATTCATTAGTGGCTCTAATTTAAATTGAGTGGATACTTCATCAATAATTTTGCTTTTGGCTGATAATTTGTGATGTTCTTTACTTACTGAATTGAATCGAAATTAGCATTTTCTCTTTTAATAATGCTTTAAACTATAATCATAGTTAGAATTTAAATTAACTACAACTTTACAAAAAATTAGTGCAAAGTCTGCAACTCTACTGCTACTGTTTTTTTTTTTTTTTCACAAATTCATTCACCTCAATTTTATTTATAATTTTTTTTCTATTACAGTTTTTTAAACCAAATAAATATATACAATACAAATTTTTTAAATGTTTAATATAAAAAAAATTATAAAAAATATATAATACAATTTATGAATGTTTAACAAAATTTTTTTTAAAAATATCATTCGGTATCACAACGAGATCGATATTGTTATCGTCTACCTCTACGTTCACTTTTACCATAAAATTTTTTATATGTTTGTTGTTATTCGTCATCATCGTTATTTGTAATATAATTCAAATTAAAAGATGAACGACTTAATAATGTTAAGGAGCTTGACTCTTCACGATCATAATACCCACGGTATGTAGGTGGATATTATATAAAAGAAAAAACAACCTATGAATGATGAATACTGTATCCTAATTGTTGTCATATAAATGGGTATCTCATGCCAAAATTAGAACTAAACAGTATCGAGAATAACTAAATATATGGTGACATACACCAAAATGGATTAATAATTAATAATTTATTTTTTTCAATGATATGATTATAATCGTTTACACATCTCAAATCAATTAATTAATATACTAATTTATCAAGTGTTCATTCTTTTCAACTAAACTACTCTAGTATAACAAAACAACAAATACATTTTAGGTGCAAGCACAATAAATACAAAAACTATATAATTTAGATATATTCAAAATCTCACACCCGTACTTAAAGTCTACTAAAATTATAATATTCATCGTTTTTAAAATCAACAACTTATTAAACAAATAAAAAAATGAGAAACAATAATAAATTCTAAATATATCAAAAATAAAAAATAAAAAAATAATATAATTGTACCTTAAAATAATAACAAAAAAAATTAACTGAACAATTTGATCTAGTTGTTGGTTAAAGTGGGATAGGAATAGAAAATATTTTAAATGAAATAATTGAAATTGTGGTTGAGATAAATTGAAACTGTGGTAAAAAGAATAATTCATTAAAAGTGGGGTGAATGAATTTGTGAAAGAAAAATATAAAAAATAAATGAAGGAAACAAAACGAGTAAGGAGCAATTTATAGTGTAAAGTCGCCCACTATATGGACCATTTTACACTGTAGCAGCAGCGTTTGCAGCCTGCAAAGTCGCCCACTTTGCACTAACTTTTCATAAAATTGCTATCGGGGCAGCAACTTTAAAACTACATTAATTTGTTAAAAATGTCGACAAACTTCGACCGAGTATTGAATACCTCAATAAATATTTATAATTTTAAAAATTAATTAATTTTTTTTATAATTAAACTAAACCTCAATCATAATTTTTATAATTTACCTAATTTTAAACTACTGTAAAATTGAGAGGTTTGAAAATCAAATGTAATCTTTGAATGATTCTTAAGAAAAGCTAAGTTTAGGCACTAAAAGTAGTATCTTTAATTGAGATATGGGTATGGACGGATGAAAGTGACCATCAACTGCTTGTCCCTAGTCAAAACCTAAGAGTCAACAAGGTTCATAGCCCCACCTAATAGCCTTAACTCCCAAACTTGTTTTCAATCAAATGGGAACAGTTTTTCAACTAAAATATTTGGATTCATTTTATTTTCATTTTCTAAAAATATTTGGAGTCGATTTTTGGGGGGACGTATGTGAAAAATAAAAATTTATATTACGACAATTAGTACAAATTTTGACCAATTGAATTGACAGATCAATTTTGACATTTTATTCAGAGAGAAAATTGTTTGATTTACTTACTTTTAAATGTA
The DNA here is from genome assembly GCA_019321725.1 of Paulownia fortunei. Lineage (NCBI taxonomy): Eukaryota > Viridiplantae > Streptophyta > Magnoliopsida > Lamiales > Paulowniaceae > Paulownia > Paulownia fortunei. Next base: position 6,324,200 of record CM033109.1, on the reverse strand, counting down.
AAATAACGAATACTTTTATGAAAAAAGAATCTTCTTGTCTGAAAATGAAGTGCAGGTTTTGACGTAAATTTCATTAACAAAATGACATGCAATCTTTGTGTTTGAAAATACTTTTTCTTAAAATAAATCCAAAAAATAATAATTTTAGACTGAAAATGCGAAAATGACTTCGGAAATTTGGAACTATGGAAAGTGCTTATCCGCAAAAGATGTCTTTCAACTTGCCTCCTTTTTCGTCTTCTCAATGGATAGAATATATTCCAATTCCTCTTCAACTTTTCCTTCATGTCCATAACTCTTCAGGTGGGCAGTCTACATACACAATTTGGTAGAACCATTTATGAAAAAAGAATTCATAATCATTTTGTATTCTTCGACAATGATGTTTAAATTCGTCAGCCATAGGTAATCTTGGTTGATTTGGAAGAAGAATTAATCAATTTTTTTTTTCTTAATTCCTTCATTGTTAATAATACAAAGCAAATGGAATTGACTATTGAGTGCACAAGGAATTATGCACCATTCAGTCCTACCGAAATATTAAAATCACAAGAAATTCATGAACAAAAAGAAAAGGAAAAAAAAAAAAAACAACTATAGTAAGGTAGTCAAAGGCTAATCTTACACATACAAAATTACCAATCAGAAAAAGAAAAAGAGAAAAAGCTTGTCAACCACGTAAAGTAGAGGTCAATTAAATCAATACAATGCTGAAATCAGTCACTGATAATATGCCCATATCTGTATGCATTGTGTCTTTATCAATATGAAAACCACTATACTAGGAACTTCCTTAGTCACAAGCATCCCCACTGGAAAATAATAAATATATAATATGTACATGTCATGAAATATCAACAATCTGGAATTCATGCAGCAGACATACAATATGACAAAATGATGAGGCATGGGGCTAATAATAAGCAATTATTATATAATATTTTCTCAGTTGGGGTGAAAGACTCCAAATCTTGCACCTAATGGCCACCTCAATGCACAAGACTCATCTCATGGCCAGAAGCTTTATGAATAAAAGATACAGTGGCCCATTTTTTTACTCATAACCCCTGCATAATACTCGTTATAGTTAAGATAATCCCAGAAACGATAAAGACCGAATTCACCATGTTTAGGTAACTGGCGATAAAGTAAGTACAGCTCCTCGAGATTCTTGGTGAATGCTCTTCTTATGGTGTGAACCTGCAAAACGGTAGGATATTTAGTCTCTTTATCAGCAGTGGCAGAATTTTGTTCGCATTTCAACTTAGCATGAGAATATCACATCAATAAAATTAAAGATAATATTAACAATAATAGTTCAGAAGCGTAGGTAGCAAACATGCATTGCTAACACTCTATCTCAAGGCTTCACCATGGTATCAGGTTTTGGGAGTTGTTGAATAAATCTAATCAACATCGGTTTCATTAATCATTCATGCTTCGTACTTGCTCGCGCCATCAGGCCATCTTCTTAGTAAAATCCTAATTGCACACTGATCCTGTTTAGCTCTTCACATAAGAGGATATATTAAAAGGAGTTGAAGTACATCTGGTACAAATTAGAGATCACATCCTAAACTAGCATGAGCCAGGGTGGCCCACATAGTGAATTTGTTTGAAATGCATTCTTTTTGACTCACTACTTTTCATTTCAGACAACTCCTCTTGCCTTAGATGTCTAAAATAAATCTTCCAATACGTTAAGGTGGAATCCATACTTGAGCATATAGGACGCATCCACCAACATACAACACCAATTTACATTGAAATCTTAAATCTCGTTACTACAGCTGCAACAGTTTCCATGCAAATGCAAGTTTGATGCAATTTCTTATGCATTTAGCACTCCAGCTTCAAGTGAAACCAAGCTTATTATCCAAACAAATATTGCAGGATGCCAAAAAATATGAGCTAGAGAAAATGAGTGCTAGCATTGCCTTAAAGGTCTTAGCTCACATTAGCGTTTGTTTCCACGAGTTACAATGAGCACTCATGAATTTCAGCTTTCCTTCAGAGTATTTGTATACTACTGGTCATGGAGGAATTTTACCCTTATTAAGGGTACTGCATGAAAAGTTTATAGTTCAGATAACTGTTAGTTTTAAATAGTAAAGCACTCACTATTTTAACATTTTCCTTCTAGTACTTGTAGCTCTCAGTAATTGAGGTATCCTCGAGCTTAGGTGCATTATATATTTGCTTTAAGGAAAACAAGCCTATAGTTCAGGTAACAGTTAGTTTTAAATAGCAAAGCACTCACCATTTTAACATTTTCCTTGTAGTACTCATAGCTCTCAGTAATTGAGTTATCCTTGAGCTTAGGTGAACTACAGATTTGCTTTAAGGAAAAACCATTCTGATTTTCAATTTGCTAGAATACTGACTATGAATATGACAGGTTACATATCTTCGTGTTTCCACCAAAAATTATCTTGCACATTCTCATGTTAGATACTTCAGCATCAATCAGATGGTTAACGGTTGAAGCCTCCTGCCACTATCAGTCTATCAATGAGCTAGTATAGGCATTCTAAAGTACAAGTGTCGTTAAAGAATCACCTGTGACATGTCAATTTGAGAAAATCTGGTGGTCAATTTTTCATCATCAGATCCAGCCCCCAGAATGCTTGCAGTCAAACAAGACCGAAAATCCATTGCACATTGCAAGATGTTCTGGATAATGCGAGCAATAGATCGTGTTTCATTGGATAAAAAGCATCTGCAAGTTTACCATTAACAGTTCCAACACAAAATTAAATTTATTAGAGAGAAGTTCCTTCCAGTGAAAAAGCAACCAAGCGGTAAAGGCCGGCCCCAGCACTATAAATTTCAATATTCAGGTCTGTCCAAATATATGGGGCATTAGTCTACTGATATTTATCCAACTGTCAAAAAAATCAAGTCATATTTGAGGGGAAACAAAAGCAAAAGTAGGATAGTCGGACAAAAGGAAATGGATGAAAAGTTGCTACAAAAGGACTTTACATGGACTTAAACCATTTAATCTGAAAAGCCAACATCATTCACAAAATTGAAATGATTTACAGAATCCAATCCTTTTTGTGCACTGATCTGGCCGAAGATCAGGAAACTTAAATCAAGAATACATGTAAGAATTATAGAGTTTTAATAAAGTCTTCACCACATTCATGATTCAATATCCATGCATGTGATTAGAATTTTACAATGGTTCTGTTCTTTTTACCAACAATGGCATAAAAGCTGGAGGTTTCAGTGAGCAACTTGGGGGGATGGAAGGTGAGGTGAGGTGGGGACAATATCTTCATGTATCTCCGTGTGTGTGAGTGTGTGTGTGTGTGTGAGAGAGAGAGAGAGAGGACGTACATGTGCAGTGACTCAGTCAAATATGCCATATGCACTGACTCCAGATCCAACATATCTTTGACCTAGAAACATAAGTTAAATGGATAACACAAAATTAAAAAGATTGTGCCACGTCTTGATTCTTGGAAACATTTTTGCCCATTAATAATAGCATGAGACCAGACTCTACCTGAATTATCTAAACGAGAATTGTTCAAAAGACATCGTTAAGCTTATAATATATGGGATGCAAAAAGAATCGACCTTGCTCAATTAAAATTTCAATTCTATTTTCAATTTATCATATTCAAGCTCAAGCATGATTACTCTAATTCGAGATGTCATGGCTTTTATTTAATGTTAGTCATACTCTATAAGTGCAATTGAAAATATATCATGAAACTACAAGCCCTAGCTCAGTAAGCTCGAGCCACAAGCTAAAAGAGCGGAGCCTAAGCTTGATAATTCTACTCCTTGGAGCCTAAGCTTGATAGTTCTGCTCCCAAGTCAAGCACGAGCATGAAATGAATAGGCTTTTCAAGCCTTCAGCTGGGCTCGAGCTGAATGTATTTGCTTCAAACTCGAGCCTGAATATCGACACATCCTAGTATTTAACTCCTAAACCCGACTCCTTTGTAAGTCAAATAAAAACAATCAAGTTCTCATGCCCAAGTGATTGTTAACTTCCTTTGTACACAATCCAGCGCACAATTTTACCACCAAAAATAAACAAAATACTCTGAGAAAGAAGCTTCAGTGCAGATATTTTCCCAAAGGTGATTTCACTGACACTACAGCTCATTAATTTCTTCCAAAACATAAGAGAATGACTTAATCACTCATGATGGCCTCTTGTACAAAAAAAAAAAAAAAACTATAAAAATAAATAAATAAATAAATAAATTGGAAAATTGGGGCAGCACGAGAATCCACTGTCAGATTGAAGCCTTTTTTTCTTTCTTATTTTTTTGGACTCACTATCAATCTAGACGGATGAATTTATTGTCGATTTTCCAAAAAAGTCAAGCTGGTAATCGATCAAAACTACTATTCAAGAAAAAGATCTCACAAAGAGTTAGATTAACTCAAAAACATTTTAAAAAATTGACGAGAAAATGTAAATCAACATCAAACATTTTGTTTTATTGCTCAAAATCTTTCTGGAAAATGCTTCGTTCTGCAGTTGCTTTGAAGGGCTTATGTTGGTGAATATTTTTTTTTCTATATTCAAAATTTTCATTAAGAAAGGAAGAGAGATTACAGCGAAGAGAACAAGAAGTCCTCAAAAACAAAGGAATAAGTTAAATAAAAATTGCTTGGAGTCTCTCTGCAAGTCCCCCAAAGGTAAACCCCTAACAAACCTTTGCACCAAAGAGAGGCAAGGTGCATAACTTTCTGCCAAATGCAACTATTAACTGAGTAATAGTTCCTAAAAATATGTGCATTCCTTTCTAACCAAATACACCAAGTCATAGCAGAAACAGCTAATTTCCACAATATCTTAGTTTCTTTGCTTCCTCGAACCCCTACAAACCACATCAACAAGATCTCATTTATCAAAGATGGAACTTAAAGCGTATTTGTTAATAACTCAAAAAGACTCTCCCAACGTGGCTTCGCAATGGACAATGCAAATGAAGATGACCATGATTCTCCTCGTGATTTTGCACATGACACAGCATTGTGGGCTCATGAACTAATGACCAAAATGAAAGCCTTAATCTTAGATGGCACCTTTGCTTTCGAAATGGGTTGGTATAAAGGAAAAGATTGAGGGGGCGGGGAGCAAGCAAGATAATGAAAGAAAGAATTAATGACCAAAATGAAAGCCTTAATCTTGGATGGCACCTTTGCTTTCGAAATGGGTTGGTATAAAGGAAAAGATTGAGGGGGCGGGGAGCAAGCAAGATAATGAAAGAAAGAATTACAGGTTTAGTTTCCTGAAGGATCAATAGTACAAACTCTATAATCTACACAAAAAGAAGGATTATATCAGGGAAGAGAATCTTCAAAAGATTTTATTAGCAAAGCAAGCATCCTAATGTCCATAAATAAGGAAGACAGAAATTAACAATCAACATGGTTTCCATAAGTAATTATTTAATTCAGTGTGCACTATGACCTCCCCACCCCCCAATCTGTGTTGGTGAATATTCAGTCCTAGTCAGTATATCAGGGAAGAGAATCTTCAAAAGATTTTATTAGCAAAGCAAGCATCCTAATGTCCATAAATAAGGTAGACAGAAATGAACTATAAACATGATTTCCATAAGTAATTATTTAATATAGTGTGCTCTATGACATTTTATCCCCCCCCCCCCCCCCCAACCCCCTGCTTTCCCTTTAATAGTTAAAATTTCACCATAAATACAAAATTAAAGAAACTCAACAATGAATTATACCCAAACAGTCACATAAAGGAGAGGCGCTAAAATATTATCAGAGAAACTAGATTGGCAAAAATTAATTATAAATAGATTATTTAGTACGTGGACAATGAGTTTACATTGAGTGGAGAACAGAAACGATACTGCTGAAATTTAATTTAACATGTAGAAAAAAATTGCTGCTGTTGAAATATAATCTAACTTGACAACAAACCTTGTGCATTAGAGAATGTAGAAACCTGTACCAGGATACATGGGATAATTGCGATTGCACGTATTGCTGCAACGCAGACACAAAATGGTTAACCTTGTGCCTGCAATTAAAGAAGGCAAATAATCAGAAGCTGGAAATACAAGTGTTCAGCTATTGAAGCGCAGGGGGATTATCCACCATTACTTATTAAGCAGCAAAATAAAAGGTAAAAGTAATTTTTGTTATATAATTTAGTAATCCTCGCCTAAGGGGCGCAAATCAGGACAAATATATGAAAGTTTCTACATCGGACACAAAAATAATTCTTAACCTAAGTTAATAGTCGCCTTGATTAAGGAAATCAGGAAAAAAATAAAAAGTTTTGGATGTTTATTTTTATCCAGATTGGCCAAGAGAGAGCAATCATTGCACATCTCAGCAAAATTTGGCTGTTCTTAGCACCACCAAACCCCAGAAACTAGCAAAACAAATTCGTGGGCAGAAATATGAAGGAGAAAAGACCAACCAAGAACAAAGATCAAAACAAAATAAAGATGTATTAGATATCTATGCTGTTCTTTATGGTAACTTTCCCACCTGCAATGTGCAGTATACAAATTTTAACGTGATTGTGTCAATACTTCACTAAAAATGTGACAAAAGCATCAAGGAACAAGGTCTAACATGTCATGAGTATTGACCTCTTCAGGTACCAACAAAGGAGGAAACTTCCTGCAATATAATAGAAGCATGCAGAAGCATACTATTTACTTCATTCAAAAAACTCCCACGTCTCTATACAAGTAGCTACTGCAGAGACTTCCAAAGCATTAAAAGGAAAATGACTCTTCAGTTTCCATTGCGTTTTCAATTCAATCAAAGTCCAATTTCATCATTATAAACAGGATGTAAAATAAACATCCAAGATTATATGCTTCTCATCACCACCTCTTTATCTCCAACAATCCTCAAAGATAGGTAGGTATTCCTAATCATGGAACACCAAATTCTAGATTTGGTAGCAACTTCACAGGGGATAAGCTGTTGTTCTCTTCTTATGCATGTATCAACACCAACTCAAACAAATGCTACTGAATTTATAAGATTCAGCCATTTGATACAAATGCTCCTGAATTTCTAAGATTCAGCCATTAGATAAACGATGTCTTAGCTGTCTAACAAAGATACCTACTTCCTTCTTGGGGGATATAACAACCAATATGACTTTTCAAGGAACACGACTTACAGCTAATGATATAACAGGGAGTAGAAAGACTCTATTCAACCATGTGAAATATTGTACATATATTCACTTTACAAAATCAAGATAAGTGTCCCACCTGTTTCTTTCACTCTTCCTTAATCAAAACATACAATCGCCAAAGAATTGAAATTTAGAACGTACCTTGTTTCAGTTAATATTGAAATTTGGCGCACTTCTCCTTTGTGTTGCTCCAAGCGATAACCCTGCTTTGCAAACCATATCAAAGTGAGTTCTCAAAAGTGAAGTGTATAAATAGGAAATGAAATACTTAACTGGAATTAGCTGAGTTGGAACTATTTAAAGATAACACTTTAAACTGACCAAAAATCAGCAAGATTCTCATTTCATTTAATTCATGAATGGGAAAAGAGTTAATGAAAAGACGTGCAGGATGCAAAGCCAGTATTTAAATGCACTGAAAAGAGTGTGAGGATTTACTTTTTTAAAAAGAATCAACACAACCATCACCATGGAGATCCTTAGTTCCTTATTAACGATAGAATACACCATACGAGAGAGAGAGAGAGAGAGAGAGAGAGAGAGAGATGTTCTTTAAAAAATCCAAGATAAACCAAGCAGAAAATGATAAGAAAATGAGGCCACTTGCAGCCATCTCTTCACTGTTCTAGGCTTGACAAGCCATCTGCAAATGATGGCTCTGGTGGCATCTTTTTCATGTTTCTTGTGAGATTCAAAAATTGCAGAACTCAAGTGTAGAGGAATCAATACTTTCTTTACAACTCGTCATGTGAACAAGCATGTGGTGCATGTTTTGTCGCTGTAACTAAGCATGTCAACATGAAATAATATTTCCATTATCAACTATATTTAATGTTAGGGCAATAAAAAGTAGTCATGGAGGACAAAGGTAATATGAGGTCTCAACAAGGTAATAACTATTCATATGCAACAGAATGCCTGATCCAGAATGGTCCTCTAGATTGGAATTTACAGTTGGTCCAACAATAAATGTATAAGCTGAGAAAATTACTAGAACAAGACGAATATTAGAAAAGAAAACCACCTTGCAATTTCTACAAGAAAAAGAAACCTTAGAATTAGAATCTCTCAAGGCCTTCTAAGAATCCTCCTTAGAAGAATTTGATAGTCTCACCATTAAGTTGCAAAAGTTGCATAAATTTTATTGTCACTGTACTAGGGAGAGAGAGATTTACCATATTTACAGATTCCTTTATATCCTAATTCAGTAATCACAGTGACCTAAAGAAATAAGGAAATCAAAAACATTAAGAAACTTCTACTGGGCAACAATTTTTTCAAAATACATAGCGTGTCTTTTTGTGGTAAACACATGATCTAATTTATTGGACCACCCTACACCCTCCAACTGGCCGAGCCAACTGTTTGCTCCAGTCCCAAATCCACGATGCAAGAGCTAGCCAGGTAATGTTTCATTTAAACATACAGCCGATTTAGCAGCAGCTCCTTGTACAAGAGTAAGACCACCCCACCCCCCCACACACACACACACTAAGATTAAGACCTGAAAGATATAATAACTCAATACAAAACAGGGAGACAAGATAACAATGAAGACCTTGTCATAGAGCTCAACAGAATTCCATTTTCCATGTCTATATAATCATTTTTTCAGCCTTCTTTTTCCTCTAAGCTAATCACATTCTTCCTTCCATCTATTTTCAATCCCCATAACCAATCCATTGCCCTTTCTTCATCATATCCATAAATCACATGCACAATTTTAGTATTATCTCTTTTCGACCCAGCAATACAGTCCCACCATTCCCATAAAACTTGTACCCAAGAGTAGCATCCTGCAACCATTCAATCAACAGCCAAATATAATCTTTGTCAAATGGTTATCCACTAATGTACAAATCACCAAATGCTTGCCATCTAAATCATCATTCCTGCTGTCCCAAATAATTTCCGAACCACTATGAGCATCCCTCTGTTTTTAAACTTTTGCGTCCCCCCCCCCCCAATTTAGTTGATTTTTTTAAGCACCGCTTTGCAGTTGTTTCAAGATTATCCAATGGAGCAAGAGCAGAACATGCTTGACTTCAATCCACTCCTAGACTTACATGCCTCTCATACATACAACAGTCCTACTATTCCCAACTATGAAAAGAGAAGGGCAAGCCCCTTTTTCATTCTTCCTGAATTCTTACCTTAGTTTGATCAAAATCTTGACACCATCAAACGATAGTCCTATCCATAGTTTCTTCAAAAGAACAACTGTGTAAAATAAACAAATCTGAAAATTGGTCAAGATTGGATTGTTTATATTCAATCGAAGCTTGAATAAGCTCTTCGATAGCCAAATTTAACATACCAAGAGCAGCTTAGTAATTGACACTACTTGCTTATGACACCAAGTTTAAAAAGGTTACAAGCATAAAATATTTCCAATATTTGCCTTTTCTTTTACTCTCAAGCCATGCTGGAATTAGCTTCAAACAAGCTGTGGCAAGCCTAAGCCCATCGTAAGCTGCTTGCACTGCTTCACAGCCATAGGCCTCTATGCAAGTCCAGAAGTTCAAAACAGAAAATGCATTTGTTTGACTAATAAAGAGAACATTTGCATACTATTTCAGCCCCATTTTTATCAGGACAAAAAACATTAAAAACTATGTTTATTGTCCATCTCTTACAAACAAAGGCACCTTCTTTGTTTTTGACTGGTGGGGCCATGTTCCAAGAATAGAAAAATGGAATATCAGAAAGGTGATATACAGGCAGTTGATTTCATTTGCCTAGGACACAAGCTAGACGAAACCAGGTAAGTTTCAGCCTCTCAGTGGGAAAGCTCCATATTAACACGTGTATTCAAGAGGGGCCATGGGAGTTGCATCGCAATGACAGATGCACATAAATGCAAGTACGTAATAATATAAAATATAGGTCATTTTTTAGAAAAGTACCTTCAATGTGCACCACGCATCACTCAGCGAGAAAACAGCAAGCTTGACTTGTATCAAAAAATTAAATATCTCGGAATATATTTTCAATGCAGCAGGAGTCAGTATAATACTGACTGGCCAATCGATTCGGTAACCCAGACCCAAAAAATCAAAGGAGTGGATTCCTGCCAAATGTAAGGTAATCAGTCAAGAGACAAAAGAAGCCACAGGGTAAACCAGATTAATTATCATGAGTCAAGCAATAGGGGGCAATACAATATAATCCTAGATAAATCAGATTCTAGTAAGTTTTTTAAAAGGCATTCTAGGGGTGGGAGGGGCAGTCCTAAAACACCTTGAGGCAGTGTTGGGGGGGCGTTTCTTCTATGGGGTCCATTCGGGGCATACACCTTTTGCACACCAAAGCCCCAAATCATAGAGCGTATGCCAAGAGGAAGTGTGAATTAAAAAGTTTTTTTTTTTTTTTCTCAACTTTTGAATGTCCAGATGCCCTAATTTTCATAGACAAACCTTTTAAGATTCAAATTCACTAGACCAGTGTCATTGTTCTGAAAATCATTTTTATTTATCTCATCATTTTGATATTTATAAAATAACTTTCCTATTATGATTTATCATTTCAAGAGTTATAAATGTCCTTATATATGTAAAGCTTGCTTTTTCTTCCACAATCTCCCCCCTCCCGCCCCCGCCCCCGCCCCCGCCCCCGCCCCCCCAATTTCGTAATTTTTAGTTCTTCATTTTCAAAATTATGTTATTTTTTATAATTATATATGACAATTCATGGGCATATACGCCGTGAGCCATGACAAGTGAAATGCCTAGTCAAACACCTTTGCCTTCTAAAACATCAACGGAAATACAAAATGTACCCATGGCAGAAGCTGATAGATGTCTGATGCCATCTCCTTTCAGGTAGACATATAGCCGATCCTTATTAGGGTCTCCTTCACATGAAGACCTTTGGACTGCCAGCTCAAGAACCCCTTGAATCTCTGGGATCTTCTTATCCACTTCATTGACATGCCATTTCTGATTTGACAAGTAAAATCAGTAAGAGATTTCAATGAATAGAAACAGATAAATAACTGCAAAAGAACATACACGATGCCAAAGAGACATGATAAATAGATCAGCCCAGTCCGCTAGTTCCATGAAATAATAACACCGCAGGGACTGCAAATGTTCTTGCAACTTGAATCCTTCTATCAGCAACTTGATGGTCAGCTTGCTTAGGTATGTGTATCTAATTATGTCAAGGAAAGACATAGAAGCAAAAGTGCTCAAAAAATAAATATAAGAACTTGAGCCAATCACCACTTCATTTGACCGAATGCTTTATAGTAGAAGAATGGAAGAAAGGCAATATTTAAATTATCCTTGGAGATAGTGCAAAAACAATTTATAGGATATAGAAACATTATTGACTTCCCAAGAGAACATGCTTCAAGACCATCACACTAGCATCTCACCATTTCACTGTTCAATAAGCTTACATTCACACCCAATATCCCCCACTTTTTCAAGAGAGGACTGGACTCTAGACAGCTGAAAACCCAACAAAAACAGAGTGAGAATATAAAATATGAAGACAAGACCTACATGTGATATAAAAGGAAAAAAGGGAGAGCGTTTGGCACATAATGATATGTATATGAAACAATCTATTTCGTTCAGTCACCTGAATATTTAGACAATGACCAAAGCTTTTGCTGATAAGAAAATAATTGGCCTCAGAGATGCAAAGCGGACTCCTAGTTAGGAAATATGTAGAGGAAAGGCTTAAACTACAACAAAATAAGATTGAAGTTCGTGATGTGAAACAGTAGTACAGATTAAATTCGCTATTTAAAAGTGCTGTCTCAGTAAGTCCTAGCTGGTGAGGAAAAAACAAATGGAAAAGATTAAAGACAACAAAGCCTCATAAGTCGAGGGACCCCCACTAGACAAAGAGACTTATACTCTAGGTTGTCAAAATCAGTAGACACGGCAATTTGTTTGCATTAAATAATGTTGTAGTTTCTATTAGGAACTCAAAAGGACTTGTGCAATACTAGATATAATTCATATTTCTATTACATGATCAAAACCACAAAAAATAAATATAAGGATACTGAAGTAAAATCTCATCCAACACACATTTTTTAATCACAAAATCCAGCGGCATATCAGCTCCAGACGCCAATTTAGTCCTGTGATCTCTTGTGGATCTGTTGACAATATTTCCAGATCTACCAAGCAAGCTCTCCCAAGTACTGCCACCAGAAATATTTGGGAGCAAAAAATGTTCTTCCTCGGTATCCTTCTTATGCAGAGGTGAACTAACATTACACGATTTTGCATTATTCTCTATGATAACATCATTGTAGTCTTCTATATCGAGGTTATTGTTAGTATCAATACAAGCAGCAGGAGTTTCAGTTATAAAAGAAAGTTCAGTCACAAATTTAGGTCCATGGTCGCCTGCCAATTTGACTGCAAATGTGTTCAGTGGATCTTTTACAGAAGTAAAGTCAAAGTAGGAATCCATATGATTTGCATGGCCTCTTTCTCCAAGCATAGTCCTCAGATTGAAAAAAGAACCTCTGTTCAGTATTGGGTTCATACTGAAAAATGTAGAATCATATTTCATCTTTGATAAATGCAAACTACGCGTTTTCGAGGATGCACATGTTACAAGTGGACGATGATATTTATTGCTGGCACTGACCTTGGAGGCATTTCCAGAGACATCTAAGTCAGAGTTTAGAAATCCATAATTTCCCAAGCTCAGCTCCAATACACTATCAGGTGAATGCAACCATGTATCATGTTTTCCCCTGACAATATGGCGACCATCAAATAGACATAGATCATGCTCACTACTTGAACCTCGGGTTTCAGGAGTTTGAGAGAGTTTTTGCTCACTCACAGGGTATGTTTCCTTATGGGAAGGATATGCAGCATAACCAGATTTCCAGTTTATTTTGACTGGAAGGTCTTCCACAGAGCATGAAATCTCACTTTGGTAAAGATTTTGCATTTTGTTGTCAGTGAATAAACTCAAGGAGAAATCCAAAGCAGATAAATAACTTGGCTCCATATTTTGAGATGCAAAAATCAGCTTTTCAGCCTCATTTTGCTCCTCAGAGCTTTCAGAAGATGAGCATTCAGATGACTCCAAGAGATCTTCAGCATAAGGATACTCATCCACGATGCTCGATACCTCAGAATCCACTATAGCGTCCGGCCTGTTAATCAGATAGAGAACTGTTTAATATCAATTGCAACAACATCAAAAAAGTAACAGGCGCAATAATACCAAAGATCAGAACCCACGATTTAAAATAAGAATGGGGCTCATTTAGATAACAACTGAACTTTAGAGGTTGTTTTCAAACCATATCAAGAGATATTATAGTCGTTCTAAAGGATGGACAAAGGGCGAGAACTCACATATTTTGATTTCTTCTCTCTGTTAGAGGTGGAATCAAGCTTTCGTCGTCAATAGAAGATGCTTGGTGGTTCAGTTTCTTTTTGAGACTATTCACAATTCTCAATGAAACACTTTGAGGAACAGCCTGAAAAATAGATTGTTCATGCCAAAAACATATTAAGTCGAACAGAATACAACTGTTTCAAAAAGGAATAAAAATCTAAAATGACAGTAAGCTTCCCACCAAAAGAAGCTAAGTCATCATGTTTTAAGGGAATGTTTGGTTAACATCTGGGTGTTTGGGGGGAAGTATTTTGAGAGAATAAGTTTTGATGTGATGTATTGGAAAATGTGATATATTAGTAGAAAAAATGTATTGGAGAACGTGATGTATGTTTGGTTTTGTTTTGGGAGAAAGAATTGGGAAGGAAATGCTTTTGGCAAAAGCAAACCAAACATAGCCTAAAAGATCGAGAAACTTATCCATCAATTTTCACAGGAATTTCAAGAGCAAAATTTTCAAGATGGACTAAAATCAGAGGACTGAGAAAAGACATTAAAGCCCAAAAGGATGGGAAAAAAAAAATTGCCTAGATGCTCAGCATGTCAATTGTCAAAGATTACTTGGTGCTTCATTTATACCTCAACTTGACCTTACCATCTCACCAAAAATAATCAAGCAGGTAAAAAATGCATGCTCCATATCATTGATTTATACAGAAAGCCTAACAAGAAAATTTACCTGTCGAGAACTAAAATCAAATGTAGTTAAAATGCTTTCAATCTTTTCCAGCATTTGTTGGTAATAACTGGCTCTCACAAGTGCCATCATTTCGATAGTTCCTTTGTCAAACGTGAGTGGAAAAGCAAACCATGGATATTCACTGGACAAACCAACCAAGCAGGGAAGGATCTCTTCATGAGTATCACATGTACCAACATTATTAGAAAGCTCAAGCAACTTCATTATCACTTGAAGCTGCTGACCAGTTCTGCAAATTGGAACTAGGCACTCTTCGAGAAAACAGGGTACAGCAGCTCCATCTCGTACCTAGGATAAATTATTCCACATGATCAGAGATGCTCTAGAGGAAAAGAAAGTAGCGTCTCAAGAGAGTCTCCAGATCTAGAGCACAATAGGTGGGATTACCCTAATGGTGGGCAAAGGCAAGCCAGAGGCAATTCCAGTGTCACCCGATGCATGAATTGAAAGATCGCTGACACACTCCACAACAAATTCACGGTAAGGATCACTAATTGAGCCATCATAGATCCATGACCTAATAAAATCACAATATGGTTTATAGGTCTCGAGAAAGAGGAACTTGAGGAGGGCACAATGGTCTGGATCAGCGACCTAAAAGAAAATGAGAGAAAAGACTATAAGACAAAATGAGCAATTTACAAGAGTAATAGGATTAATCTTTTACATGTACGTACAAGTAAAACATATGCAAAATTATCCAATGTTTACCTCACAGCAATTAATCATGGCTCCTATCAAATTACAAGGACTTTGAGTTTAACCACTCCATGCTGTTGCATTCATATTACAGATCAATTTTCTTGTTCTTTCTCAGATAGACCATTACAACCTTTTGAGTAGCAGAAGTATCTAATCTGCTTTTCTGGAAGACTTAAACTCAAGAAGGCCTCTTCAAAGTCATTAGCCAAGCTTTTGAACTCTTTTAAAAATACAAGGCAAGGGTGTAGGTATCATGACATCAAAAATTTAATGTCCAATCAAGGAGGCATTATGGTTGCACAAAGTTTACCAACATTACTAGTATTTAGAGCTTCAGGATAAAACAGTGAACCCAACATTTGCCGAACATGATAGATCAAAAGGTAAACATGTGAAGGGCTACTCTGAAATGAATACTAGAGAAGAAAAGATGGATAATGAGCCAGAAACTACAACTTAGTAATCACGTCCAGCTTAAGCACACACAAACCAGACAAGTAAAGCTGGTTAAGACAGGCTGACCTTTAGCTGAGCATATAGAAATGAGAGTAAAGCACCACTTCTTGGGAAGGCACTGAACTCTGAGTCTGCTTTAGTCCTCAAGTCTTCTAAAGATGATACAGGAAAGCCATCAGTCAGATGATTAACATTGCAGAGATTTCCAAGGGCTTCAATTTGAGTCCTCAATCCCGTTGTGTGAAGGTAAACCTCCAACAGTGTAATTTCCGAATGGCCAATACTAGTAAGACAGCCTCCATTGTTAGTCTTCAAGAAACGCCTTAAACTAACAGATGCAGATAATGTATTAAGAGATGATATATAACCATCTATGACTTTTCCCACAGAAATCGCAAATGCCTGATTGATCAGAGTGAGATTACGCAGAGGGCATTTTCCTTCTTCACTGGAATCACTTTTTGGGTTATCCTCAAGCTCTCTCACTCCAACAAAATCTGGAGTTGTGAAGTAATTGACAAATCTGTGGAGGAGGAAAATTATGCAACCAAACTGGCCAATAGCAGTAAGTAGATTTCCTACAACAGCAGTACTTGAACACCGGGTCCACAGACTTGGAATTCGGTGAGAAGTTCTGTCTGCCGAACTATAACGAAATGATGCTGAGAGCTTTTCAATAGATATCAAAGCTGGTTCCACACCCTGAAGAGCATTCATCGCCAATCTCACCAAACTGGGCTCCTAAAACCATTGGAGAAAGTTCAAAGAGTAAACAAACAGATGCAAAGCAATACCATGAAACAAGAAAAGAACAAGATCAACAACCTACTTATATATACCTAGAAAGAGAACAATTGCACATCAATAAAAGGCAAGAAGGGGAATTTCAGAAAAATAAAGTGCATTCATCTCCAGTGAGATTTCATATTTGCTGCATTGCTTTTGTTGTATAAATATCCTGGATTTATTCTTTCAAGTAAGGCTAAGTTGATGCTTTAACACCTTAATAAGCTATACCCTTTGCAAGTGTACGACAGTCAGAGAAGTTTTTATACACATGTATAGGCTCTAATTGTGTGCATTCGGTCCATATTTACCCAAGGGCGGAGCCACATTTATCATGTGGATTCAATAAACCCACTCAAGTCTTAAAAATATATTCATACATAATGAATATTTGGTTCTTGACTTAAAATTTATGAATTATTCCAAACTAAGGCAAAAGCTTGATTAACAAATGCTTAGAAAAAAAAAACATTTTTTATTTGTTTTTTGACTAAAACTAACACACTAAAGTTTCATTTTGTAAATTTTAATTGAAAATATATATTTACTCCATAAGAACCTCTAAACAAATTCTCATGGAAAAAGAATCACGTACAAAATAAAAGGCCATACTGCTTAGATATCACAAGCACATACCAGCAGTAAGAAACTAAATTTCCCTTTTTTTCTGATAGAAAATTATATAAAACGTGTGTGCATCAATGTATTCATATTTAGAGACAGAGAGAACCAGAGGCAAAGCGATAGATTACAGAGACAGTGGAAGTAGCATAGAGAGCAGGGGAAGAGTGAGAGGGAGGCTGAGATGACGCGCCGGCTTGGGAAGGAAGGGAATCCCATGATCTGGGTGGGACCCATGGGTCATCAAGCTTGAGCTTCTCCAACAGAGAATCCATTACGGAGGTCGACGACTCCACCGCCATTAGATGCTACACCGCCGGCGGCTGACGGTTGCGGACACCCGCAGTCAGTCGGAGTAGAGTGAAGCCGAAAATAGAAAGAGGGAAAAATTGAAAATTGAATTGGGCTAGAATACAGCGATTTCAATTTCTACTGATTTTTAAATAGTTAAAATCGCTGTTTAGTAGTGAGCTGAAATATGAAGCGTCTGAAGCGTAAACTTGCGACTTTAGGGAAACAAGTCATAGCGCGATTTTGGACGTGACGTGGCATATCAATTTTGTTTTTATATAAAATGGTTTAATAACTTGCCCCAAAATAAGTTAGCCCCATTTAGCTAGCTCGACTTGAATTTTTTTTTTTTTCAAATTGAGACTTTATATAAAATTCCAAATTAAAATAAAATTGAATCAAATATCGACCTTGTATTTAACTTTAAGTCAATCGAAAGTAAAACTAGGCTTGATTTAATTAAGATTCGTGCTCCTACAAAATTATATAAGTATATAATATAATGAAAAATTATTTATTAACCCAATATCAAATTTTATATTTGAATTATAAATACAGTACAATAAAATTTTCGATTCCTCTAGTTGGTTGCGAGAGGGTTAGGGGTTGTTCTTGATTTTTTTAAAAGATTAACGATCCGAACAATTTTAGTATTACGAATTCAAGTTCAGTTATAATTTATTAATTCGAATTTAATTGAAGATTTTTCAAAATATATATTTATTATTAATTATTGATACATAGATTAAAAGATCGAAACCTAATATTCATTCTCAATGAAATAATTGATATAAAATTCAATGACATAATTAAAATTTTCTTCTATTTTTTATCTTAAAAGTGACTAAATTAGAAAACCAAATAGCTAAGATATCTTCAAAATTATATATCAAATGCATCATATTAATCTGGGGACGTTTATTCCCATTCACAAAGCCTCGTTTTCAACTTTATACTGCGCCTGAATTCAATATCATTTTTATATATTGAATTTTAATGATTGCACTTCATGTACATTATAATTAAGTAATTAATATATACCAAAACACACAAATTCTTACCATACGAAGGAGAAACTTGGAATTTCATATATTTTCCTGAATACCATAATTAAGGTTAAAAAATTCGATGATAAAAAATACGATGCTATTACATTTTTATCCAAATTCTTAACATTTGATGTATATTAGAATTAAATAATAATATAGAGATCCGACCACTAACCAGTACACATATCAAAATATACATAAATTATAAAAATGGTATCACTCAAATTACACAATCCAACATAATTTTAATTTTATCACATCTTTTCATAAAAAAAAAAAATAGCAAATAATACTCAACTAAATATATTCTCATTTTCAAACTTATATGTTATCTAATTTCAACCATTCATCCAAATATATTTTTATTTTTCACATAAAAAACAATATAAAATTATTTATTTTTTAATAGAAATACTAAAAATAAAAACTTTCACTGAAAACACAGACAAATATCCCCTTAGTGTCGCACATTCTTTTGTAATTTGATCAAATTACTCCAATATTTGACTTAAAATTCAAATGAACTAGGTTGGATTTTCATTGTAAGCTGTAACGGGCTGGAAAGTGTAATTGGGCCAAAAGCAAATGATCCAACCTTTGGCCCAATAATACTAATATAACCCAGTACCTTTTGTCCAGCCCAACCTAACCAACAATATCAAAACTGGAACACAGTAAACGAATTAAAATTTTTGGATTCTTCAAAAATCTGGAATATGAAAAATTATTATATAAATCAACGTTTACATAAAGCAATATGCTTAAAGAAGATTAAAGATCGTGCTCTAAGATATGACATCTCACATTTTTTTTTTTTAAGTGGAAGATACTTACAATAAATTACACGATTTTTTTTATTTTTTTTAAGTTCACACTCTCTCCCGCTACAATATAGATAAGAAAACATGATAATTTATTTTCCAAAGTTTGGGGATTTTTATTTTTATTTTTGAAAATGTACTTATCTTTGGATAGAGAAATGTGTTTAAAATGAAAATGTATTTGGATGATTTGTTGAAAAATAATAAAGTAATGTATTTTATTCATGAAAAATACTGAAAACGTGTTAAATTTTATTTTCTGAGATATTTTTTTTAATTAGATACTAGTGCCCATGACCCATGACCAACTAAGTTGCAAGTGTAAGATATTTACCAACAAATTATCTTATTTCGACTATTTTTGGAAGATTGTTTGATTGTGGTTAGAGGTAATATAATAGAGTATAGAGTTATATGATTGAAATAATAATTGGTAAATACTTTGAAAATAAAAAATCTTATTTCTTAAATGTTATTTCTTCAACACATTTTCCTGTCTGGAGAAGGAATGGGAAAATAGAAGAAAATAGAGTCCAAGATTTTTGCCAATCCTCTTTCACCATTTCACACACACACACACACATAACCTGGCAAAACCATAATTCAGGAAAATGTCCTCAAATAATGAAAAGTGGAACTTTTGTTCTTTCCCTCAGCAGGAAGCTACAAAGTACAAACCATAGGTGTGCAAAGAATAAGCCTCAATCTTCCATTTGCAGATAAAGAAATCTTCCTGAACAAGCCAAAAGAAGATTCAAAATGCAAGAAAGCCTGCATGGGAATAAAGGTATATTTATTCTCAAAGAAAGGTAAAATACTAATGCCCCAAGGAAAAATGTTTCAGCAATGACAGAGACAATATCTTGGTATATAACAGGCATGTATGTTCATCAGGCACCATATACCTCATTCAAAAATATTGAACAGAATATATAGTAAGAGAACAGATTACAAAGTGATAAAGATATGGATGCAAAGATGGGAGCTGCAGCAACTCACATGAATAGTTTTGAACCATCCTCTGATTTGGTACAGGAGGAAGAATGTGACACTCTCCTCTTATATCTTCCTGGTATGGTCGCTAACCCGACGCCCCACTCCCAACGCCCTCTTCTTTTGTAGGAGTCGATTAAATAGTTCAATAATTATTTCAGGCAATCTTTTTTGTTCATGTTATATGCTATTACAATTACAAGACAGAATGTGAATATTATGATGACTCAAAATATTTATTATGCATGAAATTTTAAGCTCCTCTTAGTTTTGTCTTTTGAATTTGTTCTGCCTGAGTTCATTTGAATGCTTGAAAGAAAGGAATATGTTAGTTCTTTCTGAAGGGACCTCTGATTTTGGAGACTGGGCTGCTGATACAGCTATTCACATTGTTCCTATAGAAGGACAAAGAGTTATTTCTTTTTCTTTTTTTTTTTTCAGTTTCAGGCACATCACTGAAATCCAAATCATGTTATTATCCTTCAATTATTTTATCTAGTGCTATAATGTCCACCCTTGTCCTTTCCTATGTGTGTTTCACCTTTTCCATTTACTTCTAATTATCCTTGCAAAACTGTATGCATATATTAACCATAAACTAGGATGAATATAACAATTTTCAAGGTTCCTATTTGATTCAATATATTGTATCACCACACCTGTTCAAATATATATGTAAGGCAAAATGCACTACATTTAACAGGGTTCAAAAAAGAACAGTTGAGAGTTCAACTAACTAGAACAGGAGTCCTGAGGATCAGTGGCACAAGGCCACTTGGGGATAACAAGTGGAGCAGTTTTCAGAAGGATTTCCCTGTCTCAGCAAATTGTGACACCAACAAGATCACTGCAAGATTTGAAGATGGCACATTGTATGTGAGGCAGGCAAAACTGATTGTTCCAGCAGAGAAAGAAGACGAAAAAATCCCACCCTTAAAAACTCCACAATCTCAGATGCCGGCAGAGGAGTCACCGGCTTCAAAGATTGATCAAGAGCAAGCCACCACCCAGAAAACCACTCCAAGTAATGATAATATCAAGCAGACTGGTGTTGAGGATTTTCCAGAGAAATCAGTTCAGAAGGAAGAAGCAAAATCCATGAAGGACAAGGAGAAAAGTAGTGAATCAGAGGGTGCCAAAATAGACGAAAGAAACTATATACCGGAGCAAACTGGTCACATTAACAATGATCAGAAGGCTGCAGCAAGAAGTAGCAATGATAAACACGAAAAAGTTTCAGGAAATGTTGATGCTGAGTTGGCAAATAAAGGAACTCACCGTAATGCTATAGCTAAAGTAGATGATTATAAGCTCAATGCAGGAAGTCCAGCAGCCAAATTGAAGATGGCGAGGCAGATGATGACAATGGTTCTGGCTGTTCTCCTTGCTTTTGCACTTGGCAAGTACATTAACAATCTGGCTTGGTTTTCCAAAAAAGCCGAGAACTGAAGCTTGTCATTTTGTAATTGACATATCAACTTGGCATGTATGCACTTTCAACTGATGAAAGTGAATAAAGGAACTATAAGATATTCATTCTTGAGTAACAAATGAAATTGGTTGATCTACATTTAGTTTAACAATGTTCTATTGTCTCTGGTTCTTTCCTCTTAACTTTTGTTAGGAAAGAATATTTAAAAACAAATGATTGAACTATAGGAAAATGTTTTAAATTCAAGAGGCCAAAAGAATGGAAAAGCATAATTTCATCATTGTGACAAAAAGCTAATTCATTATTCATGACATCAAATGGAAAATCTACCTAAACCAGTTACAAGTCTGTAAGCATAGAAGTCTTTTTTTACTTCCAGAACTCACTTGGCAGCAGCCAACTGCATGCGGGTGAGCTTAGCAGCAGCAACCATATTGCTCAGTGCTGGCTTTGCGCGTCTTGAGGCCGCAGTCAGGGTTGACCCAGAGAATGTTGCTCTCAAGAACTGCAAGCATCTTGTTGATGCGTTCAGCAAGTTCTTCAGTTGATGGGATCCTTGGTGAATGGATATCATATACCCCAGGGCCAATGCCAGCCCTATACTTCACTCCCTCATGGAAAACTGAAAGAAGCTTCTCATCCGACCTGGAATTCTCAATAGAGATTACGTCCGCATCCATGTCTATGATTGAGTGAATAATATCATTGAAATTTGAGTAAGACATATGGGTGTGGATCTGTCCAACGTATGAATATGGAAGAAGTTTAGAATTAGAATTATAGCAAAAAATATTTTATGTGCAACAAGATTCACATTTATTCTGCAGCTTTTATACTCACAACAGAAAATTATATAGCTCACTAAAGCTTTTACACCTTTCACAAACATTAAAAGGAAAAAAAGTTAAAGTGGCATGTATATGTTAGACAACGTTGAAATCTTTCAACAGATGAAAAGGAAATGTTCAAATATTCTCGTAACCCTGGAGGAAGACTAAAGAACTTTCCATTTCAGAGATGTGAGCTCCAGTGTTAAACTTGGGTTGACCTGACCTGGCCTGAATCGGCCAAGTTAATATATCTGACTAGAAGTTTTTATGAAACGCGCCAAAACTTGGAAGAGCAGTGGAGTTGATTGTGCAGCTTGCTTTACTCGCTCAGTTGTCCTGTCCAAATACTCTCCCCCATTTGAGTTATGGAAAATAGTGAGTGGATTAATGGCTGCATATGTTTGAATTCCAATTGAATACTACTTGCAAAACATTGATTACTCAATCAATCAGGAACCCAGTCTCCCAAATTTCATATTAAAACCTAAATGTTTCGATCCACTTCCATAAATATCAAGAGAACTTTTGGGGCATGCATCAATCTCAAGTCAAAAGATTTTTCAATTCCTTGTTCCCCCAATAATGATGTGGATAGAAGAGCAAAATCTCACCACTCCATCTACTGTTAAGTAGGCTCAATTGATTCCTGTCACTTCTTTCTCTTCTTCTTTACTCAAGGTCATTGAGTTTGATATTTAAACTATTGATGCTATACCAAATAAACGAGTAAAGTAGTTATAATGTGGGTTGGGCATGCTGATATCAAGCTGACTAGAATCAAGTCCAGTGAAAATTAGAATTTTGTTGCAAGAAATGAATGGTAAGTTTATCATATTAATCCCACATCTTGATTTGTGAAATTCAGAAATTTCTGCTTCACTAATGTTTGTTAAAACTTGGTCAAAATTATCCAAGTTTTGAAGTCTTATCAAATCACAGCTCCTATAGTCAAGTTTAAGTTCTGTATTTAAACATTAATGAAATCCTACTGCAGGACAAAAGACATAGAGCGACATTTGTTAAGCATGTAATTTTTTTTCATTGAAGCTAAAGCCCAAAACCAGATATTTCTATACCAAGCAACAAATTTAAACTAGCCAATGGACTTCTGAGTAAGGGCCTGCATGAATAGCAACCAATTAAAGGACACCTAACAGAGCACAAGGCTGTGAGAAGCATAAAAACATATAAGAAGACAATGATGAAGAAAGACCTGGGTAGTGTCTTGAACTGCACAATTAGTTATCCTGAAGGAGTGTACAGACCAGTCCAAGTAAAAAGCTTGCTCAGACTTTCTGAGCGGCAAACCCTCTCTTAAAGAAGGCTCATCAATTTGAATAACATTAATTCCAGCTCTCTCAAGATCTTCTACCTCGCCCTTGATCGCCAAAGCAATCTGATAGCAGGTCTCAAATCTGAGAGATAAAAAGGAATCGCATAAATTCAATTCAAATCTCGGAAAAAGACTGTCTAACAGAGAGGATCTGATTGGCCAACCTCGGCTGGTCATTTCTGACAAACGACCAATTCAGAATGGTGACAGGGCCAGTAAGCATTCCCTTCATTGGGCGTTCTGTCATGCTTTGAGCCAATGTACACCAGAAGACTGTCATTGCTTTGGGACAACTGACATCGCCATAGATTATGGGTGGCTTCACACACCTGGATCCATAAGATTGAACCCATCCATTCTCAGTGAAGGCAAAACCAGATAACTGCTCCCCAAAGTACTCGACCATATCATTTCTCTGATCTTGTCAGATATCACCCAAAAGCATTAGATATTTGCTTTTCCTATTTGACTTTTATTATGTTTATGCACAATATAAAAAAAATTATCATACCTCTGGTTCTCCATGAACAAGAACATCGATATCCAGCTTCCTGAAGTTTAACCACTTTTCTTATTTCCTCCTTAATGGCCTCAATATATTCTTCCTCAGATGTTCTACAAGAATAACCACAGAACACTCAAAATTTATATAATGTTGAAATCATGTTGAAATTGGAAGATAAGTACACGTAAATAGAAAGTGAACTCACTTGTTAACCTTGTAATCATGACGGACTTTCCTAAGCCCCAAAGTTTGAGGGAATGATACAAGAGCAGTGGTTGGAAGAATAGGAAGATTTAGCTTCCTCTGTTGAGCTTCCAACCTGGCACTGACATTTGTAGCTCTACGGTGATCAGAACTCCTCAAGGAAGCAGCCTGATTATTGTAATGGAAGTCAAAATCTTAATTATGAAAAGATTAAGGAAAACAAGAAATCATGTAGAATGGAAACAGCACTAGCAAAAAGGACACCTACAGCCTTCTGAACAGCTGCATTAGTTACTCTTGGGGATGATCTTCTTGAAGCCTGACCTGCTGCATTAGCAGAGAAGAATGCCTAAGAAGAGGGAGGCCAACATAAGAAGAAGCACCTGATTTGAAGTAATAATGTAATGATTCCTGCAAAAATTCACATTTTATGGCAAAATTCCCAGATGTTTACCTATGGCTCATCAATAAGCATTCAGCCAGATATTTAAATTTCCTTTTCAGAAACTATTCTCCCACAACCCAAAATGTATTAGCTCAATATGCAAGCCTGAAATCTTAAATATTTCCAATAAAGTTAAGGTGCTGGTTTTTTAGGAAGAAATGGTCTGATCATAATCACTTAAAGTCGAATATGTGAAAGGGTAAATGTCAAATATAAATTAGGCAAATGTGTGGTTTATGATTGATTAAAATAATCTGCATGTAAAAAACAATGACAACACTTAGACTGGTAGCAAATGGTCTGGAAATTCCAATTTAGCGGCTCTTAGATATGAAGAACAGTTCAAACCAATACTCAGAGAGAGCTTGGACAGTAACTTGGTAGGAAATTAGAAATAAACTGCAGAAATGACTTCAAGGCACGCTGCAATGCCACTTTCCTTAAGGCTTACTTCACCCCCACCAATTTGGTGTACAAAGGTACTGAGAATAGCATCTAGGATACAATGAAGCCCAATGTCCATTTCAATTTTGCACTAACAAAATGAAACCATGGAAACTCAGGAAAAGGCATAACTATCTAACTTATAGAATATATGCTGCGGCAAATACGATATAAGAAATTTGGAGAAAGGGACAAGAACAGGGTGGTTCTTTCCGTAACAACACAACCTTTATATAAACAAATTTGTTTTATTACATGAACAACTATTCAGATTATTGTGGTTGCCTCCAACAGAGACAACTATTAACTGTTGTCTTAACAACTAATTAACTGTCCTTAAAATCTGTCTAATAACTATCAACTTGAATTTTCAAACGTTCAAAGCCACAAATTAAACAAAATATAGAATACATCGGTTGCGTCTTGAGTATTTACTTATTTATTACCAGTGCCAAGTGCCCAGAGTGCCAAATGTCAAGTATGCATATAATCCAATATATTTTATTGCCCACTAACCTATTTGGCGTAGTACCACTAAAGCTTTTGGCATTTGTTCCTAGGTCTACATATTTAAACATGTCAAATCTCTAAAGATTCCAATGTGAGACAGGTTCTCAACATACTCCCTAGTTGATTCTATTCATGGTCTTCGCTCATGTTCCAAATTAGGTATAATGCTTCAAAACCATAGCAAATGCACGTTTATTTCAATTGTAAAACAGAACAAGAATATGACAGAATGAAGTACCTCATCCTTCAGACTAGTTAGTACATTTGCTAATGCGTTGACTTCAAGTACCTTCTGAGCGGCAAATGCAAGCCACGACTCAAGTTCTTTGTCTAATTTAGTTTCATTTGCAGAGTCAACTGCAGTATGAAGAAGAGAACACGACGTAGAGACCACAAGTTTGTCTGAAGAAAGAAACAGAAAAGGTGATAATCAAAGTTCAAGGAAATCATAATGCTCTGGAACCTAACAGTATACAGGAAAGATGCATACAGATTTTAAGAAATAATCAGAAAGGCTACTCATTCAGCCATGAAAAGATTCTAATTGTGGTTGTAAGGTCATCTCTAGCAATTTATTCGACGGTCCCTAGCTTTCCATTAAAATACTTTATTGTCTTCTGGACATAGATAACTAGAATATACACAAAGAAAAATGCATGCAGCAGCCAAGACGCAGAGAGAGAGAAGTAGATTAGAAGTAAACTCCATGTACAAATTAATTCAGATATTACAATAGCTAACCCACATAATGTCACAGTGGTTGTAAGAAAAAACTTTCATATTTGATTTTGAAAAATGGACATTGTATGTAACGTGCAACATGATAAACACAAGGTCAATATTAAGTGGGTTCAAAAGAGTGCTGGTTACAAAATGGCTGCTTAAAAATTCCTAAACTCCCTTAAACGTCATAAATCACAGACATTCTCAGTTTATGTCATCGATTGCTTAAATACAGTAACATACTACCTTTTCCCACCATGCCCTCTAAAGCCTGCAAAGTAATGAGAGAAGCAGCAAGGTCATTAGCCCAAATGTTTCTCCCATCAACAACTCCAGCAAAAAGATATTTTTCCAGAGGAAACCCATTTCTAATTAGGTCAAATGTCTTTGATCCACGAACTAAATCAAATCCAATAGCTGTAACACCCTTCAAAGCAGTAACTGTTTTGTATGCCTCAGCAGGAATTTCAGCAAAATATGTCTCAATAAGAACATTCAAGCCAGAAACTGACAATTCTAGTTCTGTGTAGGCATGAGTAAATACATGTAACTTGTGAGAATCAAGATCCATCACAAGGGTAGGCTCATCAAATTGAATCCAGCTAGCACCAGCTGTCTTCAGTTCAGCCACAACTTCCCTTCATGGTAAAGTAAGAAAATAACAGTTTAGCATCAGGCAAGACATAAATTATTTGAGTAGTGAGAAAGCATATCCCATAATCTTACTTGTAGATAGGAAGAATCTCATCTAATAGGGAAAGAAGGGAAAATGATTTATCAACTCCCTTTGCAGGTTTCGATAACAACAAGTAAGAAACAGGCCCATGAGGACCGGAACTGTGTCAATACCATGCTGCAATGAGGAAAATACAACAAATAAATGAGCCAAATTCATGCAAATAAGTGATAATTAGAACTTTACAAACTGATGAATACAAGATTAAGAACAAATACGGCGATATTCATTCCTGTCTCACCTAGAGAACATAAACAATGAAAAAGATATAATGCAAAAGAGTGTATAGTGGAGCAGAAGTTAAATTCTGTTGTTACAATGCTATGCACAACCATGGAAGCCTGATATTTCAATTCTACAAGCACTTTTAGCACAGAAGAAAACTCTGATTTGCTTCATTCTAGTTTTTCTAATGAAATTTTGACTCCAACAATGGGAAACTAAGGACCCAAACACAAGCCAGAATCTCGCAGAAGTAAAATTGAATGGCAATTAGTACTTTACCCAGAAAAAATGGAATTAAAGCAAAAGTGAATGCATGAGGTAAAACACAATTCACATTTGTCAAAGTGAAACAAATGATACATGTGATTGCAGCCAAGACACTCTCTTAAAGCAAAACTCATGTGATCTAGAAATTAAATATCATATAATCCTCACTCCGTACACAGAATTCTCATTGTAATCTCACCTTGCGTGAGAAAATCTTCTGCAATACAAATTTACTTGAAAATACAAAAAATGAAGGAAGATTAGAACAAGAAAAAAATCAATCCCAAAAGACTGCAAATCTCCATGAGTCTAATGCTGCATGTCATTGTTAAAGTAATATTTGTATGCATTGTGTCATTCTGGTTGATTTCATCTTCAAAAAAATGCACACTCTGTCTTCTCAATTTCCACGAAGGACATTGACACCAAGAAGGGATTAATATATAGGTTGTGGCTCCAAATGCTACTGCAAACGATACCAAAACAGATCTATTCGCAAAGGTTCTAACCACCATTTTATCTATCTGGTAAACAACAATTCAATAGAAAGCACTAAACTTACAGCTTTAGCCTCCTTGTATTCTTGCACTGCCTTGTGAGATGCGTAAGAGAATTTGATCTCTGGTCCCAGTTCAGGGACAATGTAGTGGCTGCACCCACATAAATGTGCACTGTTTGGTACTGATAATCATTATGATAAACGAAAAAAAACATGTCAGAATCATTTAAATGC
Organism: Paulownia fortunei; assembly: GCA_019321725.1. NCBI lineage: Eukaryota > Viridiplantae > Streptophyta > Magnoliopsida > Lamiales > Paulowniaceae > Paulownia > Paulownia fortunei. The sequence goes on along the minus strand of CM033109.1, from coordinate 6,295,842 downwards.
ATAAAATCATAGGAGACCAAGCCATTACTTGCTAGTTGGTATCAAACCACTTGGTCATTTCCATTGCAGGAAGGAAGGCATTACCCCTAGCCATTGAAAAGTAAATGTCAAACCCTATTTCACCTCCATTCCAACTATATCTTGGGGGAATAGCACCCAACATAGCGGTGGTGTCCAATACTTGGTCGTAGTAGGAGAATGTGTTACTTGGAATGTATTTGATTCCAGCATCTGTCATCTGTTTCCAAATAGACAATCTGAGGTCAGCCGCAACCTTCTGCAACTCTTTAGCACTACTCTTTCCGTCCCAGAAGGTTTCCAACGCAAACTTGAGCTCCCTCTTTGGCCCCATGCGAGGATATCCAACAATGTGCGATGTCATTGCTCTGATTCACCCAGCAGAGCCTAGAATATGTTCACATAACCGTTAAGATGCTCATAAACACATTTTTCCCATCACACACGCAAACGCCCTAACTGGACATGGTGAAGCCTAAATATATACCAAGGTATGATCAATGCAAATCTAGTCAAATTCAGTTCTTTTTGTCACAGAGGTATAGTTGTTTCCCTTGGTAAATACAAAAAACTTATTTCAAACAAGTCCTTAAAAGTTTTCTCTAAACATTAGTGAAAAAATAATGCAGAAAAATGCTGGTTGATCAATGTAAGAAACTGCATTGTATTTAAGAACAAGTTTGGTGGCTATAAAACTAGTTGGTAATCCTGATAATGCAAAAGACTTGTTAAGACAATAAGATATCAATGTCTCAGCTTGTTCGCAAGTTCACTTACCTATTGGCCACAAATGTAGTCAATAAAACAACAGAATTTGACCCGGCATTACATCAATGTCAGATAATTTTCACTTTCTTCGCATCCATAGTATCAGTAGAAGTTAAGCATGACAAGCAGTTACAAAATGCTGAGACAACCAAACTCCAGAACAGCATTGACATGCTCATAGAAACAACTAAACAAACAAATGCATGTGCTATCATAGTTCCGAAAGATTGAATCACTATGGCTACATTGTCTACCAATAACTCAACAATGAAACGCGGAATGCCAATAATTTCCCTATATTATCAATTTCAAAAACTTTCTAAATGTGATTGAATATCTTACAAGAATCCAATAAATGCACAAATTCAAAAAGGATCTCCCCATAGCATACACACAAAAGGAACACATTCTCAATTTCTCATTAACCCATTTCTCACTCTAATCCAATATCCAAATAGAGCTTAACAAACTTACAAATTCAAGAAAGTCAGTAATTATGTCATTTGCAAAAACATATACATCATTGTTTGGTTTGGACTTTTAGCATACTGACCACCACAGATCAAAAATAAAGATTGTCAGAAGTGAACACAAATAACTAATAAATCATCAGTCACTGCTAAAGACTGGATTTTTATCAGACTTATGCCTCAAGCTACAAATTTACAAGCCCAAACCTGTGTAATCTCTGAAAGGAATAAATGGGTTTCGAGCAGAAACCTGCGTTGGAAGTAGAAGCAAAATATGGTTTTAAGGAGTGGATTGATGAAGGGAAAGAGAGTGAAGAGTGGAAGAATTTTGTCTCATTTTTATACTTTTCCTACTGCTATTTACTCTTTAACAGTCTTGCTCGTCAATTATCAGTTCATCAGTGTTCATAGACGGTCTTTTCCATTTTCCTTTTTTTTTTTTTTGGGGGGGGGGAGGGGGAGGTCCATAAAGTTCATTTCTTTTTTGCTTTTTTTTTTCCTTTTTGGAAAAACGGAATTTTTGTAAATTATAAAGAACACAATAGCATTTTATATTTTAATAAAAGAGAATTTTAAAGTTTATTGTTTATTCAAATGACAATTATATGGAGAAAATGCATAATGATTTTTATATATTTAAATTATAGAGGATTTTAAAGTTCACATAATGACATTTTATTTAAACGATTATTGGATGGAAAATTATAATAGTGAGCTCCATAAAATATATGACCAAAGTCGTTCTAAAGTAAATCTTTTTTCCCCATGTTAAGCCTATTATTTCTGATTTTTATCAAATTAGATAATTACGTCAATTGTTTTACTTATTGTGACATAGTTATAATATCAATCATATAATATACTTTCGAAGCAATTGCTTGATTGGAACAATCTCGCTCATCAAAGAGATGAAATATAACAAAATCATCACGTAATTCTCTCATATTAATAACAATGTTTTTTTTTTTCATTTTCCCTAATTTCTTTTCTGTTTGTCCAACATCTTAAATTCTAATGTTATTTTTACTACTTATTTAAAGTCATACAAACACATCAAATATAAAAAAAAAATTACTGTTAATAGACAAGTTTGATGTGGTATTACTACTTTTGAGTTTGGGATGATGAGTGAGTTATTGTTTGCGTTGCAAAAAGTTATAAGGGATGTTCAAAGTTGATCCGACGAAAACTCTACAATACTCAAGTTAATTCCAAAATAAGTAGATATAAGTTATAAATCTTGAAAATACACAACTACATAATTAATTGTATACCTTTTAATAATGAAAACTAGTGTATTTATAGTATTGATATGAGGATTTTTGTGGGATTGAATCTTATGACCTAGTGGGCTTACCCTGAGCACTATAGCCTAAATTATCTATTATCTTATGGAGCCCATGAACTCGGTTATCGGGTTTGTCTTTGTTTCGACCTATAACCGAGATGGGCCTCTTCAATTTAACCTCTTGGGCCTATTTTGGATTCATGGTCCATCACAAGTCCCCCACTCTCGGTCAAGCCTCGCGTAGTGAGGGTTGGTTAAGAGTAGAGAGTGTTGAAATAGGTCATCTCTTGAGGTGAGTAGCTTGGGTCTAGTCACCTCTTGGGATGAGTAGCTTATGGCATGCTATCTCTTAGGGTGAGTATTTTAGAGTTGTATTCCTTGTTTTTGGTGTTAGCCTATTTTTAGTTCATATGTAGGAGAATTTACTGTATTTGGGGGAGCATCATATTGAAAGAGATAAACTTTCAAATTAAGACGAGTCCGCCATCGATTAATGTCTTTTTTTGCTAAATTGACATCAGGTATGTTGAAAAACCTTCTCATTCCTCTGTCTTTCTTTTTCTTCTTTTTATTCGTCTTTTTCTTCTTCTTTTTTATTTCTTCAGGTCTAGTCCATAACGCTCGACCTGACCAGGACGAGCGAGGTTGCTTGTTTTCTCCTAGTCGCAATCCACATAGTCATAGCCCATCGAGGGCTTAGCTAGGGTAAGTTGTTAATCTCATCATTATGTTTAGTCCATTTACTTAATTTTTTTATTGTTTTATGCAATGATTGTTGATCTATACTGCTCATAATGGAGAAAGTCGATATGACTCCTCATATTTGTAAGTCGGTATGGCTCATCGAGTGTGGAGGTTGGTAGGACTTCTTAAGTATGAAAATCGATAGGACTACTCGAGGTGGAGGTCGATAGGATATCATAAGTATGGAAGCCGATAGGGCTTCTTGATAGTGAAGGTCGGTAGAACCTCTCAAGTATGTGAACCAGTAGGACTCATCGCAAGTGGAAGTCAGTAGAACCTCTCAAGTGTGCGAGCCGATAAGACTCATCGAGAGTGGAGGTCGATAGAAGCTCTCAAGTGTGAGCCAATAGGACTTCTCGAGTGTGGAGGTTAATAGGACCTTTTAAGTATTTAAGCCGATAGGACTACTCGAGGGTGGAGATCGGTAAGATCTCTCAAGTATGAAAGCCAGTAGGGCTTCTCGAGGATGAAGGTTTGTAGGACTTCTTAAGTGTGGGAGCCGACATGGCTCCTCAAGGGTGGAGGTCGATATGACCTTTTAAGTGTGAGAGGTGGTAGGGCTACTGAATGTGGAGGTCGGTAGGACCTCTCAAGTGTAAAAATTGGTAGGGTTCCTCGAGAGTGGAAGTCGGTAGGACCTCTTACGTGAACGTCGATAGAACCTCTCAAGTGTGGAAATCGGTAGGACTCCTCGATGGTAGAGGTCGGTAGGACCTCTTAAGTTGAAAATCGGTAGAGCTCTTCTAATGCGGAAGTCTGTAGGACCTCTTAAGTATGGGAGCCGGTAGGACTCATTGAGTGCGTCGTCCTGAGAGAATTTCTGTTAATTTCCCAGAACTAAGCGTATGATAGTTTCAATGGGTATCAAGATATCATAAGACGTATTTTGCCTTTAACCTCGAGAGAAGTTGTGGGACTCCAGGTTTGTGACATTGCTAGAATTTTGTTAAGTATAAGTATGATGCACATAAGCGGAGGTAGTAAGACACATAAAAATTTATTTTATTAATGTAAAAACAAGTTTGCAGATAAAGCAACTTGTTGCCTCTTGGGGCATGACAACATAAATTTAAGCAATTTTCTAACAAGCTAAGAAATATAAATACTAGCCTTGTTGAGTGTAAAACAAAAGATAAACTAACTTATCTCCCTCATGGGCATAATTGAATGAAAACAAACTAAATGTTTCTACACTTGCACTACAAATAAACTCCACTTATGGTGCTTCAGGTGATAATTCCTATCACTCCTGCATTGAAAAGTTGTCTTCATCTCGCCCCATCTTATCTCTACTGGGATGCTCCCAAAATGAATTATACAGTCTTGGGGCATTAGGGTAGGGATGACGATGGTTGTCTTGAGTTTTATCAATATACTCCATTAGATAGCCATTCAAATGAGCCTCTTGACCCATTCCTCAAATGGTAGCACTCTTCTGTGGTATGTCCATAGTCCCGATAGATACGACAGTACTTATTATATTTCATCTGCTTGGGATTTTCTCTTATCAGTTGATGTGCTTATACTAACCCCTACTGCTCGATAACCACCAATACTTCTGACAACCTAGTGTTGAGGGGAATGAAATTAGTATAACTAGATGGGGTGTATTTGGCACTCTTCCTTCTTCCTCCATTCAACTCTGTTTTCTTTCTTTTGTTTTTTCTTTCCAGGAGCACTCACTCATGTTGTCTCCTCTATCCTAATGTACTTCTCTCCTTGTGTTAAGAGCTCTTCGAAGGTAGTGAAGAGTCTCCTTATAATGGACTTCTTAAACCTTCCGTGATGGAGGTTTTGCTGCATAATTCTAGTCAGTAGCTCGTGATTCATATAGGAGACCTCATAAACTGCTTACACGAAATGATGTACATATTCATAGAGCAGCTCCCCATCATTGTGGGCAATTTTGAATAGGGATACTATAGTCTTTTGGTACTTACAGTATTTGTGCAAGAACAATGTGCACTTAGAGGGAGTAGTACGAAATATCTTGCAACAGGCGACAATAATCAAATTGTACAAGTCTGCTTTGGTGTAACACTTATTGAAATACTCTTGTGGATTACCAGTTCCATCAAATTCAGTAAGATTTGCTATCTTGACTCCGACCGACAGGGATTCGGCCAAGATAGTGGGGAAGAATGGACTTCGCTTGGGGATGCTACCACTAGTGGGAGGCAATCTTCATTTTGATTGAGTGAGCCTGTTGGACGAATAGGTGCTATGGTATGTGTCACATTCATCTCCCCTCGTTGCTTGTACGGTCTCTAGGTAGGGATGCATGGTTGCTCGTATCCTCATGAATATATGTCTTTCTATGCCTAGTTCATTCTCACCTCTGCGGAGTGACTGAATGGGCTCTTCTCTATGTTGGTTAGCAATGTTGCACTCCGCTGCCTCGCACCTTTGTTCTGTTCTCTTGGGAACTGGAATTGGGTCTCGACCTCAATAAGATGAGTGAGGAGGCTTCTATCTATATTGGTTAGCAACAAACTATGCAACTACTTCGATTGTCGCTTCTTCAATCATGATCCTCAATGTTTCCTAGGTCATGTGTAATATTGGCTCCTCCTGACGAAGAGGAGACGAATCTCTTAAGTTAGCTGGAGGTGAAGGATGGTCGCCTCCAGTAAGGGGGTCGCTTCTATTGTCACAAGCGCCCCTGGTAGGGAAGTTGCCTTGGGTGTTGGCTGCTCTCATAGCTATGGATCTTGATTGCATTCTCAATGATCAGGTAATAAGCTTTCCATAGACAACGCTAAAATGATATGATATCACTCATTTTAGTAGTACTTCTGCTGAACGTAAGTTGTTATGCATCACAAAAAGTTTTTAGGGGTGTCAGGAATTGACCCAGCGAGAATCCTCTACCGCTCAAGTTAATTCCAGAACAAGTAGATGTAAACCAAAAATCTTAAGAGCATACAAATGCATAATTAATTGTGTATCTTTTAATAATAAAAATTTGGGTGTTTATAGTGTTGATATGAGGGTTTTCATGAGATTGAGTCTTATGGCTTAGTGGACTTAGTCTAAATATTATAACTTAATTTGTCTATTATCTTATGAAGCCTATGAACTTAATTATTGGGTTTTATCTTTGTTCCGCCCCATAATACTGACAAACCTTTTGAATTTAGTTTTTTGAGTCTATTTTGAGATCATGCCTATCAAAGTTATAACTAATTTATATATATATACCCGCTCCATAATACTGACGAACCTTTTGAATTTAGTTTTTTGAGTCTATTTTGAGATTATGCCTATCAAAGTTATAACTAATTTATATATATATATATAGAGAGAGACACAGAATGACAGTTCAAAAAATAACTTTTTGGGTCTTAAAGGGCTCAATTAAAGGGCCTGTAAATCCTAATAGTATTATGACCTAAAAACAAACGCCTGCCAAGCATCTTGAGTCCAATTTCATTGGGCTCTTTAGTCTCTTAAAGTTTGGGCTTCATATTTTTAGTAGGAAAAAAAGAAAATAAAAAAAGCATTTAAATATAAAGTATAAAGTTGTATTGTTTGACATAATTACAAATATTTCTTTCACAAAAATCCTGAAAAAATCAAATTCAATAATGAATATTCATATTGACGCGTCTCTTCACGACACATTTTAAATTTAAAAATTATTTAAGTGGCAACTAGACCCTTAATTCAAATAATAATTACTTCTGGTTTTTATAATCTACATATATATATATATATCATCGTATACTATAAGTTAATTATGTTAATTAAAATAACTGTCTTAATCAATTGCTAATAATCATATTCCTCCAAATTCGTTTAATTCAATTTGATCACATGCTAGAAAACTGTAGCAATGTCATTATCAGTTGGTCTTAATCTCCATTAATTAATGCAAATTGTACTTTGGAGAAAAAATGAGACAAAAAGAGAAGAAAAGTAAAAGAGCGTGAATGATTCAGGTGTAAGTATGAGTGTAAAAGTAATCCTTCAAAATAGTTAAAAAAATTATATTTAGATAATAGATAATTAAACAGTAAGTTTTAACGTTTTTTATGTCTGTAATTGTCTTGTTAATAGTTATTTATTACCGTCATGTTATTTTCTATAGAAAAATGAAAAAAATATATTAATGCACCCCCTTTTTAATTTGATAATAGTAAATTTTGTGATTCTATTCAATTCTATGATAATAACACACACACACACACATGTATATATATTCAATATTTTCAAGTAAAACAAAGGTTATTAGTAGCAAGGTTTTATATAATTTATAAGGTAAACTATTAAAAAAATCCTTAAAATGAATTTTTACATCAACAACACGTGAAAAAACCCATTTCCACCAACTTTTAACTTTTATCCTATTTTGGGATGAAATTACCCTTGGACCCTTACATTAATAATTTTTATTTATTTATTGATATTCACTTTGAAAATTAATTTTTAAACTTTATTTATATATTTGTACTAAAAATTTTACAAAACTTAACTTTTGAACTTTGAAATTTTTTAATCTTTTTGCTTAGTTCATTCAATTTGAAAAATTAAAATTGTATCTACTATAACCTATACTTATAAAAATTAAAATTGCTTATTTCATTCAATTTAAATTTTCTCTTGTTAAGCCTACTATTTCTAATTTTTCATCCAATTAGATAATTAAGTCAAGACTTCATTAACTTAATTTTACTTATCGTGACACATTTATAATATCAACTATATAATATACTCTCGAAGCAAGCAAAAAATGACACGAAACAAAAAAATCACGTAATTCTCTAATATTAATGATAATATTTTTTATTTCATTCTCTAATTTCTTTTCTTTTGTCTTTTTCGGTCCATATTCTCGTCCAACACCTTAAATTCTAATTTAATTTTACTACTTATCGAAAGTCATACAAATACGTTAACTATTAAAAAAATTATTATCATTAGACAAGTTATAACTTATTTTTCACACACACACACACACACACAGATATATATATATATATATATATTATAAAATTAAACACAGTGCAAAGAACTTTTCTTTTTTTATTGGAGCAATATAATTTGGGTCCAAATGGGCTCAAGTAAAGGGCCTTTAAAGCCTAATGGTTTTGTGACCTAAAACAAAGGCTTTCCAAGAATTTGAGTCCAATTTCATTGGGACTCTCTTCCATATTTTGGGCTTCATACTTTAGTACGGAAAAAAGAAAATAAAAAAACATTTAAATATGAAGCTTAAAGTTATATCATTTGACATAATTATAAATATCCTAAAAAAATATAACGTCTCTTTACGACACATTTTAAATTTAAAAATCATTTAAGTGGCAACTAGACCATTAATTCAAATAATAATTACTTCTGGTTTTGATAATCCACAAAAAAAAGAAAAAGAAAAACATCATTGATATCATCGTATACTATAAGTTAATTATGTTAATAACTGTCTTAATCAACCTAGCCAGTTGCTAATAATCAGATTCCTTTAAAGTCTTCGTTTAATTCGATTTGATCACGTGCTACAAAACTATGGCAATGTCATTATCAATTGATCTTAATCTCCATTAATTAATTCAATTTGCACTATTGAAAAAGCAAAAAAAGGGAGAAAAGAGAAGAAAAGAAAAAGAGATGACTTATTCAGGTGTCATTATGAGTGTAAAAGTAAACCTTTAGATAGTTAAATAGATTATATATAGATAATAGATAATTAAAAGTAAGTTGTAACCTCGTTTATGTCTGTAATTGTCTTGTTAATAGTTACTTATTAGCATCATGTTATTTCTTGTAAAAATGAAAAAAAAATTAATGCACCCCCTTTTTAATTTGATAATAGTAAATTTTGTGATTATGTGCTTTGAATAATTTTATGATAATAGTACATATATTTTTTTTTAATTTTCAAATGTTATTAGTAGCAATATTTTATAAAATTTATTAGGGAAAACTATTAACAATCCCTTAAAATAAATTTTTATATCAAAAACACCCATGAAATTGCTTTTTTGTCTAAAAAACCCATTCCACCAACTTTTCATTTAAAAAAAAATCCAACTTTTAACTTTTACCCTATTTTGGGATGAAATTATCCTTGAGCTCTTACATTAATAATTTTTATCTACTGATATTAAATTTCAAAATTATTTTTTAAATTTATCTATGTATTTTCACTAAAAAACTTTTACAAAACTTAATTTTTGAAAATTTTAATCTTTTTATTTAGTTCATTCAATTTTATAAATTTAAATTGTATCTACTATAACCTATACATCTAAAAATTCAAGAAAATATTTTTCTCCACAAACTGAATTTATTAAAATTATAATCATATCGTTACAAATCAACTTGAACAATCTAAATAATTTTTTTTATTAAGAAATCAATTCATTAAATTTTTTAATCTATAAAGTTAAGGGTAATTTAGTCAAAAAAATCGCTAAAAAAAGTTTACTAAAGGAGGAGCATCATAAAGAATAAAAATTGTAAATATTTATGTGTTGATTTATTTTCATATGTCATTCATCAAATTTGGGTGTAGGATAAGGGAAATATATTCAAATTATCAAATTATGTTCAAGAGTCATATTTTAATATCACCAAAGCATTGTAACATGTTTATTAACTATTTTGATATATTTTTTTATTATCTTGTCTTTATTAAAATTATTTATCTACCCAGTATGCATAACATGTCCAAATTTCAGCATACAATCAATTTTTATTTAAGAGATATGACTCAATTGATAAAATAGGTCAGTATTGGGTTTAATTCTGATCTAAATTTTGTGTGATTCATTTTGTACAATCACTTATAATCCAACTTTTTCAATTCTTACACATTTAGTGGAATCAAAAGTTTGCATAAACTTGTAAATAAAAATTTATTTTAAAGAGTTTTTAGTAATTTTTTTTTTGAATTTATGAAAATAGTAAATCTATTATCCATGAGGTTTGTTGCTAAACAAGAACAAGGTAAGCTTGCACAAAATCAGGCAATTTGGATTTAATAGATTAATTTTCCTTGCTCTAATTTCATAATACAAGTGTAGGGTAATTAAAAAATCCAATATTGATATTTTTAAGTCTTGATGATGTATATAGCGTTTAAAAACAATCAAACTACTTCATACTTAATTGTTAAAAACTCGATGGAACTTAATTTGTTAACTTAACAAATCAAATTTGACCACAAATTTGAGAGTTTGTAAATAACTGATAGCTACAACATACTAAAATATGAAAAATACAAAATACGAATTAGAGACTTTCCCTTAAGTGAACATTATATATTTCTTTATGCATATTTTTATCTTTTATCAAAATTTGTGATTTCTGCTCCAAAAAGTTATAAATAGTGTAAATTTAGAATTTTAGTGATCATAGACTTAGGGGTGGGCATTCGGATTCGGGACTCGACCCAATCGGATCGAATTTTTTAAAAAAATTCAAATTTTGGATAATTCAAACCCGATTGCATAATTTTCGGATTGATTATCAGGTAGAATTTTTCTACCCGAATTATCCGATCGAGTACCCAAAATAAATTTTAAAAAAATAAAAAATTAACCCCAAATTCTTATATTCACCGTCATTAGCACAACCCTCAACTCTTATGTCCCAATCCCTCAAATTCATTTCCGATTGAATAGAAAAATATAAAAAGAAAGACGAAAAAGAAAAAAAGAAGAAAATGTGGAGGAGGAGGAATCTAGAAATAAATAAATAAAAAATATATAAGAAAAATAAAGAAGAAGTATAAGTGGGGAGGATGAAACTTGGAAGAAAAAGAAAAAAGATGACAGGGAGAAGAGAAATGGGGAGGAAGAATGAGAAAAAAAATGAAAAATAAAGAAGAAGAAGAGAGGAAGGATATTCGGGAAGGGGGAAGAAGGAAAAGAAAGAAGAAGAAGAGGGATAGGAGAAAATGGGGAAGAAGAAAGAGAAAAGTTAGAAGAAAAAGAGGAAGAGAAAATGGGGAAAAGAGAAAAATTAGAAGAAAAGGAGGAGGAAAAATGGGGAGAAAGGGAAAGAGTAAAAAAAATTAAAAAACACAAGAAAGAGGGGATTCGGGACTCGATAGAAACAAAATAATGTTAATATAATTTTTTTTAAAGAAAAATTCGAAATTTAATCTATTGGATACCCAAAAAATTCGGATATTCGATAAATCGGGTACTCGAATATTTTAGATTGGTGTCGGGTAGCAAAATATGCTACCCGACATGTCGAGTACCCGACCCGATTACCCGAAAACTCGATTACCCGACTCGATGCCTACCCCTACATAGATTTTGTATTTTAAAGGTTATTTTTTTTAGAACCATTTATACAACAGTGAAAGGAATAAATAACTTAAATAAATTATTTTTAAAAGCGTGCATGGTCTATACAAATTTTTTATACCCATTATAACAAAACCACATACAACAAAAATATATATAAAAGATCAAATTACTCAATTTTGATTTGTATTCGACTCGATTAATCATCAAATCAAATTTAAACATAATTTTTAAAATTTGATAAAATTTACAATAATATACTTGACTCGACTCCATCAATTTACACTCTCATATATATATATATATATATATATATATATCCCAAGATTTAAAAATTAAGGCCTACTATTTTGTAAATTATGTTAATCCTTTGAATCCAGAGGGGGTTGGGGGGTGACGGTGGGGTGTAAGTTCCAGGATTGATTTTAGAACTCAAATTCTATTTTTAAGAAAATAATTATCAACTTTTATAAAATAGCCCAATCAGCCACGATGAATAAATACTACGAAGACGCACAAACTCAAACCCTTTAATTTTCGTGCCCAAAAAAAAAAAAAAGGAACATCCCATAAAAAAATATATAAATTTATATCATTTAAATAAGGAGAATATTTTTTTCTTCAAGAAAAAAAATCATAAAATTATATCACTTAAAGTGAATTTTTTTTTTCAATAATATTCCCAATAAAATCCAAATTTATTACCCAGAATTCCAAAAGGATTTGTGAGAAGTGCAAAAGTTGCAAAACCCACCTTGTTCTGTTACCCAAAACACCATTGTTTGTCACCATCAAACTCAAATGTGTCTGTTGCTAGCAATTAATTTTTTCATTGCACCCATAATTTTCCCCCAAACATCATAATTCCACAATTCTTCCTTTCTAGGTATACCGCCATTTTCAGTGGGGGCCACCTTAATTGCACAATATGTTTGGTTTGGTTTGTGTATAATTCTCCTAGTCTAAGTGTGTATTCAAAATATTAGATAAATATTTTTGAGAATTTTTATTTATTTTTTTAGATTTTTGAGAGTTTGAATACATTTTCGTGACATAAATATTTATTGTAGTAGTCACGGGGCGCCTTTTTGTTTGTATAAAGAAAGGGGCACCGTGTGGCTAGTAGTCGTGACTACTTCCGCCAAAAACCACAATCGATTGCACAGCGGACTAAAATTGCGACAAATTCACACCCGTAGGTGTTTTCAAGGCACGATGAAATTGGAAAAACTCATTTTTATTGATGAAATGCAGATTACACTATTAAACGATTACAACAAAGCTTGGAGCAGGGGTATAGAGTTTTGAAAGAAGTTGCTAGTCACCGTATTGGCAGTTGTTTAAAGAATTAATAAGGAAAATATTAAAAAATATGCTGCTTGCCTCACTTTGAACGATAAGGAAGATTTTTTTACTTTATCTTTTTTAATACTGTATCTTTATATATTTTTCTTTCTCCTCACTAAAATTCAATTTGTAGACATAGTGTAATGTGTGAAAATTAATGACATACACGGGCAATCTTGTAATTTAACTTTGTCCAATTTTTTTGCTTATATGCCAATAAGTCATAGTTTTGTGAATATAGTGATAGTCAAAATAGATTTACACAATTGAATATCAGTAATTATATATAGGTATATATATAAAAAAAAAGAGAATAATTTTATATTTTATTATTATTAACTTTGTCCCAAAAAAAAATTGCAAAATATCAAAAAGTACCCGCCTTATACAAAATTTACCGAGTATTCTTATTTTCACATTCAATAACCTATCCAGAATTTTAATTTTTTCTCTTGATTTCAATTTCTTCAAAACAAATGTATCCGAAGTATATTCTACATATACTTATATGAATGAAATATATAACATTCGAATAGGCACAAATCTATCAAATAACTGATAAACAATAAAGCAAGTGTAGCATAAATATTAATATATAAAAGCTTTCCATTATACACTGACTAGACACACAATTACACACGCAGACTGTGTGTCTTCAATGCATCTACACTTTGTACTAAATACCAGTAATTAATTTCACACTGGAAAGGATTCATGTCATAAAATGATAAACTGGTAAAATTCAAACTCCCCAAAAACACTTATCCCAATCCCATGTAGAAAAGATGCTGCTGCTCTGAATCTGACCATTTTTCTCCTCTCATTTTACACAAACTCCCTTAATTATCTTCACACCCACATACTGTAATTAATCTTTCTTTGTGTGTCTTTGCTTTGCTTTACCAAGTGCCGACACTTTTCACCTCCCCATACACCACCCAAATAATACTGTTCATAATTTACAGAAAAAACCAAATACGTATACTAATACATATATATATATATATATATGTACATGCACAGAGAGAGAAACAGAAGAACTCTGCCATCATATTATTTACCTGGTTGCCTCTGTGTCTTCCTATTTCTGTACAGGGTCGTCAATTATTCTGCAAGAGAGGACCAGAGTTAAAACAAGACTTCACAAGAATACTCTGAGGTAAAGCCAAAGTAAAAATCTTCTTGGTTTTGCTTGTCTTTATATTCGTCTGCTGTTTTTCATGTTGTTTATTGATTAAAGTTTGGTTCTTTGTGGGATTATAGTTTAATTTGCTTGATCTTTGGTTTACGTTTTTGCTTCTTTGACGTGGGACTGGTGGGAGCAGGGGTTTTTGGGGTTATCTTGATTATGCTGTTCAATTGATGTTTTGTTAGAGAAATTTTTTCTTGTTCAAAATCTTAAAATTTTCGATTCTTTTAATTCTGGGTTGTTGATTTTAGTTTTCTTGAACAGCAGGTGGATCCAATAACTGAAAGTTGAATTTTGACAGTTCTGTTGGTATTAAATGTTCAGTGGTTTTGATGTGAATTGTTATTGAATGGGTGTCTAAGTGATCTTTGGATGGAACCAGATTACTAGTAAAAATGAATTAATTTGCTTTCATTTTCCCGGCGATTTTGGAAATCTTCTCCTACCAATTATCTGGGAAATCTGATTTCAGATTTTCGCAGACTCATTTTTAGACTTTCTCGGTTATCTGTTCGGATCTGTTTTTTTCCATGATGGCAGCTTTTATCATCACAGATGTGAGGATCTAAGTACTTAAAGAAAAGGGTTTCTTTTTCGTTAACTTTTCAGTTAAAGTTCATGTGCTTGCTGTGATATGTATTTTCCGGTAAGCTTTAATTATGTTACAGATGTTAGGAAAAAAAATTTGGTCAAAGTGGTCCTGAAGCACTTTTTGTTTTGTTTTGTTTTGTTTCTGTGTAATTTTTTTGAATAGTATGCGTATATATTCTGATTTATTCTCTTCCTGGGAATATTTTCTTTTTGAATTTTTCCTTTTGCTTTGATAAAGGGGCACCTTGATTTCAAGGGACAATCCTAATTGTGATTTTCTTCATTTTCACTGTGTCCATCTTGGCAGGTGGGAACACTATGGCATTTAAGTAATCCTTACTCTCACCTGTTGCAAAATCTGGCATTTCAGTAGAGGAGAACGGCATAATTCAAGATTTTGAAGCATCAAGTTGAAGACAATTTGTATTCTGCAGCTTCTGCAAGTTCGGTGTGATATTTAGGGTCTTGCTGCCTGATAAGATGATGATGTTTGAGGATATGGGGTTTTGTGGTGATCTTGATTTCTTTTCCTCTGCTCCTATCAAGGAAGCAGATGTGTGTCCCCTGCAGTCTGCTGAGCCAGAGCCACTTGTGGAGGATGATTACACTGACGAGGAGATTGACGTGGATGAACTTGAGAGGAGGATGTGGAGGGATAAGATGCGGCTGAAGAGGCTGAAGGAAATGAACAAGGGGAAAGAAGGTGTGGATGCCGCGAAACAACGGCAGTCCCAAGAGCAGGCAAGGAGGAAGAAGATGTCAAGGGCTCAAGATGGGATCTTGAAATACATGTTGAAGATGATGGAAGTATGCAAAGCTCAAGGTTTTGTTTATGGAATTATTCCAGAGAAAGGCAAGCCAGTGAGCGGGGCATCTGACAACCTCAGGGAGTGGTGGAAGGACAAGGTCAGATTTGATCGAAATGGACCAGCTGCCATAGCAAAATACCAAGCGGATAATGCAATCCCTGGAAAGAACGAGGGCTCTAACCCTGTGGGTCCTACTCCACACACCTTGCAGGAGCTCCAAGACACAACTCTTGGTTCACTGTTATCTGCTCTCATGCAGCACTGTGATCCGCCTCAGAGAAGGTTCCCGTTAGAGAAAGGTGTCCCACCTCCATGGTGGCCCAGCGGGAAAGAAGAATGGTGGCATCAGTTGGGTCTGCAGAAGGATCAAGGCCCTCCTCCTTACAAGAAGCCCCATGATTTGAAGAAGGCATGGAAGGTGGGTGTTCTAACTGCAGTCATTAAGCACATGTCTCCGGATATTGCCAAGATTCGGAAGCTTGTGAGGCAGTCAAAGTGCTTGCAGGACAAAATGACAGCTAAGGAGAGTGCGACTTGGCTGGCCATCATCAACCAGGAGGAAGCCTTGGCTCGAGAACTTTACCCTGACCGCTGTCCACCTTTGTCCTCATTTGGTGGCAGTGGATCATTTGCCATGAATGATAGCAGTGAGTATGATGTCGAAGTGGCCGACGATGAGTCTAACTTTGATGTGCAAGAGGAAAAACCTACTACCCTTGGTTTGTTGAATATTGGGATGGACAGATTCCAAGATAGGCTTCCAGTTCAACAACAATCTCATGCCATCAAGGATGAACTTATCACCAACTTGGACTTTTCCAGGAAAAGAAAACCAGGCAATGAACTCAGTGTGATGATGGATCACAAGATATACACATGCGAGTTTCTTCAGTGTCCACATAGTGAGCTTCGCCATGGTTTTCAGGACCGAACTTCCAGGGACAATCATCAACTTTCTTGCCCCTACAAGCACTCCTCTGGGTTTGGGGTTTCAAACTTTAATATAAATGAAATCAAGCCAGTTGTTTTTCCTCAATCATTTACCCAGCCAAAGCCATCTGCTCTGCCTGTGAATCCTACTCCACTATCCTTTGATCTATCAGGACTTGGAGTTCCAGAAGATGGGCAAAGGATGATACATGAGCTTATGTCCTGCTATGATAATAATGTTCAAGTAAACAAGAGCTCAAATGCTGGGAATGGTGCAGCTACAAAGGAGCAATCTCTTCAGCAACGCAGTGTTCAGTGCCAACAGGATGGCTATCTTCAGAGTCAAGGAATGGTGTTGGAGGGTAACATATTTGAAGACAACAACATGCCTAATAATCCTTCAATATTCCGTCCGGTAGATAGGTTCGATCAATGCAAGGTTATAAATTCACCTTTCAATCCCAACCCTCCTGAAAATTTCCAATTACTGTTCAGTTCTCCATTCAACATGCCCTCCGTTGATTATACTGAGGGTTTTCCTGGAGTTCCAAGAGACAACCTGCCAAAGCAGGACGTTACAATCTGGTACTAGGAAGATGGCAGCCGGATCATCTAGTAGTCAGCATTTGAAGTTCCTGGGGAATGTCCACAGGCTTCACAAACATTCAGTCCTCATCAGGTGGATTTTTTTCACCTATCTTATCTTAGTTAATATGGTGTTCTCCTTACAATGTAGATGTAGAGTTTGAAGGACTTAGGCATGGTTGTAATAAACAAGTGGGAGCATGCTATGGTCCCCTCTAGACATTTTAACATGCTGTGCTAGAATGGATAGATTTTATAGATGTTACATAAATAAGCTTTAGTTTCATTTTCATCTTTCCTTTTCTTCTTTCTGGTTTTTTGGACGGCCACAAGCTAAGGTTGGTAAGTCCATTTTGGTATCCAGTTCATGTCTATGCTGGCTGTATTTTGTTGACTGAAGAAGTTGTTTTGTCTGTTCCATTGGCTTTGTCTGGTCATTTCTTTGTAATTGCAAGAATACTACAATAGTAATAGGATGGATCCATGATGGTTCATGTCCCATCACTGGGGTTGAATTGCTGGACATTAGTCTTTGCCTAGTGATGAGGAGGTCCACTCAAATCTACCCCACTCCCAACTGTACCCATTTATGAATGGAACTTATTACATTTTTACTGTATTGCTTCAAATTATTTGTAACATAAGTGTATATTCTTTATATCACCAACATCTTTTCTTACATATATCATATTCTTATATTATGCACTTCTATTACATACTTTATGTTGCAGATAAATATTTGAATAAATATAGTGCTGCTACTATTTATGAATATATTATCTTGCTTGAATGACAAGAGTTGTGAAAAAGATTTTAACATAATGGTTAAAAATTAATCATATGACTAATATACATAAAACTGTTGGTGGAATAATCCATTGAAGGGCATTTGTCTCCATTTGTCCTTGTGATAAACTTCAAGAATCAAATCCACGCATAGTTTGTAAGGGATTATTAATCCCACGTGTATCCTAATCTCAAACTACAATAATTTCATTTGTTTGATTATATAGAATATCATTATTAAGAATTACAAGTGGTGAAGGGTTGGTGATCTAAGAGTATATCTTGTCCCCATGCTAGTGTCCAAAGGGCCCTTGCATTAAGATAATGTTTTTCTACATTTTGGAGGCTTCTGATCTCAAGACTCAAGAGTCTTTCTTGTAGTTTTCATCTCTTTTATCTTTTTTTTCTTGATAAGGTTTGCAGCCGCCCCCTCCGCACAGAATAGTACCAGTAATAAATAAAGAAAAGTCACATAATTAGAGAGAGGGGGGGTGGGGTGGGGGGGATTATTTAATCACAGGGATGCACATTAAGGCAGCATAGTTTTTGTCGAGAAGCTAATGCTGTTCATTGGGTCATGGATTGCTTTTTACTCGTCTCACCAATTGTTTTGTACATACATTTTCTTGCTTAAGAGGGATGACTTTAGTTCTTTACTTTTATGGCAGTTTTGCCCTTTTCATGGCAGTTTTAGTAAAAAAGAAAAAATAGTTCATTATCGCAATTTTATTAATGTGATTTATACATTATATATATTAAATTTAAAAAAAGAACTTTGACTTTCATAAATAAATGTGAATAAAGAAAAAGTGAGTTTGGATGAGGCAATATTATTTTATTTATTTTGTTAATTTTTTTATTATTTGTATATTTTCAAAATATATGAAAAAAGATCTTCATGCGTTCGAAAAGTATTGGACACGCCCGCCCTTGGATATGTCGGATACGCCTCTAATTTGTTGGAATTTTTTAATTTTTATTTAATTAATGACTATGTCAAGTAACGTATCAGACATGTATCGAAGGTATGTCGTATCCAACACAATATCTAATAATTTATCAGTGCGATACAAATGATTTTTTGAAGTGGTGGATTATAGAAAGGATCAACCATAAGTTACTCAATTTAGTTTTCTTTCACATTTTGACTTTTGACTTTGAACAAAATTAGTTTCTTTTAAAAGAATTAAAAATGAAATTTAACAGTAATTGTTTTAATTCTGATTCTTATACATACTTCATCCCAAATAAAGTATTCAATTTGATGACATTAAATTTTATGTGTTGAAAATGAAATTTTAAATATTTTTATAATTTTGTTCACAAAGTTGTGGTTGAGAGTTAACATTGTCAAATTACCACATTAAATAAAAAAAAAAAGGTAATTTTGGGGAAAAAAAGTTTTTATTTTAGAAATGAAGTATTATTTAAATATTTCAAAAAAGAAATGAAAACTATAAATTTGAGACATTGGGACAGAGGGAGCACTATTTAGTAGTATTTTTTATTAGTATGTGAGTTAATTTTTGTCCTATTGAATAATGCAGTGTGATTGTAAATAAGAAACAAAAAACAGAAGAGAACGAAGTAATTTCGTATAAATGGTAAAATAGTATTCATAATTCATTTATATAACCAAGGTTATGTTTGGTGTTTTTTAGAATGTCTTGGGTAAAATATTTTGAAAAAATATATTGGAGAATGTGTAAAAAAATAAAAAGGATATTTTGCTTAATTTGGAGAAATATTTTCTATTATAAATATCTTTTCATATAAATTTTATCAGATTAGTGGCGTCACATTAATTTTTTTTACTAAAATTGAAAGATTTTTATTTATATAATGTAATTGACTGGAAGATGTAATTATATATATATTTTACTTCTAATAAATTTATATATATGTATAATAATTGGAATATAATATATATATATACACACATATATTAGCATACTTATGATTTGAATTCTTTTAAAATATTGTTGAGGAAGAGAAAGATGTTTTTTTGAACTTAAATGTTTGACTTCATTTCTGAAATAATTAATTTTGGAGGAGTGTAAACACCAAACACTACACAAACTTTTAGAAAATAAATATATCCCTCTTCCATTTCCCATTTGTTACTCCTCTCCCCTAGAAGTCAGAACACAAATAAGAAATTACTACCTTTTCCCTCATCTATAACTTGCTCTTCAATCCTTCCATGACTTCCAATAATGGCAGTTGAC
The DNA here is from genome assembly GCA_019321725.1 of Paulownia fortunei. NCBI lineage: Eukaryota > Viridiplantae > Streptophyta > Magnoliopsida > Lamiales > Paulowniaceae > Paulownia > Paulownia fortunei. The sequence continues at coordinate 6,275,828 of CM033109.1, read as the reverse complement.
CCTATGAGATTACAATAAGTCTTTTTTCAGGTCCAATCTCCTCCAATCAAGTAAAGGACATACTGAAAATGATAGCTCTATAACAAATTATTTGACTTAAGAGAAGGCCAACTCTTTGAACTACCAAAATACAAAAACTTATAATTCACATAGTCATACCTAATAATAATCCAATTAAAATACAACAAAAGAGTGAAACCAACCAACACCCCCCCCCCCCCCCCCGCCCCCCTCAAAAAAAAATCCTATCTAGTTCTTTTCTTTGAATCTTCTTTCTTTTTTTAAAAATTGATTTGACAAATTAACTATTTGTCCCTTTGTTAGATGTGTTTTAGAAATATCTACAGTCGAATAAATAGTTTTACGAATTAATGAAACGTATTAACTTAAACATTTGTATAAATTATACATTTTGTCACTACTTTATGAAAAATTGTCAGGTATGAATATATTAGGTACCTTTAGTTTGATTGGTGAAATATTAATATTTTTTTTTTTTGGATACGGGGTGGGGGGTGGGGGATGGGGGTTGGGGGTTTGAAATTAAGGGCATTTTGGTCCAACCCTCTTAGTCCTGCAATAGTTGTAGTTGTTTGTGGGCATTAAGAGGCAAGGGGGCACACACCTACACCTTGAAGCAACATTTTCTGGAAAAAGAACATGCAGGGCTTCTTGTAACCTGTTCTTGATCACTACCTTATATATGTGCATGCACTTGGACACTATTGTATAATCCAATAACAAAAATAAATAAATATCACAATACAATAATCCCATCCCTTAACTATAATTGCTGGTACTAAACTTTAATTAACATTGTACTTTCTTGACAAAAATTATCATTAATTATCCCAAAGAACCTCAGATTGGCAGACAGATGCTTGTGTTATGCTGTGTGAGAACTGTCTGGTATGGAGTAGACTATCTCTAATCAAAGCTTATAATGCTAATACTTTTACATTGTTTAAGTTTCAGGGCACTTCCTCAAACTTTTATTAAATAAATTGTATTATTAAGTCTTAATGACCTGGCTAATGTGTTTTTTAATGGTTTTCGTGGCGGTTATCAATTGGTTAATGTTATTTTTTAAGGTTTTCCTAATCATAGTTAGGACACAACCAAATTTTCATGTGACTTGTTGATTATTTTCAATATTTTATATAAGGAGTGTACCTTGTTCTGTTACTTTCTGTTGGGGGCAATGATTTATTATGAGATAAATGAAAATTAATTATATTATATTATTGATTTATTGGGGAATAAAAGGGGACATAAGATCTACATGTGCAGATATACTACCTTTTTTATTTTTATTTTTAAATCCTTAATCCAATATTTTTTTGGACATGTAACCTAAGTACTAAATGTGCAAGCACGTAGGTGAGTTGTCAAAAAGTTATTTTCAACTGGGGGGAAAATAACAACTCATTTAAATATTTATTTCAAGATTTAGGTTTTTAAGTCCTAAGTCTCTATTTTTTGAATAATACACATATACTATTCTAGGGTTTGATCACAATATTTTATTTTGAAAAAATATTAACCGTTAAATGATATGCAAGTACACGTTTGAAATATCAATTAATGTTAGTAGACATTTTGTATTATTTTTATTTAATAAGTGACTGAAGATTATCTCATAAAAATATTCATAATTTTTGGCTAAATAAGTGTAACACTTGTACAAATTTAATTTTTTTTTGCCCTTTAGAAGTGAGAAAAAAAAAAAGACATGACGTACATGTTCATCCTTTGTTATGATGCCAGTAACTTTTTTTTTTTTAAATCTAATTTTAAATTCTTCCAAATATTTTTCTGACACGTGTCTTGCTATAGACGAATATAAGTCAACCCTTGAACTATAATTAAAAAATATATGAGGGAGAAAATTAAATATTTTTGTAATAGTGGCTTTGATTTTCTTTGACATTAATAAACTTCTTTTGTTTTTTTTTTTTTAAAAATTAATTCTTTATTATTTTTTCTATGAATGCCCTACTCATGGATGGCCCATTGCTCTGTCATCCTAGCTGTTATTGTTTTATTTGCATTAAATATTTTTTATTTAAAAAAAATGCACATTACAGAAAATAATTATTTTAAAAACAATTAGTTGATCAACATTTTTTTTTTTTTGATAAGATTAGTTGATCAACTTTACTTAGATATATACCACTCATTTTGTGTTCACGTGTCTAAGGAAAAAAAGACAGGGCAAAAAGAAACCAAACCTGCCTCATAAAGGCCCAAATGCTTATATGCTTTTGAAAATGCACAAAATTAAATATTCATGAGCTTTTGTTGTTTTTTTCTTTTTAAAAAAAATTATAGAAAAGAAAATAAAGTACTACTAGATATTTACTTATAGCAAAGAAAATGACATAATAATTACTTAAGTAAGTGAACCTAAATTAATAAATGCAGGATTTGTGGAGATTATACTTCAAAGGGTATATTAGGAAATTTAGTTTAAAAAAAAAATGTTGCTATGACAATATCCATACCTATAAATTTTTCTTTTTTTTTTCAGTGCATAAAAATATAATTTATAATAGGGCTTTCAATGAGTGGAATTTTAAGTCCAACGGAAATCAAATAATATTTTTTTAGAATTTGGAATATAATAGAAAATTTGGTGGAATTGATCTAATTAAAAGATCCAAGATCATTGTTTCTTTAAAAGAATGATATTAGTTGGTTCTCAACTCTACTCCAAATAATTTGAATTTATAATCATCTAAATTGTAAGTCTCATAACTATCTAAATTGTAGGTATAAGTTGCCTACGTACAAATAATTTTTATTATCCTAATGCAACAAATATGGAATCGAGGAGTTTTATATTGACGATATTGACGAATTGAATTCGATAGTTTTTAATTATATACCTGATTTGGAATTAAATCAGTGTATTTGAGTTCGGGTCGATATTATCTGATGTTGGGTACTTGAGTTCGTGGTAACCTAAAATACAAATACACGTTAGGCTTGTTGGGGTGGCCTCTAACTAAGACCTCTGACGCTTAAGTTAGTTTAGGTATTGAAATTGTAAAAAACTGAAATGCGAAATAAGTAAAAGACGTAAAAGTTACTTTATGAGAACTGTGCATTATGTATTTATACAAATTGGTTCTCGTAAGTTGTATAGACTAAGGTCAAATGTTATTATGTGGTTAAGTGTAATTTCGTTACTTGTTATATCAATAGTTCATTACTAGTTTGCTGAATTTCACTTATAATCTATACTAAAATCTAAATTTCATAACCTTTTACTTATAAATCATATCAATGAGTTATTTATATTTGGAGATATGTTCAAACATGAACTTTTTTTTTTTTTTTTTCAAAATCTGGTTCAATTTCAACTATTTTTTCAAATATTTGGATACAGACAGACCTTGAGTATAAATTCTGAATCTTTGGGATTTGGATCTAATACCTATATATACATATACATGGATCTGTCAAATCTTCAGATATATAAAGATGATATTTGTCTCTAGATTCAGAATACTAAGATTCGGTTCGAATGCGGCCCCGTTTACATCTTAGGGAACTAAGCTACTAGCAAATGGTATTGGATCTATGATATTCATGGGCCTAAAAATTGGTCTAGAGCAAGTTCAACATTAAGTAGAGATCTAAACAAATAGAGTCGGGTCGAATATAGTACTATTTAAAATTATTTAAATTTTTATTAAATTTTAAAAATTGTGTTTGAACTTGTTTGATTGTTAATTAATTTGAACTTGAATAAACTTTAATTGAGTTGAACACGAATTGAGCTCGAATAACTTGATTTTTTTACATGTATTTTATTATCATTATTTTGCTGATCGAGCCTAGTTTTAGATCTTATTTAATGAAAAAATATATTCAAGTTTGATTTGTTATGCTTAATAAATTGAATTTAAATGATTTTTTAATAATTAATCTCAAATAAAATATTGAATAGTTTAATTTATTTTTCAACTATAACCATTAGTGAGTTTGTTTGTTTGACTCATAAGAGCGAAACCATAAAATCAAGACTGCCAGACTTCTGGACCAGTGGGTGGTAATGGTGAATTAGATGAAATTCATGGACAGTGTTGCATTTGATCCACTGTAATTAGGCTTGAATAAGATGGTGGCGCAATGTTTTCACATAAAAGAGCCCATAAAGAATTCTTCTGAGTTTGCCCCAAATTCAAAAGTATGTTTCTATGTCAACCCTCAAAACATTATAATGGCCCAAATTTACTTGGATCTAGTTTGATTGTTTATTGGACTTATTTGCAAAATCTTGCTTCAACAAAGTGGATATCCTAAAACTTCAACTTTGGATTTATTGAAGCTAGGCTTATAGTGAGATCCCATTTTAATTTTATGGAGTTGTTGCCAAAGTAAAATGTCCCACACTGCTACATGAGTTTATAAAATTCTTAATTTGTTGTCCTAATAGATTTTGTTTTCTTGTAATCATTGTCATAATATTAGAATAACACCCTTTTAAAGAATGATAAAATGTAGGATTTGAATTTGTCCTGGCTTAATTTAAACAAACATTCTAATTCTAATGGGACAAAAGCCCTTTAAATCTGACTGACCCATTCACTGCCAGCCCAATTTTTGTTGTCTTGAATCTTGTTAGCACACAAGAACAACTATGCCAAAACAAACACAGAAACAGATGAGAGAGAAAGAGACTGTACAGTGGAGCACTCACTACACAGTACACACACACACACAACACAGTTTATACTTTTACAGTGTAACACTCTCATCACACAATGAGTCTTTTTTCTCTAGCTTTCTTCAGAGTTACAGTCAATAACTGATTCCCACCTACCAAGTTTCCAATCTTCTCAAAGACTGATCTGTTATGCTATTGACCACTTACCTTGAGAAGCTGGCCATTCCTTTACTCTTGTCCCTTTCATTTTCTTGACACTCCGCATCACATTAAATAGCACTATATTGTAGTGTCAGCTTCTCTAAAAAAGGCTGGATAAGCTTTATGGGATCTTTTTTTCAGTTCTTTTACTTTTCTTGATTTTTGGGCAAGAAAAAGGATCCTTTTTTCCTCTCATGATTAAATAATCCCGGGTTTGATTTGTTTTGTTTTGGGCCTAGTATGGGCATTTACTGTTAGAGTTCAGTTTGACTTAATAATAATAGTATCATTTTCACTGCTTGAGATGTAGGCCCTCGACTCTCATGCAGATGTAGAACTCTTTTTCATTTGTTGCTTTTGGGGTTAGTTAAAAAGTCGAGTAGAATTGTTTTTTGGTGGAACTTTTGCTTGTGAAATGATTTGTTGGAATGATTGCGATGCTTTGAATTCAGCTATAATGTGCTTTTAATTGGCTGCTGGACTGAGGGGAGACCTTTTGTTCTTACCCATTTATTGCTCATGGTTCTTTTTCTTCTCAGTATGGAAATATTTTGGTTTCTAAGTTAAATTCTATTAGCTGTTTTTTCACATTTTGCATTTGTTTGGCATTGTTTGTAATTAAGTTGTGTTTCTTGTTGCATTCCAGCTTTTCAATTTTCTACATTTATACTTGGTTGTTTTTTATTATAAGTTTTTCGCCTGCCTCTTCAATTCGTCACCCCTCAAGCCAATTAACACCTCTTATAGGTGTTATATAGTACCAAGAATGCTGTCCATTTGTTTTTTGTTACTGTTATTAGTAGAATTGGCAGTAGGAGAATCAGATATTGATGCACTTTTGGAACTCAAAAAGGGAATTCAGAGAGACACTTCAGGGAAAGTTCTTGTTTCATGGGATTCTAAGTCATTGGCATCTGATGGTTGCCCCAAGGACTGGTATGGCATCAGCTGTCGTAATGGCCATGTGACTTCAATCACACTGAATGATGTAGGCCTAGTGGGAGAATTCAATTTTCCTGCCATTTCCAGGCTCCAAATGCTTCACAACTTGTCTGTGTCCAATAATCTGTTCAGTGGCACTATCACAAAAGATGTTGGTTCGATTGAATCACTAGAAAGTTTGGATCTTTCCCGCAATTTGTTTAGTGGTTCAATCCCTTCTCAATTGACCAGTTTAAAGAACTTGGTGCTTGTCAATATTTCATTGAACAACATGGAAGGAGAAATCCCCTCTGGTTTTGATAGTCTGAAGCTGTTGAAGTATCTAGATTTTCATTCAAATGGTTTTGTGGGAGATGTCATGGGCCTTTTGGCTCAATTAGGAGCTGTGGTGTATGTTGATCTCAGCTGCAATAGTTTTTCAGGATCCTTGGACCTGGGAATAGGAAATCCTGATTTTATTTCTTCAGTTCATTACCTGAATATTAGCAATAATAACTTGACTGGAGAGCTCTTCCCTCATGATGGAATACCGTATTTTGACAATCTAGAGGTTTTTGATGCCGGCGATAATCATTTTGTTGGAAATGTTCCTTCATTCAGTTTTATAGTCTCCCTCCGAGTTATTAAACTTCGCAACAACCAGTTATCAGGATCATTGCCTGAAGGGCTTTTGCAAGAGAGCTCAATGATCTTGTATGAATTGGATCTAAGCCATAATCAGCTTGAAGGTATGTAGATTTGAGGCATTGCTGTAATTTTTGCATTTTTTTGTTTTGGTTATGAAAAGGTGAGTGTTGTCAGAAGTTGAAGCTTTTACAGTTAAACAATAAGATTTTTGTTTAAAGTATTATCAGTTTAAGTATCTTGGTTTTCCTAAATTTTTCCATAGAAGGAGAAAATTACTAAGTTGGATTTTATGCCAAACAATGTAGCTTTTACAAAAAGTGCAAGAGCTTTTAAATCCTTTTATGGCCAATGAAAAGGGAGACAATTTCACTATTGCCCCTGTGACCATTACTGACAATGATGTAGTACCACTAGATTCAAATGCCCAAAATTCTCTAGTATTTTGCTATAGCTTATAACCAAGTCTGCGAGCTCAAAAGTGCTAAAATACCTTGTGGCAATGGTTCACAGAATTGTGATAAAGATTTTCTCTCTTTTGAGGGCTGTTCCCTAGCTGCTATTCTAGTTGGCATATGTTTCTTCATATGTTAAATATATGTCAATCCATAGTGACTTTGAGCTTTATTTTAATTTCTTCATACTTGCAGCATTGAGTTTTTGAGACATCACAAATAACTATTGCAACAATTTTTTACCCTTTATTTGCTTTGCCTTAGTGCTTCTATCATGCCTCCAAAACCCTCCCTGTTCTTTTGCAAGCTCCATCTGTCTGTTCAAAATGAATATACTAGTTTTTATTAGATGTTCCAATTCCATGTTTCTCAGCTAAATTCTTCTCATGTTAGCTTGAATTACACTATCAGAAATAGCTTAAATCCAGCAATTGTGTCAATATGGAACCTGATGTTTTTATAGTCACTTCTTTCTTTCCCTTTTCTCTTTTACGTTTTCAATTTTAATAAAAACACTTGTGCCTAGGTCGGGGGTAGGGGGTTGGCACGAAGCCTTTCCACTTAATAACTCAAGAAAATGTACAAGTTAATGGGGGCATCAAAGTTACCTCTTTAATTTTTTGGCCTTTTTGTTTTCCCACTTAGCAGAATACTTCATTTTTAAATTTTACATCACCAAAATTTGAGTGTTCATGACCTTGCATATCTTGTCAAGTTTTTACGTTTAGTTCTTTTCTAATCTTGCTTCATATTTCAGAGCTAGACTAAGTTGCTGATATTTGCTTCTCTACAGGTCCTATTGAAAGTATAAGTTCTGTGAATCTGAGGAATCTAAATTTATCCTCGAATAGGCTTTCTGGTCCCTTGCCTGCCAGGATAGGGCATTGTGCCATCATAGATCTCAGTAATAATATGTTCTCAGGAAACCTGTCCAGAACTCAGAGTTGGGGAAATTATGTTGAAGTTATTGAATTAAGCTCTAATGAATTGACTGGATTTTTGCCAAACCAAACATCTCAGTTCTTGAGGCTTACTTCATTAAGGATTTCCAACAACTCATTGGAAGGTGTTCTTGCACCTGTACTCGGAACATATCCAGAACTAGAAGTGATTGATTTTAGTCTTAACAAGTTGAGTGGTTTCCTCCTTCCTAGCCTATTTAACTCAACAAAATTGATTGATATTAACCTGTCTTTGAACAACTTTTCTGGGACAATACCTACTGATGCAGTAACCCTGCAAAATTACAGCCTGCTGTCTCTCAATCTGTCACATAATGCACTTACGGGCCAATTGCCCCCTGAACTGGGCAGGTTCCACAGCATTGTATATCTTGACCTGTCTAACAACCTTCTTGAAGGTGGCATCCCTGATGACCTTCCAGACTCAATGACAGTATTTAATGTATCTTACAATAATCTCTCTGGAGTTGTTCCCCAAAGCTTGCAGAGATTCCCTTCCTCATCATTCCATCCTGGAAATTACTTGCTCATTCTCCCCACCGAGGCACCCTCACCAAAAGGTGGCAACAACCTAATTTTGAGGAGCCATGGTTCTCGCATAAAATCTGCAATCAGAGCTGCCCTTATTGCTGGCCTGGTAGGTGGTGCATCTGTCATAGCTATACTGACTTTAGTGATCTACTGCAGAGTCCATCATCAAGAAAGAAGTAAGGCAACCTCGACAGAAACTGGTGCAAAGAAAGGTAAACAGTATGGAATTTCTTCTAGTTCTGATTCGTCTGCATTCTGCTGAAAGTATTTAGTTAATTACTCGTTTTCCTATAGTTTTGTCTTCCGGCGGAATTGAATCTGGCACTCAACCTGGGGACATCTCATCAACTGTACGGAGCCCCAAAGATCTTGACCATCCAGAGTCAACAAGAAAAACTGAATTGGTACCTTCTTCTACATCAATGACATCATCTGGTAACACATCACCCGCCAAGCTTCAGCATCCATCTGAAAATCCAAGTGCACTGAAGGTTTGTTCTCCAGACAAACTGGCAGGAGATCTACATCTTTTTGATAACTCCTTGAAGTTCACTGCCGAAGAACTATCTTCAGCACCTGCAGAAGCTGTCGGTATGAGCTGCCATGGAACATTGTATAAGGCTGTGCTTTCTTCAGGTTATGTGTTGGCAGTAAAATTGCTAAAAGAAGGAATAGCAAAAGGTAGAAAGGAATTTGCTAGAGAAGCAAAGAAACTTGGCAATATTAGACATCCAAATTTAGTTTCTCTTCTGGGATTCTATTGGGGTCCCAAGGAGCATGAGAAGCTAATCATATCAAAGTATATTGATGCTCCATGTTTGGCGCTCTATCTCCATGGTAAAATTCCAGCCTATGTGTTTTTGTTTCCCAAGAGCAACTATGTGCTTTCTTCCAATGTGGTTATGGTTCTATATAATCTCAGAGCTTCTTGTGGCTAGTTTGATATCCTGCTATACAGTTTCAGTACAATGATAATCTAGTGTTGGCTTAAAACTAATAACCTCTACCCCTCTTTTCTCACTCTGAGATGAAGATGCAGAGGAACACACATATATATGCATATAAAAGAATTGGAACACTCCTCTTGGTGTGAGTGGTATAACAAGATGCAATTTTTAGACCCTTGACCTGCACATTGGAACTCTAGGTTTGTTGCCTGCTTACTCTATTTTCTCTGAGGTATCCTTGATCAATTTGTTGAAGAAGTGTTGTCAAATCTATTCCTCGAAAGTATGTTCTGGAAGGCCTTCAGGTTCTTAAAATTTAAACTGAACAAAAATGGTAACAGTTAACGAGAAATGTCTTATTTGTTCTTGTCAGGTTCCACAACCTCATATAAATAGTAAATGAAACTGAAATAAGTCTACATCATACTGTATATTTAATTTTTATTTATCTTAATTTTCCTGGCGGCTTATATAGAGAACTGCTCAGGGAATAAAAACAACAGTAATAGTTATATTTTTTATGCGCTTATTGGAGAGGTGCTTTAAGGATTTACATAATCTGGAATTTACAATGCATGCTTTGATGTGATCTGCAGAGAAAGATCCCAGAACACTCCCTCCTTTATCTCTCGCTGAAAGGCTGAAGATTGCAATTGATGTGGCTTGCTGTCTTACCTACCTACATACAGAAAGTGCCATACCTCATGGCAACCTGAAATCGACTAATATTTTGATCGAAATTCCTAACATAAACGTGCTCTTGACAGATTATAGTCTTCATCGGTTATTGACATCAGCAGGTACAGCCGAGCAGGTGTTGAACGCTGGTGCTCTTGGCTACCTGCCACCTGAATTCACCAGTACAACCAAACCTTGTCCATCATTGAAGAGTGATGTATATGCTTTTGGGGTTATTCTGCTGGAACTTTTGACTGGAAGAAGTTCTGCTGACATTATTCCTGGGAACCCTGAAGTGGTGGATCTATCAGAATGGGTGAGCTTAATGGCTGCAGAGAACCGTGCCATTGAGTGCTTCGATTTACAGATTTTAGGCACACAAAGTACAGAAAGCCTTCCAAAAGGTCTTGATGCCATGCTTCATATTGCTCTCAAATGTATCCTTCCGGCTGCTGAACGGCCCGACATGAAAATGATTTTCGAAGACCTTTCTTCTATAGTACTGTGATAGCCTCAGAAGGATTAGGAAATAAGGTTTGACTGTAAAATTTTGTGATTAAATCAATAGGCTGTTTAGAGTCATCATGTTCTCTAGTTGTGTAGCTGAAATTCATTTTTCAGTTGGCCTGTAGAACAAAATTCAGATTTGGCCTTGGAGGGAGATCACAATATTCTTGTACATTGTTACCTGATCATTTTTCAGTCCTTACAAAATTGCAATTTCACTACACTATTTATGCTGTGACAAAATCATGCTTGAACTTGCTAATGATTCAGCATATTGTTGGGTGTGTTATCATAGTTCAGTGGGTGGTAATAGTGAAATTTAAAGGAAAAGTAAAATGTGAAAATTTATTTTTGTATAAGTTCCTAACCACAGCTTTTAATCATTAACCCAAGGGGATTATTTTTTCTTTTTTTTTTTTTAAATAACTTAATATAGTCTGAGAATGGTGCCAATTAACCAATAATTACAAAATAATTCTTACCTGACTCAAATTTAAGATACTTGTGTAAAATTTGATTTTTGTTTTTTGTTGTTTTATTACTTCTTTTGTATATATAAATAAGGGTGAATTATAAAATGAATTGGGTTATTTACAAAAAAAATCCTGAGTTTGTAAATTACTATTATTCCATTGACATTTATTTTTATGTTATAAATTATTCCTATTGAGGGGAATATTTATAAAATAAAGATAAACTTTAATGAGGTATTTATAGTATTTATAATTTTAAAAAATAACTGAATCTTTTTATAATTAGATTATTTTTCATGGTAGTCATAGTAATGATTCTGCCATTCTTACTCAAAAAACAATTTTTTTTTTCTTTTTTCCTTTGGGTAAATGGGGAACAACTCGAGTAAATATTTATAAACCATTAATAAATGCCATATGTTAGTCTGGCATAAAATAATTTGAAAAGAATTTTAAATAATAGAATTGCTGTCTGGTTTTCATGAACCTTAATAAGTGCAGGACAAATAAGATAAGTAGTCCCCTACATGAAGACATTGCCTCAAAATTGGACAACCATTGATTGAATCTTTAATGAAGAGAAAATAGCCCTTTTTATTTATTTCATAATTTTATTGCCTATCAAGACTCAAGATTTAAGAATATTAAAACTTATGCATTTGAGATCCTCAACTTATGTTAAATTACTTATAACCATAAACCAATTTCAATTGTTGCAAAATATCAAGAATTGATGCAGTCTGTGTCACTTCTTCCTGATCCATCCTATGGTTAACAAATTGTTGGCCTAAGTGTGACAACAATAGGTCAAACGATAATATTCATTTCATTATGTTAAATTGTCTGTAATTATAAAAATCGAAACACTACGTTTGGACTATTGTGAAAATTTAAATATTTAAATTTGTCGTTGCTATTAACTATCACTTTTGACACAAGAAAATATGTTCGATTTTATACGACCAAAAGAGTCATTTGGTAATTAACCATTTGGATTTCAGAAGAAATATCAGCCAAATTGATTAAATGTTTTATATACTACAATACAGAATCAAGAAAAGAAGAAAGAAATCTCTTTGACTGCTTCCCTATTTAAGAGGGGCATAGGTTTGCCAATTTTATCGATAAATTTATTACCAACTTGTATTATATTTTACAACCAAATGTTTGAGTACACCAAAACATGAACTGGATTGTAGTATAACATAAGACTCAATTCTTTCTTATATCAAACTTGTATTATGAAAATTTCTTGTCCTAAATCTTGGACACATCAAATTCTAGAAAAGACTGACTGGTGTCCACTTCTCTAATCTTATTTTTTAATTGAATTCTCTGGCATGGTGAGCTTCTTTTCTTCATGATTGATGCTCTATATCTCATTTTATTCGTCTGTTTTAATTTTTTTATTTTTGAAGACTTTGTTTTTACAGCATTCATCCTTTGGGTTATTTTGCAAAAGAAAATTAAAATATTAGCTGAATTACCTGAGAGGGCTTGGGTGTTTAGGTTTGAGAAATTATAAGTTTTTAATTTCCAATTCAGATATGAGGTATCATCTTTCCCCCACAAAAAAAATAAGGAATTTATTTACAGTTTAAAAGCAAATCAATAATACTAAGGAAAAAGAATAGAATGAAGGGGGGAGAGAGAGAGATTCATTAAAAACAAAAACTAAATTCTCACCATATAAAAAATCTACTAAGATTGAAAAACTTTTGATTGCTAAAAATAAACAAAATTATTATGTAAAAGAAGACTACACATTCGTATATGTGTATATGTATATAACAGTAGATTGAATTTGGGCTGAATTTATCTGAACCCAGGACCCGACTTGCTATGGTTAGTAAGAATTATGACCCACATTCAATTAGTAGATTCGTTAAATTTACTTTATAATTTTAAAAATATAAAAAATTAAATTTTAAAATAATACTATTAAAATTTTCTAAAAAATATTATGTAAATATGTACAATAATCTTTTTTATAAAATAAAAAATTAAACAAGTTGGGTCTTGATCCGAATTTGAAAATAAAAAACTCAAATATTTATTCACATCCATTTATATTATCAAAACTCGTCCAAAACAAGAAAAATATGAGAGATCCAAACTCGTCTCGTTATCCGATGATCAATACTTATTAGTATGGTAGCTCTTCCCTTGCATGTCAAAATCCAGGAAAAGAAATGAAGAATTTGGCCCTGCAGCCCTATTTCATTAATTAAATAAAACAGCTTAGTTTTTTCTAAGATTGAGATGAGGCCTCCTACCAACTGGCAGCTTTTGAAGAGAAATTTCACATAAAAAAGATGGTTTTAATTGTCCTATTCATAACTATTTTATTGGTTTTATAATATAGTAATTTATTGCAGACACACTATATTGTGACGTAGTTTAGGACATTAATGCTGGGAATGGGTGGCCGGAGAGAAGTAGACCGAATCAACAAAATATAACAATTTCACTGATGAACAAATTAAATAAATCATACCAAATACAATTGAAAATAATAAAATAAATCTAGATTATTTAATCATTTTCCAACTGCATTATTTACACGGAATATGAGTTGGTTTTGATTAGGGACAATAATGAATATGAATTAAACTCCCACTTACCTTATTTGTGGAGGGTCTTGAAAACTATAAATAAGTTTGGGGTATGTATTGTTTTTAAGTTTTTAAACCCGGACCTGATCCGAGTCTGTTATGTTAGGATTTTATATTTTTATTTATTATATACTTATTTATGTGATATATTTATATATATGTGTGAAAAAATATGTATATGACATACATACTTACATATAAAATATAAATATATTTATTTTATATTCAAAAATAATAATTTTAAAATTAAAAAAATAAATCTAACGTGTCTAATGATTTACAACTCACCGACACTAGTTTGGATATGGATCCATGAAAACTTTAATAAGTCGGACTCATTCCATTACCATCTAGTGTTAGTACGTCACTAATTGCCCATGTGGTTTAGATTTGAAGTTTGGATTGTGAATGTTTAATGCTCTTATCTATAATATTCGCTGTAGTAACAAGTATTCGATTCTATATATATATATATATATATATATATATATATATCTTATGCGGAATAAAAATAAAAAATATATATAAAAATAAAACAGAATTAAAATTTTCAATTTGATATCTTTACATACTTATGGAGTTCTAACTTCTACCCCAACTTAATAATCTTAACTTTTCACACACAAAACAAATTGAAAAAAAAAAATGTCCAAGGGCAGTTGAAAAAAGAACTATAGAGTACCCACTGAATTATGCCACTTACAATAATAAAAAATTATTGCCAGAGTTTAAAATTTTGACAAACTTGTATGAAATATTACAAATAATTACATGTTCAATAATAAAAATAGCCAGACTCATTCCCCAGCTACATCATCAGGAGAAACAGTCATGCTTATTATAGAGGGAAATTGCCACCTTTTTTTTTTCATTATTTATTTTCCAACTTCATTATGTTTCATTTAATATAAAGGGTCATTTTCTGCCAAAAGTCTTGAAATTCATTTCATATTTTGACTTTCTATGCCAACATCTTTAATCAACCCTTTTTCTTTTATATATCCTATAATTAATCTTTTTTTCCCTTTTCTTGTATCCAGAATTTAAATATGCAAAAAAATATTTAAATTAATTTAAATAATCATAATATAGATAAATAAATAAAATCAATTTCTAAAATTTCCAACTATGCAGTTTTGGGGCGGTTTTAAAATTAATTAGGTATTTTTTTTGCAGAAAAAATATCAGCCAATTGATTCAAGTTTTGAACTACTACTACATTCATTAAGACAAGAAGAAAGCAACTTGCCTTGACTCATTCTACACATCAGATAGCATATGCCTGCTTTCAAATTTTTTTTATTAACTTAATTTTGTAGAAATTTATATTTTATTTGAAAATGTCATAAACCAAAAAAAAAAAAAAGGATTATATCATCACATAAGACTCATTCTTCTCAAACTTATATAATGAAAATCCTTAGTTTGTCTATTTTGAACATATCAATATTGAAGGGAGAGATTAAGATTAAAGGGCGTCTCTTTTTCTGTTCTGGTTTTGTTCCACTTCTCTCAGGCACTCTCACTCAATAATTTTTATCAGGTACTAATTTTGCCCCCTCAATTACATATTTTTCATGATCTAAATTTATGTGTCTCATTTAATTAGTCTTTTGTGTTCTTTTTTTTTTTTCAATTTCAAGATTTAATTATGCCACAATTAATACTTTATGTGAAATACTCGTCATTGTTTATATCATTTACAGTGTGTTTTAACTTTTTTTATTATGAACGATAATTTAAAAATTAATTTTTTTTATTATAACAGAAAATTCAAAATGATCGTGAAAGCATAAATCAAACCGAGCAAGAGTTGAACTTGCTCGTGTTTTTTTCCTATACTTTGAACTTGGTTTGCATTTCAAGTTTGTCTTCTTCTTTTTTTTCTGTAAAGGCCAATAACAGAAAAATATATGATTTTTTTTTTAAAAACAAGGAGAGAGAAATTAATTACATATTTTTTTGATATATCAAAATAGGAAAATTGGTAATATTCATAACTGAATAAGAAAGAACACTCAACCAAAGGGCAGCAATCATATATAGTATTTTCACAAAAGTGATTATTCAACTTGATCATCATTTAATTAGCTTAAAAATATTTGATAATCTTATCTATAATACCATGTTGCTGTTGGCTTCAGCAGACAGTTTGCTCAAAAGCCATAAAAAAAAATTAAATATTTTGTATTTTCCTATTTGTTTAGTTCCCTATTAATTTGGCTTCATTTGATTAGCCTAATAATTTAAAATAACCATACTTTGGATGTTTCTATTGCTGGTTTCTTCATTTTTTTTTGCATCTCTTTTTGTTTCTTTTGATTCAGTGGAATATTTCATCTAAATAAAATAAAAATAGAGGGCGTTGAGATATATTTTAATAAGAATCGAGAATTAATTAGCCCTATAAGTTATAGATTGTCTGTTTTTTTATCTTAGATTTAGCATCTTATAAATTGCAACAGGTATTTATGAATTTGGGTCGATTTGTCTCTTTTTTCTTTGATTTCTTTCCTTCTCTTTTTGGATTATTGAAAGAATCCTTCGTTTGGAGCAGCCTCAATCCGATTTATGAAATTGCCCCCCAATTCAAGGCATAATTAGAGCAAATCTACCGAAAATTCAGGCATATTTCCATATATGCAAAAAAAAAAAAATTCGAAATATAAAATTAAAGATTTAACAACTGTATAGCATTCACGACGCGGCGCCTAACGCTTTATACATTACGCGTTTCACAAAACCCACACGCACATACACACACACACACACACACACACACAGTCTTTTCCGTTTAAATTCACACACAACACGCACACAGACAGCATATACTCACATCTCCAGTCATCAAGAGAACAAAATCTCACACACACATATATATATATATACATATATATTGTGTGTGTGTATCTTCACCACCATTCTACATTCATCTGACCCACTTCTCATTCACTCCGTTTTCATGCTCTGATTTGCTAGCTTGTGTCGTTTGTTTTACAGAAGAATGGCTGACCCACGGGTTTATCCCACCACCGCCAACACCCATCCTCCTCCTCCGTCATCCTCATCAGCCGCAACATCGCCCAAGCACTCCGGTGAGCATCCAAAGCCGCCAAACCCGCAGCCCTCGAAACCCGTTCCTCCGCCGGCTACTTACGTCGTTCAGCTCCCCAGAGAACAGATACTCCGCTACCCGCCGCCGGAGAACGCCAGGAAATTCCAAACCCTCACCCGCCGCAGAAACCGCCGGAGCTGCTGCCGCCGCTGCTGCTGCTTCACCTTCTGCCTGCTTGTACTCCTCGTCATCGCCGCCGTCGTCTCGGCCGGAGTGCTCTACCTCGTCTTCCGATTCAAATCGCCAAAGTACACGGTGACGAACCTCGCGATCAAGGGAATGAACCTGACGTCAGCGGCGCCCGTCTCCCCGGGATTTGACGTCACCATCAGAGCGGAGAACCCGAACGGCAAGGTTGGCATCTATTATTTGAAAGACAGCACCGTTAACGTCTTCTACAACGACATGAAGCTGAGCGACGGCGTTTTGCCCGCTTTTTACCAGCCAAGGAAGAACGTGACGGTGTTGCAAACGGCGTTAACCGGATCCGACGTCATACTGGGTGGCGCCGTTAAGACGGCGTTAAGGAACGCGCAGAATCAAGGAGAGTTCCGTTCGTGGTGAAAACGAAGGTGCCCGTTAAAATTGAGGTGGGGTCCGTTAAGACGTGGAAAATTACCGTCAAGGTGAAATGCGACGTCGTAGTGGATGCATTAAACGAGATGGCAAAGATTATGTCCAAAGATTGTGATTATAGTGTGAGATTATGGTAGTGGATTTTCTTGTTTTTCACTAAGGATTGTGATTATAGTGTAGTGGATTTTTTTTTTTTGTTTTTTCAGTGAAACGAATACATAAATATCGTTATAAATATTAATTGCCAATCAGGAATATCATTAAAATTCATATTTTTGCTTAAATTTGAGCCCAAGATCTTGTGATAGTAAATTTTATTATGCCACTATGATGGCATAAATTTTGGGTTTAGGATGATTTTGATTTTATTTTATTTTTGATAGTGCAGAAGTTATTCATGTGGTATGTGATTTGGATATACTAATACTATACTAATATTCTTATTTTCTATAAATCTTGGTTTATTTATTTTGCTAATGAAACTTTTATAGCTAATTTTAGGCCACTCTACTTAGGTAGTGTGGCTGCAATTTTGAAAAGAAAATTACCCGTTGAATCTTTGTATGGATTTTGACAACCACCATGATTCATCAAATCATTCATAATAGCTACAACTTAGCAAATTTTAGGTTCAATCGGTTATTGGTGGAATTTAAGTTATTTATACGATGAGTTATATAATTAGTGTATATTTTAATGTGATTGGTGTACGAAATAAAGAGGTGTAACCAACTTTAAAGCATTTGCACAAATATAAAAAAGTTATTGCATTTGAAAGGTGATTATGTCACTTCAAAAAATCACTAATTATTATTTATTTTTGGATTATTTTCACCATTGAAAATAGGACATTGAAACAATACAGATAAAATTATCATGTCCTCTGCACAAGAATGTACTTGAGAGTTTCCTACCTCCTAAAGCTCATCAATTTTTTTGGTGTCCTGTTACCATATCTAAAGAATGTGATTTCTCTTGGATCTATCCCATTTTTGAGGTTAATCAAAGGATCATTATATGAGTTTTAAACTAAAATTTGGATTAATAATCTATTTTATTTCATTTGAGTTTATTTTTTCCACTTTCAAAAGAAAAAATTCCCCAACATTAAAATTTTCTGAAAGATAAACTATCTTGATTTCGCATAGAACTTTATATAAAATCTTTAAAAAAGACTTTCCTTCTTAAGAAAAAACCTTGTTATATTTGAATGTGATACTACACCACTGCTCAAGACTACAGTGGATAGACTCTATTACATAAGTGGAATTATAATTTTTATCTCACATCATGAGGTAAGTATATCCATCATCATGATATAAATACGCAATTATTATTGTTATTGTTTCGTCCCAAACCTCACTAGTTGATCATTAGTGTGCTTCCTCTGCTAAATAGATTCTAAATTGAGAAATGGTTCCAGGCATTTGCCACTCTGCCAACCTTCCACAATATCCCATAAACCAAAATGCCCTTGTCATTCCTTAGTAGTCCACAATGCATGGTTCGTGGCCTTGGGTCAAGTTCCATGGTACCTAATATACAAGGGCAGTAGAGTTGGTGACAGGAGATGAAACAGATTGATAAGTATTTGACCACCTATTATGTGATCTTTGACTTCATCCATATCAAGTTGTGATTGTCAGAAAATGGATTTTCTCCCTTAGAAAATCAATATGAGTTTCTCACCACTCTGATTTATATCAACTCAGAATCTCTCTTAAAAAATCAATATCCATCTGTTTTTGATTCATTAAGGCAACCATGTCTACTGCAATGCAAATTTGTGTAATATATTAGAAAAGTTTATTTCAAATCAAAATCAGATATACATGTTCTGAAGCTTTACACAAAGCTCTATTCATCATAACTTCACACAGCTCTAACTCTTGAAAATCAACCTCTCTATTTAACTAGCATGTATACAGAGTATCTCCTTTATTTTACGGTCCATCCAATCAGATAATTTAGGGAGAGGAGCTAAGTTACCCGGTTTATTTGATCCACCATGTACAAATGCCGGCTATTAATCTGTCGTTCTATATCTATGTATGATTCTTTATTTTTTCCGCTGATAGTATCTGCTGCTGCCCTGCAAAATCTTGAGCTGTGTAACTTGGACTGATATCTATCATTGCTGGGACTTGTATTGTTCGTAGTTATTCTTCCCTTGCTGGATGGCCTCCTGGAGGTCAGTGAACATCTTCACAGAAGACTCAGCAAAGTTGTTCAACTGGCCAAGAAAACCAGCCAAGCTTGTTCGGAAACGATCCAAAACAGGTATCCAGTCCTCAGAAGCTTCGTCTGTCAACATATTGATACCAGGATCAGCATCGGTTCCAGCTAGGGAGGACTCTTTATGAGAATGATTCCCAGCCTTCCCCTGGTTCTTCTCTTGACGGGGCAGAAACTGAGCTACTTCGTCTGCCAAGTCCTTGATAGAATCGATAACTCTTTTAGAAGGCAATTTATCAATCATCTCCAACCAGGCACCACATATCATGTATATTGGTGGACCCAAGTTTCTTATGGGTGGAGGTTTTATCCTTTTGTTCCTCTTGGAACGGTTCTGTGGAAGCGAGACACACTTCAAGAGCCACTTTTCTATGGCTTCCACGTATAGTTTCTGTGCGCTAATCCATTTTGTGAAGCTGGAAACTAAAGAGCTCAGTTCATTTCCGAGATGAATAGTAATCTGTCTTCGTGAATCTGACTGTACAGTGATCTTTGCAGTTCCAGGGGTATGAGATATAGATATGATATGAAACTGAAGCTTGTGGCATTCCAGCATCATTTCCCACATCTTCCTTAATCTGTCATCAGTAACAAGAGGCAAGCATATGAGAGATAAACAAACCCAAATTATTCCAAAGCATTGGAAAGTAACTGCATAAGGGATGGGGGGGAGCAAGAGAGAGAGCGCCTAATATCACCAACAGAATCTGACCAATAAAGAACGACTGATCTAATTATATCAAACAAAATTTTTGCACAGCAAGAAATATTGCTTTTCTCAAATTCTATTTATATCAAGGCATGCTATTGAGGTATAATAATTATTTCAAGTTAGAAACTGTCCGTCATTGCATAGAAAATTCTAGTTAGCTCTACCGACGCAGACTATCTCATAAATACTTACAAATAGGCAAGCTACTCAGGCCCATACCACAACAAAAAGATGTATCATTCATCTTCACAGAGCAATCGTCTGTATTAAGTCAATTGCTCATCTTTCCCAAAAAGGTGAAAGAATTCAGCTCATGAGATCACTCTACTCCTTATTCCATTGTTCTCTCACTTGCCATTTGATCTGTGGTTTATCCTAGATGTACCATCACAAGACAGGAGAATGAAAGCGCATTTTAACTGAATGCTCTTTACCCTCATCATTAGTTTTGACGGATTGTCCTTTCCTTATCTCCCTATGGGGAACACATGGCACAGACTCCTCTCGTGGACGAAGGCAGGATCAGAATCAGAAGATTGAATCTCATATGGCTACTCATTTGTCAGTGTAATCATATTTCCTTGTATGTGTATTTCCATGGGGTCCTTTATGTCCCTTATAGTTTTTCACATCATATTATATCAAATTTATATGCTGAAGTGAGATTTTAGAAACAGTGACTTAGACAGAAGTCTCATTTCTGTTCGAAAGAACAAATATACTGTTTGTTTATCAGTTACACTAACAGAGTTTTGGTATCCACTTTATCAAATAACCAAGGAAAACAATTGACAAATACATGCATACCCTTCAATTAACTCTTCAAGTTGTGGCTGAAGCTCTTTATCTCTAATTTCTTCTATTTTCTTTGAGATCGAGTCAATTCTATGAATAGCAACTCCAATTCTTGAATGTAGATCTTTGACTCTAGCACGTGTCTTGTCAGTATTCTCTCCTCGAGATTCTTGCTGTCGAAGAAGTTTGCACTTCTGATCAAAATGACTTCTAAGTACCTGACCAGCCTGAAGTAGGAGGGATACCCAGTATCAGATCAAGTAGTTGTAATAGATACTGAATGAGATGCATCCAAAAGCTACATGACAACTAAACAATGATAACAAAACTAAAACTAAAATCTACTCAAAATCTACCGTTTGGCAGAAGAAAAATAGAATTCCCTTCTCATCCAGTTTATCAACCTAATCATTTCTGTTTTCTCTTCAAAGAGTATGTTTTGATCTCATAAAAAGGAGATATAGTGGTGCCGATGCTGTTTTTTGGAGTTGCATTATTAATTTAACAGATCAACCTTGAATATAACACATTGACTTAGCTCCAAGTGAAGCACCTCGTATGGAAGTATATCACTCTTGTTATTGGTTTCACAATAGTATTTTAACTAAGCCAAACATGATTTTTGCATTCATAAAGTTAAACATATGAGGAGTTAATGCTTTTAATAAACTAATTTGCATATAGAGAAAAAAAGAACAAAAAAAAGAACAAAAATGGCTCCAAAGAAAGCTTTTGCAATGATTGTGGTAGGGTCCAATTTTCACCCTTTGATTAGGAATAATCCAATTCCATATGTTAGTAGTAGCAAGCCGCTTTCAAGCACTCCCTTCAGTCCAATGAGCTAGAAACGGGAATGATATAATGAAATTCATGACTCTTTACTTGTGAAGAAATGGAAAACTTGAAAATAAATAGGCCAAAATTATAAAAGAACTCAAACACTACTTGACAAGCCCATTTTACTATAATTAAATCTCTATGTGCACATAAGAAGTTACATTCAATAGCTACAAATGACACAAGAAATGCCACTATCAAAGGATGAACTGTTTCTAACTAGCTTTGAATGGGTAAAAACAAGAACAAGATTGAATTATTCTGATTCAGGCAAATGGACACCTCACCAGGAATTGGGATCTGAGATGAGATACACGATTGGTATATTTAAATCAGATAGAAATGATTTAGCTATAAAACTTGGAACTGGAGCATCAGAAACCAAAACCAAACACAAATGGATCAATGCGTGCATGTGCAAAGACACATACATGCGATAATAAAGCTGTGGTTGATGCATCACTGCAATTTTCACAACTTTATTTCAGAAATGTAACCCCCCTTCCTCCCTCTATAAGGTCACAGCAGACAAAAATTTATGCGAGCATTATCTGCCAGAACATCAATATAACAACCATATCCTAAAATAGGAACTCAATACTTAAGATATGATTACCCAAAATTGAAATAGTGAAAAGCTCGCATTCTTTTCCTATTGGTTACCTATCCTGATCTTAACCCAATTATTAAGTAAAACTACATCCACAAACCCAGAATGGCTAAATGCTATAGAGGATAATGTAAGATTCTGAAGTGCAAGCCACAAAGCTCACCAAAGGTCAAGTTTAGTCCTCACTGCCCGTTTAAAAAAGTTAAAAAAAAAGGCAAAATAGTTGTAATAATAATAATAACTTCAACAACTACAATAACTTTAAAGATAAATATTGTTCTGTAAGCAGATGCAAACTATAAGCATACCTTAACTTCGTCGTAAAGCTTCTTCTCCCATGCATAAAGCCTATCTAAGGTTGAGGCATGACTTCCAGAGACCATACAGAAGTTGTCAAAGAGATTGTTACTAAGATCATCGACGCCATCAGTGGAGTTTGCACCTAGAAGATTCCGAGATGAAGCAGAACGAAGCGATGTCGTCCGATGCCAAGTTAAGTACTTGACAGAATTTTGAGCCAGCTCTAGATTGATAGTAAAAATCAAATGAGTAATTCCATTATTGTACTACAATAACTAAAGTAATCAAACCATGAAATTATCAGAGACTTTTTGAAACTTGAACAAAAAAACACTTGTGCCATGATAAGTTTCCCAATCTACATCAAGCTATTAATTGCACAAGTAGGCATCATCCAACCCAGTCCCTCAGAATGAACACACGATAAGTTGCCATTCTTCAGTTCTAAACAAGCTTATGCATTGCACCAATCTGCTGATTGAAATTAGCTAGCTATGTGCGTCTGCCATGTTTTGCATTCTCACATCCATCTTTCATAGAATTAAATCAGAAAAAATCAATGGAAATTGATCAAATCAAGACACATGGAAAATCTGTTCAAACTTTATTCATAAATCCAGGAAGCATATTTATGCTAGTCACCATTGGAGTTTCATCACATTGTATACTGTTGCTTCTACTATTTTATATAGTTTGCAGGTTGACAGGGATGGAGTTCAGATAAAAAAAAAAAAAAAAAAATTAAAGCAGCAAGCTCAGTTATCCGTACAAATTATCAGAGATAGGAGCATTTTTAGAAACCAATGTTCAAAAATTGAAAGTAAAGGGATCTAAGTTTTGGACACAATGTAACTAGAATGTGGAAATGGGACAACCGGGCAATGTGCCTGACATCAATTAATTTTAATAGGTAAACTAAATAAAAACACCTCTTGGAAAAGACAATATAAATTAACTTCAAAATGACAGTTAAGCCTAAGAAATATGGACATGTAATCTTAAAAAGATATCCAAGAATGAAGTGATTCCATTGAAATTTTACATTTTCCTAAGCACATTGATTCTAAATAGAAAATTCTTTTGAGATTACCAAATCCAGCTATCAGCATTTGTTCATCAAGATCGAGCTCCTTTCAGCTAATTATTTTTATAGTTGAACTACAAAAAATTCATAGACGAATTTTCCAATGAGATTTTTAAATACGTTTCTGAAAAAAGAACCAAACAAAGCCCTAGTTTTTCTCTGTATTCCCAACAGATTTGAAATAAAATACAATAATATATACAATATGAACGTCAGTTGATTATTATTGGACAAATATGTGTGGAAGGTATTGCACTTATTGAGTTGCATTCAAATAAATTTCATAAAACGAGTACTTGGAGAAAGTGCAAGTAATATGAGACAATAAAATGTGGAAAGGAAGTAAGTTAGCATCCCTTGTTCCCATGTTTTATGATAACATTATCTTTTTTGGTTGTCACATTACTATTCTCATCTCTCCTAACCCTCATTCTCTTGAGTTGCCCTCAAATTCTTCTCACCATTTAAAATACAACAGGCCTATTTGTATTCAATGCAAAGAAAAAATCAACTGAAGCTAGTACTTTAAACCTGAGAAAACCTAGTGAATCGACTTAGACGTTTAAGGAGAAGAGAATCACGGCCAATTAGTTTCTTTTTCTCTCACATATGAGTTAGCATTTTTCCTATTTTTTATTCATCACGTACTCATTAGTTTTTTATAAATCAATTATAGCACGAATATTCCAAGTTGATTACCTTGGCTGACCTGGAATAACAATTTATAGCTAAAAAAAGCCTGAAGGGGGCTCATGAATAATTATTGTGTTTCCAGATAATGTTTGCCTTCAAATATTTCAATAAACAGTAAAACATTTCTTTAGCAGAAATGGAAACTACCTTGGAGCTAACTTGAAAACTTGAAGGTTGGCAATTATTCGGAACAGATAAATTTAAAGGTCAAGCTGCAGCAAACTAGTTGACCATGGATTATGTACTTGGTGTGATTTTTATTTTCTCTTACCGAGTTTTTTCAACTAATGAACTAGGATGGAGCCTATCATGCGTAGGACACCTAAAACAGTTGTAAGCACACAAGTTTCATTTAATGCCTATGCCAAGTTCACTACAATAACCCTTAGTTCGGCAATTTCTCCCTATACAGATCCACTAGTGAGACAACAAAAAAATATTGATTGGCTATATTTATGCTCACAAGTCAAGCTCATGCTGTTTTCACTTTACAGGTTCAAGCCTCTAGCGATGACAATTGCTCGAAAGAAGTCTAGCACAACAAAAAAAAATTGAAAATCTTCTCTAGATTTTAAGCTCCAAACTGTAAAGAAAACATTTGTTACTGATCATCTTCCCACTTGTTTCCTCTTTTACTTTCTTCACAAATGCATATGTCACTCATTGCTGCCTTTCTCATCACGCATGAAAACAATGATTACATTAACAATGTACACATCAGTTTTTGAAGGTAAACTTCTGCCCAACTTATAACTGCATGAAAAGCAAGTCAAATATAATACTAATACACTATTGGCATTTAAACAGACAAACTTTAGGTGTGATTTCATTCATTCATTGATGTTCTTTCCATTAAGAGAAGCTTAAGGTGTGGCTTTTACAGACTGGGGTTCCTGACCAATTGCTCTAAATATAGTAAGATGGACACACCTACCTTGTGGAACCTCACTTGGATCCTCCCCACAGGAGAAACAAGATTTTAATAGTGATGAGGTAACTGATCCACCTGCCAAAAGAAGAATCCTTCATTATATTTCACCCTTTTACAGAGAAAGACAACAATATTCAGAAAAGGAGAAAATCAAAAGAGAAGAAATCTCTATAGTTTCAACTATGTTAGAGGTCTTCCATTCTTATTTTGTTTGTTGTTTTCGATACATAGAAACTACTTATGTATTATTTATGACACTACACAAATGGAACTTTGTGACTCAAATAGCCTTCCTTTCTGCCCCAACTTCCTTAATGGGTAAACCATTATGTCATAGCCAAATCATTGAACGGGACAAACAACTAAGGCCTCTGTTTCATTTCCAAGCCGCCTTAAAAGAACAACTGCTAACTTACAGCATGCATAAATTAGAACGTACAATCATTTGGTCGCGATTAAGGGGGAAGGGAGGGGGCTGAGAGAGAGAGAACTTACTTTCTCTTCCAGGGAAAACTGGGCGAAAATGGAATTTATTTGCTTCAAGCATCCGAGGAACTTCTTTTCCTGATTCAGATGCTTTAACAAAAAGTTGTTCAATATCTTTCATGCTCGAAAAGAAGTCCTTAGGCACAACCTTATCTTCAACTTCACTTTGTTTCATCGGTGTTATCTTCACATCATTCAAATGCACAAATCTTGAAGATGCAGCTCGAAGTGGTGATAAATCAGGAGAGTTGTTTTTCTTCCCATTCACAAACTTGGTTTCTGATATTATATTTTCTGATGACCTAGTGGGTGAATCCCCATTGATGAGATTTTCTTTTCCTTCGTTCACATTTTCAAAACTTGAAAACTTGGTATCTGATACTTTACTTTCTGAAGATATAAGGGATGAATCACCATTGACAACATTTTCTTTTTCCCTGTTGACATTTTTAAAACTTCGAACAAGTGTAGCTGAGGAGGGTTCATCAAATTCATCTTCTGAAACCTGAGATTCTTCTATTCCATCTGAGGAGAACTTCTCTTCTTCATCTTCTATTTCAGGAACTCCATCTTCTACCCTAAGATGTCTTGTGTCATCAGAGTTCTCTGAACCCTGATCAAATTCCCTCCCTTCTTGTGAAGAAAAATGATTGTCAATAGGATGAAAAAGACCAAAATAATCCCATGGTGCAGTTTCTGCTGGGATTGGAGTTTCAAATGATGGTGGTTCCGGTACTTCAGTGGAGCGAGGAGTAGTGCTTGGAGGAGTAGTTGAAGAAACCGATACCACGACAGGTACAGGAGGCTTTTCTTCAACTTTCCTGGAAAATGTACCTCTAAATTTCATATGATGAGACTGGTACTGACTTGAGACAGGGGTTGAAGGAGATGGTGATATATTTGCAGTTGCGTCCACATTTTGTGATAGAGATCGAGAGGACGAAGATATCTGGGAGACGGACTTCTCTGTCAAAGCACGTGGCTCGGGAGCTGGACTTCTCGAAGAATATACGAAAGATTCAACTTGAGCATCAGTTTCCACAAATCTCCCTAAAGCAGCTCCTATAATTTTAAGTTCCTCTATATATGCAATATGAGCTGCTGCAAGAGAACACCTGCCATTAAGTGCTTGTTTGATAAATTTCTTCCTTGCACGACACAGCTGCAGGCCCTTGTCTTCTTCCAATCTAGAATTTGAAGCTCCCATTAACTCACACCGGATGTTGCTCTTTCAGTTGCCAAGTCAGCATACAGACTTCTTTCTGTGAATTAAAATGTCCTGACAGCACATAATTAAAATGACACGAGTCACTCAAATCTAATCCCATACATACCAGACATCAGGTAATTTATTATGACAAATATAGCATGATCTGATTGAATAAAAACAGATGACAATAAACAAAGAAACATCTACGACTTTCCATGAGAAGCAGCACTATCACTTTGAATGGCAGCAAAATAGCAATTCAGATTTGGTTGACCATGCAAAACCATTTCTTTTTCCATCAGAACTTTATGATTCCCAATATATGTGCCTTTAATCATTGTACCCAATGACTGATAATCAAAAGTGAGGATCATACACATTACATCAAGCAGGAAAAAGACAGATAATCAAAAATGAGAAGACCGCGTACTTTACATAGAATGGAAAAGGAAAACAGTTAACACATGGACACATAGTTCAAAAATCATCTCTCGAGAAAAGGAAGGGGCCAAGATAAATATAGAGTTAACACAGACTAAATCCCCCAAATTGTCTATCTACAGAACTCAGTGAGAAGCCGATTTGACAATCAGATACATATATATTTACCCTAAACAAGGTTTCAATAAACATAATTTTAGCTGAAAAGGGAAAGTCATCCATGAGGATAGGGTCTTTTCCTATTCCTTCTATGTTGCACACTTGTCGAGTCCAGACTAATACCAAGCCAAGCTATTTCATGAATAAAATGTCACCAATTGACCAACCAACAAAATTACTTGCTTCTAGTAACATCTTCTTGTTGCACTGAAACACATTAATGTTGAGTAAATTGGCTAATACTGAACTTGGTAAAACAATAATCACATAACTAAAGATTCATAAAAAAGGAAGTAATTCATGAAGATGGTCAGGCAGGTTAAGCACATGCAAACAATTTATATAAGGGGCCGAATAAATCAAAGCTTCATTTGGTAATATGGGAAACTCAGAACTACTAGTTTATGAGACGAAGTCCTCAATTTTCAGATACCAGAAATACCATACCTGGTCTAACAATTAAAAACGGCATGAGGACATATTCAGCATCTTTTACTTTGAAACAAAAGCTTCTTAAATCAGAGAAGGTACTTCATTAAAATTTTATGTAAAATCTTAGAAATTTTAAATAGGAATTGCCCCAGAAATCCATTAAAGTTAACCAAAATCAAACAAAACCAATGCCCCCAAGCAAAAGGAAACAAAATAAATCCATCTGTAGACATAAACAAGCCCATCAAAGAAGGAATAAATAAATAAGAACACCCTAATTTAAAACTAGAAATCCAAGAGAAAAAAAGGAAAAGAATGAACAACCCAGAAATCCAAAACTCAAAACCAATCCCAAAGTAATTCAAGCTCCCAAAACCATCCAACACCAATCAGATAACTCAAATTCACACAACCCCTCAACAACCAGTCCCTATAAAATTGAAAAGATCTCAACTTTAATCCACACAAGTCGATCAAGATTCAAAAACTCCAATAAACTACAATCCAAAGTCCAAACCCCATAAAGACTGAACCGTTACTGAACAGAACCCACATCAAGAAAACCCAAGAATTGCCCAAAATCAAGATAAAATAAAAAAACTCTGTGCCATCACGATTTTCCTTTTTTTACCTGAGAAAAGCTCATCAGAAACTGAAGTAAAATTGGCAGTGAATAAAAGTCCTGGATTTCAGTGCAGATTACGATACAAGACCTCTTCACACAAAATGAGAAACCTTTTTAGGATTGTGTATGAGTGTGTGAAAATCCAAATAAGGGATGAGGGAGTTGGGTTGGGGGGTGGGGGTAGCGGGGTTGATGTACTAAGTTTGCATGCAATGGTAATGAAACGGGATTTGGGCAGAGGGAGACAAGAGAGCAGCGCGAACAGTGGGGCCCCGCTGACTTAGCAAAAGTAATGGAATTTGTACTGTTCCTTCCCAGTGCTAGAAAAATAGTCTAGTAAAAGTTAATCTTGATTCGTCACGTTGTCTTAATTTTTCTGTGCCACAGGTTTTTGGTAATATTCCTTGTTTTTAAGGCAGGGCCTTTTCTGTACGTGAAAAGACAATAGGGGGAAAATAATAAAGGAAGAAAAGACGTCGCTTTTACACGGTGGAGGTGTCTCTCAGACTGTTCTTCCTGTGCAAGTAAATGAGAGATTAGGACAAAGCGACCCACAGCTTATGAAGTAATTCAAAGGCGTTACGACAATGTAAAGCCTCGTTTGGATGTTAGAATAGAGTTAGAATAGAGACCCTTTTGAACATAATTATTATTATTTTTTGCCGGGGGTGTTATGTTTGGTTCTTGTATTTTGGATGTTATAATCGGAACATTTTTTTATTTTTATTTTTTTGCGGGGAAGGGGGAGGGGGGTGGAGGGTTTATGTTTGGATCTTGTATTTTGAGGAAAAAAATGCTAAAAAAATATTTTTTGTCTATCTAGTTTGAAAAACTATGCGGGCAAGGAATTATGTTAATATAATTATAATATGAATCGGTTAATTATACATATTTTTCATTTCTTTCCATTATATTTAATTACATTAATTTAGAATTGATGTCTTTTTTGTAGATATAAAATATCATGAAACTTAAGTTCACATATTTTTTTTCACTAAATATCTATATTATAGCATAGTATTACTGTTCCATCCAACAAAAAAAACTATGTATTTGTTCCATTGGAAAATTCAATTCAATGTAATACTATTCAAATAGAATTATAAATTATATAAATGATGATAATAATCATTTTTTAAATGATATGTGAGTAGATATTTCTTTCTCTACAATCATAATTCACCCTTTAAACACCCCATCCCCTAACCCCAAATGTCCAGCATTTTCTCTCCATTGTCCATATGGTAATGTATGGGTTGATTTCCACTTCTCTAAAATGAATTTTTTTAAAAATTAAATTAAATATTTAACTTTCAAAAAAACATTTTTTTCTTCCCCTAAAATACTTTTAGAAAATTCTAATCATTACTATATTTATATTCCAATTATTTAGCAAATTATTGTGTATATATTTTTCTACATTAAATTACTATATATATATATATATCAACCTTTATCTTTATATAATAATAACAATATATAACAAAAAAAAATCTTGATATGCCACCAAACAAAAACTTATGTGAAAAGACATGTATATCAAAAAACATCTCCCTCTTCAAAACAAAACAAATATCCTTTCATTTTTCACATATTCTTCAAATACATATTCACCAAAAAACTTCAAGACGGCGGCCAAACTTATCATAAAAGTAATTTTCACATTTCAGTGACTCATATGTGAAGGACTGTCAAGAAACAATTAAAGATTCTTCTTCTCTCTGTTTTAAATAATATTTTTACTGAGATCAATCAAAGATTTTATGTTAATTAAATTATTAAATACACAGAACCAATGTACATATATTAAAGTGATTTATCCAACATGCAACAGCACATGTCATGGTCTAGCAAAACAATAATTTATGTGTGAAGATTCTTTTATTTATTTATTTTTATTTTTATCAGTGCTTCAACAATAAGTTAATTCAAATCCAAATTATGGGGTAAAAAGTATCCAAGGAATGGAAGCATCCAGGGAGAATTCTTTTATCCCTTTCTGTAAAGTGTGCAAACCCTCTAAAATCTGCCTTTGTGTATGTATGTGTAAATGTTGTGGAAAGATAGAATGGATTCTGTTAAATTAATCAATGTAAAAATATATTAATATTTTTTTGTGAAAAAAAGTTAGGATTTCTTATTGTAATTATTTAAAAGTAAATATAAGAGAAAGTACAAGGATTACAACCTAAATAATAAAAAGAATGATATACCCTTACTAATAAATAAATTAAATAAAATATAAATAACTCTAATAGATTCATATACTAATAATTTCCCAAAAAATAAGAATTCATATATCAATTAAATAATTATGGATTCTTTATATGAGAAAGTGTTGGCCATGTAACCAATTTTTTTTATTTTCTTTTTTGTTATTTATTAGAAAAATCAATAAAAAAATTAGTAGGCTTATAACTCGACTGTTGTTATTTCTATCTATTATTGCAGTATTTTCTTGCTTAGTAAGAAAGCTAAAGAGGAGAACCTTATTGATGGATGTTTAAGTCAATTTACATTTACATGCGTTGTTTTTGGACCTTAGAGGTATTTGAGTTATTTTATATATTTATGTATTCGTTTTAAGGGCATTTTAGTCATTTAATATGTTTGTGAGTTGTTTTTTGCCCTCTAGGGACATGTTAGCCATAAGATGTGTTTGTCTTGACTCTTATTTAGTTTTTTCAGGGGTGTTTCAATCATTTTATATAGTTTTTTTTTTAATCCATTTTAATCCTACTTGGAGCATTTTATTCATGCTGTGTTTGTATGTTGTTTTTGGCGCTTTAGGGGCAGTTTAGTAATTTCGTATATCTATATGTTGGTTTAGCCCTTTTGGGGGCATTTTAATAACTTTACATGTTTGCATTCTTATAACATGTTTGAGCTTATAAGATTGTTCCAAATTGTTCGATAATTTTTTTAGAAGATAAGCTTATAAGTTCTCAAAATAAAATATTATAATTTTATAAGTTTTTTCAAAAACATAGAGAAATTTATAATTTATTTTAACTTTTTAATAACTTTCTTTAGTTTTAATCATATTAATTATAAAATTATTATTATTAACATCTTATATAAGATACATAATTTTATTTTGTCCAAACACTTGAAAAGCTTATTTTTAAAATAAAATATAATATCTTATAAGTTCCAAAAATATTTTATAAATTATAAGAGTTTATAAGATCATTAAATAAAATTACCTAAGCACCCTCTTAGTCCAATATGGAAATTCTAAACATTTTTCCTTGTTTATGTATTCAATTCTTTAGCCCACTAGATATGTGTTGTGAGCATTCTAGTGCTCAATTCTATGCATCAACACATCCTTGTCAAACACATTTACCCAACTTTTTATTTCTAAACAATTTTAAACTCTATACGTCATATTTTATGATACGTTTAATCATATACACTGAGTTTTTAACATTCATATATTTTTCAATATTCATTACTACGTAGACCCAATATTTATTTATTATTTGGCCATAATATAAATAATAATGTTAGCAATACCACATTATGTATAGACTAACAATCTAAAATATATCATCCAATGCAGCATAAAAAAGGACATACTAAAAATGTAGCAATACCAAAACCCCATCAAAACTGTGGCTTTTGAGTTTTTTATTTTTATTTTTTTTTCCATTGTACAGTCCAAAAGTATTACCCCTTTAAAGTCACATACAAAGTGAAATAAGAATAATCATCATCATTGGCTACATACATGTTTTGACATAGTTGCAAAGAATGATGATAACTTACTTGAAAAACTTTTAGCAGACACACATAACATTTTAGTTGGCAAAAAGCAAAAGAGTTTTAACTTTAATTTCATGACAACATGCGAAAAAGTTGGAGTCTCATTTGGGCTTTAACAGAATGACAACATTTTCTGGATCGATCAAAGGTGTACCGAATTAAGGTATGTAATGTGGATATGACTCATCTTCACTCACTTTATAGTGTGTAAATCTTTTATCAATGTTACCTTGAAATGTTTGCTTAACTCGATAAGAATTCTATTTATTTATAGTTTTGTATACTTTTTTATGTACACATTTGAATGTGCGATTGCTAGAGTTCATAATTAGACTATCTAATTTTTTTAACTAATTTGTTATAATATTATTTTTTCACGATTTTGATGCAATAAAACTTTTAAATTATAGTATTTAATACATTATGTGGAGGAAACTTAAATTTTTGATATGTGTCTATTCTTTCTCATCAAGAAATGAGTAGAGATCTTTCAATGACACCCCTACAACACGTTTAACGACATCCGACAACACTTTTAAAGCTCAAATTGATAATAAAATATTCACATGCTATAAATAATGTATTTTCATATCCTTTTAGTCACTCTGAAAAATAGCCCCTATTGTACATTTTGAATCAAAAGTGTAATGATGAGGCAAACTGATAATCAAATACCATCAATGAAATTGCTCCACTCGCTTTTTCCCTCTTGTAATCCACTTTTATTTGACCTTATTTGGATCCAATGACATTTTTTACAGAAACTCTTTCAACTATAGATAGACAAAGGGACACTGTTTAAACTGAGTTTTTTGGACACGGATTATTGTACAATAAAAAATAAATAAAGTTATTGGGACCATTTTTGTGAAGAATATAACTTCAAGAATTATAGAATCCCTTATTCAGCAATGTGCTTACTGCTTGTTCTCAGCTTCTCCCCTTTCGTCAATCCTGCTCTTTCTGGTATACATGACGACAACAGCCAGTTTCTCATAAATTTCCAATGGAAATGCAATTTACATGAAAACAATGATTTTCGAGGACTTGTTCTTGTTCATATATTCTTCAGGTTTTGGTACTTTTGATTGATAAAACCTAAGAAAAATTAGAAAATTCCACAAACCTAAGCTGCTCAATCACCAAAACAGCGAAAACCTTAGGGAGCAAAAGTGATTCATATAGATGGCAATCTCCACGCATCGGAACCTAAATATCATTGTAAAGTGTTTCTTATAGAACAATAAGTTTCCTATGCGAATGCTCTCCGGTTGAACCCACATCTCCATCATGGTCATGGAAAATAAGGGTCAAAACTCCAACTAAACATAGAACTGAACCTACAAGAAGCTTGTC
Source organism: Paulownia fortunei (assembly GCA_019321725.1). Lineage (NCBI taxonomy): Eukaryota > Viridiplantae > Streptophyta > Magnoliopsida > Lamiales > Paulowniaceae > Paulownia > Paulownia fortunei. The sequence continues at coordinate 6,241,853 of CM033109.1, read as the reverse complement.
ATAGCGTTCCACCCAGCTGAACTTCAACTGACTTGCACCATAGAATGAGAGGGCTACTAGTGAGGTCATGACAGCGATCGTGCTGCAAATGCAATATCGTAATATGTTAACTTGCAAGAATTTCTTTAAAATATTTTGTGAAATGTAAGTATATTAGTACAATTTCAAAAATAAATGGCATTACTTTCATATTTCGCTAAATATAAACAGCTTAGTGCCGGCTTCAATAACATAAATGGCACTAATCATCCTTCAATTTAAAACACATCATGTGCAACATAGTAGGCTTAACTCAAGACTCAAAACTACTTAAAATGAAAATGGCTTTTGGCGTGAAAATGTTCGGATGCCAGTATAACTTCCACTACTGCAAAATTTCTCTGGCCTTCTAGAATAGCCAGGGGGAAGGCTATGTCATACATCACATTTATAACGGACCATGCGGCCATTTACGTTTTAAAGAAAAGAAAAGAAAAGGAAAGGTTAAGTTAATTTGATGAAAGGGAAGAAAATTGCCCGAAATTGAGAAAAATAAAAAGATTCACCTATTTGAAGTGGCTCATTTCGTACCAGAGAAGAAAAAAAAACACATTAGGAGATTTATAGTTAAAAGGAAGGAAAATCATTGCAGGATGGACAGAAGCATGAAAACAAATGTCTGCAATTTCTACATATAATCACAACCATGCTAAATAAGTTTTTGAAAATTTTAATCTCAACCTATCTATTTTATTAATGCTAGCTAGCAGCCGAGATGAGATCATGTGATTATGACGAAGCTCAATGATGAAGATAAGCAAAAGTTTGCAATTAAACAACAGACCGATACCTGAACAACAGAACTATGATAGCAAGCACCATCATGGAGGATGAGTTTCCAACAGCAAGAAATACTGGAAGAGTAGTTGCACAAGGAGACAAGGCAGGGACAAGAACAAGACCAGCAACAGCCATTTTTTCCATTGGTTGGTTGTGGGAGTGGCTGTGACCACCCTTTCCAGACAGAAATAATACGACATAACCACCACCAAGTATAATGAGCAATAAAGATGCAAGCTTATGCACTGTTTCCTCTCCTGCGATAGTGTTCGTTATCGTGATTGCCGTTATGCCAAGTAGCGAAGTGGATATTACATGCAATACTGCTCCAAATGCAGCTGCATGTAGATAATCAATTAACACTAGGGATAGTCAAATTTCAAAGAAGCGCCAAATTTTAGAATTCAAAGTCTGCTTCTAATAACAAATTTATTACTGTATGGTGTGGCAAGTTGCGCAATGATATAGCATCCAGCCACTCATTTCTTTCAAAATGCCCTCTCAGAGAAACCACAGGTTCAATGATGTTCCTATGCTTGAGAAAGTTAAATGCAATATGGTGTGATAAAAAAAGACATATTTACTGGTGCCAGCAATTCCAGCCTAACTGCTTAATTAGGTGATTCAGAGTGCCATAGAACATGATAAACAAAATGAGCTAGCAGTTCAGATTCGTACGTAGGGTCCAACTAGTCAAATTAATAATACAATTGTTTTAGAATCAGCATGAATGACACTATTCTTTCAGAACTGTAATGCAACTAGATGAGGGAAAAGTGCAAGTTGAATTTGATAACCCATTCCAAATGTCAAATAATAAGGAACAACTTACTCAAAAACTGCACTCATCATTGCATTTTGTGAGGAAGAGATTATCATTTAAACATTCCATCCTAAGAACCAGCAGTTAACATTATCTATGATTTGTCTCAAGTTCAGATGCTTCATCAAATTAAAATGTAATTGGATTCAACTTACACTCTTCAATCTAAATTGGCTTCATTGTGCAACGTTCCTCGCTATTGTTCATATATCATCCAACAGGCAGATCCAAAAGTACAAAGACGATTTGATGGAGCATCTATTTCAAATTACTCTACTGAACCTCCAAAATGAGCAATTTTTTTCCTGATGGTTTGCCCAGTCAGAAGTTGAAAGTTTCTCACAAATCCTTATTCTTCTCTCTATGTGAGTCTTTTGCCAGAACCCACAACTATTCAAATGCTTCACAGACCTACCCAAATGGCTGTTGGTCCATTTCTCAAGCCATAAAAAAATTTAGTACAACTTCACCCAATAAGCTCATTTTAAAGTTAAGTCGGGTGACTCACTACAATATTGAGTTCAAAAATGACTTTGCCTAGACATAAAGCTGAGGTGATTGAATTTGAACTAGACATAAAGCATGGGGTACGTAGTTTGTTTGGCAGTCACTCTCTCTCTCTCTCTCTCTCACCTTCCAAAAGTGAACTTTCATCTGGTATCAGCAATTAAATTCCTGAGTTTAATTAAACAAAAAATTGCATATGTTTCTCGAAAATAGAAAACTAATGTAAACTTTTTTACTGTAGCATTTTCAATCGGAGTACTCAGCACTACAATAAGTTAGCTTTCAAGCTTCACTTACAGTGAAGTCATCCAATTTCTTTCTAATTATTTTTACCATTAAAAGAATTTTGCAGCTTCTAATGTTCTGTATGAGAAAAGAACAAGATATAGCTTAATCTAGCAAAAACAATAATCTTATGAAAACAAGAAATTAATAAAAATTACATTTTTTTTCTGGAGAAACAGATCATACCATCTATTATGAAATAAAGGTGATTAAGAAGATTATCCGCAAGTGATATAAACCTGTAAGTACAATAATAAGACAATTTCGCCAAAGATGGGATACAAGCCAATTAACATGCACTTTTGGGGGATCTAACAGTTAATACTTTTGCTCCTTGCAGCAGAAATACAATTCCAATTAGACCATATAAAACGTTCGCTCAAAAGATAAACATAGTTTCATACATAGTAAAGAATGTCGTTTTTGTATCCAAGTGAAATTCAGAAATGACTGAAATATGTAACTATGTTAGCAGAGAAGAGAAATACACTTCCACCACATAATGCTGCCTTTTATCCACTATAATAGTGTCAACAAACCTTTCCCAGCAAGCATCTATACCTCATTCCAGAAAAGTACTTAGCACGGGATGGTTTATTGAATTATCATGGTTCTGGTATAAAACTGAAGTTTTACTTAGTACACTGGATCTTTAACTCACAGGGACTTCTGCCCTAAAACTTTTAACACCTATATTCCTTTCTCCAAAAATATCTTCTTGCTATGATGGTCAAGTTTCTATGACGAAGAGGAAGTCAAACGGACTATCATATTTATAGTTTACCTAACTCAAACTGCTGTTCTATTGAGCATAATATTGCAATCATTGAGTTGAAAAACTTGACAGAATAACTAATTCCATAAAATTCAAGGTCTCTCTTAAAATTACCCTTACCCTACATGTAAAAAGAAATTCCTGTCATTTTATTTCTTTGTGAAAGTTGCACTTGTATTTTGAAGCCAAAACTTTGTATTTAGTAAATTTGTCTAGCTTAGCCCTAGTCTATGCCGTTCGCACTTCAAATCTTAGCTTGCTCATGTTTGATTCAACTCACTCAGCTTTATCTGCAAAGAGTCTGAGAGTCCAAATCTGTAAAGAGGCTACCAAAGTTGAAAGGCTGCTGCATCTAATTACTCTCGGGCTTGTGATCTCATCTCAATGTGATGCTAATTGGGAAGTATGACAACTCACTCTTCCAGAAGAAAGAAAAAGACGATGATGATGGTTGTTATTTATAACAAGAAAACATAATTAAAACATGGCCTATGGCGGAATACACCACACCTAGAGAGCATTAGATACTTGCACTCTCTTTCTAAGAAGGAACCAATAACCAAAAGCAGGAAATAAAAGATAGACAAGGGATGAGGTCGTTGAAGATTAACATGCACACCTATTTCAACTCTCTCTCTCTCTCTCTCTCTCTCTCTCGTAGCTATATCATTCTCATACCATCCTATTCCAGCATCCAAGCCTTTACACCTGGTAATGATCCAGCATTGTTCCAGTCAATCACACACTTCTAGCTAAACCTCAATGCTTACCATATACTACATGAGTTATCAGCATGAGCCATTCATTGATTGTCTCCTACAAAAGAAAAAAAAAACAAACAAACAAACTTTTAAGCTATAATGTGCTCGCTTCTTTTGCAGAGCAATGCCACTTGCATTCCAAGCTCATATTCTATTTCACTCAAACAAAGCCAAACAGTATGTATCATGTGTAAAATCCTAAAGTTTTCACCATAATTTTATTGATTCGACAAACCTCAGTGAGCAGCACTGGCTTCATATATGATAAAAACACCTACATGAAAATCATTACACATGATTTTTCCAAAACATTGAGATCAACTAGCGATTTGGCAAGAGGCATGCAATTGACAAAATTGCATGCTTATTTTCCAAAGAAACCATTTTACAAAGACCATATAGCGTCAAGACTATTGTTTAATCAACTTTTAACTTAAAACTAATCATCCTTAATCACATTTACATCGCTGAAAACCTCATATACGAACATATTTTCCACTTATTCAAAACCAAACATGGAAATCCGTTTGTATGTGCGAAAACACACAAACAATCTATTACACCTAAGACAAACGGCTGATCCTCTCGACTACACCAAAATCCCTCACTCTTAATATATTTTCCCTTCCCAAAACCACAGCTGGATCTCAACAAAATAAACACTACCAAATCTCACTTTTCGTCATCTTTTATCAACAAACGATAAAGAAATAAACAACACGACCAAGAATAAAGAAATACACATAATACAACCCAGAACACAAGTATCACTTACTAACGAGGAGAGTACGAGAGAGCGTCCATTTCTGAGCCCGGCCAACAATGGAGAACGGCAGCCAGTGCGTGGGTATGAAGGAGTGTAAAAGGGACACTGTGGCTATGCCTCCGATCGTTGATAAATCCTCCGCATTGATCCTGAATTTTCCACCCTCCATTACTTCTTCCTCTTTTCTGCTATTTCTTGATTTGTTTTATCTTTTTTTTTCTGCAGATAAAACAAAATTCAATCAACTTTCGAGCTTCTTCGGGGTGCTTTGCATTATCATAATCATACGATGGCAAAAGTTTTTCAGTGGAGATTAGATTCAGGTTGAGAGGGGGGATTTTGTGGGCTTTGATTATTATGAATGTTGGAATTAAGATGTTTTACTGTAAAATTAGGTAAAGCAAGTCAGCAACTAAACTAGGCATCATGCAACTGCTAAAGACATTTATGCCCTCAATGGGTTCTAATTTGGGGATTTGTTTAGGTTTTGATGATTCTTAAATGGAAGGAGAATTTTTTTTTCTTTTTATTTTTTCATGTAAGGAAGAAATTTGTAAAAAGAGAAATGGTTTCTCGAAGTAAACAAATGGTTAGAGAATTCAATTGTTTGTTATATTTATTCCTTTAATTTTGTGTATTCATTTTGATTCCAAATAAAATTTTATATGAGAGTTAAAAATAAATAAAATTTTTGTATTGTTTATATTGTTTTTCTTAAAAGTAGTGGTGTTACAATGTAATTTTTAGAAAAAATATAATCTTATTTAGTTATTTTTTAATATCCCACAATAAATATGAGCGACGTATTTGGAAGGGACAGAACGAATAATATAGTTACAATAAATATATAAATTTATTATTAGAAAATACAATTATTTTCATTTTTTTAGCAAGTGATATCTGAAATATGCTAAACTCGGTAATGTGCATCGAGTGTGCATTTCATTATATATTTTACACACAATTACATATATGTAATTATATAATGAGATCCACATTCGGTACACATCATCGGGCATAGCATTTGTAACATCATAAACACTTTTTCTTTGTCCACACATACAAATAATGAGACATATGGCATGCTCTTTGTTCTTCCATTAATACTTCGTTTAATTTATGATTTTTATTAAAAATAAATCTACTATCTTTCATATTCATCTTATGAGCAGGTGAAATCTTTGTCCTCTTTTAATGTCATTAGAGGCATTCTTATTTTGATATATATGGTTGGAAGAAAGGCTTTAAGAGAATTGAAGTTTTTTAAATGCATTGTAAAAATATAATTGCACAATGTTTTTCATTTTTCGGGAGATACTTTAATGATTATGGCAATTGTAGGTGCACCTCTTAAATACTATTAGGAGCTCATTCAAAAACCTTAATATAATATATAATAACATGTACTCCTAAAAATAAAATTCAATGCATAAATAAATAGGCATGCAAGGATAATTAATAGCCTAAAACTTTTAATAAGAATGTCAATAAGTATAGATAAAATTCGGAATCATCATAAATTTGGCCCTTTTAGAATGGTTTCGGGGTGATTAAACAAGTTTTGGGATGGATAATTAATTTTATTTTTTTAAATTTGATCGGGTTGGGGGTGAATAATGGATCTTATTTTTTAACTAACCGATTTTATGGGAGTGTGTGTAATGAGTCTTATTGAGATCACCTTTGTTTTATTTTTCTTATTTCTTTTTCAGCTAATTAAATTTGTTCGCTGTTTAAAGTTCACTTAACTTTCTCTCACTACCCAAGAGAGTAGGGCCTCCCACTAATGGCCTACCTCCAAAGAAAGTAGCAATTTCTTAATTATTCCATGGCGTCTTTCCACGTATTATTATTTATGGATTCTTTCGCTATTTTCCTACTTATCACTCCAAACCCTGCATTTTAATGATTGAAAAAAATTTCTCCTCCATTATCAACATACTGTAGTAGGAGTTCCTGTTCAACTTCTTCCTTCTGTTCGTTGCAAATAAAAGTATTAAATATTATTTATGTTTGTTGCAATTTAACATGTTACTAAATCATTTTTATTACGAATAAGATCAAATATCATTTAGATTAGATATTTGATAATATTTTTACATAATTAAGAGAAAAACTCTGCTAAGAATATTGTCACATTTTTTGAGTTGTGTTAATTAATCCAATAACGGGGGGATTTTTTTACCTACATTCACTAAAATTATTACAATTAATGATAAAACTTAAATATTCACTAAAGACATTTTCAATTAGCATCATTTGAAAGTTTGATAGGTAAATGAATCTCTTGTATGTGTTGTGTAGTTTTTGTGCATTGAAGATGTGTTGTCGCCTACTGTTTTATCCAGTTAGTTAGGATTCAATTAGATATTATCTGCTCTTATTTATCTTTTAAGTTTAAAATAAAGTAGATAGAATTTGTTTTATCCATTTCACTTGTTTAGGTGTTTTATTTTGTTGTATCAATTAGTTATTATCCTACCTTATATATTGTACTTTCAGACGATGAATAAAAATAGATCAGAGAATTTTATCTCTGTTTTCATGGTATCAGAGCCAGGTTCTCTAAAAACCAAAACACCATGGTTAAAATAGCCATGATGATGAATAGAGGAGAAGAAACCTCTTCTGCCACTTCTGGTCAGACCCAGATCGAGCAAAACCTTATTTCTACTTTTCAAGTCAATGAAAATTCATCCCTACAGATTACTGCACATAAGCTCAATGGCAAGAATTATTTCCAATGGGCTCAGTCCGTGAAGCTCGTGGTTTGTGGCATAGGAAAATTAGGGTATCTTATCGGCGATGTGCAAACTCCACTGGAAAATGACCCAAAATACTACACATGGCAGACAGAAAACTCGATCGTGATGGCATGGTTAATAAATTCCATGGAACCAAAAATTAGCAGGACATACCTACTCTTCACTACTGCCAAAACAATATGGGATGCAACAAAATGAACATACTCAGACCTGGGGAATGCATCACAGGTGTTTGAGTTAAAGTCTAAACTAAAGGAGATGAAACAAGGACAGCAAACAATCACCTAATACTTCACCGAATTGCAGAATATCTGGCAGGAGTTGGACCTATTTTTTGAGGATGACATTGGCTGTGCAGAATGCAGTGTTAAGCACAGAAAGAGTCTTGAAAAAGAGAGGGTGTTTGAGTTCTTGGTTGGGCTTAATAAGGAGTTGGATGAGGTTCGTGGTAGAATATTGGATCGAGAGCCATTTCCGTCAACTGAAGCTGCTTTCTCAAAGGTACAGAGGGAGGAAAGTCGACGCAATGTTATGCTTTCAGACAGTATAATAGGCCAAAACTCAGAGTTTTCAGCCCTTGCAGTGAAAGAAACACCACAAAATAATCGCACTGTGGATAGCAAGAACAACCGACGTGGAGAGAAAATGTGGTGTGAACACTGTCAACGCTCTAATCATACGAAGGATATATGCTGGAAATTACATGGAAAACCAGCAAATTGGGTTCCACGGAAACCAGCTATTGAAAGCCGAGGCTTCCAGGCTCAAACTTCCAACTTGGAGCATGCTCAAGGAAAAAACCAAGTGACATCCACGACATAGATCAGATCAAGTTTAGCAAGGAGCAGATTGAGCACTTATACAGACTTTTAAATCAGTCTAATCCTACTTCCACAAATACTAATATCGGTTCTTGTTCACTAGCTCAGTCTGGTAATTTTTCTTCAGCTCTTAGAGTTTTAGTGAATTCTAGTCCTTAGATTGTAGACTCTGGTGCATCTGACCATATGACAGGTGCTTCTGATTTATTCACCTCTTATACTCCATGTCCTAGCAATTCTAAAGTTAAGATTGCAGATGGGTCCCTCTCTACAGTGGCTGGAAAAGGATCAATAAAATTATCCAACCACTTGACAATAAATTCTGTACTTCATGTTCCAAATCTTACTTGCAATCTTTTGTCTGTTAACAAGTTAACTCTTGAGCATAATTGTGTTGCTAAGTTTTTCCCTTCTATGTGTCAATTTCAGGAAATATCATCGGGGAGGACGATTGGCAGTGCTAGGATGAGTGAAAGACTTTATTTCTTTGATGAAGAAGTCACAGGGGATAGACAAGCTCTTAACTTTGGTTTGAAGTCTGTTTCTGTTTCTAGTGATAGGGAAATAATGCTGTGGCACCAAAGATTTGGTCACCCGAATTTTTTGTATTTGAAAACTTTATTTCCTTCAATTTTCAATAATAAAAATTCGAGTACCTTTCAATGCTATGTGTGTCAATTGGCCAAACATGTCCGGAATTCCTATTCTGCAAAGGCATATACCCCATCATCTCCATTTACCCTAATTTATAGTGATATCTGGGGTCCTTCTAAGGTCACTACTTCATCAGGAAAGCGATGGTTTATTACATTCATTGATGATCATACGCAGGTCACCTGGTTGTATATTTTAAGAGACAAATTTGAAACCTCACAAATATTCAAAAATTTCCATACCATGATAAAAATACAATTTCAAACAAAAATTCAAATTCTGCGTACCGATAATGGCCGAGAATATTATAACTCTATTCTTGGAGACTTTCTATTTGAACATGGAATTCTTCATCAAAGCTCATACATTGATACTCCTCAACAAAACGGGGCAGCAGAGAGGAAAAATAGACACTTGCTTGAGGTCACCCATGCCCTTATGTTCACCATGCATGTTCCTAAATACCTATAGGGTGATGCAATCCTTACAGTAACCTTTCTTATAAATCGACTTCCAAGCCGTGTTATCAACCTTAATTCTCCTATCTCTCTTCTCACCAAATCCTACCCAGAGCTCAAACTAATCAATTCTCTACCACTAAAAACGTTTGGTTGTACAGCGTTTGTCCATATTCAACCCCATAACAGATCCAAACTTGATCCTCGTGCTTTAAAAATAGTTTTCCTTGGGTATTCACCTACACAAAAAGGATACCGTTGTTACTCTCCCACTATAGGAAAATACTATACATCTCGGGATGTTACCTTTTTTTTCAGCATCTTCGCTTCAGGGGGAGAATCATAGTGATGAAGCTCGATTTTGGAAAACACTTTCTTTACCCTTACCAGATTTTCCATCTGTCCCCATGAACCCACAACAAAAACTACAACAGCTGCAACAAAGTATTATTCATGAACCTATGTTGAGTCAAGAGAAAAGGATGGGAACAGACTTAACTAAGCCAATTCAGCAAGAGCTTCGTGTCTATACTCGCAGAAATCAACCTCAAGGGAATAAATACAGCGCTGAGTCTCAACACTGCCATGAGCCCAATCCGGTGGTATACGAGTCTATAAACAATTCAGGTAATTCTAATAGCTCCTCATCTCATGATCATGATAATCTAGAATTACCGATTGCTCTTAGGAAGGGGACTAGGACTTGTACTCTCCATCCAATATCAAATTTTGTGACGTATAAGAAACTCTCACCATCTTTCCGAGCTTTTACTACTAAAATGTCCAGTGTTGAAATCCCTAGGTCTATTCAAGAAGCTCTTGCAGATCGAGATTGGAGAAAAACAGTTATAGAGGAGATGGAATTGGAGAAAAACAGTTATAGAGGAGATGGAAGCATTGAGGAAAAATGATACTTGGGACATAGTTGAATTGCCAGAAGGGAAACTTGTTGTTGGTTACAAGTGGATCTTCACAATAAAGTACAAGTCAACTAGAGAAGTGGAAAGATATAAAGCACGCCTGGTAGCTAAAGGATTTACCCAGACGTATGACATAGATTATACGGATACGTTTGCTTCAGTGGCCAAGCTTAATACCATCCAGATTTTACTATCTCTTGCGGTTAACTTGGACTGGCCATTATTCCAACTTGACGTGAAGAATGCGTTCCTTAATGGTGAGTTGCAAGAAAAAGTCTACATGAAAATGCCTCCAGGATTTGAAGATGGAAAGAATAGCCGAGTGTGCAAGCTTAAAAGGTCACTATATGGATTGAAACAATCCCCAAAAACATGGTTTGACAGATTCTCACGAGCTGTAAAGAGTCATGGGTATAAGCAAGGGCAATCTGATCACACTCTCTTCTTTAAGCATTCAAGTGGTGAGAAGATCACTATCTTGATAGTATATGTCGATGACATTATTTTGACTGGAAGTGATTTAGAAGAAATCGAGAACTTGAAGAAGTTGATAGCTTCTGAATTTGAGATCAAAGATCTAGGTCCCTTAAAGTACTTTCTAGGTATGGAGGTAGCAAGAAATAAACAGGGAATTTCGGTTTCTCAGAGAAAATACATTCCAGATTTGCTAAAAGAAACTGGTATGCTAGGATGTAAACTTGCCGACATACCAGTTGAGTTTGAAAAAAAAATAAAGATGTTCGAAGGAGAATCAGTTGACAAGGAAAGGTATCAAAGGCTCGTGGGAAGGTTGATTTATTTGTCACACACAAGGCCAGATATTGCATTCAATGTAAGTCTAGTTAGTCAGTTTATGCATTCTCCATGTCAAGGACATTTGAATGCTGTCTATAGAATTTTTAGATACTTGAAAAAGACTCCTGACAAAGGTTTATATTTTGGAAGACATGAAGACAGGAAAGTAGAAGTTTACACTGATGCTGACTGGGCTGGGTCTGTAGAGGACAGAAAATCAACTTCGGGTTATTGTACGTTTGTGTGGGGAAATTTGGTGACATGGCGAAGTAAAAAACAAACAGTTGTAGCTAAGAGCAGTGCGGAGGCTGAGTTCAGATCAATGACAAATGGTATTTGTGAAGCAATTTGGATTGAAAGATTACTTGAAGAATTAAAGATTGATCGTAGCTATCCTATGCGCCTTTATTGTGATAACAAGTCTGCCATTAGTATCGCCTATAACCCTGTGCATCATGATAGAAATAAACATGTGGAAATCGATAGGCATTTTATTAAAGAGAAACTTGAAAGTGGAATTATTAATGCGATTTATGTGCCTACAGGGCAGCAAACTGCAGATTTGTTTACCAAAGGTCTTCTCAGACATACTTTTGAGTATTTGGTTGGCAAGCTCGGCATGATAAACATTTATAGCCAAGCTTGAGAGGGGGTGTTGTCGCCTACTATCTTATCAAGTTAGTTAGGATTCAATTAGATATTATCTGCTCTTGTTTATCTTTTAAGTTTAAAATAAAGTAGATAGAATTTGTTTTATCCATTTCACTTGTTTAGGTGTTTTATTTTGTTGTATCAGTTAGTTATTATCTTAGCCTATATATTTGTACTTTTAGACAACGAATAAAAATAGATCAGAGAATTTTATCTCTATTTTCAAGATGCATTAACAATTATAAGAGGAAAATGAAACAAAAAAGTCGTTTGTGCGGGTTGTTCTCACTATAAATCTTACTTTACACACTATAAAAAGACATGTTAATTTTAATTTTTAACAATGAAATTTCAAATATTTATGTAAATCTGTATGTATATATGTATATATGTATATTTTTTTTCTTTCAAAATTCAAATCCTAGTTAGTTAAATATGGAATGGAAAAAAAATCGTTATTTAATACATATGAGTATATTATGAATATTTGTTAAAAGTTACAATGAAAAAATCGATAAAAAATACGCAAATAGTTAATATACGGATTCGTATAGATATCGATACAACACGAATGTAAAATAATTATTTGGGAGCAAAAATATGACTTATTTTTATCATTATTTTTATATGATTTGTGTTTATTTTTAAATTATGTAATTTATTTTATAAAATTTTTATATTATTTAATTTATAATTATGACATAATTTAAAGATATTTATTTATTAATAATTAGTATATTTATAAATTATTATAGTCATTATTTTTTATTTATATAATATTTTATTAATACTTATAAATAATTTTGAATATTTTTTTGATAATATTTAAATATTATAAATATTTATTAAAATAGAATATTATTCATTAAATATTATATGAGTAAATATAATATATGTATTAAATATTTCATTTCAAAAGTATAAAATATTATGTGGCGGTTCAGAATATTCATAAAAAATAAAAATATTTTTTAATTATTCACATGTATATATATTATATAAGTATATTACAAGTTTTATTTAATATATGTTCAGAGTTAAGTAGAAACCATATCAAATATGGAGGGTATTTATGTCATTTAATTTCTTAAACATCTTACTCGCTTTCGTCCCATTCTTCAATCTGTCTCCCCTCTCAAAAACCCCAAATCTGTCTCCCATTCCCCAGATCCACACACGCCCCCAGCCTCACATTAACGCTCAGAAGCAAATTAGGGTTTCGCCGCAAATCCCAGTGCCGCCGATGGCCGAAGTTTTAAACGCCACCGTGGAAAACCTCGACCGTCGCGGGGACCGAAACACCAACGCCAACCCTAATAACACCAACAAGCCCTCCACCACCGCCCCAGCCGATGCCGGCCCCGACTCCACTTCATCACCGCCTTCCCCTCCTCCTCCTCCTCCTCCCCCGCCTCGACGCGTCATCCGAGACCGTGACCGCGACTCCCGAGAGCGGCGTGATGACCGGGACTTTGACCGCCCAACTAGGCGTGAATACTACGATCGCAACCGCTCGTCCCCACCTCTTCCTCCGCCACGTGAAAGGGATTATCATAAGCGGGGGAGGCTGAGTCCCAGCCCTCCTCCACCACCGTATCGAGACAGAAGAGGAGGTGGTCCGCATTCTCCTCCACCTAGACGATCGCCCCCATTCCCACCTTATAAGAGAAGGAGAGACGATGGGTATGATGGAAGGAGAGGGAGTCCTAGAGGAGGATATGGGCCAGGGGACCGAAGGTGATCTTTGCACTTGATTCATTCCCCTGCAATTATTCTATGATTTGTACTAAGAGCAGCTCAGCCATGTTAATTTACTAATATTTAATTGTAGACAAACTCGTAGTAGGATTGGGTTTTTTTTTAACAAGCAAGATTTTTAAGTATTTGGATAGACTAGGTACTGGGTTTCTGGTCCAGGTTTCAAATCATTATATGACTGTGTTGTGCGTGTGATTCATGCATTTAATACTTTAGCTGTATGTCTGTTATCTTACATGCATGCATGTATATCTCTGTAGTTCTGTGGTATAATAGTGTTGGTAATACATGTGCACAATTTGAAGAGGCTACGGAGTACAGAGGACTGTTGCAAATGGATTTTTTGCATGCACGCATAATTCACACACATTTAATGCATTGACATTTAACCTCGAATCTGACATTCATATTGCACATCAACTTTTGCGGGAGATGTTTTCATTGACATTTGAAGATCTGTAATATTCTCAGGCTGAGACAAAATTTACATGTCTCTAAATGTCAATCATAAGTTAGATTTGGACCCAACTTTAAATATCATGGTGCGTATTTAACGTATTCAAACTTGATTAATCCTAATACATTGAGATAAATAGATAGTATGGATGTACAACTGTACATATCACTGTATATTGGCTGCTGGGAATAGTATTTGCATGTCTTCATGTTAAATCTTATGTTATCTGCTAAATGGGAAATGAACCCATTCTTCAATTCTCAGGGTATGGTGTTTATCCCTTCATTTAGCAACTCATGGTCTCTGGTTGTGAACTTGTGATATCCAATTAATGACAGTACTTTTCTGGTTCAGGTTTGGATACGATTATCCTGGTGGATATGAGCGGGACATGGGCGGTAGACCTGGTTATCCTGATGAAAGGCCTCACGGTCGATTTATGGGCCGGCCATCTGGTGGCTATCAAGGTGGTCCATCTGGTAATCTTTCTGTCCCTGCTTTTACTGCTCCATCTTTTCTAATAGTTCTGCCATTGTTGTGTACTCTGTATGTTGTTTCCATTAACATAATTCTCTTTGCATTTTGATATTGTGATCAAGCTATTGTAGAATGTGCTTTGGGCCGAGGAACATGTCACTCCATTATAGTTTCATTTGTCTACTGCTGTTATTTATCTATAAGTCTGAGCTGAACTTTGAAAGACACAACACCAATCATGATAAACAAACACCAAATACGTTTCAGTTGCACTTCAGTAATTTCCTGAAAACCCGTAATCTTGATCAGATCCCGACTTGTTTTCCCTCTTAAAGCAAATCCTTTTCTGATTAATTATATCTACTAGCTAGGATCTATTGTTTTTGAGCAGTAGTTGTAAATATTTTCCGGAAGTTGGCTGATTAATATTTATCTTTTCGAAGATCTTTATTTTGAAGCGCAGGATTATCAGGAAATATATTTACATGAGCATCATTTACTGAATTAAGATGGACTATGTGATGGTTAATCTCGCCATCAAAATGATGTTATTGAGGATGAAAGCCAAGTTGCTCCTTGGAGTTTGTGGTTCATTTGTTTTTTTTTTCTCTCTCTTAGCCAGTACTTTTAACTCTGCTATTGGATTGGTAAAATTAAACAATGATCATAGATGAGAGGAGGATGAGGGGCAAAGAGGTAATATGATAGAAATGGAACGGAGTTGGACATAAAGAACTAGTTTTTGAAACAGTTAGTGATGTCTCTCAAAATTACTTTTTGGAGCTTGAGAGTAACGATGATCAAATTGACTGAAGGGATGGTTAATGTTCTTGTAATTTAAAACTCTATTGAGATTAAGTAAGAAATATAGAAATATTGGCATTAGTAGAAGGAGTTAGTGTAGGTAATGCTGCATAAGGATGTTATCGGAATGTCAAAATTGGACCGAACTGGTCTGTTCAACTGGGAACCGAACTATTAGTTATTACATTGCGATTTCTTACATAATAGAACAATAAAATGTTGTCAATTTTCTTTAAATTGGTTGGACCGGCGGTTGAACCGATGACCTGCAGCAAGATCGGTTTGGTCACCGATTTGATTATGAAAACATTGCTTCTTAGCTTGTTGAATCAAATGTATCAAGATGTCATAGATAGCTCAATAATTTTAATCCTGGTGGTAAGTGGATTGGAGGAGGATGTTAAAAACAAGAAATAAGTATAGAAGGGGAATTGGTTTGCCCCTGAAACTGTGGGTTTGTCTGAGAGAGGTTGGTTGATGGGGATTGTGTTGGATACTATTTTTAGTGTTGAATTATCAGGGTTTGTCTTAAACAGGTTCAGGGTGATAAACAATTGGTTTTGCTGCCTGTGGACATGCAGCTCAGAGACAATATGGTGGTGGACTGATGTTGTTAGCTTTGTTTTTAGCTGATTTATATACTTGTTGGGTTAGATTTTTTTGTTGTTAAATCTTGCCAATAAACAGAATGTACTCTAAAATTGAGAAAGAAAACTAAAACTTATTAATGTTAGGGTAAATGTATTTAATAAGTTGTGGGATGCCTGGTGTCTTCAGAAGATAGAAGTAAAAGGATCTTCTGCAGTTTCCACAAGGATTAATAGTGCCTGAACGAAGTTTCCTGGTTTTATTCTTTTAAAGTTTTCAGTTAAGGGGGAAGTACCCTACCCTAATTTTCTACTGCTCTCCTGCAAAAGACTGATTTTCCCTCATCATATTCATCTTGGCCTTCCTCAGGGCAGACAAAATTTGGCAGAGTCCATAGGAATGTTATGGGTTTTACAGATCACAATGTAGTAATGCGTCGTGTGCATCTTTGTTTGGCTCTTTTGCATATTGCTGTTATACAATTGATTTAAAAATCAGTGAACTTAAGTTTTGTTTGAAATTTTGGAACTACAAAGCTTTATTTCTGACATTGTATGATGTGTAGCACTAATACCTTTTTTTAGCTTTAGCTTTTTCATCTCCCTTTTGACTTTTCTGAGAGCAGCGTAGCCTTATTTACTTATAGCAATCTTGGATTGCCTAGGTTGGTCTTTGCGTTACTATGCAGTAGTTTTAGTTTTTTGTACTGGTTTATGTTGTACTATGTTTTTATTTTGTTATCTTTCTTTATGCAGATTGGGATTCTGCTCGTGCTGGTTTTGCTGATGCTTTTAGTGCTGGAGGAACCCAAAGGTATGTATCACGCAAATGTGTATTTTCAGTGTGGGAGGTATATTTTTTTCAAAAAAAATCCACTGGACCCCATTTGATTCTTTTCATTGTTGCACCTTCACTTCAAATCCAGATGTCTTTCTTCAGTCTTCCAGCTTCACAGTAATCCAGATGTATGTGAGGGTGTTCTCCACCGAGTTGCTCTAATTATGACATTATCTGCTTGTGCTACTTAATATTTTTTGAACTTTCATATGCTGTGTACCTTGTTGAGACTGTTGAACTTATATATGAGAGATATATGAGAGAATCCATGGGGAGTACGGTTAATTTTACATATATTTCTTGTGCGAAGACCTGTTATTGTTGTTATCCCAAACAGTTATTTGTTTTTCTTTTTTTTTTTCTTTAAGATATGCTGTCTTCTTCATGTTATTTTTCCTCATGTTGTATGTCTATTATATAATTTTTTGCACTTTTTTTTTTGTTATTGCAATGTTATACCTTAAGCTAGATTGAATGATGTAGTTTATTGACTTTTTTAGGGAAGGAATGATGTCATATAAGCAGTTTATTCAGGAGCTTGAAGATGATATTTTACCAGCTGAAGCAGAGCGCAGGTCAGCTTGGGAATGTTTTAGAGTTATAGCTGTTTAATCTAACTTGGTTGGCTCCTTTTTCTAGTAATGTTTGTCTTGCTCCTTGTGTTAGCCTTCCATTTCTGTTTCTTTGCTAATGTAACTAATTTGCTGAGCATGATCAGGTATCAAGAATACAGGACAGAGTACATATCAACTCAGAAAAGAACTTATTTCAATGCCCATAAGGATGAAGAATGGTAAACTTCATCTGTTCTTGTTGTTTACAATGTTCACTGCTCTTTTTGTGCCTCATACGATATAGTTTGTTTTTTCAGGTTAAAAGACAAGTATCATCCGACAAACCTACTTGCTGTCATAGAACGGTGAGCATATTGCTGAAGGCTATTTAGTTCCTTCATTCACCAAGTGAACTGTTTGCGAAATGCCCACTTTGTACATGCGTATTCCTGGCTTCTATTTGGTTATATTGAAATATCTTATCTATGGCCTTTGCAGGAGGAACGAACTCGCAAGGAAGTTGGCAAAGGATTTTCAGCTTGATCTGCAAAATGGGACTTTGGATTTGTAAGATCTGCTCCTAAAGTTTTGGGGCTTTCATACTTAGGTTCATGTGGTTATATTAATCGGAATGAGTTCTGTATGTGATTCAGTGGTCCTGGCGTTACTCCTTCCTCTTCGAACAAAGAAGAACAAACCAGCGAGCCTAATTCTGATGATGAAGCAGATGTGGGCGGCAAAAGAAGGCGGCATGGTCGGGGTGGCGTCAAAGAGTCTGATCTTTCCTCTGCCCCAAAGGCTCATCCAGTCTGTTCTGAGCCCAGAAGAATCCAGGTCGATGTTGAACAAGCGCAGGCTCTTGTTCGAAAACTGGACTTAGAAAAAGGAATTGAGGATAATATTTTATGTCGCGCTGATAATGATAGAATGAGCAGAGATAAGTCTCATGGAAGTTCAAGTGGTCCAGTCATTATCATACGGGGTTCAACTACAATTAAAGGTCTTGAGGGGATTGAGCTTCTGGACACCCTTCTCACTTATCTCTGGCGCATTCATGGGGTTGATTATTATGGGTTGGTTGAATCAAATGAGGCTAAAGGTCTCCGGCATGTTAGAGTGGATGGTAAGAACTCCAACGCAATTGGTAATGCAAATGAGTGGGAGAACAAATTAGACTCTCATTGGCAAGAGAGGCTGAAGGGTTCAGATCCCTTGGAAGCAATGACTGCGAAGGAGAAGATAGACGCTGCTGCTGCTGAAGCTTTGGATCCCCATGTCCGCAAAATTAGGGATGAAAAATATGGCTGGAAGTATGGATGTGGAGCAAAAGGTTGTACGAAGCTCTTTCATGCTGCTGAGTTTGTCCACAAACATTTAAAATTGAAACATCCAGAAGTTGTGATGGAACTGACATCAAAAGTGCGTGAAGAGTTGTATTTTGAGAACTACATGAAGTAAGTGCTGTGATTTGAATAATTGTTTGATGCCTATGAAGTATTTTTGTCAGCAAGGTTCTCAACTATCATTTATTACAGTGACGAAAATGCACCTGGAGCGACCCCTGTCATGCAGCCATCTTTTCCGGTATGGTTTTTATATTTTTCTTATAATTTTTTGTTTCCTTACTACCTTTCATGCTTTATTGGTATGTCTTCCTTTTTTAGAAGGAGAAGCCACTGAGACGTAGGCCTGGCCCAGATAATAGAGTGAAAGATGAAAGAGGAAACCGCAGAGAACGAGACAATCGTGCCAATGGCAATGAACGATTTGATAGATCTGAAAACCCCCAATCTGGCGATTTCCCATCCAGTAATGATGGTGCTCCTGGAGACAATCCAGATGAACCAATGTTTGATACTTTTGCAGCGCAAGGCATTCATGTTGCTCCTTTCCCTTCAGATATACCTCCTCCTGTGCTGATGCCTGTTCCTGGAGCTGGGTAAGTTCAGTTCCCCTCTCCCCATTTCCCCATTTTCCCTAGGGCGTTTTTTCACCCCTTCTTTCCTCTTGTAATGTTGTAATGGAAACTGTTCTTATCACTTTGTATTTGAATTTCATTGTCTTTATTTAATGGTTTATAAATATATGGTCATTGCTTGCAGTCCACTGGGGCCTTTTGTTCCTGCCCCTCCTGAAGTTGCTATGCGAATGTTGCGAGACCAAGGAGGACCTTCCCCATTTGAAGGTGGCAGAAATGGAAGGTCAGGTCCCCAGTTAAGTGGACCTGCGCCAATAATTGCCTTACCCCCTACATTTCGACAGGATCCTCGGCGCTTGCGAAGGTCAGTTCTTCTTTACTCGCTCCAAACTAAATCTTTTTGTTTGAGTTGCTGAAAATATTAGTTAGGACATGTTTGCAAATGCTAAAATTAAGAACCCTTCTGCTTTTGGCTTAATTTAAGCAGGAAATGAATGTTTTATATGCTTTGCTTTTGCTTCTTTATCCCTGGAAATAAGAAAAATAAGCTAGAAGCTAGAAGCTAGAAGTATCACCAGCTGTGTCTTTTCTAGCTTTGGTAATTTTGTAATCTTTGTGAAGTTTGATTGGAAACTCATACCCACTATCATAATTTAAAAAAAAAGGAAACTATTGATGACTTCTTAGCGTTGTTGCCATCCCCCTGTTCTACCCTCCAACGAGGAGCATGGAGTGAGACGGAAAAAAAGACATGAAACTCCCAGTAATTGCAAGAAGAAACTAAACCATGGTTCTTCGTGGTGATACAGTAAAAAAAAGGCCATGGAGGTGGTTAAGACAGAAATGAAGCAAACATGAAGAAGTAGAAAAATGAGGGAAAAAGAAACAAAGAAAAGAAGAAAGGAAAAAAAATTTGGTTGTTGGTCGATTGGTCATTGCTGGGTTGCTTAGGAAGAAGATGAAACAGAGGAGAAAGAAGAAGGGGGGAAAAGAAAAAAAGTAGGCAAAATGGTGAAACGATAAATCTGTGCTATTAGAAATTTTGTCGACAAATTTTTAGCAATAAAGAAAGAATCTGTTATGATAATTGTATAATACTTCAGTTAGTTCTAATTTGAGACAGTCTAGTCTTAGTTTTCAAGAAACAAATTATTCGTCTCGTCTTCTTCATGGGGAAGAATTTCCTGCGCATTCCGTAAATCCCCCAACAGCGAAATTCCTATACGAAAATGTTTAACTAACCAATATTAATATAGAATTAGTTATTATCATCATCATCGTTATCATCATCGTTATTATTATTATTATTTTTAGTATGATAATAGTTTATTGACTAAAATGATAAAAATATTCTTTGTAATGAATAATAGAAAGTGTTGTTATGAATAATAGTTTAAAAGTACAGTTAGAAAGAGAAACATAATGATTAATTAATATTAATATTAAGATAATAGATGTTATAATAAGATTTGCTGTTGTTATTATTGTTATATATTAAAATTATAAATAGAGGGGCAACAAGGAGAAATTAACTATTTCTAATGTTATACTGAAATAAAGAATCAATAATTTTATGATATTATTATAATTCATGAATAGTGTGTCAAAGAACTCTTTAGTTATTTTGGCATATATCTGAAAAACAATGAAATCTATTTCAACAACTTCACCAGCATATTTTGCAAATTTCCATGTCCCTTTATTTCCAACTCTTCAGCAGTTTCTGCAAAAATGCACAACTTTTGCTTTTACAACATTTCTATTGCATTCTCTCAAGCACTAGCATCTGCAAACATGTCCTTGTGATTTATCTGACACACCACCAAGTTCAATGTTATAGCCAGGGCCTTTCAGATGTGAGTGCTTTGAAAAAGGGAACCGTAACGTCAAAGTTACATGGGGGAATTTTCAGATTGATCTCAACTTGTTTTTGGGCTGAGAGGAGAGAAGATCAGAATTACATGATTTAGCTTGAATAACGAACTTAACCAAGAAAAAAATCTTCAAACTGTGGCCGGTAGGCTTGAGGTTCTGAATACCACTACATAGCTTTCTGCTCTCCTTGCTCCATTCAAAGGTGAAGGGAAAAGGCTGCTGCTTGACAACAAATGAGTGAGATGAGGAGTCTTAGCACCACATGGGCATGGGTAGTGGCGGAATGAGGATTTAATGTAGGGGGTGTAATCTATATGCAACACCTAAACAAAAATAAAAAGCCTAAGAGGGGCAATTTTGCATTTTCAATAAATTTACACATGAAATTTTATGCTAATTTTTGGGTGAGGGGACGCTGCTTGCCTACTTCTACCATGGGCATGTATGAGGGAAGTTGCGGGTCTACAGATACATTTTCTTGCATTTGGGCATGAACTTTAGTGGCTGCGAATAACTATAAGTACTAAAGCAGTGGGATTAGCTTACATTTGGGACTTGAATGAAAAAAGCCATCAAAGGAATAATTGCAGATGAATTTTATGTTGTTATCATGGAGTTCACTGAGCAGGGAAGAACTTGGGATTCCAATTATATATGTGCATCTACTTGAATCTGTGGCACTGGTAATGCGTCTGTGCTGGTATAGTTGTGTGACTGACCACTATTATCTGTTTCGTTCTCTTGCTCCAACACTAATTACCAGGACTTATAAATTTTGCAGCTATAATGACCTGGATGCACCAGACGATGAGGTTACAGTTATAGATTACAGGAGTTTATAGGTCTAACGAGGGCAAGAAATAGTAAATTGCATGCTCTGTCATCTGGAAGATCGGATGCAAAGCTCTGGTTTTTCCTTCATCCTGGTATAAAAGCAGCAACATCAATTCCCTGTGTTATGGCCTGTAAAGATGCAATCAGCCTCCGCGCTCAGCCTTGGTTTTCCTTTTGTACTTAATAAAGGAACCAGATAAGTCCAGAGTTTGCTGAAGTTTTTGTGGCATTGTTGAAATTTTGCCGCAAATTCTTTCCTCCCACTGAGCCATGGGAAATTCACAGGACATGTTACTCAGAGGGGAGAGTGAAATATAAATTAGCACATAAAGTGCCATGTAATTTAATTTGTAGACATCAGTTTGTGTTATAAGTTTTTTCTTCTGTTGGCCTATCGAAAAAACTATTTCATTGAATCTTCTAAAGCCTGATGAGATTTGGTAAAGCTGATGGAAGTTTGCTGTTTAGAGATTCTGGGAGAAAACAAGGAATGTGCTGGCTGTTCTTGACTAGCGTTTGCAGAATTGATTCTCTGCATTTATATATTTTGCTTCTACATGTTTAGTTTGATTGACGTGACATTCAACTGTGTGTTTTTATTGATGGGAAATAATCAAAAACGTTTTGGAATCTGTATATTTTCCATTGCCAATTAAGATTAAGAGTTATTAATTGAGATAATATAAAGAATAATTGATTCAATATAACCCAGGTTTGTTTTGTCCCATAAATGGTGGCTGGTAAGTATTACACAATAGTCACTTTTGTATGTCCAAACGCTGTGAAAACACACTCACCTCTTGTTCTACATCAGTTTATATTTGAAAATGTTTTGAGGATTAGTTTCACCCGGGAGGTTCTGATAAAGAAATCTTAAAATACATATCACTAATTGTCATATCTTGCATACATAGATAATCATTCACCATAAAAGTCTAAAATTGAATGCGGTAGCAAAAGATGAAAAATGATGTGGAACTCAATGCACTTTTGGACTTGGTGCAGTATTTTCTTGCATCATTTTACGATAAAATCTGCTCTAATAGCGCTTTAAAAGCTATAATCTTGTAAGTAAATTTCTCACACCTTCTCACAATAAATTGAATTATTTGTGTTTGAGAGTATACAATTTTTATTTGATAAGATTTAAAATTTAGTTCAAACTTTATTCGTGTCCAATCAATTAAGTTCGACATTTTAAAAATTTAAGTAAAATTCAAATACAATTTCAAATTTGACGAACATTCGTACCAAATTTGAACAGTAATTTGCTTAACTTGATTTGTTTACACCTTTTAGAAAATATGTTCATTTTCAATATGCAAAAAAAATCCTTAACTCATTTTTCTTGGCATAGTTAATTCAAATAATTATGCTTTGGAAGAAATTAGGTCAATATTACTCTCTGCAGTTCAGACTTGGATTTTGCTTTTTTCTAAATTGACAAAGTTATTGAGAATTCAAAGTATTAACTAATTTTTAACTTTTATTACAAAATTAATAAGCGAAAGCCAAAGAGAAGTTGAGAATTAATATAGGCATTATAGTTATTTATATAAAAGAAGAGCAAACTCTTTTGCAAACAAGAAGTTTTGCTCTTGAAATATGGAAAATAGATTTATAGTTTTCACCTCAGATTATAAAAATAATAGCAGATATTTATTTTTTTGGCTTCTCTCATATAAAAAATAGCGCTGACGTTTTCACCATCATCCAATATTTTTACTCATTATATGGACAAGAGTCGCATTTTGGTTGTAACCACTGGTATAAAAAAATGAAAATGAAAAGTGAAAATTTCAGGCTAATTTTAGTATTATTTTGGAGTGTTTCAAGCAAATGTAATAATAAATATATGAAAAATGAAATGATGTTTGATTTGATTTTAGGTGTAGATATTATACTGTATATATCTTTTTCATATAAATTTTTTATTTGGTTAATGATGTCGCATCAAGTTTTTTTTATTATTCTATAATAGTATTATTACTGCAAAAATAAATTAAACTACTCGATACTCGATTCAAGATCGATTGTTAAAAATTTAATTTGTAAACTTAAAAAATTAAGTTTGAACACATTTTTTCGTTTGATAAGATTTGAAATTCGCTTCGAACTCGACTGCATTAGTGAAAAATAAAAAATATATAAAAAGATCAAACTATTCGAGCTCGACTCGATTAGAGCTCGTTCAAACTCGATTCGATTAAAAATTAAACCAAATTCAAACATAATTTTTAAAATTTATTAAAAATTTAAACAAGTTTGAACAATAATATATTCGACTCACTCGATTTATTTACACTCTTACGTATTATATTAAAGATTGAAAGATATTATTATATATTGAGGATGTGGTGTGAAACGTAAAATGAAACATCATATTTATCATATTTATTTGCTCTATATGGAACATTTGAAAAAGTAACTTTCCCTCGTTACACGGTAAATAATTAATTATTAATTAAATTTACTATAAATTATTAAATTAATCTTTTAGACTAATTTAATAATTTATTGTAAATTTAAAAATTAATTAATCTTTTATCGTAGATTATGGGGAGTTAATAAAATAGGTAAAAGTGCAAGTGTCAAATACGTTTTCATTTAAAATCGCAAGCTATAGTTGCGGTTACAATTTTTCTCCTTTAAATTTTAACTGAATGTATAAGTTAAACTTGTTCATTCAGTTTAGGCGTGGTCTGCGACCTTTTTGTCGGCAAAGGGTAATTGGGGACAGAAAACGCAAGTTTGACTTGCGCTTTCTGTCTTCCACCTTGATCAGTGAATGTTGCGCTTTCTATTTCGAAAGCGTAATCTTGGGTTGCGCTTTCATTTAAATCATCCGGGCTGCCTCTCCTATAAAAGAGGCAGCCCCCTCCCCTTTTTCCTTACTTTACCTCCCCTCTCCCATCACTTCCCTTCTCCCGTCCCTCTCCCTCACTTCCTCACTCTCCCCTTATTTTATTATTTCTCTCGTGTTGCTTATCCACCCCAATTTCACTTCTCAATTAATTTTGTCTACCTTTTCCCCACATTATCAATTGTGTCCCATTTCATTGGACAATTATTCTTTTAGAATTACTTCGATGTAAATTTTTTTTATTTTTTATTTTATTAAGATAAATATAGTAATTCATATTTATGTATATTTGTTTAGGTAAATATCATTTGTGGGAGGGATTAAAATACAATGCAAATCAAATTTTGAGTGTAACTTTACATGTATTATACCATAAATATTTTAATTACAATGTGTATATTTTATTGTAATAATTGTGAAATAAATATATTATTATATTAAAAAAATAAATTTTATCGCAATATTAGTAATATTTTTTTTTACAATGACACGTGAAATTATATATTAATAATATATTTTATATATGGAGAAACCAACATTTGCGTGCATATTTTTTCTTATATATTATATTTTATATTAGTCAATTGACTTGAAAATTTTAGTTAAAAATTGTTGAATTATTTAGGGGATCTTCCCCATAACTATTATAATCTTTTCAGTAGAATAAGGTTTCCTTCAACAAATTACTCTGATTATTCAAAATTTAAATTTCACTACATTTATGTGGTTTATAATATTACTATTTTATATTATATAAAAAATATTAATAGTAACAATTAATTACTTAAATAATTAATTAAATATTATGTCTTTGAAATTATTATATAAAATTTAAAATATGAATAACAATTTATATTAAAAATATAATGAATATACATAATTATAAAATAATACTTAATAAATATCAATTATGAATAATTATTATTATAATTTATTAATTTAATATATGAGATTTAACTATAATTATATAGGTTATTTTCAATTGTACAATAATTATTGATTATTCAATTTATAATAATGATGTATTAAATAATAATACTTAATATATAATTAATTATTTGTAACTAGTTAACAAATTAATTTATGTAGTTTATTATAGTACTATCGTTTATATATTAATAATATGTTAAGAAATTATTTAACTATTAATAATTAATTAACTATTAAATTTATATTTATAATTTATATAATAACATTACTTGTACATATTCATCTTTACATTTTACTAATGTTGAAAGCATTATATGATAACAACAATAATTATTATATTATAATAATTTAAAATATTAATTAATATATAATAATAAAATAATTTACTAATATAATTTAATATATGTACAAATTAAGGATGTTAATTATTTCAGTTGGGGCAGTGCAATATTTATTTTTATGTATCGTGAGTTGTGTACTACAGCCGATAGAGATAAGAGTGTTATTGGTGGTGCGACTTCTATATGTAAACTTAATATAACACTATAATATAATTGTCATAACTTTCTTATGTCATACCAGTATAATTATCACGTACATTATTTTTAATATACATTGCAGATATGAACATTATATCGTATTACAACATTGGTGTCAAGACAATTACGTTCGCGAGTTAATATGGGCCTACTACTCATTGGCGTTAATGATCATAAGCTTTCACTTCCTTCGTATTATGCAATGTATTATTCAATAACAATAAATATTAAGTTCGATTAATATTTTGTGATTATTATTTAATAATTGTTATAATATACATATATGTGGATGCAGTATTATAGTTTCACACATACGACGAGTCATTCTATCAGAATTATTAGAGATATACTAAATAGAATGACTGATAAAGAGGTGAATAAAATTCAATATTTTTTTAAATTTGAATTTTCTTTTCTTATATGTACAAAATATTCAAATTGATGTATTTTCTAATTGCAGTTTATTTAAAAGTCATATGACATGAGTTCATTGGATATTATAGTGTTGGGTTCTAGATGTAACACGCCACTGTGGAGATCTCGTTGTTTATTGATCAACAATATATTATTTTTTTTTACACGTATTTCAGAGTATGGCAGTCGAGAGGATTAGGCTCAGTGCTGATGGCGCGAATGAAGAAGATATAACTTCACTTATACAGTTAAGGAATAAAGCTATACACACCACTGATGATCTCAAACGCTTACTACGTAAACAAAAAGATGCTGTAAATATGCCAGTGCCACAACCAGAAGACACGAGCAGGACGAGGAGGAGGTGTAGTAGTGCAATAGATGATGCGGGTTCCTCTACCTCGATACGTCCTGGATACACTACTCAGTTCAGATATTGATATGCTGCACACACCATTTGTTCAGCAGCATTTAAAATACGATTAAGGATGTGGAGAATTTATTATCTCGCCTGTTGCATTTTCACCATAATCGTGGAGAGTCGAACTCTACAACTTCATCAGATCAATCGAACTTCAATTTAAACTACAGTACATATATTGATGATTTGATCCAAAATCAGTCACATGATACTGATGCTGCTGCTATTCAGGGTGAACGTAGAGGTAAACGACAACACCATCGATGTACTTGTGACACTAGTAACTATTTTTAGTATTTTTTGTTATTTTTGTAATTTTCAAAACTTTTATAATGTATATATTTAGTACTATAATTATTATTCAAAAAAATTAATTGTGTGATTTTGAAACAAAAATTGTATTGTTACAAGTAATTTATTTGTTTAAAATTATTCTTGAATTTAAAATAATAATTTCTTTTATGAAGTTTGATCAAATATATTAAATTAAGTTATTTAATATAAATATATATTTTAGTAAAATAAAAAACTATCTATATATTATAAATGTAAATATTTTATAAACAAATGTATATGTATAAATATTTATTCTATCTTTATTGAAATATTTAAATACATAAGTAAATATTATAGCTTAAGTTAAAAAAACAATTTGAATTATATAAATTTATGTTATTTATTGTATAATATTATAGCTTAAGTAAATAATATTATTAAAATCATATTATATAATCAAATGTGTTTGTCTATATTTTTATCTTTGTTAATTATGTGTATATGTAAATTACATATGTTTTTATATAATTTTCTAAATATTGTCATATTTATATATATGTATATATATGCATTAGAAGCGCAACTTCAAATTGCGGTTTATGTAATTGTTACTAGAAGTGCAATTTAAAATTGTGCTTGAACGTCCCATGAGAGCTTTCATTAGTATTTAAAATAAATAAATAAATAAATAAATAAATAAAATGAAAGCTCAATTCAAGATTGCGCTCTCAATTGAAAACGTAATTTCGAATTGCTCCTCAATATATTAACTTCTCCTCGTTACATGATAAATAATTAATTATTAATTAAATTTACTATAAACTATTAAATTAGTCTAGAAATAAGGCCATAGTTGAAAAGATTGACATTCCACTTTTTATTTCTTGTACTTTAACTTGGAATTATGCTGAGGACTAAGGAAATTTATGAATTCTTTTTCTCAGCATAATTTCACACTAAGTGCTCATATTTCAAGATTAATTAGTTGTTGTTTTCCTCCATCAAGTATTGTTAAGCTCAACACTAATAGAAGTGCAATGGAAACTTAAGTTTGACAAGTTTTGGAGGCAAATGAAAAGGCTGCTATTATAGGAGGATTGAAATTATTTAGGGATCACAATGGTTTTGGGTCAAATTCAAACCATCTCTAAATTCATTCAACTTTGAAATTAAAAATTGATCTCGGGTTTTGGACTTACCAAAAATTGATCTATGTGATACTTAAAGGAAAATAATATGTATATATTCACATATAAAACATAAATATAATATTTTTGAAATTAAAATAAGAATATAAGTTTAATCAACTATATACACTTTTGATATATATAAAAGTAAAAGGTACGTTTAAAACTAAAATTTTTCAAAAATTTATAATTACATATGTAAAAAATTTGCAAATAATTAGTGCTTTGTTAGTAACTTATTTCTTATTTTCAAAAAGTTATAATTTTTTTAAAAAGAATATATATATTATCCAATTCCTGAGTCCCAAGTTCAGGGCGGTGCGGGGCGACGTGGGTCTTGAACCCAAAAAAATTTCTAGGGGTCGTATTTCGAGTTTTGGTAAATTCACCCAAAACTCAATCCATTTTGATCCTTAGAACTACTGTTTCTTTGGTGGCTAAATTATGAATATTCAAATACAAGATTAGTTGGTAAACATCTTGCATCTATTATTTATTTTGTCATAAATTTGAATCATTTGAAAAAAAAAGTTAGAGACTTAAATATACCCGATTATATTTATAAAAAAATGGTGTTCAAAGAAATGATTGTTTTGAGTATTATTTTTGAAGATTGTAGACACATGTTACAAGATCTTAGAGGTAGATCACTCATTCCTTCAGAGAGGAAAACAATTGTGCTGATATTTTAACAAAAGAAGGTGCCAAGCAAAGTGCCATTTAATGGCCTATAGCATTTGCTTCATGTGGATATGAGTGGAGTGGCTTTTCAAAGGCCACATTTGTGAATCTTTCTCTCTCTCTCTATATTTTTTCTTTCTATTGTGAGAAAAGATAAAAAAGAAGAAGAAGAACTTTTGTGTGATTCATTATGATTTTTATGTGATTCGAAGTATTTTAGAATTGATGTGCTTTTATTTTTATGAATATATTTTTTTTATTTTTTTTATTGGATAATTTTCAATTTGCAAAAAGAGACAGAACTAGTCAGATATAACAATCTGAACTACAGTCTATTCAACTCAATTGACATAGTCGTTCAACTTCACTTAGTTGCTGGACTATTTCGACATTATTTTGGATAATTTTGCCCTCATTGAAGTCGTCTTCGGCTAGATTTTTTTGGATGGAAAATGGCTGGGGGTTGCATCGTACCAACACTAATCTAATTATAAGGTGGACTATTTTTCTTTTTTCATGGTGTAAAATGGCTAATTGATGTATTTCTGGGGTGCAAAGTACAAATTACCCTTTATAGAAGCCTAACATTCGTATGTGTTTCTTAAGTTTTATCAAGCCCTTTACATATCCAGCAGTATTATCTTACATATTGGGAGGATTGATTATTACGCAAATAACATTGGAAACTTGAAGTACTCAAGCAAAAGGGTTAAGGGATGTTTGGTTTCATTTCTAGTGCTTTCAAGTATTTCTTTTATTCTTGAATTGATTCCTGTGTGAAAACGAGAATATATTGGGGTATAATGTAAAAATGTTGATTTTATTTAATTGAAAATAATATTTTAATATAAAAATAATAATTAATGGATCTCATTATTTATTTTTTTGTCTCATCAATCAAATTATGTTGAGTTGAAAAATTATTATTTAATTTATTTAGGAGTTTCATTAGTATTTTAAATTAGAAAAATATTATATTAAATATTAATAATTTTGAATTTCATATTAATTAAATAAGTGTGCAGGTTTGAAATGAGGGTTATATGCAATGTTTTCAAAATCGGACCGAATTGGTCGGTTCAATCGGTTTAACCGGGAATCGGAAGTCGGTCCGATCCGATTTTGCTCAAAAATCGTTTTGACGGTCAACAACCGGCCAAAACCGGCCAGATCCGATCAAAATCGGTCAAAATCAGTTTTGATCGATTTTTATGTTTTTTTTTGTTTTAAATTTTTATAAAGGTTTAAATTTGATATTTTGTTATATTTATGTGATTATTTGAATTTTGTGTTTTGTTATATGTGTTTTTATGTAACTATTTATTTATTTTGATATTTAAAATGTATTACATAACAATTAATCTATTATATTATCATTTTATATAAAAAATAAAAAAATATAATTAATTTTCATTAAATCGGTCCGACCGTCGGTTGAATCGGTCCGATCGATTGAGCCGCTAATTTTAACAAGATCGATTTCATCACCGATTCAATTATGAAAACATTGGTTATATATATGAAAATGAGAAAAAGTGATATTTATGTTGAAAATAGATCCAAACTTTGGAAATAGAGTAAAATTGAAAATGGGCATTTGAAAATAAAAACAAACGTGGCCTAAAGTTTTGTATTGCCTCAAATCATATTGTATTTGATGTTAAAAAGTACTCATTTTGCCTCAAATTTGTCAAAAATAAGGCTTTAGTTTTAAAATGTAAATATTATTTTTCAAAGTACATTTTCATTTACTTTATGTTTGAATTTTAGATATTAGTGAGAAAAGTATTTTTCTTATACTTCAAATGATATAACTTTATATTTTACATTTTAAACATTTTATTTTTCTTTCACCTTTCTCCACTGAAATTCAAAATTAAATTATAATATTAAAATTATTATTTAACACCACTAACTTTTAGCAGCTCAAAACTACAATATTTCCAAATTGACCCCAAAATGGAAACGAATATGCTATAAACCAGCAGTTCTCGAGAGTGACGCCGCATCACATGTTGAAAGCCTGAAATGACTGACGGAACTCGGAATTGAAACCTTAATCCAAAAATTAAATCGAACAAGTTTTCCTTCTTTTAAGAATCTTTACTATAAAATTACCCTTTAGTTTGTCTTGGATTATGTGCTAATAAATCGTACAACTTGTCCTTTTTCTTTTCAGTAAGAAAATCAGTAAAATATTATGCCTGTCCCCCATTGCTAGCAACGTCACTTCCATGGGCAAATGGGAATCCAAGGACCACCAGCCAATCTTTGGAGTAAATTTCGAAGCCATTAAATAAAATTCTGTTCGAATATTCATGGTTGTGTTGCATTATTCGTATAATTCAAACAGAAATCTCCCTTTTTAATTCTCTTTTGGACTTACCAAAGAATTTTCAGATTGTGTTAATTGGTATTTGTAGATAATATATATGTAATCCAGAGACCTGAAATTATATTCATCAATTGGAATTCACAGTTAGCTTCTTGGAGTTGCTATTTTAGTAGCTCAACCAGAGACATTGGCATTAAGCTGTAAGTGTACTCCCATGGATGCACATTTTTTTCAATTTTATTTTGATTTCAAATTATTTTCTGTCCACCATTGGGAAATTGTCAAATTTGAAGTTTACGCGAACTAAATGAAAAAAATTATGATAGTAGTATAAATTTTAGCAAAAAATCCTATAAATTCATGCATTTTTTTAATTTTTATTTTTGTAATTGAGAGTTGATAAATAACTTTTGCTTGGAGTATTCAAATTAAAAAATACATTAGTTAATGAACTACTAGCCTTAAGTACCACTTTCTAGTTGCATTCTTGATACCCTCTCTCATAATTGATGGTCAGTCATGCATAGCATGGGTAATAAATAGGGTTAGGTAAGAATATTTTATTATACCCTTTTGCATGTCTTTATAGTAACATAACTGTATTGTTGTGCATATCTTGTAATTATTTTTTTTCAACAGATTTATAAGATTTTTGGTTTGATGCACTGTTAAAATTTTAAAGAGATAAAAATAAAAGATATACATACCATATATTTTAACACAATCTCAAGAAAAGGATTAAATGCCCAACGCGCCCCCACCCCCCCACTCCACCCGCCAAAAAAAACACACACACACATATACACTCACACACAAACAAACCCATTTTTCTTTTTTCTTTTTTCGTTAGGGGGTGGGGGTTTTGGCCGTTTAGGGGGTTGTTAGGTTTGGTGGAATAGGAGGGGACATCTTATTCGCCCAAGATTTGAAAAGATTTGATTTGATTTGATAGTTATACATTTGAGGCAAAGAAAAGCAACTGAATAAGTCTGTCCCAATCTCATGGTTTTGTTTTTGTTTTTTTTTTGTTTTGCTTTTTTTTTATTATTATTATTATTTTTTATGTATAAAGGTCAATGTAGAGAAAACCAGTAATTAAGCATAATAAACAGCTAAGATTTGACTAATAAAAATTTCTAATCAACTGTTGGCCCCTTGACCATCATGGTTCATGTAGAGTGCCTTCATGGCCTAACATCATTTTATGCTGTGAAGCCACCACCAAGATTACTATCTATAAATATCAGCCATATCCTACCAAGTGAAAAGCTCAGAAACTACACAAGAATTGCAATTATGGAGCTCAATCAAGTGCAGGCACCAACAAGGTAAACAGAAGAATCATTTGACAAAGAAAAAGCAGACAATAATGCACAAATGTTGATTATGAGCTACTTTGTGTGTGGTTTCCTAGGTATGCAGTGGTTACCGGAGCAAACAAGGGCATTGGCCTTGAGACTGTCCGGCAGCTTGCAAACGCAGGTGCTACCGTTGTCTTAACAGCCAGAAATGAGAAGAGGGGTATGGAAGCCACAAAGTTGCTGCACGAATCAGGCCTGTCAAATGTAGTATTCCATCAGCTTGATGTTCGAGATGCGCAAAGCATAGAGTCCCTGGCCAAGTTCATAACAACACAGTTCGAAAGACTCGATATTTTGGTAAGACCAATAATTCGGACAAGGGTTACTACTTTAAAGCAAAACCAACATCTCATAAATCAGAGAAGATCATTTAAACATTCATAATGCCCAAGACTTGATTCATCAAAGATATTTCTTGTGAGAAACATAATTTTGACGGGGTTCAGACAAAGTTAGTCAAAATTATCCAAATTTAGAGATTAGTGCCGAATGAATCAGACTAATCAATTCTTAGTTGAATGATTCAGAAATTGTTGAGCAGAAGCCAATGATATATACTTCATACCTTCCATTCCAGGCTAGACAAATTGACTGGTTATTTAATTCCTGCAGGTAAACAATGCAGGAGCTTCTGGGGTAGTAGTTGATGAAGATGGCCTAAGGGCTTTAAATATTGACCCTGCAACATGGGTAAGATAGAGCAGTAAATCGATCACTTCTGCATCCTTATTGACAAACCTAGATGATAATTAATTGTTATCTGTTGCTTTCTCCTGCACAACGCAGCTAGCAGGCAAGGCAGTGAACATGGTTCAAGATGTTATGAAAACAACCTATGACAAGGCAAAAGAATGCATAGATACCAATTACTATGGTGTCAAGAATGTAACTGAAGCCCTTCTTCCTTTGCTACAGCGCTCCACCTTAGGAGCAAGAATTGTGAATGTCTCTTCCCTAAGGAGTGAATTATGTGTAAGCAGATCATCACCATAGTTCATTTGTGCAAAATTAGTCAATCACTTTGTGAATGGTTTCCCATCTTTTTGAACTGGAAAATCTAATGCAATAGAAGATGGTATTGGACAATAAGAACTGAGTTTCTGTTTGTTCTTATGCAGCGTATCCCTAATGAGGAGACAAGAAAAGAACTTGGAGATATAGACACTCTAACAGAAGAGAAAATTGACAGAATACTGCAGAAATTTCAGCATGATTTGCAACAAGATGCACTTGAAGCCAATGGATGGCAAAAGATGCTACCAGCTTACAGCATATCAAAGGCCACCCTCAATGCGTATACCAGAGTCATTGCAAAGAAGTATCCCAATATGTGTATCAATTGTGTACACCCAGGATATGTCAACACGGATATTAATTGGCATACTGGAACAATGACGGTGCAAGAGGGAGCTGAAGGGTCTGTAATGTTAGCTTTACTACCCGAGGGAGGTCCTACTGGCTGCTATTTTGACCGTACACATGTGGCTGAGTTTTGATTACTGTTTTCTCATCAGAATTATTTGAAATGGATCTATCTTCTACATGATTGGTAAGGCAGCTGAATGTAATTTGCATTCCTTTGTTACAATTCCGAATTAAAATAAGTATCCTTTGTTACAATTCCTAATTAAGAAAAGCATAGTGGTATTTCGTAGCTTGTCTTTCTAGCAAAAACAGTGTACAAGTAGTATTAAAAGAACCTGTGATTTTTGTGAGTTTCTGCTTTAGACTACTCTAGCAGAAAGAATGGCTGATCATGTAATCACTTAGGACGAATGAAGTAAGAGATGAGTAGAAACTGGAATACCAAGAAATGATAAACACCAGGCCTGGTTTCCATTTAGTTTAGATTCTTCCCTCCAGCTTTCAAGGTCAGCCAAGCAAACATTAGAGAATAAACAGTACCAAATAGAAAAATCAAACACTCCCTCATGCAAGCTCTTAAAATCCAAGAAATCAGATCAAGCTCTTAATGCCCACAACTCATTATTCTGTCCCAACTCCCAAATTATCAATTTAGGAATGAGAACTTTCCTATTGAAGGAGGAAGGCAGGGGCAAAAACGGAACACTATCTAACACCTGGTGTTTACGAGTCTATCTCTCTCACACAAGTGTATGTGCAGAGCACACACACAGAGTGCACCTCATTGAGATAGACACTAGGAGTGTTAGACAAGAGATCAGCTGGAGAAAAAATTAGGAGAAACACTGAAACAGATACAGAAGAAACAGCAAAATAAAATTCTGTGAATGCAGATTGAAGCTGCACTTTTATACCATGAATCAGAATGTAACTTCTTTTGACTCATAACATACATTCAACTTAAACATCAAACATTGTCTGAAGCTCCCAATCATGTACTGTTGATTGGTAGACCTACAGATGTATGAACTGAACCAGCATTAAGAGTGTTTGGCAGATCTTTCATCAGGATATGGAAACAGCAATATGGAATAAAAATATATAAGCAAAAGCGCACACAGGAAAAGAGTCCTCAAACTAAGCAAATTCACAATCAGAGGCAAGATCCAAAACAATACCCAGCAGTGGACCAATTTTGTAACTTGGTGTATGAAAGGAATTTCCTGTTTTTCTGTTGGCAAAGACACCATAACTGATGAAAAGGTAGGATCTATTCCATTGCAGCAAAAGTGTCAAATTGGATATTCATGTAGATACAATTACTGATGACAAATTTGATACATGTATCATATGCATGCCTGCAAGAGGAAGAGCATGTCGAATTTGAATTTCTTCAATTTCATGAGTTAGCCTAATCCAACATTTACTAGCATAAAAATACAGATATCTTGCTACTCACAGTTATTACGATAATAAATCCACTGCAAATTCTAATCAAAGAGATATAGAAAATTTAAAGTTAGTAAAGCGAATGCAATTGCAAGTAACTCAGGCTAAATTCGTACGTAATTCTATGTTATTCTTCACTTTCATCCAGAGGCATTGCGTAGAAGTGACTTTCCAAATTTAACACATTGCTACCCTGCACTCTGGGGAGAGATAGACGGCGGTCCGGTAGCGTAGTGTGAGCGTGCAGGTCGGCGACGGCGGCTGGGGAGGGTCCCGCTCGGAAGGAGCGATGAGAAACAGATCAGTGGAATTTTGGTAAATACTTACCTACGTGGCATCTGACGCAATGATGACAATGTTGATTAATTATTATTGGGCTATCCATTTTGTATTTATTATATTTGAAACCCCAGATCTTTCTTTTTAATGAAAAAAGAGCCTTATCATTTCCATTTTGATTTGATAAATAATTAATGATTAAAAAAAGCACTCACAATAAAGCCCCCTTTACTTTAGTAATTAATTGGGATATGATACTATTGATAAAATATTAAATATAAATTAAATTATTAATAAATATTATATGTACTTGGATTGATTGTTTGAAGGATATTTACAAATTTTTATAAAGTATAATTGTTTGTGTGATAATAAGTGTGATTATTGTAAAAAAGCACTAAATAAAATCCAAAGAAATTGACATATGTTCAACCCTCCACGTAGAGCTGCAAGTCATTCTTACTCTATTGTATTTTTTATTTTTTATTTTCCTAATATTATGTGAATGCCATACTACCAATCTTTCTTTGCCATATGTCAACCTTCATTTTTAATTCCAGACTTATGTGTACAATTTAACATTGTACACATCATTTTATTATACTTAAAAAAAATTGAGCACTATTTTAGTTAATGGATACAGTTGGCAAAATTGAGGTTAATAACCAAAAAAAAAAAAAAAAAAAAAAAAAAAAAAAAAAACAGGCTTGAATTTATCAACCTGCACA
Source organism: Paulownia fortunei (assembly GCA_019321725.1). Lineage (NCBI taxonomy): Eukaryota > Viridiplantae > Streptophyta > Magnoliopsida > Lamiales > Paulowniaceae > Paulownia > Paulownia fortunei. The sequence continues at coordinate 6,205,123 of CM033109.1, read as the reverse complement.
TGGTTCATGTTCCTCACTTATAATGCTTTTTACCTGTTTCTCCATTAACAACATTTGTGCGCCCGCACCAACTACTCCATTTTCAGAAATTTATGTTTCAGGTATTTGACCAGTTTCAGCAATTTCGGTTTTTGGGTTGGAAGGGTGTATGAGTGAGATGTTTTCATAGTGTGAAGAAGAAAACGGCAGCTAAAATGAAGATCCAGGGCAAGTGGCCTTTCTAAAAATGACCATTTATATCTCTAAGGGTAGAGTATGTAATTTCACATATAATCTTAGGGACAAAGGGGATAATTTACACTTTAAGAATAAATGGTGGGCCTGGCTGGATAGATTCGTCACACCCCTTAGCCAAATTATAGGCAGGCCAAACATTCAAAATTATACCGTGCTCTGAGTTATCATTTGGGCCACCAAAAGGAGAAATATGCAGTGGATTATGCTGGATAAATTAATATATCAGGCCTAATAATCCAATGTAAATGGGGTGCTGATGAAATATTATTTATCTTTAAGTTGATTCATGAGTCCAAAACTCTTTATAATTATGAGCATGCTAGTACATAAATATTATATGTACTTTCAATAATATTTTAATATTATTTTTAATAAAATATGTATTTTGTAGGATAATGTTTGTGATAATGTAAAAAGTATAAAAATACCCTTTTCATGTAATTTATAGGAGAATGTGTGATAATGTAAAAAGTACAAACAATACCCTTGTCACGTAAAAATTAAAAATATCATTACTTTCTCCCACCTCTACAGCCGCACTGAATTCCCCGACAGCGTGAGGCATACAAATGGCTTGGGATTACTCATTTCTTCTCCATTTTTCATCCTCCCAAATCTCGAGCAACAAGGACCGATGATGTTCAAGCAAATTTCTTGAACTTCTTCTCCAAAACTCATGGGAACCACACCTCTGACTTTAGAACTAGACTCGTGTTTATTCTTCAATTCAGGTTTATTTCAGGCTTTTAATAGGTTTAAGGGCTAAAAATCAGAGCTTGTACCAATAAAATATTTACCATTAGAAACAATTATCAAGGATTCGCCTTTTAAGTACTGAAAACACTGAGCTTGATTCACAAATTTTCATTTTCAGTCCCATCATTCGATATGAAAAATCTATCTGAGGCTTGTCAAAATATTTTGATGCTGGATCTGGGAAAAAAAAAATGGAGTTTCTTGGAGAGTCTTGATACTACTGCAGCTGTTCATGCCTTTGCTGAAGTAGATTGGCTGAGGATGAAGTAAGGGAGACTTATTAGCACAAGCTAGCAAATGGATGAAGACGACGGTTGAAATGGGATCTAGGGCAAATGGCATATAAAAATGACACAGCATTTTCTATGGGGGCATAGTATGTAAATTAGCAATGAAAATTAGGGACATAAATGATAATTCAAACTTAAAAAATAGAAAATGCGGGTACCTGACTGGATAGATTTATTACACCCATTTAGCCGGATACTAATCATATTTGTGTTGGATCTTGAGATATCATATGGCCACCATCATAAAAAGTATATAGTGAATTCACCTAGTTAAAGTAATAAATTTAGGCTAATAGCCCAAAGTAAATGGGGCCTTAAACGATAATTTTATTAATTTATAAATAAAAAATTGGATAAATTATTGAAAATAAAGATAATAGGCTAACCAATAATTGCCATACATCATTTCAAACTTCGTATATTAAATCTTTAATTTTCATTTATTTATGGTTATCTCATATGGTAAAACAAGCTTTCTATCATAAAAACCCTAAATAAAAACTATAAATAACCAAAATACTGAAAATAAGGGGATATTTATAGACTTAATGGTACACATGTGGTACAAGATAGGTCTGTAGAGGTGGGGACACCATGGTACCTGACTTTTTACATGTAAATTTTGTCTCACTGCCCTTCATCATTTTTCAGGAAATTTTGGTTTTAGGATAAAATGACCATTTTGCCCTTCAGCATAATTTTGTCTACATCAAAGGTCATTTTTGCTTTGTTTTGAATACTTACTTATTTAGGCAATGGTGGCAGCAACACTTTAACCTTAAGGCCTTGCTTCAAGGGTTCTAATGCTCTCTAAGCATGACTAAATTAGTTAAGAAAGCTAGCTTTGGACACTAGCGCTCTTAGACTATTATAACATCTTCTAAAGATGAAGGTTCATATTTCACACAACCTCAGTGGGGGTATTAAAGTTTCTTATTGATAGCAAGTAGAGGTTGTGATATTCCTTAAAAACATATCTTATGAGATACAGTTCTAAAGGAAGAACATATAATTTAAGGTTTTTTTTTTTAATTTAAAACAATTTATGTAAGAATGGGGGATTAAGACGATGATCGCGGACATATATATAAATTTGTCAAAAAAAATAGTGGACGATGATATACAAAAAGGCCCAAACAAATTCAAATAAATCAAGAGAACTACTCATTTTCAATATGGGTTTAGGGTTGATAACTTTGAATTAATTTCAAGTTTTTTTTTTTTTTCTCCACAAAATAATGTGAAAGAAGTAGTACCTTTCCGATCTGTGGTTTTGACTTCGTGTGGAGGTCACCTTAATTGCTCGTCCTTTGTACTTTGCTTAGATATTTAATAAGTTATTAGATGTCTATATTAGACGTACATTTAGATTGGTGGAACAAAAGTGTGTACGAAAAATTTCAAACCACTTATTAGTCATCATCATTGATTGATAATGAAAAATTCATTTATTACACTTATATAAGCACAACAAAGTAGTTTTAAGTTGAAAACTTGGAATTTCACGAACAAGCTTAAAAAAATTACGAAATTTAATCTAAACATTTATATATAATCAACTATAGTTCAATTATTTTTCCAAAATAAATAAAAACTAAAAAAGTAGGTAAAAATACTAAAGATTCTGAAAAAGTAGTTGGGCATGAGTAGAATGGCTAAGTTTTGTACAGTAATCCTTGTAAGCGGCATCATAGAGTACGATGGCGTATCATCTCACAACTTTTTTCAGATTTAAAGTTATGATCGTTTAAATTATTAAAGAGAATTACCTATATTTAGGCTTTATTAGAGTTAACAATGAAGTTCCTTTTACCCTAATGGGTCGAGTGCCTTTTACCTTTTCCCCTTCAATTTCCCCTCTTGCTGACAAAGAATAATAATGAGGTGAGTTCAAATTTAATTTATTAATGAGCAAGTCTCATTTGAGACGAGTTTAAACTCAGTTAAATAGGTCTCGGATTGAGTTTTAATTTTATAAAATTAATAAAATTCGAGGCGAATAACGGATTTTAATGGACTTGCCCCGTATTATATAATGTAAATATATTTTATAAATACTAAATTAGTTTAATTTTATTGATTTTGAAATTGAGTGAATATGTACTTTACAATATTATTAGATCAATTAAAAAATTATTTTTAGATTTTAACTTCAATTCAAAAATATATAATTTGGTTTATATACAGTACAATATAAAATATATTATGAATAAATTATATTAAAATTAAAGAAACTATACGTAGGCTAACTACACAAAATATTCTAAAATAGTAGAATATATAATTTAATTACAATCATCTCCTATAAAATTAATGTTATTGTCATCATTAATAATCAGAAATAAGAAAAAAACATAAAAAATATACTTTATCACCGATACCAAGTCTAAAAAGTAAAAATTCAATTGTCGTACAAAAAAGAAAAATAAGTATATAAGGCTAAAAATGCTTAATTTTTGTTCTAAGTGGTTTAATGGGTTCATACGGGTTGGATCCGTTGGATTTTGGATATGAGGTGGAACTAGTTTCGAGTTTAATTTCTTTTTGATCGGGCGAGTTTCGAGTTTGATTAAATTCATTCTGAATCCTACTGCCATTCCTATTTGCACATATTTTCTTATATTTTATATTTTATTTTTGTTTAATTTTTCAACTGTCATTATTTGCCTTTTGTGGCTAACTGTTGAATGGTATCACCGAACTCAATTAATGAAGACAGAATATGATACACAACAAAAATAGGGACAACTATAGTGTAGACATGTTAAATTTGCCTCGAGTATATTAAAAAATGGAGACTTAATAACTCACCCCACTTTCCATCCACCGTCAATAAATGCAGTGCAGCATTTCAATTCCTAGCTAATTCCAAACACCTAATTTTGCATCGTACTTTTCTTCAAACTTGTGGACTAAAATGCAGTGGGGTCACACATATCACATGGGCCAAGATTTGTAGTTGCACATCACTTTTGTATCCAATTTCTTATGATACTACAAAAATAAAGCAATTCAAGAAAGTCATTCAAAAGGTTTTCCCATTGTGCATGAAGATGATGATAATGATGATGATGATCCAACCACTAAGGATCAATTGAGATGTTGTAACTTGTTCGATTCCATTTTTATTTTTTATGAGTGAAAATTAAGGAGGATGATCAATATAATAATCTCTCTTTGTTAATCATTTGAAATTTGTATTGGAAATAATTATTATTTATAGTCCTCCCTTTAACTCCATCAAAATGCTAGTTAAACGGAAATTTTACAGAAACTTGTTTAATTCTTACATTTATTGACTACATGGCTAGACATATATGATGTATGTAGAATTTGTTGAAATGCCATTTGATGTGATAATAAATGAAATGAAAGGAATATGAAAAAGGAAAGAATTTTCCTTGGGTAATGGGCATGGGGTTTAAAAATTGATACTGATTGTGTAGATGATGAATAAATACCTTATTTTTTTATAAAATGAGATGATTGTATATCATCCAAGTACGCGATATGCGATATGACGTGGGATATTATGGAGGAGGTTGGGAGGGGCAATTGCCTTAATCAAGTCTATGTAAATCTATATATTACATAGAAATATATTAAAGAAGGAAATGCCTACACATTAGACATAGCAAATTAAGCAGAGTCTGGTAGTTGGGGACATAATCAAGAGGCAATTCAATTTTTGCCTAACAAAAGTCAGCAACACTTCTTGCTCAACCCTAGCTGTTTCCACATTATACAAAACTTTTTTTTATTTAATTCCCTCTTTTTTTTTTTTTTATTGCAATCCCACTCATTAAAAATTATTGGACTAATTCAAAACACGAGAATCAGCAATTCAAAGGCAAGCTTTTATATACAACTCATCTTCACACATTAACATATTGTCAATAAGTACTACTTAGTACCAAGCAAATTCCAACCATCCCATTCAAGAAGTACCCAAAAATTTTTTTAGCCATGGCAAAGTACAAAACCACCACCACCATTGCCTACCCACTCATCGTCGCCGCCATCTTCGCGGCGGCACTTCCACGCCTAACCGCGCAATCGCCGGCCCTGGCCCCAATGCTGCCGATATCACCGGTGGCTCCGGGGCCGTACATTATGGCACCTTCTCCATCACTAGATTGCTTCACATATCTAATCAACCTTTCTGATTGCCTGACCTTTGTGGAGGGTGGCAGCAACCTGACCAAGCCGGACCCAGGGTGCTGCCCGGAGCTGGCTAACTTGGTGAACACTCAGCCAGTTTGCTTGTGTGAGCTGCTTGGGAACCCTGGTCAGGTTGGAATCTCTGTTGATGTCAGTAGGGCTCTTAAGCTGCCTTCAGTATGCAATGTTACCACTCCTCCAGTTAGCTTGTGTGCAGGTACTTGCATTTCTCTTTTTATTCTTATTATTGTTCCTTATTTTTTTTTTTTAAATTCATGAGATTTTTATAGACATTTTTGCCCTGCTAAGTTGCTAACAAATCTTTGTGACAAGTTTATTAACAATTTGGAATAATTAAGGTGCATAATCATTGAAGCAATTAACCTAATTGATCAAATTCTTGATAAAACCAATTACTGATGGTCTGATTAGTGTTTGTTTTGAATGCCTATGTAGAACTATAAAATAAGAAACATTATAATTGAAGAAAATTACTATCGGTGAGTTATAAGTGACAGACCTATATAATTAAAATAATGAAAAATTTAATATCTAAACTAGCATTGAGAATAACTGGAAAAGTATTTAATTAGTTTTGATACCAAATGAGGTAATTAAATATTTCTTTAAAAATAAAAAAATAAATAAATAAACCCCGGTTTTCCTTATAAAATGTGAAGATATTGAACTGCTTTTGATGAATTCGAGCTTTAATTTTAAAATGGGTATATTTTTTTGTTTGAATTGTCCCATGCCAACGGCTATATCATAAGCAAGATTCAGTACTGAGAGAAATGTGTGTGTGTGTGTGTGTATATATATATATTATATTTAAATAAAGTACTATTCAAGGCCCATCGTTACACCAATGATTTGGGGGACATCTTTTTTTTTTTTTCTAAATAAATTATCATAAGGTCGACTTTTATTGGGATATTCAAAAAAATTGAATGATTTGTAGACCCTCTTTTCGATTGTTGTATATACAAATTTTGAATAATATTCACTTTTTCAAATTTTAATCTTTTTTTTAGGGTCGATTTTCCGTCTGCTCTTTCATCTTATTCACATTTCTTGCATTAATTTCTGGGCAACTGACCACGTGACTGTTTTGGGCTGAATTATTTATTTGGACTATTACTCTACCAAGTACCAAACAACCTTTCACTGTCAAATTATTAAGTGGGTAATTTCATTACGTTTGACTATCCATCAATTAGTACAATTGATACAATATTAGGGTCTTCTAAGTGTTGTATTCATCCTTATATCTATATAAAAACACGTACTCTCATGGGAATATGTGTGTGTGGATAAATAATAAATCTCTCCACTCCATCCAGTAAAACAAATATTTGATTCAATGTAAAAAAAACGTAAGCAATATTTTAGATTTAATTTGGGATGTTTCGATTATATATTTGGGAAAAAACGTATTAGGAAATATGTAATATGTCTGAATTTTTTTTAATGATTATAATATTTTGAAAACTTTTTACAGGAGAAGATATGTTTTGGAGAAAAATATATTTTAAGTATTTTTATTTTTTTTGAGGGAACGAATATGGGGGGTGGGCAGTAAAGCCAAACTTTACCCTATTGACTGAGTGTTTGAGGGATACTTCCATCTACTTATTTCCTTGAGTTACCAAACGGTTTAATAAATCAATGTAGACAAAAAGAAAATTAGTTAAGGTGATTAAATATTATTGCAAATTGTAATAGAGATTGAAAATTGATTTTGAGAGCGCAATTATTGATCCAAACTCACTATAAATCACAAAAGTATAGGTCAATAATACCAATTCATAAATACGGGTAAATATTGATTAGTACTTAATAATAGTTTGTGAATAGCAAGTACTAATTATAAAGTCCATTTCATAATTAATTAGACATACCAAACTTTTTGTGATACTTCTATGGTATTTTCGCTATTGTGGATTTCATGCTACATTTAAGATATAATGCACCAAATTTATAATTTTCAATCAAGTATTTTTATTTTATAAAAATAAAATATTTAAAAGATAGATCATACATCGATTGCAATATTTATAAAATATTTTGTACGTTTTAGAATTTCACTTTGTACCTGTGAAATAGGGCTGGTGTGGTAGTTTGTGTTATGTCAACAGCAAAATTAATAGAGGGGGAAAAAGTTGTATATCTACCAACCACACTAGGAGAGGCCATTTATTGTTTTATTTTTATATTTTAGAGAATGATGTGCGATCAAAACTAGGAGAGGCCCATTTATTGCGTTTTAAATGCTACCTCTAATAAATGATTATTTAATTTATTTATTTTTGAAATAAAGTGCCCTTTTATTTCAAATTAGATCCCCATTTATTAATCTTGATTGAAGACAGTAACCACAGCTGTGTTAGGGTAATGGTTAGAATTTAGTTTTATTTTTGGTGGAACAAATTTAATTCAGTTCAAGATTCAATAGCATCCATTTTTAAATTAATTTTTAGGTAGAATTCAGTGGAATTATTTTAAATTTTCTCATCATTATTATCGATACGATCATAAATACTTGCATTTCATTTGATATTCTACTATATTTTGAGATGCTAAATAAATTTCATACACCAGCTTCTGCTTTTAATTATTAATCAATTTTTTTTATTATTCTAACTAATGAGTAATTTATTTTTATACCTTGCAGCTATTGGTGTTCCAGTAGGAGTTCTTGCACCAAGTGAAGCCCCTTCAGATGGTATATTCTTATTTTCCCCTACAATATGTTATTCCCATTTTATCCCCCAAATGAATATTTTATTCTTATTTTTCAAAATAAAATAAAATAATTACAAAACCATCTTTGATGTTTGACCTATTTATACATCTTTCTAAGTTTATAAATTATAAATACCCCATTGAGATATTACAAATATCACTTGAAATTTGTATATATTTTATAAATATCTCGTCTCATATTACAATTTACAAAATGAAAAAAATAATATTAGGGGTATTTATAATTTATAAATTGATGGATAGTTTATGTAAATAAGTCAAATTTTATGGATGATTTTTGTAATTAACCCAAAAAAGAAAGTTCAGAAATACATGAGAATATATTAAAATAAAATATTGAAATAAAATGAGAATATTAACATGGTAATCATACTTTCATCCAGCCTATTAATTTCTTAATCATGTTTACAGGTGGATCAGTAGCAGCAAGCCCATCTCCAGGGAATAGGGATAATGGAAGTCCAAGCAATTTAGCCTCTAACCATCATTTCCTCATTGGATTAGCAGCTGTTTTGTTCACATATTTCCTTTGATCAAACTTAAGTATTTCTTGAATTCATAGTGATTGATTTCTTGATTTTATCATTTTTATGTTGTGGTTAGATGTTCTATCTCCAGCTATTTTTGAATAATATTTCGAATTTGATTTGTGTTCTTAAATTTGTTTTATTTGGATTCTCTTCTGAAAATAATGTATGGATTTTACTTTGGAAATATAAAAGTTAGAATGGAAAAAGTGCTTAAGCCCGTTTGGTTTTATTTTCACAATTTTTTTTTCATTTTTCACTATTTGAAAACAAGAAAATATATTTATTTTATTTATTTTTATTTTTTAAAATTTATTTTCAAATTTATTAATATTTTAACTCTTCACGTACCTACTAATATCATTTTCAAACATTTTCACATTTTACGTCTTTTTATTATGTAGAAAATACCATAAAACAATTACATTTTTATTTCTAAACCTATAAAATGTACATAGAAACATAATTATTCCAAACATATCCTCAATTTTATACGAAAACCTAACAAAAATATTTTCAACTCTTGAAAATGTTGGAAACATAAAAATAAATTTGAAAATGAAACCATGTGGTCTCGCAGATTTTGATGAAAATAAAAATTGGGATGCATATAATTTTCCACATTGTGGAAGGAAATTGATTTTCCTCACTTAGGAGGAATGGAAAATGGGAGAGATGAAAAAAAGTACACAGTGAGATGCATAACAAATCCATTGTATTTTCTCTTCTCACCACAGAATTGACAAGATTTCCACCCTTCAGTTTTCCATCCATGATTTTCTTCCCCACCCCATTTCCACCCATACTTGACAGACATTCTAAGTTTAAGACAACATCGGACACGGCTAATCTGTCATGCAATCAGCAAAGTCTGAATGGGACACAATGCAATATTTCCTTCATTTGCCTCTTAGTATATGGATGTGCGAGAGAAGAGACAGAGAGAGAGGCAGCAAGAACGGCAAACTCTGGGATTTTACACTGAAGATGAGAGCAGCTGTTGCACAGGAATGGGGCGGCAAATGGAAGACAAAGGTTGGCCAGACCAGGCTGAATCAGCTAACAGGGAGTTAACGGCAGGGGTGGGGTTGTATAAGTCCCACCACACGTGAGTTGAAGCTTCACGGCAGGCCATTTCTGTGGAGAGGCAACCACTCACCCCACCATACCTACCTAGTCCACAGCATGCATTCTTTACATCCTCTATTCCTGCAAAAGATCAACCACATTTAGGGGAGTTCCAAACGAGAGGAGGACAGCCGGGACTTATACAGGCTGTCATCTCTACAGAGAAGATGCATGTTAAGTACTTATAATTGTCAAGTGGATGATCTATAAGAGATTGAAGCAAAGAAAACTTTGTGTTCTGATCATTTGCATTGTCAAATACTTCCAACTGCAGACAGTACGAGTGCCTAATCAAACCAGAACAAGATATGTAGTGAAATGCATCTCCTCAAAATGTAGCAGCAAAAGCACTAAACTGACTGATCAAGATAAAAGATAGCTCTAACGATAAAGTTAGCTACAGATGAAAATTAAACGTACCATAGGCCGTAGGATTGTTGATGAGCTCCATTATAGCTCGGTAAACATCACAGAAGATTATCTGGGCATCCGGCAACTCTGCATTAATGGCAACAATATTCTCCTCCAGCCTCGTATTATATTCCAACACTAGCATGTTAACCTCATCCAAGCAACCTTTTCTCACACTGTTGGAGGAACTATCACCCTGCAGCTGTATATGCGGTGCACATCCCAAAGGTAGAACACCAGCATAGACTATCTTCCTCACATTAGTGGCATAAAGATTTCTTATAGCATTTGTCATCTGGTGAACTAAAATGTGACTGAAGTTTCGGCCACTGTACTTGAAGCCAATCCCAGATGAGTTATTATGGAAGTATTCGATGAAGTCATCCTTTCCAAATGAGAGGTAAAAAAGGGAAGATTGAATGAAATTGTTTGCAACTTCTTCACCAAGCTGAAGCTGTAATAATTGAATTGTCTCAAATGCTTGGCGTAATTGCTGGTTGAGGGACTGATAGCTTCGGCTACTAGGGTATAGAATAGTAGCTTCTGCTGACCCAAAGTTCACTCCACCTAAAATTTCATGAATCGAGCCATTTTGACTGTAGAATGGTATGGTATTTGGCAAGCCCATCTTCTTTGCTGCATCAACAAAAAGTAATCAGAAGACTGCTGCTGAGGGCAAGCTTATATAAAGATAAACTCTGGTAGCTGTGATAGGATATATCCAGACAGGACAGGAACAATCATTCAAATATGCTAACAGTATGGACTTCATTCCTTGTTGAGCAAAGAAATATTACATTACAAGTTGCAAAGAAACAAACTATTACTTTACCCCATTCTTCCACATTGCATGCAGTTCTATATTAGTATATTTTCCATAAAAGGGCACAACTGCTGAACTAGTCCAAGACAATTACCAGTCTCCTCAATTCGTTCACCAGGTCCAAACAAGTAATCAAACTACTGCAAACTTCAAGTATAATTGTGATTTGAAAAAGTATTTTAATTTGTTTAACTCTGGAATCTTAGCCCGAAACTTCGATCGTATGTTTTCAGCAGCGGGTTCAATGGATGAAAATTAGACTTTCACAACTTATTAGTTACCTATATTCGCAATCGCAAATTCTTGATATGCAGAGTGTTTGGCTTGAAAAATCATCCCTCAAAATCTTGAATTCAAATTCTTGAAAGAAGAAAGTTCTTTAACTTAGCTTCTCCTTCTTCTCCTCCCACACGCAATCGCCAGGCATACATCAATCATCTTGAAATTGAACTTTTTTATTGAAATGGTCGAAGACATCGTTATTGCATCAGGGCATGAATCAATTACAAATTTAGTATATTGAATAATAATCTTTAGGTGAACTTTAACCTGAGGCCTCTGGTTTTGGGACCTTAAATTAACAATTATTTTAACCTAAAGATGGTAAAACTAACATGATGCGCAGCTGCGGAAGAATTCCTACAGTCAGTTAAGACACGCCATTGCAGCATATTTTCCAAATTCCACGAACCTAAACTGCCAATTAATACTAAAAGAAACTCAACCAATACTTATCTAACCATTATCAAGAAAATCAACTCAAATCAAAGGGTTTAAAAAAATGATCAAGAAATCCCATTTTCCCACCTTTCTTGAGACGTTTACACTACTAGTTGTGTGTGTGTGTGCGCGCGCGCGAGAGAGAGAGAGACAGAGAGGGTACCAAGAAGCTGAGGAAGAAGAGTTGTATCAGAGCCATTGCATGGAAATAGCGACAGGTTTCGGTGTGAGAGAACGTAGAACGGAGTGTTGTCACCACAATCAACAGACGAGTCTCCCAACACATACATTGCGTTGACTGGCGACGTCATCAAATCACTCGAAATCCCCATTTCCATGGCAGCAACATGGCCATGTCTTATAGTGATCATCAGAAATATCAGAAAACTCAGACCAAGACCCCACTTTCTGATCGCCATTTCTTGTGCTTTCTGTAACTTGCAAGTGAGAAGTAATAGCAGTAGATTACCAAAAAGGCTATATTGCTCGACTTTGTTTATTCCCTTGTTTCAAGATTTTCTAGGTTGCTTTGTTCCTTCTTTTAGGTTGGAGGAATTGACTATGTATAAGCAATGAATCTTGGGTTCTTCATAAAAGGGAGTAAAAAAAAAAAAAAGTTTAGCAGTGGCGGTTTTTGGGTTGTAAATCTTGGGAACCTATTCTTGTATGGTTAACTCATAACATTGGACTATTCCCAATGACAATTTTTTTCTTATTCACTTGTCCTATTTTCATTTACTGCTTAATCCGGCTTATTGGCAGTCCAAGAAAATCAACTTGAACAAACTTAGCAAGACCCTGATTCAAGTACATATCCCAAGTAAAATTCCACATTACAGGCAATATGGAATGAAGTAAATCATGCTAACATGCTAGCCGCTTTTCAGTCATGAAACTGTTACTTGAATCCATGAGACATTAACAATTCTCTAAATCTATGGCAAGCACATTCTGGCAAGCATATGCAGAGTACCATTGCTCCACTGGTTTCAGCCTCTCCTCCCACAGGCAAGAATAAACACACTTGTGGTGTCGGAGTCAAGTCGATTGGCCCGGCATATATCGGCTTCCCCCAGCCAAAGTCAGCTGATTCATATATGGAAAACCGAGTCCATTGAGTTATTGTCAGTTTCCCACCAAATTCCAGCCTCTTAGGCCTATGCAGATCAATGTAGTCAATTGTGGATCTCAAGTACTCCTCTGAGACGCCTAATCGAGCCTCGTGCACCAACCGGGCTGTCTCAGCTAGGCATCCATTGGCAAGCCTCTCCACGGTGCTCGTGGCGCATGCCACGCACAAGGCATTACCATAAAAACCATCTTTCAAAGGTGGATTTTTGAGCTTGGCGCGAGCGTTGACAGAAAAAGTAAGGCGAAGCTCGTAGTCAAGAGGCTTAACATCCAGTGCTTTCACCCAGGATCTCCACACATGAGCTGCCATTGCATCAAAGGTTGTGCATGAAAATTCTCCATCTGCTTGTGCTAATATCTTCAAACGGTCTTGATACTCTCGGCTTATCCGGTAGCATTTCTGGACAGGCTTGCCTTGCCATAGGTGCTTTGTCAGGCTTGAGCCTTCATCAATTCTCTTGAACTCAGTGTGTGAGAATTTGGTCTTGGGAGGATTACGGGGCAGAAAGAATTCTCGATCCCAACAAGGCTTAGGATTTACCACCAACGAGCCGGCTTTTGCTGTTTCAGCCCAGGCACTGAGAAATTGCATTGCTCCAAAGCCATCACAGAGACAATGACAGATTCTCAAACCAAGGCTGAAGCCACCACAGTTGAATTTGGTCACTTGGGCTATCACCAATGGCATGTTAACAACTTTGTACTGTTCTTCATTAGGAAATCTATAGATCAACTTCATCCAGGCAGGATTTGGCACTGATAAATCTCCAAGATCTGCTAAGGCCACATCAGAATGCGCCTCAACCAGCAGAGCACCTTGATCTGGGCCAAAGAAAACTTCCAGCTTCCCATTCATTGTCTCTCTTAGTCTACCTGTGAAAGGATAATAAGGCCCTAAGACCCTCCTAAGAGCATCTTTAAGTATCTGAACAACAGGTTCGTCGTGGGATATCAAACCTTTTGATTGGTAAAAATACACTGTTGGAGTGAAAACACGCACCCCAATCATGTCATCAAGATTAGAGAGGTACAGACTATCTTGGTTATGTGCTGTAAAGTAACAATTAGACAAGATGGGATCTATTCTGTCAATGGTTATAGGAATGTTTAGTTGAGGAAAATGAAGTTCTTGAACCCAATGAGCCATGTAAGAGATAGTAACAGATTTTACAGAGAGAGGAGGTATGTAGAAGATTCAGCATAAATTTCCTTTATGTGAGATAATCAAAGATGTCAAGCTACATAAGGTATCCATTTGGTATAAAGCTGTTGGCACTACAATTCCAAACTACTGCAATTACATAAATAAGAAGGTATATATATTATCTCGTTACTTCTTTTGTAGGTGAAGTTCGGTTTGTATGCAGATAACCAAGTTAGACAGAAAAATCACTCTAAACGTATGACTCTTTAAGTTGCTGGGCCATGCTTATTCTACTAAAGTTAAGCAGATTTACGAGTTAAAGCTCCAGGGCTCTTGACACTCTTTGGGTTTAAGAAAAAGAACACATGATTTTGTACAAATGAACCTCTAGGTCAGCTGACCGGTTCTAATGGTCCTGGTGTGAGTCTGTGTCCATCATTCTCATACAATTGTGGTGCAGCATATGTGGGTCTAATAGACACTCACCTACACAGTGAAGGCTTATTTTTTTCGCATATAGTAACCTGAAAAAGACAAATGCAGACCTCAAGCATTAGGATGGAGTCTTCGTTCAGGTCACCTTCAATTCTATTGAGCTTACACCTCTACTAGGTGGTCTAATTTCATCAGCACATTTGCATAGTGGACATTCCCTGCATATCTCAGCAGCCTTATACTGTGATCACCTAATCCACCATCAACAACATCTACAAATGCATCAGTGGTGTTTACAGAAATAGACTTGCATCCTCGAGGACCTCAACCTGCCATTCTCTCTCTCTCTCTCTCTCTCTCTCTCTCTCTCCTCTCTCTCTCTCACCCCACCGCCCCCCCCCCCCCCCAACACACCCTCACCCATCCACACACATGAATCTGTGTCATTCTTTTCCCCATGCAAAATGCATATTTAATGGATAAGTTCTTAAATGAAGACGTAGAAAAAGCAATGACACTTAAACAAGAAGAATCTATAGGAAAGTCGAAGCTTAAACTATTGTTAAATAAGATAGGCAATTTTCTAACAGCCCACTCTACAAACTTGTATGGCATCAGATCAATCTGAGATAGGGAAAACAGTTCCAAGATGGTCAGGGTGTGATTGCCACCGCACTGGTTGGCCAATCAAAATTCCTAAAACAGATATCATAGCCACAGCGCCCGCACCCACCCACCCCCCCCCCCCCCACCCCCCAAAAGAAAACAAGAAAAACTCAGTCCCAGTCCGTCAAATACAAGAAAAACATGAAATTTATTTAGAAAAAATTAGGATGGTGAATGCACAATTAGAATAGCATGGGCTAAAAGGTCAGATCATGACCCTGACCGTAAATTGGATAAATGACCGCAACTTGGATAAAATCTTAATCAACGATCCACAAAGGCGTGCCCTTGTTTCAAGGGCGAACTCTTTTATTGCAGCGAAATATATTTTTGCCCGTGCGGCCACTCAAGTTGCACACAACCTTCGTTCGCCTCGCCTTCTTAGCACACTAGCGGTAACATTAGAATGTATCCCTGCACAGCACTTGGTGCCGACACTCGCCTATTCTCAATACCCACATTCGTCGAGACTTACGTCGTATACACCCATACGTGTCTCCACAACGGTTCTCAACTAGCTAGCTTGCCAGTCGTGCTTCACCCACATTGTCGGGTCATTATCGCACATCTCGAATGGCACAGGAGCACGCTTGCTCCGTCTCAGCATTGAGGGTCGCTCGCACGCCTACAACACGATCCTCGTGCTCATCACTCCCTTGGAGCATCCCAAGCGTATTGCTCGCCAAGGTGTCCTTCGGTCGTACCATGCTCGAGTAGGGCTACTCATAAATCCTTGGCCTATGTAAAGTGCCGGCATCTCATATTAGTCTCATACGTAGGATATGCTTTCCCACATACCGATATCTTGCCACAACTTGCCCACAATGCGGCGTCCCCCACGACTGCATGTATTAACCAACGGACCCCCCACAACATGGCTAGAACCCATAACGCATGCTTACGAGTTCATGAGGCATTCGAACGCTTGCCTCGATCACCCAATCAGCTTAGAAGTGCTTTCATCTTGCTCGCCATCTGCGGAGCATAATCGATATCACACGCAACCTCTTGGCCCTTGTGGGCGTCCAATGTGGGCCCCTTTGGCCCAGCGCCGCCTGCTCGATTCCCGACCCAAACAAGGACTCTAAACATGCCTACGCAATGTCTAGATCCGGCCCTTGGAGACTACCTGTCGCCTCCAAGGATGTTGCTCACTTGGTGCCCGCTTGGCACGGGGAAGGCCGGTTGATGCTCACCAAAACATGCCTTCCTTGTAATAGGCTTAACAAAATAAATTATATTTTCCCCAATAGACAAAATGGGTCAAGGCGCATGTAATGCGTAAGCCCTCTCCCACACTCTAAATGACTTGCCATTTGCACCTCCTTCCTTTCATCATGATTGCTAATTCTGGATAATTTCGACTTCGGGTTGCGACCCTGACACCTTGGCAGTTAGGAGTTTTATTTTCATTTAAATCACCCCGTGATTGTCAAGTGTGCCTCTTTAAACTTGCCACTCGTTCACAATCACAATAACTTCACAGAAAAGAGAATATGTAGAATGCAAAACACAATGCATCTACCGAATCTACCAGCTATCAGAAATTTTAAGGGCATTAACTTTAAATACCTCAATCCAAATCATACAAAAATAAACCACTAAATACTTACCAAACATTCAAAGACGAGTAAACAGTGAGAGCCAAGAGAAACATACACAGAGATGTAAATGATTGTTACAGGAATTACAGAAACAGAACCATGTAAGCCAACTCAAACATTTTGGTTAAAAGCTAAACATTCACGTAAACTTGAAAACTACAAAGGCTAAATAGACTATGCCTTCATACTAGGGTATAAAAACAATCAGAAACTAGAATCTAAGACTATGCTTTCAGCTTCCCAGTTACTCTGCGCTTGTTATGCCAGCCATTCTTATCGCTGTTCATCTGGTTCTTCTTTGCAGCAACCGAGCATTGCTCACCTTGACTAGCTTTACCACTCATTTCTATTTGGAGCTTGCGACGCCTCATGCGGTTTTCAAGCCTTATACCCCTTAAACTCTGGACTCTCTGCTCAATCTCCAGAGCTTGTGAGAAGTTCCAGATCCTGACAACACCATCTTCACCACCACAAACAATCCGATCAGAACCAATGCCCACAGAAAACAAATTGCACCCAAACCCATGTAGCATTCTCTGTGGGGGTTCCACATTCTTTTGATCCAAGTAGTTACCCTTAAAAGTGTTTCCAGTTGAAGAATGTCTACTTGTCTTCAACAACTTTCTGACATCAATAAGTGAAATCTTCCCATCACTGGAAGCTGAAACCAGCCAAGGGAACTCAAATGCAAGAGAATAAACAGACCCAGTGTGCGGAATCCAAGTTGCAATCCTCCGCATATTGCACTTAACATTTCTAGTGATCTCAAACATGTGTATAGAACCATCTTCTCCTCCAGTAAACAAAAGCTTCCCTGTGTGACTTCGTGCCAAAGAATTTGTGTTACCAACATGAGCACCATTAATAACGCCAAGCTGACTCCCAGAATTTGTGTCCCAAATGTAAACACCTGAACCTGCTGTGCTCCCAATTGTAGTATCATGAGGGACAAGGCTCCAAACCCAGTCATTATGCACCAGGACCTTCAAACATTTCAAAGTAGAACGATCCCAAACACGTACAGACATGTCCCAAGAACCACTATACATCTTACTAATATCCAATGCAAGACAAGTTATAGGCCCCTCATGTTCCCAAACTCGAAATTCCATATTCTGATTATGAGGTGCCCTAAGATCAAATAAGTGAGGGTTCCCATCCTCCACCTTCCAGCCATGTATAAAACCATCAGTACCCCCAGCAACCAAAAGCTTCGTATCAGCTGCAACTGCACGAATAGTGCAACCAAGAGGTCGGGATGATGCTATTGACAAACCTTCTTCCATGTCCCACATTCTTACCACCTGATCATATCCCGAGGTGAACACAAGCTTTTTAGAAACTAACACAAAAACAGTCCTAACAGCTTCCGTGTGCCCATACAGTGTGTCAATGCTATAACGTCCCATAAACGTCTTGCTCTGAAACTCCCTCTCCACAAACAGTTTCTTCCATGACTTCTCATTTGAATATCCAGGCCCCAAATTGACCACAGTTATCGGATATCCCCACCTCTCATGGTAAAAATCCTTCCACACATGGTGCTCAGAGGCGATTCTGTACAAAGATGTATTGACACAAGACACAATTCCTAGTCCTTTTGGGTCAAGGAAATTAAGAATTTCAGATATCAATGCTGGGGGAAGATCAGCAAAAGACAGGCAATGATTTGGCAAAGCTTCATTGAAAGGTATCCCAATCTTGAAATTTGATTCTGTTACACTTTGCAGATTTTCAGTCCCTGAAGATTCCACTTTTCCGTTATTAATCGCAAAAACTTTATCGTCAATTTTTTGTTTTCGAGGATTATCCAAGCAATTTGTCAAAGAGTCATTGAAGCCGATTTCTGTAGCCTGTTGGCATTCAAATTCCATAAAATTCTTTCCCTGAATTTGATTTAGATATTCAGACTCAAAAACCGACCTTATAAAATAGAACTTCTGGATTATCACAAGATTCTAAAATTCAAAAACAAACTAAAGTGAAAATTGGGGAAAATTCAAAAACCTTGTAAAAACCCAATTCAATCACACCCTCAAAGACCAGAAAGTTAGCCTAATTACTCAAGCCCTAGACCGACGTAGAGTATAAAGCAACAGAAAGCCACTTAAACAACAAAAAAAAAACAATGAAAACGAAAACGAGTTAGATGGAATAGGACTGAACCTTCTTTTAGAATTAAAAGCAATCTCAAAACTTCAGATAAATTAGGAAGAAGAAATCAAACAAAACTAGATATCTGGAAGAGCAAAAATCAGGGTGTGACTGAGATTGAGCGAAGAAATACCTCAAAAATTGAAAACGCAACGACTTTTTACGCTTCGTAGAACACAAAACCGAAGGAAAAACTATGTATGAGAAGAAAACTTTGATCTAAATTACGAATCTGTTTTTTTTTTTTTTTTTTTTTTTTCAGGTTCTTGTTTTACAATTTTCGGAGGGATCAAAGAGAAAAAATTAGGGTAATTTATCGCCCGTGGTTGGTCGGGTTTATTGTATCCATATTTGTTCATTTGTTTATACTACACTTACCGCCCCTTTAGTTTCTAATAATTACACATACACCCCCTCTACTTAATTACAATTACAAATTTATCCATTCACATCTGGCATTGTATATAAATTTACTCCACTTGATCTTCCAGCTCAAATTATACGGATCAATATTGATCGATTCACAATCCAATCAGTATATATAATGTATACATACATTCATATATGATGTATTTGTGTAAATTTTCTTATGGCAATTAATTTTTTTTAAGAATATTAAAAAGTTTTTCAATCTATCCAAATCTTTGTAATGGTAAGAATTTTTAGTTTTTCCCTACCATTAAATTATATATACATCAAATCTGACCTACTTAAACAACACCATTTGGAGGAATACATTAATTTTGAGTTTAGAAAAAAGGTTCCCCTATAAAAAATAAAAAAAGAAATGGCAATAAAAAACCCTTAACTTAAAAATAAAGGCCAAATTAATAATCTCCTTAGTCTTTTAAAAAATATGCATACTATCCTTATTCAAATTTACTATGAGTTGTAGTGAAAAATAACTAAACTACTTCGGATACTTTTAAACTAAATTTATTCTTTTTTATTTTTATTGTTTTTTTTTTTTTTGGCCTTCTTTCTCCCATCTTACATTTCTTAATTATTGTTGTCTTTATTTTTTTCTATTTCACAGGGAGACAAATTGTATTTAACCCGTTTAAATTTTGCCAACCTATACATCTTGGGTTGAATTGAAATTTTACTATCAAACAACATGAATACCATGTAAACCCCTAATTCCAACAACATGCTGCAATACTTTTATGACTTCTTTTATCTAGATCTTTCTAAATTATATGCTAAATTTTCATTCCCCCTTTTTTCAAGATAAAACAAAAAACAAAAAAAAAACCCATTAAATATATTCCCTCTTACCATGCTATATAACTAAATATTTAATATCTTTAACTCATTCTAGTATTCTTTATACGAAACCTTTTACAAATAGGTGGAGAATGACCATCTAGATATTAAACAACCACTTCAATTAAAAACAAATAATTTAGAGAAAAAAAAATATTAAATATTTAATATCTCTAACATAAACCTAAGACGTAGATGCATATCACATCATCACGTTCTTGCAAAGACAAGGGCATAAAAGTCCCCTAAATTTGCCAATCACCAGGAATATGGTAATGCATGTAAAACATTATTCATCTATGAAAAAGAAGCAAAAAGACTAGCCTATGGACAAGTCTGCATCAGTAGACACTGTCTGTCATCGCGCATTACTTCAAAAACTGGGGAATCCATATAGAAGCAATAAAACCCGCATCTATAGTTTCAGCTGCTTTTAGTTTCAAGAAATGAAAATATATGAGATCAGCTTGTGGACTCGACGTTGCTGCTTGGCTCTTCCTCTGGTTTACTTTCAGATTTCTCGGATTCAGCTGTAAACTCCTCTTTCTCAAGCTTGTATACTCTGAATATTGCTAGATTGGTGTCCCCTTGACAATCAGAAATTCATAGAAATGAGCAAGTTACAAAAAGATTTGCATCACTCTCAACCAACACTTCTGTTAGGACTACCAAATGTAAAGTTCATACCAAATGTAATGAGATTTCCAGGTGATGCAGCGGCAACAACTCCAGGTTGAAGCCGTCTTTCATCAATGAATGTACCGTTCGTGCTGTCCAAATCAGTAATCAACAGATTTTCTTCGGTCTTCTGAATCCGAGCATGCAAAGCAGAAACTGTATAGAGTATGAGCAAGTGAAAGGAACACAAATCAGTGCTTGGTTCAGGCACACATCTTAAGATCTTATCTTGTCCCCGAACAAATAATTTCTACTTCATGAGTGGATAAAGTTTTTCTATGCTATTTTTTAGACAGGAATAGCATTTGGCAACTGCAGTGGACACTGACAAATGTGACAGCTGAAACTACATTTTGAGCTTTACGATGCGGAAGACAAGTCGAGTAAAGACAGGAAGGCTGGGTACTATTTAAGATGCAAATCTGAATCAAGAAAATTGAGCAAAAACTAAAAGAAAATCTTGATACGGTTCAAAAATGTACTAGTGCCATTCTGGTCCAATGATTGAAAGCAAGAAAAGAACAAGTAAAGATATTTTGAACCATGTAACATTGAATACCTGTAGGTACGGAAATCACTACATCTGCTTTCTCGCGAACACGTCCAACAGTGACTACATTCTAAGTCATGTCAAAATTTATACCAGTCAAATACCATCTCATACCGAAACAAGCACTAAAATCAAAATATGAAACACTTACAGAAGCTATTTCAAATGCACCAGGCATCGCAATCTTATAACCAATGTGCCTTGAATCACCATCACCTGGCAAGTGGCAATAACAATAAGAACATAATGTCCCATCTCATCATCATAAAAAATCATTAGAATTTATCTGAGGAGGGATTAAAACAATTACTCCAGTTAACATATGAATGATGCAATGTGACAGTGGCAGTTCAATTTTAATCAGTTTCCAACAAACCAGGGCTAATAGGATACCCGGACTATAATCATTGGCTTCTGTAAGTATTCTATATCAGATGATTAACAATGAGAAGCAGCTGAAGGTACTCTCTGCAACATAATATGCAGATTAAGCATCAAAGAAGCTCCAAATTTTCCTATGTGAATAAAACACACTACATCAAACCCATCTAAAATTACATTTCAGACCAAAAGGGCCTAAAGCAGATAATTAATCCCGACAAAATAATCACCTGATCTAGTAATCATGGCCTTATTTGCTTCATATGCATCCTCCCACTTACTTAGCTCTCAACCAGCAAATTTTACCCAGTGCTAGTATCCCATTCTATTTACATTCTCCACTTTGCCAATTATTCGTTCTTGATCACACCAGTACACACATCAGGGAGGGAGGGAGCCAGAATTCTTAGTTTTGGGGCAAGATAGATATTTTATTCATATGGAAGGGAAATTTTAAAATTTGAAATGGGGCAAATTTAAGGAGAAGGAATAGCTCACCGACCTATGGGTTCAAGAAGCCATCTGACAGTACCATCTGTTGAACTGCTTTCAGAATCAGAAGCACTTATGGCTCCAAAGTTCCTCAACTGTCTTGCACTACATTTCAACTTTCTGGGCAGGCAATTATATCCCACAAAGTTGACAGATTTATGGGCAAAAGCGGTTGATTTAGCTGGGAAAAATGCTGCAGATAAAGAATTGGCCTTGGCATATGAAAGAAAATGAGCAGTCACTTCCATTTCTTTCTTCTTTTGTTGTTTTCCAGGTTTCAAACTTTGTGGCGGAGAACAATCAAGAATGTTGAAATGAATATCTTCTGCACTGTGGATTGTGATCATAATTCATAGAAAAGAAAGGTGAAATGAGCAATGGGCACATGCTGGAGTACGTGGCACACATTTAATGATTTAATGCTGCGACAATAATTCTTGGATAACAAAAAATCTTGGCTTTGGGATTGTCTATATTTGGGCTTGTCTGAAGTTCATGTTGAACAAGAAAACAAATGTCCATCCCATGGACCATTATGGATCATCTCAATGTAGTAAAGGCCCATATCTTGGAAATGAAATTATTTACCTTTGACTCCATTATCATCCAGCCAACATAGCAATATGGGCTAGCATAAATTGGACCAGAAAGCATATAGGTTTAAGGGGAAGTGGAGGAAAACTGGAAACGAGAGTGAATTGTAAGCCTCCAAGGTGGAAGTTCATGAATGTGTGTATTTCTCTTTTCTTTTCCTTTTTTTTCCTTTTATTTTTTTGGTGGGGAAGTAGTTGGTGAACGAATGTGTTGTTCTTTACAAGTGGGAATTATGTTAAATAATTAACGAGAAATATGGTTTTATACTGATAGATGATAAATAATGATAAGTGAAATCAATAATTATATTATATCAATTTTTTATCGAAATTTTTAGTTGAAAATCAATTGTATCGTAAATTAAAAATATATGTATTACAAAAAGTCGTTGGAGTTATTGGGGTCAAACCAACGAAAATTATCTAACGTTGAAATCAATTCCAGTAGACATAAGCCAAAAAAATTAAAAGTTATTAAGTATATAGTTAATCGCATATTTTTTAATAATAAAGACTTATGATATTTATAATGATAATATGAGAGTTTTATGACATCAGTAGAGTTAATTTAAGTATTATAATTCAATTTATCAATTGTTTTGTAAACATTATGAAGTTGGCCTATTAAATTTTATTTTTATTTTGATTTATAATTCGAATAAATTTTTTTAACTCAGTATATAGGGTCTTGGCGGATCATGAGCCGTCAAACAAAATTTACTATTATTTAACAACAAAATATGGTTTTAGTATCAAATTTTTACAAGTTTCCTAAGTAATACGTAAGAACTAGTATCTGTCAAACACTTTTAGACATATTTTCACAAAAAAATCGAGTTTCTTGTTCTGTGAGTGTGTGGATATTGTACATATACTTCAAAGATTGAGGGTTGAGATGAAGTAAAGTCGATTATTATGCCTGTATGAATTATGCACTTTACAGGAAGAAGCTATAAATGGAATAGATTGAGAGTGAAAGGAGGGGAAAAGGGTTAAAAGTTGTTCTTTCGATCACAAATCACATATTAATAACACTAAAATGAATTACAAAAATTATTTATGAGATTTAATTTAATTACAAAATATTTTAATTATTTTTTGAAATTACCAATACTCTATTGAGGTTTTATAAATACCTCATAAATTTATCTTTATTTTACAAATACCCTAATCAATAGGTACAATATATAAAATAAAAATAAATGTCAATAGGGTATTTATAATTTATAAATTTAATAATTTTTTTATAAATAGTCAAAAGCTCAAAGGTAATTTTTATAATAATAAAGAGGTAAGAAAATATATTAAAAGTTCCCTAAAATAAATTTTACATTTAAAAAATCCATAAAATTATATTTTTGGAATAAAAAGTTGATATTATGATTTTTTAAATTAAAAATATTTTGATGGTTTTTTCTTATATAAAAATTTCTCTTAAGAAGCTTATAATACTTTTTTCAACAAAAAATAATAATAATAATATATGCAAGGAAATTAGCCAAGTACTTGATGACCCCCCCTACCAATTACAGCTTTAACTGTAGCTACCTGTTCTGTGGTACAACAATCTAATTAATAATAAGGTACATAAAAATAGGAAGACAATCATTAATTGCACTTTCCAATTATGTATCTCCAACTATGTATCCCAGCTTTGAACAGGATCATTTTAATGTTTGAACTTTCCATATTTTAATCAATTATCATTTCTTTCTTTCTTTCTTTTTTACTATATTAAATTATTGCTAAATTCCCTTATTAGGTTTTTAATAATAACTTTTATAGTCAACCGACACTACGTGTTGGCTAGTGCAGTTTCTTCATGGAAATTGAGCAAAATGATATTGAGGTTTGTAGAAAAACTAAATGAATAACTATGTCTCTCTTTAGCGAACCACATCAATAATTAGAATCCTAATTATATATGTTTATTCTTAATCACATTGCGTTAACCCCTCCTCCATATTTAATGAAGAATATAGAAACCACGTCAATAGTTAGAATGTTCTTTAGCAAATACTATTTATTTATTTTTTTCATCTTTTCAGATAAAGAAATCGTATTACTTTTTTTAATCATTGATAATATTAAAAATATAATAATTATGATATTTTTATTATAAATAGTAGTAGTATTTGTGTCAACGATAATACAATCGATATTATTTACACTAAAAATATTATTATATTATTTTTATAATTGATAATAATAAAAAATATTTTATATATATTTTTAGAAATACAAAAAAAAATAAGACGATCATAATATTTTGATAAAAATTTAATTTAAAATTGGCATTTAAGTGTCATTTACCCAAAAGGATATGTGTAATTTTGCTTCGTCATTACCACTACACACTATTACATTCTCAATTTTCTAAGTACTAGTTAACAGTTCCTTAGTAAACCTTCTAATCTTTGTTCATCAATAATTTTGGCAAAGTAGAATAAAATCTCAACCCCTAAGGCCTAAACCAACCCCCTCCGCCCACCTTTCTCTCTCAAATATTTGTATATATATAGATATCAGAGTTTTGGGCTGGCTGGTCTATCTTTATTTTATGTGTCTTGCTTTTCTCTCTCACACAGCACACGGTTTGTGAGAGAGAGGTGCCGGAGAGAGTTATGGGGGGAGAGTTCTTTTAACACATAATAAAAACAAAGAAAATGTGCAAATGGCAGCAAAGAAATGAAGGGGGACTGGGGAGTAGTTGCTCTAATTTTCTACTGTAAATTAATCTAAAAATGAGGTGTTGATCAACCCTCAAATTTCTCCTCCATTTCCTTTTTCTCTTGCCATCTAATCTTTTATTTTGGCTTCTTTTTTTCTGTTTTTTTTTAACTTTTTCGAATTTCATAATCCATCAGCTGACACTTCTCTCTATCTAATAATTTCACCCACAATCTCTCTCTCTCTGTCTATTTATATCTCTGAATAAGTGGATCTTGGTTTCATCTGTTCTTCACTGATCACACAATAGGACTTCTGGGATTTTCTTGTTTTTTCTTTCTAGTTTTTCTGAACCATGAAAAGAAAAAAAAAATGATTTGGGTTTTCTAATTCACATTGTTCTGATTTTGTGTGCCCTTCAAAAAATTTCAGCTGGTTTTATTAGTTGTTTTTGCCAGTATAATTTGGATTTGAATTTTTTTTCCTTAATTTCTTAGTTTCTTCTTCTTCTGATATAAGGAAATACCTTTTTCCAAAAAAAGAAATCAGGGTTCTTGGCTAAAATCATAAGCTTTTGAGGGACTGATTAATTACTGCAGCAGAAGTGCGTTCCATTTCCTTCTACAGTCTTCGAGGTAGTCAATATAACTGAGACATCAATTGCTTCTTTTGGTTTTAGTTAATGCTTTTGCATGCGCATGCTTTCGTGAATGCATGAAGAAATGCTATTTTTCGTGAATGCAGATTGGATTTCTGTTTAATTCAACCCACAAATAATTGAACTGACTAGTACTGTTCTGGATTTAAGATTTTGGGCATGACTGATCTAAAGTTTGGAAGTATAGTGCATGTTGTTTACTTTATATTTGCCCCTTCTCGACAATTTCGAAGTAAATTATGCGTGTTGTTTAGAGAATTTCCCTTCTAGGTTCCGAGCAATTCAATAATGTTCTGGTGTTTATAACAAATTTTATGAACCTTTGGTTCTGCATGCCTTTGTCTTTGTGGATTCTTCTGTGAAAGGCAAGGATTAGTGGTTTTTGTGTACAATTATATGTCAACTCTTGATGCGTATTCCACATTTAATGTTCAGCGTAGCAGTAATTCAAAATTTCATTGAACTTTTGTCATATTGATAGTTGGGGAATGTAAGTGTAGTCTTTTATCCATTTAGTCAAATCATCACTCTCTCTGTATTAGTGGCTGTCGCTCATATAAAAGTAATTCAAAAATTGGCGTTTATGGTTGGATGTTAAGAAGCTTCAATGGATATTCTGTTTTGAATTTTGGAAATCAGTGACCATGTGCTTTGAATTCTTATCATACTCGCCCTTGGAGTGTACCCATTATGTTTTGTCATTGGTCACTACCTATATTTTTAGTTTGTCCTTGTACATGTTTAGTAAGTTGGATTCATAAGCGTTAGTTGGATTGATGACTTACAAGAGTTATGTGGAACTTTAGTTTGTTTCCTTCTTTTGAGTTTGATGATGCAACAGATGAAGTGGTTTGGAGGTTTATAGGGATCTCTTGAAACATCATTGGTCTGTTAAAGAATTCAAAATCGTCATGTGTTGTCTCCTTTATCTTGTCAATCCTTGAGGCTACATTATGCTATACATGCATAAATTCCTTGTCCTCAGTTATTAATATGCATCTTTCTCAGATTTGTCATTTTGTTCGGCATTTGACGATAGCTCTTTTCTTTTAAGTGAGATCTCATATTTTGCATTGGACTTTTGCTGTATTGGTATGATTATGCAGTTTGTTCTGTTTGGTATCTTGTGTACTACTATCGAATCTTTGTTCATTAACAAATAAGGAGATGAGTATGACAAGTGAAAGCGATGAAAAGATGATGCCTAAGAATGGGATAGATTCACTCGCTGTTGACGATGCTAACAGCGGAGGTAACAGTCCTCTGAAAAAAGGTCCCTGGACTTCTGCAGAAGATGCAATTTTAGTTGAATATGTTACCAAGCATGGAGAGGGGAACTGGAATGCAGTTCAGAAACACTCAGGGCTTGCCCGCTGTGGAAAAAGTTGTCGTCTGAGGTGGGCAAATCACCTTAGACCCGATCTAAAAAAAGGTGCATTTAGTCCAGAGGAGGAGCAACTTATTATTGAACTTCATGCCAAGATGGGAAATAAATGGGCTCGAATGGCCGCTGAGGTGCGCATCTCTCTGTCACTTCGCCTTCTCATTTAGTTAAAGTTTTTTGGTTTGTGAACCATTTGTTGCATTTAGGCAGTCCATTTCGTAAATTTAGTACACCTGCAAAAAAGTGTCTGAATTGTGGTCTAAGGTTGTACTGGATGAACATTATTATAGTGGAATCTATTGAGGAAAGAATCCCATGCTGATGCTGGACAGAACTATGGTATTGACCATTGAAAAATAGAAATCTCTCTGCGTAAAAATGGATGGTCAATTTTAAAAAACCAGCTCTTCTTCATGCCACCTTAAAATGATGGTCACACTATGATGCACTTCAGAGTGCTGTGCCATATGTGAGTCATTTGAGATATTCTACTTTCATGTATACTGCACCTCACAAAACATAAAGACATCAATATTGGTAAGTATTTTAGGTACGTATTTGTAATCAAGAATTATCTTGTCCTAAAATGTGCATTAAGTTGATTTGAATTAAAAGAACTAACGATTTTACACAAGTGCGAGCTATGTTTTTTTGAGATAGAAAGGACTTGCTATGTGCATGTGTTATGTGTTTGTGAGACAGTAACATGGCCATTCTAAGGAAATGATATGCTCAAAAAAGTTACTGTGCTTTATAGTTTTATAGTCTAGGTTCTTCAGTACATAAATAAATTCCTTATATTTATATTTTTGAGTGTCATCTTTATATATACACAATTTGATTATTTTGTATAATGATCCCTTATGACATGATGTTTGGGACTTGGAGGTAAAATGTCAGTTTTATCATCTAAGAGCAATTGCATTTTTACTTGACTTTCCCTCCTAACTTGGAGCTCTGTCTATGTGAGAAGAAATTCCACCAGTTTTCATGCATCATTCACATATGTAGCTTAGCTTAAGTGTGTATATGGTTTTCCCTTGTTACACTTGATATTATGTATCAAGTGAATGGAATATCATAACTTCGCACCTCTAGAAGAGCTGTAGTACTAAGTAAACTTTGGTGGGTTAACTTGTTCCTCATTCTGTCTTTTTGTTTTTATTTAGCTGCCTGGCCGCACAGATAATGAGATCAAAAACTACTGGAACACTAGAATCAAGAGAAGACAACGTGCTGGCTTACCAATCTATCCACCTGATATCTGTTCACAAGCATTAAATGAGAACCAACAAAGTGACGATATGAGTACTTTCTCTTCTGGGGATGCACATTATCCAGACTTCATGCCAGTTAACAACTTTGAGATTCCGGCTGTGGAATTCAAAAACTTCGAAATGAATCAGCAGTTGTATCCTCCAGCACTTCTTGATATTCCTGCTAGTAGCTTGCTTGATATTCCTCCAAGTAGCTTGCTGGCACAAGGTCTCCACTCTTCTTACCCAAGCAAGTCTTTGCTCTCAACACTGCATCCATCCAAGCGCCTTCGAGGGTCAGAATCTTTGTTGCCTGGTCTAAGTGCCACAATGGGCAGCTGTATCCCAGGCGGGAGTCAATATCAAAATGATACTTCTGTGCAGATTGCTCAATCTTTTATGTACACTTCTGCATATGATCATAATTCAACTTCTAATCATGCATCATCCTCAAGTGTACTTCCTGGCAGCCATGCCCCTTTAAATGGCAACCCTTCTTCTTCGGAGCCTGCTTGGGCAATGAAGCTGGAGCTCCCTTCACTCCAAACTCAAGTGGGTAGTTGGGGATTACCCTCTTCCCCATTGCCTTCCCTTGAGTCTGTTGATACTTTGATCCAAACCCCTCCGACCGAACACACTCTGTCATGTAATCTTTCACCCCGAAACAGTGGCCTATTGGATGCAGTACTATATGAATCACAAACTATGAAAAACTCGAATAACAGCTCTCGCCAGCAAACTTCACATGCTTCTGAAATGGTTGTCGATATAATGGATACTTCATCTCAAGATCTCCATGAGACAGAACGGGAAGCATATGGCGAACCAACCTCTCCTTTAGGTCATTCTTCGTTGTCGGTGTTCAGTGAGGGCACCCCCGTCAGTGGGAATTCATTTGATGAACCTGAATCTGTAGAGACAATACCAGGTCTGAATATTTTGCATGACTTGTTTATGTTTGTTTCTTTACTCTATTTTTCCTTGTTTTTTCTTTGATTAGGTTCTGCTAATGTAATGTCTTTGTTTGGTTGAAGGATGTAAAGTTAAAGAAAAAGCAACCACCTTGATTCCAATTCAATACGACAACAAGGTTGAGACAACAAACCAGATGATCTTCACCAGGCCAGATTTGTTGCTTGCCTCGGACTATTTTGGTCCTAAGAAAGACCCTACCAAGGACCATTCCTTGATCAAAGATGCTATAGGGACACTTCTTGGTGATGATTTCAGCAGGGATTGCAAGCAAATGGACACATCTGCTACTTCATCAGCTCAATGCCATGGGCATGATTCCTGTGCTTGGAATGCTATGTCTACTATCTAATCACTTTTATTTCGGTTGATGAAAGATCAAACTTTAAATGCCTTTGGACTCCTTTTCTATTTTCCACGGTTACTTGTGCGGTGAACTTAAAGTTCTCTCAGCTCTGTCTAGAATATGGGTTAATAAATCGTGAACAATCCCATGATGCTTGGTTGAGATGTCTAGGCAGGCTGGAAACTATGTACTTTGCACATTTTGTATGTTTTGTGAGAGAGTTGCATGCTGCATTTTGTTATCCACTGGCAGAATATTATTTCTGATCTTGTAATGTCGCTGATGGTTATCATCATTTGATTACAGAAGTCGCTTCACGTTTACTTAAATTATCTCCAAGTAGAATCAAGCATGTGTAGGGTCAATGATATGAATAATACTCGCTGGAAATTTCATGTCGCCCACTTGGTAGTATTTAAGTGAGTTCCTATGAGCAGTTGGGTGTATACATGACTATTTGATAATTTACAACCCACTTTGGTGGTGTACCAATTGTCGCTTCAATTCAAGGACTGCTAATATGTCCCAAAACACACTCCTTTTATACCCTAATTTCTTGGTGTTTTAGCAGGCATTTTGGCCAAAATTAAAAAGAAACATGTGCATGCAGTTCACGTAATGATGGTTGTTGGATATTGGGGTGAGTTAAGGCATACGGTATATTGATAGTAGACAGTTTCTTGCAGCTTGCAGTAAATATTCAGGGTCTAAGCCCTTAATAAATGCTCCCACGATATGCCATTTTACACGTCTGTATGGTACCTCAGAAAATTTTAAATAGAAGAAAGTAACCATTGGTGGCAATAAAAGGGTAGGACACAAACTAATTAATGAACTGAAGATCAGCTGTCTGAGACTAATGTTGAGAATGGCAAAGGTCAAGAATGTCAAATTCAAATGATTTTATGCACCTTGACCACTTCTTGTAACTTTAGCATGGCGTTCATGACGAACATCTGTGATAGAAATGAAAAACCAATTGAGTTCATCTATGCATCAAATGTGCATGTAGATTGAACAGTGGATTCCGACAGGTTTGCCATTTCTATTGAAAGTGAATTAATTAAAAAAAAATTAAAGATATTGGCCCAGAGCAGCACAAAGAGCATCAAATGAGAGTGGAAACAGCAGCAGCAGCCAACAAACTTTTTCATAATATAGCATGAGAAACATGATAAAAACAATCATTTATCATAGAGACTTGCAGAGTTTCAGGGAGCAGCTTAGGTACAGAGTTATCCAGGACAAATTCCAAATCTAATTGGCCTACTGGAATACAGCTTAATCACAACACATAATAACAAACCTAAAACATAACAAGTTTCCGTTCACTGCTATCACTGTCATTTGTCAAAGAAATTTCAAAATTATGAAAGACTTTCTTTCAAGTACAAGAGTTTGCAGGTTTTCAGTACATGAAATTCAATACACAGAACAAGCATCAGTTTCCTATGTCCGATATCAAGTCCGTTGCCTTACTCTCCTGCCACTGGTATCACCTCCATCAGAGAGCTGGGCCCACACACTTCGGGACTTGCCACCACCGCTGCTACAATCCTCGTCACAGCCAGCCACAGTCTTCAAAAGCTCAGATTGTAGAGCTGGGCAATTTTCTTTAAGATATTCAAAGCCATCGGATCGCATAACAGCTGCAGAATCATAGAAGGGAGATGTCACAGAGAGTACAAGAACAAGGCCATTCTTTTAACATAAAAAACATTAAAATTCCACAAATATGTTAGCTGAAGCACTATAAAAGGGCTTTGGCCCTGCTCTTCTTAATTGATGACCTTACAGATTTCTAATTTCCAACCTTATTCTAAAAAGTGGAGCGGTCTCATGCATTCCAATTAACCACACTTTTAAGCTTCTATAAACTTCTGTCAAAACTCTAGGTATGTCTCCACCTTCAAAGATATGACGAAAAGCATTCTGAGTTTCCAAATTTTTAACATTTTCAAAAAAAAAAAAAAAAAAAAAAAAAATTTAAGCAAATTTTGTTGAAAAGCAACTGGAGTTCAATCCCATAAAACAATTCTTATTAGTATATTTGGATTAAATTATCAGTAGCTACAGGTTTTGGAATCATATTTATATAATCTTACAGAAAACCTTCCACAATGTCTCATTCTTCAGAAAATGAAATTTTAAACCAAGCACATAATAGCCACTTCACCCGCGATTCCATCATTACAGTCAGTCTAGAGCTAACAATGTCATTGACATTGGTCGATGAATTAAAGAAAGCTACACCAGGAACATTGTACCAATAAAATCTGAAAATTTTCCCAAGTCAGAACCAGATAGTCAAGTCCATTTTGAAACTGAGACATTAAACTATAAAGTGAATTTCAGTAAGTAAAAAAGAAGAGAACAAATGAAATCATCGTTCGACTGCACTTCTCCATTTTCATGTTGAGACAGAAAAAAAGGAAATGGGAGATGGAGAGCAATATAGATAAGCTGCAATGGCATAGCAACAAAATATTGTGTTCTTCTCCTCTCCTGAAACACTGGAAGGTCCATTATGTCCCTAAGACTACTACTCACACATTTTATGGAATAAAAACAAAATCAAGCAATATGCATAGAGTTCTGCATAACAAAGAATAAAGCTAAGTTAAACTAAATTATCTATATTGTCAAATGACCCAATTATATGTTCAATTTCTGATCAAAGATGTAAAATGCGTAAAGCTCAATAAGAATCTTCTCTGTGCATTGCAACTATACATTTCTTATCCAGATGATCTCAAATGTGAATACTAAGCATTCTCTTAATTTTCACAGTTCTTCCAACACTTTTATCACCATCCAAAGCATGTTGACAAAAAAAAAAAAAAATGCATCTAGAGGGTGAGCTCAGACAAAAATTGTGGCCAATTTCCCATCATCATTGTATGGTCCTAAAGAATGTCAATATCATGAAAACGTTCAAAAGGTCTTGAGGCTGCATTGACAAAGGGAGTCAGTCTGCCATCTCAACCTGAATATGTAAAAAGAATGCAGAGAAAAAATAAATATAAGCCATAAACACCATAATATCTTGCAGAGAACAGGGCAAGTTGTTATGTTGTATGCACAACCATAATTACGATAGCACTCCTCATGAGGAAAGGAGTTGGCCAAAGCAAGAATCCTTTCTTCTTCAAACGCAAAGAATAAATGTTTAATTAATGCAGAAGCAAAGGACACAAGAAGGCCACAAGTCATATACCTGCCAGGTTCTCAGCGGCAAATCTAAGGCAAATAGCTTTCAATTCTGCAGCATGGAAACGATCTGCCAAAGCAAGTGTATGTGCAACAGAATTTACAGATATATCCTTGCAGAGATGAGATTCACACATCCGTCTTAGTCTTCCTAAATCATAACGATCAGCTGCTGCAAGCAACTTTGCAGTTAATGTATCGGTTATCAAAGGAGATGAACAAGAGCTAGATGCTATCAGCTCATCTTCAACTAAGGCATCTCTGTATATAAAGTGCAGCATCGCCTGCACATAAAAAGTAACTTCAGAGCTACTCCAATCACGGAAAAGAGAAAACTCTTCAGTTTGTCAATCTAAAAGGATGATGTTGCATAACTTAGAAATTAACCAAGGAGATATTGCAATTCCAAGGGGTAAGGATTTTTCTCACAGAACTAAAAGCGGATCAAAACCACGAAATCTACTAACCTTAAAAACTTTAGGTTCCATATCCGATACCATAATCTCTTGCTCATCACTATCCAATTCTTCAAAAAATTCAGACCGAAATATGGGGGAACGGGCAGCCAATACCAACTTGTGGGCATGGAATTTCTCCCCAGCCACATTAAAAATAATATCAGAACCATCCATATTTTCCAGCAGCATACCAAAATCTGACCCGATGTCAGAATCTGGAACCTGAATCGAATGTAACCTTGAACAATCAATAGCAGAAACCACAACCCCAACAGTACAGTTGATCTTCAAGCAATCATCTTTAAGATAATCTGAAGTTTCAAGCATGGCTCTCCTGAAAAAACGCTTGTATCCCCTGTATTAAAGTTTTTTTAAAGAAAAACATAAATGAAAATTTAGTTTTTGGCAAAGCAATGGAAGAACACTCTTGCTTAAACTATTTAAAGGGTAATTGACAGAGTTGCAAATATGAAAAGACAAAAGACATGTAAACAAATCCTTTTTTCTTTCCTGCACCATAAAATTGGAACTCCTACAAGAATTGCCTTAAACCTATACCCAGAATCCCTGGAGTTTTCGTCCAAGTTAGTCATCCTAGAAACCTTTTGCATAAAATTTCCTATCACAAGTACCTACAAACTGATTTTTCACTTTTTCTTGCAGCTTAAAACGAAAGCTTCATAATATGAAAACGTCAATTGTCCCAAATCCACAGCAAGCAAATAATAACAACATAATCACATCATATGCACAAAGAAACCTTCTCACAAGATCTTAATTACAGGTTCCCATGTGCATTGAGTACTAGTCATTGATTGCAATGATACTGGATTACATTATATAATAAAAGATAAAAAAACAATTGCTAAGTAATTAAATAACAACAATGGTTAATATAAAACACAATTACTACCCCAAGACACAACCATTATGAAGTCACGTAAACTTCCCTATAGTGATCATGAGCTACTCCACACAAAAGAGAGATAATTAAATATCAAAACCTCTTCTACTAAAGAAATGTCTCTTAGCAAAATTGTCAATATCAAATAATACATAAGCTTCCAGATTTACTTGTGCTCTTTAAATTTTATTCCGAAAATGTTTGAGCACAGGTCCAACCACAGTTGCAAATTATTAGTGAAGTTCCTTAGCATTTGAATTCCATCTACTGCACAAGAACTTGAAGAAAATAGATGCAGGCATAAACTGCATTCAAACTATATCTATTCATTTTCTCTATTTAACATTATATCATGAGTACTTCAACTGGCAAAAAAAATGAGAAACATGCATATATGAACAGCATTTCAATTATAACCATCTCTTTGTAAATCTGTACTTAAGGAGATTATTCTCAACATTTGCTACAAAGGCAAAGCAACTCATATCAGACTACTAGTAGTCTTGTCACTCAAACCCTACCCAAAAGCATCACATATACAATAATGACTATTCGACATTTTGCCCCAGCACAAAACTTCCATCACCTATGAACCACTTGACTACAATTATTTGCTCCCATTTATTCAAAGTTCGTTTCTCCTCCAATCTCTTCTTCCTCCATAAGTGGTAGAAACAACAGAATATGTAACATGCATATTATACATCAAACGATATGCAAAATAATCAGCAGAAAATATGAAAGCGAGATAAAAATAAAATGCCAAAAGTTCACAGACATAAAAGCCATACTAGTTATGTTTGGGATGGTTTGTTCATAAAACATGCAATGATACTGGACCTATCGTAGGTACCAATATGAATAGCATATATATACTGATAGAAACTTGACGCAAAAAATGGGTGCTACAAATTGTACATAAACTTCTTTTTTAGGTTGGAAGCATACAGTGGTCTTCAATTTCATATTTGACTTCAAAGAAAATGCAAACCATGAGACCAGAGAATTCTACAGAAAAAGTATCAACAAAGTTTTATTATTATTATTATTATTTTTATTTTATTTTTATTTATATATTATTTTTGCTATTATTTTTTGTAAGATACCAATATTCTTTCCTCAATGTTCAAGTGGCAAAATCCAGGAAGCAACCAGGATTGACCAGTGTTTGGCCCGCTAAGGTATTTGCATACAGTAAGTTGGTTGCGGGATGACAGTTACATGAGATTGATAGCATTGCCACATGTTGCACCCAACTGATACACTATAAATGCAAGTTCAAAATTAACAAACCCCGAACAAAATATGTACTTTGATCAGTTTTATGAGGCTAGTACTGTTCTTCTGCTTCTACTTCTACTTCCTATATTTTCTGCTTTTGAAATTGCCAAAAACCAGCAAAAGTAACAATCCACTTACTGACAGCCAATTGCCAAAATAGGCATCAAAATTCACCTGGAATCGTGATTCATTCCTTGTAACACTCAAAATAAAGAAAGGTATCAAGGCATGTTTTTCATCACTTACTTAAACCACCTACCCCAAGATCTAACCATCCAACCGGATAATATTACAGCTAAAAAATAAGCAATTCATGCACGAGGTAGAGATTCAGCTCTTCTAGTATCAATTTTAAACATAATAAGATGTTTCCTGAGATAAATTAATCAAGAATTTCGCCATTCTAAAGACAAAACACATTTCCCCTGAACCTGCAGAAGCCCCTGTACTCTTCGATCGCTCAGCAAAAATATCAAAAATCAGTTTACATAAACATGAAGCATTCAAAATATAGCCAATCAGTGTGAAAATTATCATATGGAACCCTCTGGCAATCAACACAAACGAAACCTTTCCTCACACAAAATACAAATGACTGGAAGATATAGAAGACTTTACCACATACTGCCGCGGTATTTAAGTGTATACGGCCCACTCTCAAGCGACCTATCGAAATGGCTATGCACTTTATGCTTCCCTTTCCCGCTCTGGTCAACAAGAGTCAGCTCGAACAACGCCCGCACGTCCGTACCCTCGCTCGCCAACGCGATAAAAACCGAAACGTAAGTCGAATTATCCTCTGGATTTTTACCGTCAGGGTAAAAGTAAATCGCCCATTTATACCCTCCGACGGTGAAATCATCGCTGGCTATGTGTTTGCCGAAGCCCATGCCTTTGGCCAGAGAGTAGCCCTGGATCACGAAACGGTGCGACCCGTTTATCGTCTCGGTTACGGAGCGGGAGCTCGTCGGGGAAATTAACGGGTTCTGGTTCGGGGTTTTCTCCGGTGTTTCAGACATCTTTTCGAGGCGCAGATTTTCGTTATTTCTTTCTTCTGATTTTAGATGAAACGCATTGAGATTGGAAAGGTAAAGGATGAAATTGGGGTAATCGGATTTTAGAGAGAGAGAGAGAGAAGGAGAAGGAGCAGGAGGGAAAGTTGGTTAGGGTTTTTTGTTCGATTTTGAGACGAAATTTCTGAAATTTTATGGTAGTCGGAATTATTGGTGGGGGAGAAGAGGCGCGATAATTGGATTGGGGAATCGCCGGATTGTGGGGACGCGGAGGGCTTTTTGGGGAGTTAATAAAACTGTCTTATTGATTAGGATTTAAATATAAGTTGAAGTTACAACTCTGCCCTTGGTCATTTGAGTAATTAATGAGTTGAGAATCATAAGATATTTCAGAGAAAAAAAATTGAAAAATGAAAATTAGAGAAAAGGCCCAAAAAAAATGAAAATTTAAATAACAACCCTTGGGAAAAAATCACCTCTTAGAGAATTTAGATATGTCATCTGATTAAAGGTATTATGAGTAGGATTGGAACTAACAACCTCTTAGAATTTATGATAACTTATCAAATTAAGTTGACCTTAGAGACATTGTTCAGAATATGTCAATATTAATATAAATGCAAGTCTTCTTTTTTTGTGTTTTTCATTTATGTTTTTTTTTTTTTTGGTTTAATAGGTTTATTGTTTAGTAGTCAGAAAAGAAAAGAAAAGAAAAAAAGGCATGGAGCTTAACTATGGTGAAGTGGAATATACTTTGTAATGAAATTTACTGACTTCTTGTGGAATTCAGCATCAGTGTACTTGGTGAAGTTGTAAGACAAAGAATCGCACAATTGTGGAGCTTGCTACATGTGTTTGTTGAAAATGGCTAGACTGTCGTACTCATTTTGACGGGATTTTTTTTATGTTTTGTTCGCTACTTGTTGAATAGTATTTTATAATTTTTTTAAATTTTCATATTTCAAAAAGATTACTATTCGAAAAAATTTATTATTTTCAATTTGAGAGTTTTTCGATACAAAAGGAATTCTAACAATTTTCAAATAGGTCGGGAATGAAAATGATGGATTTAAAAATGCCTATTCCATTCTTATTAAATTACAAAAGAAACTCTTACTAATTGGAATTGGAAAATGGTTAACTCAAGTGGTATTTCAATTTCTAACCAGACTTTATTTCAAGACTTTTTCCTTGTTGTTTCATTTTGTGGAGTGGACCCCCAACACTAAGTGATGCTCCCATGTGACAAATATGTTGTATGCATGCATTTTGTCTTTAAATGAAAAGATTCTAATTGCTTCTACTCTCTGTCTCTCTCTCTCTCAATATGTCTAAAAGTATTTTCCAGACATGGGATCAAAAAAACCAAAGAGATAAAGAATTGAGACTCGTAAAAATGATGTTCGGTTTTACTATTGGAACAAATAAACTAATGTTGTTTCAATACAATGATTTTACTGGAAGTAAATCAATAAGAAAATATGAAGTGACTTTACCCAACTTTACTAACAATTCAATCCTTGGCCTAAAAGGCAGAAAGAGATCATGACAGCCAAATGATCTCAAATTGAAACTACTATCTATCTCGCCAAACTCAAACACAGCTCGAAAGGCTTGTTTTGCGCCATCTCAGACTGGAAGAAGGCTTCTTGCTGGAGGAAACAAAGCAACAGCACCCCTCTCTGGATTGGAGTATTTTCGGCAAACTGCTTTGAGCTTGTTTTCTGCAACACCAGAATGGAAGCTGACCAAAAGCTTTGCGCAGTCCCTGTTATTACAAGCAACAACAGAGAGAAAATATGTAGAGTTGTAAGTTGTAAGTTTTATAAATGGTCTCTGTGCACATAATTGCAAAAAATGTAGAGTTTTTTAGTCCAAGACTAGAAAATATGTAAATCCACACATACATCAGTTGATCTTCAGAGTAGCCAGTGTGGTGCTTCAGAGTTTCAGTCCACAGGGGAGTCCTACTAAGAGTGCAACGTGCAGCGTATACAGCAGAAGAGGCAAGCATTGAGGGGCAATAGTGTATGATGGTTGAGTAGTTTGTTAAACCGAGTTCAGCAAAGAAAAATGTCATGTTCTCCATCTGCAATCAACAAATGTCAGCCCCACTCACAGTCAGCTACTTCAACTGGAGAAGACCAGAAATTTTATGTATATGCAAGTCCAAAGTAAATATGAAGATTATGTTACCTCCTTATCAGCTGGAAGAGAAGCTTTAATATATCGAACCAGAAAGACATACGGAGTTGGGACTGTTAGATACCACTCTAGTTTCCCAAGAATTGCTTTCTCCATGAGAAGCACTTGCTCTCTGACATAAGCATTGTCTGATATAGCTATGAAGTCACTGACCTAGAAAGATCACAAAACACTGGTTAAATTTAGTTGCAAGAAGAGCTGCTCCCAGTTTCACATTTAACTGAGCAAATTAACAGTATATATACCTCTGGTGCCCATATCTCTTCATACTTGCATGCAATTAGCATTGAGCTAATGCCAACCAACTGAAGTTCCCTCCTTGGAACAGTCTTCACCGAAAGAAATCGATCCACTATATTAACTGTAAGGTAGAGACTTTCAGGCATCAATTCAAACTTCTTGTGGACTTCAATCAACCAGTCCACCAGAATGGCTCTCATTTTAGAGTTGATTTCTGTCTGCGAATCCATGTAATCATGAACTCGACCATCATCCTGAACAAGAAGAATCACAACACATCAGATATGTCTACACAAGCGGAGAAAACAAGCATAATCAGAGAGAGGCTACTGAATAGCAGACCTCTGTGAGCTTGTAGAAATTGTAGATATCCTCAACATACTCCACAGCTGCCAATTCATTATCCACATCTGCTGCGTCAATGTCTACTATCAGATCCTTAGGTTTCCTGGTAACTCCACAAGCAGCCTGGAGAAGTTCAAACAATTCAACATCCAGACAACTACAGCAAAAATATGGATTGAATATAGCTCTTGAATTTATTTATAAGATGAAGAAACTATCTAGTTAAAAACCTTGCTTCGGGCACTGAGGATTGAGGTGAGGGTTTTATTGGGCTTTTTTGATAATCCTTCCTTCACTTTTTTTCCATTTTTGTAGCTTTCTTCTTCATCAGGACTAATTACAGCCTCATTATTTGGCTTCACGGGTTCCTTCTTATGAGGGATGGCGGCTTTTGCAGCACCATCTTTTCCAACCAAGTCATTCACATTTTCTGCCAGTGGTTTCTGCACAATTCATAAAATATAATGTTATGCGCCTCCTACACTTGAAACGGCAGCATTCAAGAAGAAGAGGACATTAGACAATATTGAAAAGGTGTGATCCTCTGAAAATTCGAGACTTTTTACCTTGAAGTTGTTTTTCTCTGCTGCTGCTTGCGCATTTGCCAACAACTGTGCGCCAAAACTCCTGAAATCACAAGACGATCAGTTCTTCTGGTAATTATATATTTTAACAAAGCCAAGAACACACACTCTGTGTGTGTAGAGATGGAGAACCTTGTTATGGGGCGAGTGATCTGATTTTGGGGCTTCCCCTCAACAGCTGGAGCAATTACCAAGTTTCCAATATCTCTAAGAACTCGCCTATTTCTGGCTTCAGCCTGTCCATTCTTCTGCTTCCCCCTCCAACTGATTAACCAATATAAATCCAATTGTAACATAACCTCAAGAATTCAAATATATAAGAATAAAACAATATCAAGAAAGGGATCCTTCATAGGCCCAAACAAAAATCTCAATGTCTTTTCAAACACTACCAGAAGCCTTACACAGATTCTTCATAACACAGTAGCCAAGGAACTTAGACAAAAAACAACTATAGGAAAAATCATACGAAGCCTGAACAGAAATCTCACGGAGATACATCAAATGAAAACTGAACCTATAACTTATTAGCATTAGAATCAGACCAACAGAAAAGCCCACAAATTCCTCTTAAACATTCTTCCGAAAACTGATCAAGTAAAGAAACAACCAAAGAAAATTGAGCAACCCAAGATAGTCATACATTTTAAAGAAAAGAAAACCCACAAAACACCCTTCAAGAATCATCGCAACACACCCATAAAACCCAACAAAAAATCGATCAAAAAGCCAAAAAAATACAAAAAACAAAGAAAATGTCTAAACAAAATAGCGGCCTGTGCTAATATCATCAATATATAAGCAACCCTGAGTGTTTACCTCTGGGTTGCTCCGGAACCACAGCTCTGGAAGCCATCTCAAATCTAATTCTTCTTCTATTTCCAAGCCTTCTTCTTGGTCGTTGCTATGGCCACCAAATACCCCTTCAAGACTCGCCCAAAAACGACGACAGAAACACCTGAAGACGACCGCTGCGAGCCTCTCCTTCTTCCGGGTTTTCGGTCGCCACAATTCAAAAACAGCCCCTCTTCTCTTTCTCTCTCTCTATAAATCCCTCTTTCTCTCCAAGATTTCTTTTTCTGTCCTTTTTCTTTCTTCTTTCCAGAATATAATGATGAAGAAAAGAGGGGTTATGGCGGAGAGTGTGGTATATAAAATGGGGGTGAAGTGGAGGGACGCCTCTTCCCAATTAACGGTCATATTCTCCAGCTTTGAATAGGATCCGTTGGATTAGTGATGAGTGGACGGTTTAGATTGGGTACCTGGTGCTCCGTTAAGCTTTATGAAGTGTGTAAATTTTAACTAGCCGTTAGGGGAATAGTGGAGCCTTCTATTTTAACATTAATGAGTTGCTTTTTTTCTACTACCTAAATTATGGAATCCCTTTTTCTTTTTTGCAAAAAAGAAATATTTTAGTAATTTTTTGCCCTTATTTAATTTTAAATTATGTGGTTTCTAAAATATTAATCATATTATTAATTAGTAATAATTATTTCAGTTAATGTAGATTTGGGTCCTTTTTTATTATAAATTTGTTATCGCCTTTAGACTTTTGAGATCACAAAAAAAAAAAAAATATTTATTTTCAATGTAGAATTAGCAAGATTTAAATGTGTAATTGATGAAAACCAATTTCTTCTCTTTAGTTTACTTCATTTTGCTGAAATACTATAAAATAAATTATTATATCGTTCTTTATGCACATGTATGTCATTATATTCAAATATTTTTCTTCTAAATCCTTATATCGTTTTTTTTTTATGTACCATTATTTTTTAATATCTTTTATCAAAGCCATATTATAAAATAAAATGATTATTTTTTTTAATTTCTCTTTATTGTATATGGTATCTTTTATTCTTTTTCCTCAAAATTGAACCCAAAATTTGGACGTATGAAATTACAACTAAAAATAATAACAATGCATCATTTTATCTGAACCCTAGAGAAAAGTTAAAATAACCATTTATCCACCTGTTTCACACGGCCAAATCATTGCAACACACGTGAAGAAAATGGATATATGGCCCATTAATTATTAATAAGATATAATACCAAGTATAACATTAAAAAGTTTATTTCATTTCCAATTTTGTTTGAAAAATAATTTAGTTTATTGAAAATTTCTTCCAAAACTCTTAAATTGTTTATGAGTTAAAAATTTTAAATCCTTAATAATAAATTCTTTACACTTCTTTGGACAATATTCGATTATGATAAATTTTAAATTCTCTAATAATTATTTTGAGTTATTTTTTTCAATCTTTAAAATGAATTTTAATTCTTCAAAAATCAAGATTAGAGTCATTTGAAAATGATAGTTCCAAATTCTTCAATTCAAATGAATTAGTTGTACCAAATTTTCTCACGCCGTATCGATATTTGTTGCTTCCGAATTATTTACTTCATTTATCAAAATCTAAAAAGAAAAACTGTATTTCATATATTTTTTTAATCAAAATAAAAGGGGTTTGATAAGTGGATTTTATACCCATTAATTGAGTACTATTTGCTTAATTTTTTATTTAGTTTTCGAGTATTTTGTTACTTTTTATACATGTAGTTTGATTGTAGGTAATAGCATAACGAGGATAAAATGGAAAGAAACATAAAACTTGATTTAAATTTAGAATAATCCGCTTTTTGGTGCTATTGGGGTAGTATTCGTATTTCAATCATAACTTTTTGCTTAAATATCATTTTGACTTGTTTCTTAAATTATTGGAAAGATAAGAGATATATCTATAATTTTTATGTTTACTATGAAATTCAGTTCTTCCTATTTCAATGAGAAAAATTGGGTTAAATAGTCTGTACTTGACTGAAAATTTCTAGTATGATACATCGTGGTATTTCAGGCATAAATCTTTCCACCAATTTCATATTGAGTTGATTCAAGTACCTATAGAAAGCCAAGACACATAGGTACAATTATATGAAGACACTAAAAGCCAATTTATCCTAAAAATAGGTGAAAAAGTAGTTGGAAGAAGATATAAGCGCAGCAGAGATCGAACTTGGACAGCAAGAGCAGAGCCTAGGCGCTGCCCTATAGCGCCTAGGCTCTGCAATGTCTGTCTAGGATAGAATGTGCAGCACCTAGGCACTGCTCTCATTGGACTGCAAAGTGATGCAATGCCTAGGCGCTTCCAACCGGGCAAGTAAGGGCAAATTGGTATTTTATGCCATCTTTAGGGCATCTCCCATCAAGTTCAAGTATTCTAAAAGCCTCCATATTAGATTTTGGAGAGAGGGAGAGAGAGAGAGAGAAGAAAAAACAAGCCAATAAATAAGAAGGAGGAAGAAGAAGAAGAAGAAGATGAGAGAATTCTTCCATGATTTGTGAAGAAAACATCTACAAGGGAATAAACTCAACATCTTCCAAGTTTTATTTCATTTTCCTCTTTTTTCTCATTAATTATGTTCATGGATATTGTTGAGTTATTTTTCATTTTTACCATCATGAACTAATATATTTTTCTAGGGTTGTGATATAATCTAATTATGATGTTTTGAATATTTTTATCAAGTCAATTTTTAATTTATCTATCAAGTTGAGTTCTCTACATTGTTTTTAATGCTTTCAATTATTTGGCCACTAATTGAATGATTTGCTAATCATATTGACCCGAGAGGTGATATACATGTCTAGTTCTAGGTGTAGAAAATCATAAATTACATGTGAGATAGGAATATACTTACATGGTTTGTGTAGTCTTGTTGGAGATCCATAAAACTTAATGAATTGTTGATTGTTGTAACTCACATAGGCATATAGTGAGTTAGCAATTGATAATATTTTTATTAGACCTTGGGAGAGGCTAGTGGATAATTTAGGGATTCTCAACTATCACTTGGGAAATAAATTGAGATTGATGCGATAAATTATTCAATTCGGATTAATAACGATGAAATCATAACCCTAGGCTTTTAAGTTAGTGAATTTTATCTTTAAATGCTTTCTATCATTTATTTAGTTTAGTTGAATTTAGTTTATAAGCAAAAATACAAAAATACATTCATTCAAATAAAATTAGAGTTGACATAATTTCAATACTTAATAAATTAACAATACTCGTGGGAACGATAATTGATTCATCACTTTA
Source organism: Paulownia fortunei (assembly GCA_019321725.1). Lineage (NCBI taxonomy): Eukaryota > Viridiplantae > Streptophyta > Magnoliopsida > Lamiales > Paulowniaceae > Paulownia > Paulownia fortunei. The sequence continues at coordinate 6,160,578 of CM033109.1, read as the reverse complement.
TTACCTGTATACGATAACATGCACTTGTGTTCACAAATTTTCGCAACAAGTTTTTGGCGTCGTTGCCGGGGATTGTTTTGTTTTGTTAATATCGATACCAAGTAACTTTGATTTTATTTTGAATTTTTATTGTATATATATATATATATATATATATATCTTTTCTCTTATTTTTATTTTTCTTTCATTGTTTGAGTGTACCCTTGTTTATAATCGCAGGTATTTTTTGTGTGTGATAAATGATTAAAAAGTGGTAGACAAAATGACATATAATTCATACTATTGGTCAACTGAATATGACATAACAAATCAAGCTTCAATTCAGGCCTCTAAAACGAATCGAGTAGATGCCATTAATGTATTGGGTACTCAAATACAAATACTTTCAAAAGAGATGGAGAAATATTTTGCAGCAAATGCTAATCATTCACCATTCAAGGTACGTGAGTCATATGGCGGTTTTCATGCAAGAACACAATTCCAAAGGAGCAATCAATTTGCACCACCATATGTCAAGCATGCTCAATTTGGGTGGAATTACAACTAGCTGCAAAATTATCCTTTCTCTAATACTCGCCAAGGATGGTCAAATCATTCTAATACTTCATGGAGAAATGATGAAAATATGATGTGGCATGCACCTAGTTACCCACCATTAGAGAAGAAGTGAAGCCTTGAAGAAGCATTAGCTCAATTCGAACGTACTATCAATCGAATCTTATTGCGAACTGAACCTAGTAATCCATCACCATAGAGGATTTTTCTTGATGAAGCAATGACTCGATTAGCAAACACTCAAAACCAATTCATGTTGGAAGCTACAATTGATGTCCAAAATCCATCATCATAATTTCAAAACTCGGAGATCCAAAATTGTGAGATGGATAACATGTTTCCAACAAGACATCAAGAAATTTTGCCTTACACAACTGAGGTAAATAGAGAGGACGAAGAATATTGGGATGTTAGTTTGCTAAGTGATGAAGAGAGGAAAACTGTCTTGTGGATAAAACAACTGATGAAAGATGAACAAGAGGTATCAACACAAACACCTCTAGTGAAGAATAGAGAACACCAAGAAAATGTTCAACCAAGCCCTTTTCAAGAGCCATCACGGGAAGTTTCTTATCCTCATCTTTTACAAAATAGCAGACCTATGTCAAATATTGTGGAGGATGACACGCGGATCTCATCGCACAAGTGTGAATTGAAGAATCAAAAGTTGGGAGATTGCTCAATAAAACATTATATGGTGGAAAATAAAGGTACATTTGAGGATGTTGACAAATCTATTATCCATATAGATCTCATCATCCATGACATTGTAAATGATAGAAACATTTCTCTCACACAAGGACGACTATTATTTGTCATCGGGCATGCACTCAATAATATGAAAGAGGCATTTGATCCCATGCCGGATTATGCTCACTATGCTTATCTTCGGGGATTACCTACACTTCTAGATCATACAAAGGCATGGCATGATAAACACTTATTTTGGGATCCTGGTTGAGCAAGGAAGAAGTCCGACTAAAGACTATAAATCAAGCGCTTCTTGGGAGGCAACCCAAGTATTTTAAATTGTCTTTTATTTTTATTATTTAGTTGTTTAATGTTAATTTTGTTATTTTATTTGATTTTTGTTTGTTTTTATTTCAGGATCTAACTCAAGTTTGGGGGAGGATTTGTAAAATAAGGAGTGATATGCCACCAACTAATGAATACACATCCATCACTATTCTAGAAGAGGATGATGATCAAGTTGATGAGAACTAATACCATTCAGGGAAGTCTTCTATGCCTCATCTTGTTTTATTTAACATTGAGGACAATGTTAGTTCTAAGTTTGGGAGTGGATGTATGTGTTTCATTTGATTTTTGTTTGTTTATACCTTTTGGAAATTGATGAATGTTGTGCTTATGTATGTGCTTGACTCTTGTGGCAATTTTGATATTTCTTGTAATCCTTTGACATATTGAGCACATAACCTTGAACATTTGGATTTTCTGTTTACTTAGAAAAAGTTTATGTGAACTCGATTTTATTATTTTATTTTTTTGCGATCTCATATAATTCTAGAACTTGTTTGATTGTCACTCGAGGCGAAATCCTAGGCTACATAACATTATGGAAGTGATTTAGGCTATTTTTGGACTGTTTGAGCCTTTCAAGCCACTCTGTTTATAATGCATAATCCCTAGTGTCCCCCGATTGAATCTAATGAGCCATTTTCTTTGTCACCCTACAAATCAACCTCAACCAATATTTTTCTTTTTATCTTATATATTACCCCACACTCAACTAATTGCTATTCTAGTAACATCATTTTGAGCATTGAAAGTGGTTTAAAAAAAATTGACAAAAAAGAGGTGGTGATTTGTACAAAACTCCCGAAAAAAAAATATGTCAAGAAATATGAAAAAAGAGTGCAACACCCATTGTTTATAAAAATAAATAAGTTTGGGGGTGTAGCATTTCAAAAAAAATGAGAAAAAAATAAGAGTTTAACGAATAAAGTGGTGTGACAAATCAAAAAAAAAAAAGAAAGGTTCATGAAGATGTGAGACGAAAATATGGTGATGCTCATCAACAAGGTTCTAGAATAGTTGTGTGTTATGAGTAATTTGAGCTACTATATTATCTTTTATCCTACCATTACCTTAGCCACACATTACAAGCTTTCGAAATCCTAATAATCCTTAGTATTATGTTAGTCTACATTAGTGGAGAGTGACATGAAAAACAAGCCTATGGAATTATAAAACAAATAAATAAGAGATCAATAATTTTGTTGTGAGTTTGCATAAACCAATCCGAGTAGTAAAAAGTAAGTGTAAGAGGCTACACACACACACTCAAAGGATTTAAAGATGGATGAATTTGGCACTTGAGTTGAAATCATGCATTTTGATGATATTTTGATATTTCCTTGAATTATAAACTTACAACATTTTGTGAAACTCATTTGGCTAGTCAGTTTAATTATCACTTGTTATTTTACTTATTTTATTTCTTTCTTTTGCTCGAGAACTAGCAAAATATTAAGTTTTGGAGTATTTGATGAGTGGATTTTATACCCATTAATTGAGTACCATTTGCTTAACTTTTTGTTTAGTTTTCGAGTGTTTTGTTACTTTTTATGCATTTAGTTTGAAATATTGTAGGTAATAGTATAATGAGGAGAAAATGGAAATAAACATAAAACTTGGTTTAAATTTAGAATAATCCATTTTTTAGTGTTATTGGGGTAGTGTTCGTATTTCAATCATAAATTTTTGCTTAAATATCATTTTGACTTGTTTCTTAAATCATTGGAAAAATAAGAGATATATCTATAATTCTTATGTTTACCATGAAATTCAGTTGACTAAAAATTAGGTTAAATAGTCTACACTTGACTAAAAATTTATGGTATGACACATCTTGGTATTTCAGGCATAAATCTTTCCACCGATTTTATATTGAGTTGATTAAAGTACCTATAGAAAGCCAAGACACAGAGGTACAATTCATATGAAGATATCAAAATCTAATTTAGCCTAGAAATGGGTGAAAAAATAGTTAGAAGAGGATACAAGCGCAGTAGAGATCGAACTTGGACAGCAAGAGCAGCGCCTAGGTGCTGCAATGTCTGTCTAGGACAGAATGTGCAGCGCCTAGACGCCGGAAATTAGCACCTAGGCGCTGCCCTCACTGGACTGCAAAGTGATGAGCGCTGCAAATTGGCGCTTAGGCGCTGCCAACCGGGCAAATAAGGGCAAATTGGTATTTTATGCCATTTTTAGGGCATCTCCCATCAAATTTAAGTATTCCAAGAGCCTCCATATCAGATTTTGGAGAGAGAGAGAGAAGAGAAAACAAGCCAAGAAAGAAGAAGGAATAAGAAGATGAAGAAGAAGATGAAGATGAGAGAATTCTTCCATGATTTGTGAAGAAAACATCTACAAGGGAAGAAACTCATCATCTTCCAAGTTTTATTTCATTTTCCTCATTTTCTCATTAATAATATTCATGGATATTGTTGAGTTATTTTTTATTTTTACCATCATGAACTAATATATTTTTCTAGTGTTGTGATGTAATCTAATTATGATGTTTTGAATATTTTTATCAAGTCAATTTTTGATTTATCTATCAAGTTGAGTTCTCTACATTGTTCTTAATGCTTTCAATTATTTGACCACTAATTGAATGATTTGCTAATCATATTGATCCGAAAGGTGATATATGTGTCTAGTTCTAGGTGTAGAAAATCATAAATTACATGTAAGATATGAATATACTTATATGATTTGTGTAGTCTTGTTGGAGATCTATAAAACTTAATGAATTGTTGATTGTTGTAATTCACATAGGAATATAGTGAGTTAGCAATTAATGATATTTTTATTAGACCTTGAGAGAGGCTAGTGGATAATTTAGGGATTCTCGACTATCACTTGAGAAATAAATTGAGATTGATGCGATAAATTATTCAATTCGGATTAATAACGATGAAATCATAACCCTAGACTTTTAAGTTAGTGAATTTTATCTTTAAATGCTTTCTATTATTTATTTAGTTGAATTGAATTTAGTTTATAAGCAAAAATAAAAAAATACATTCATTCAAATAAAATTAGAATTGACATAATTTCGATACTTAATAAATTAACAATCCTCGTGGGAACGATAATTGATTCATCACTTTATTACTTGTATACGATAACGTGCACTTGCATTCACGAATTTTCGCAACAGCATTCAATATTATTCTCAGTGTAAAAATATTTGGAAAAAAAGTTACAATGTGTATTGCAATTTATATGATATTCCCCTTAATCTTTTTTATTTTGTGTGTGTGTGTGTGTATTTTTTTTTTCTCCATATAAGTCTTATTTTCCATTGGGAGGTCGACACCACAAAATCTATGGGCCAAATAAGCCTGAAATGAAATGGAAATGCAAAATAAGAAATCCAAAAAAATAAAGAAAAATAAAAATCGATTTGTGTCAAATTGATTGTTAATTATTTATTGACACAATTTAATATTTGGGAAAGAGTTTGTAACTTACCATATGCAAAGGATGGCAATTTCTATAAACTTGAACTGAAATTTTGATTAACTAAAACTTCGTACAACCATTTTTTACACTGAATATTAAATATAAAAAAGGTAAAATTTGAGTGTTTATGAAATTATATTAGTAGTTTTGATACAATTTTCTATGAGTTAATTCAGAGTAATAGCAAGAAGAAAATTTATGGAAAAAGAGTTTAATAATTAAACTAAAATTGAAAACATTGATTTGCTTACATTAGTTTAAAAAGAATTGAATGTTTTTAAAATTGAATTTTAATATTTTTTTGAGGTTTTTTCAAATTTTAGGTTAATCTAGTATGCGACAATGTAAATTGTAATAATAATGCTAAACAATATTTAATTTCTTTTAAAACTTACTAAATAATTAAATGAGAGGTTGAAATGAGTACTTGAAAAAAATATTTTAGAATCATCTTAAATGGGAAATAATTAATTGAAAATAGAACTATTTGTGTAAAGCTAGGCACAAATGGGATAGAATAATCTTTTTATTTTTATCTAATTTTCACATTCACATTTAATTGTTATCACATTCTAGTTAAATGCAACTATTTTTTTTTTAAAAAATCGAGATATTACCAAGCACGTAAAAATTTACAAAAAACATTAGTTCCAAGGAGAATTTTCCTGAAAAGGCTTTTTTCTAAAAAAAAATTCCTCACTAATTGGAGCTTTACTTAAAATGCGATTTGTATATTAAATGTTTACCTATATTGAGAAAACTCCACATTTAATTTTCTTTCCAAAACTCAATTTCATTATTTTACTAAATTTTTAAAATTCAAAAGGATCAAAATTTTAGAACCTAGCTATTTAAAAAAAAAAAGAGCAAAATATTGTTCGAACTCAAAACTTTATATTTATACTAGATATTGGTGTCCAATTTTTTTCATTTTTTATTTTTTGTAATTTCTTTCAAATTATTTATCTTTTATTAGCATCTAACTATGAGCATACTAAGGATTTTATTAAGCAATTAATAATAATCATGATAAACAGATTTCTTATATATTATCAAATCAAATAAAGAAAGAAAAGTTGAATATTGTTGAACAATTAGCAAAATGATAAATGACATTTTCTTTTATATAGAGCTTAACAGTTCTAATCAGTTCATCCATGGACATTGGATCATATGGTGTGGTGGATAGTTTTCACCACCCACTCTTTCTTAATCCAACGGCAAAAGTTGTACTCGATCCACCCAAATTACACTATTTATAGTACTTTTCTTACCAAAGTTTATTATTGACATCTAAAATTAAATTATTATTTCTTAAATTATACATTTTAATTACTAAAAATAACAATGTGTTCAATCATTATATGTTATAGCAATAATGATATAAAAATATAAACTTTCAATATTTTAACTATTATCTAAAGTTTCACACTGAATTAATATAAACTTATTTTTGTGGATAAAGCGAGTATAAGAATTAGAATTTAGATTAGTCACCAGTTTTTGGATTGAAAAATAGATCAAACTATCCAATTCAAGATCGAATGTTAAAAAAATTATTTGAGTTCGATTCGTTAAATATAACAAATTAATTTTAAATACATATTTTTATTTGATAAAATTTGAAAGTTGGCTCGATCTCGATTCAATTAATAAAAAAATAATAATATATGTGTAAAATAATTAAACTACCCGAACTTCGATTGAATTAAAATGTATTAAAATCTAATTCAATTAATAAATTTAAATATAAATTTTAAAATTTAATAAAAACTTAAATAAACTTTTAGACAGTAACATATTTGTCATTTATATCCTTAATTAGCTTATAAGAAAAGATAATTTTAACCACTTTATCCTTTTAATCCATGTATTGGACCTAATTTCACGGAAACACATAGCACCCCTGGGACTCAGATCCATTAATTAGATAGCAGCAGCAACATCATCATAGCCCCAATCCGTTCTCACATGTCATCATCATCAACCTCCGACACTTGCAGCTCCCGACACTTCTCATGGCTCGTGAAATCCTGTTTCCCCAACCCCCAACACCCCCACCATCCTTCCCCACTCTCCGCCACCACCACCACCGTCGCAACCACCACTATCTCCTCCCTCCCTGATGATCTCCTCCTCGAATGCCTCTCCAGAGTGCCTCACTCAACCCTGCCTTCTCTCCCTTCCGTCTGCCGCCGTTGGGCCCACCTCCTCAATTCCCCCTCCTTCCAACTCCTCCGCCTCCGACACCACCACCTCTTCCACACCCTCTTTTCCATTTCCATTTCCAATTCTGCCCTCTTCACTGCTACCTTCCGCTTCGACCGCGATAGTGAGCCCTCCTGGAAAGTCTCATCCTTTGTTCCCTCAAAAGAGAATGATGGCGGTTTGGGAAGTGGGTCTGCTTTTTCTTTGTTCTCGCATTTCAGGTTGGTCTCCATTGGCCGGAAAATATATATCATTGGTCGGACGGCGATGCTGCGGTGTGACACGTGGACTGGAACTCTTGTGCCCAAGGCTGAGATGAGTTTGCCGAGGAAAAAGTTCGCCGCGGCGGCGGTGGGGGGAAGATACTCGTTGCCGGTGGTTGTGCCAGATCGTCCGCGGTGGAGGAGTATGACCCAGATGAGAATGCGTGGCGCGTGTTATCTGAAGCGCCTAGGCGGAGGTATGGGTGCATTGGAGCTTCAGTGGATGGGGTGTTTTATATTATTGGTGGGCTGAAGATTGGCCCATCCGGAAATGAGGTGTCGGTGTGTGCGTCACGCGCCGCCGGAGCGGAGGCCGCCCATGTGTACGCGAGTTCAATGGACTTATACGACGTGGCGTCGCGTGGATGGCTGAGAAGCCGAGCAGTCCCCGGCGGCGGTTGCGTGGTGGCGGCCTGCGCTGCCAACGGCAATGTGTACATTCTCTCAAGCCACGCGGTGGAGCTATCATTCTGGAAATTCAACGCGTCGAGAAAAAGTGCCAACTTCGGGGAATGGAGTAGGATAAAGAGCCCGCCGCTGCCGGCTCAGGTTAGACTGGACAGCACGGTGAGGTTCAGCTGCGTCGGGGTGGGGGATAAGGTGGTGCTGGTACAGGTGGTGGGTTGCATCGATGATTTGTTGCGGAGGAGCGGGCGGACGGAGAGGGGCTGAAGGAAGGGCTGGTGTTGGTTTATGATTGCGCCGGCGGCGAGTGGAGTAGAGCGGCTGACATGCCGGAGGTGATCCGACGCGCCGCCTGCGTGTGCGTGGAGTGCTAACGTGCGCAGGAGGCAGTCACGGGGTGTTCTGTTTTGTTATTGTGCGTGAAGTTGAATCTTTTGACTTTTTTGGAGTCTCGAGGCATAGGTGGGGTAAATGGTAATTTGAGCGTTTTAGTAGGGGTAATGACGGTACTTAAAATGATTAGCACCATGTGACTTGCTCCCATCATTTTAGCTCACAAAATTTGTATTTTTTGATTTTTTTAAATCCTCTAAAATACAAGAAATTATTACATACTACTAATTCTTTTGTAAGTTACATTTGTGATTTTAATCTACCATAAATGTTATATATCATCTGTTAGTCATTCATTCTTTTTTATATCCTATTAATTAAAAAAAAATAGATATCACCCATTAATTATTCACTCTTTTCTCATATCCCATTAATTTAAAAAATATTGTAATGTATAATATCCACATAAAACAAGATTAATTACATGATTTCTTATTAAAACTAGAATATATGAAAAAAAAAGGGGTAGATAAGTGTTCCTTTTAAAGAAAGTGATTTTTTTCATTAAATAATCATTGTGAGCATTATACTAGAAAAATGGAAGGGCCCTACAAAGCAAGAAAAGATTATTAAAGTGAAAAAGGGTAGTATGGGGAATTTATGTGTATCTAGGGATGGATTTGCACTTCCTTATAGGGGATGGATTTGCTTAGAATAGAGTTGTTCATTTAGGGATGGATTTGTAGTCAAAGGTGTTATTCTTTATTCCAAAGCTACCAATAGATGTTTGACAATATTAATCCTAGGTTCTTTCTTATTACTTTATGAAGAGTAATAACCTAACATCCATTATTGAAATGAAGGGCATTTTTGGAACAATACTTTTTCTATTGTTTGGTAGGATTTCATTGTCTAAACCTCCTTCTCATCTTCCTCGATTGAATGTGCTAAAGGAAATTTTCTTATCTTATGGAAATATCTGAGGAAGAAGTGGAGATTTGGTGCTATATTATCAAAAGACATTTGAAGGAATTAACATCCAACTTCATAGGTGTTGAATTAGTGATACTTCGACACATAATTAGACACCTAATTATGAACTTTAACTAACTAATGAAGTATTAAGGATAGGGAGAGGCTATTAAGTTTGTCCCACATCTTGTCTCATGTCCAGGTTTATCACTTTGGGGACATCAGATAAAATTGGAACGATACAGAGAAGATTAGCAAGATTAGCAAGGATGGCATGCATAAATTGAGAAATGGTCCAATTTTTTTTATTTTTTATTTTTATCTATTTTGATTCTTGTTAGTATTTCTAAAAAATTTTTGATCTATTTTATTCTTATTAGTATTTTGATTTTCTGGTTGCTCTTTCAGTTCTCTTTTCAGGCTTGGAGCATGAAGCCCTACCTTTTCTATTATAATGTCTCAAGTTCTCTTTTTGGAGAAAATTCGTTTTCGTGTCATATGGAGGAAAAAGTAAAAAAATAAGAAAATGTAATATGGTTCTTATATATGAAGTTAATTCTATTGAATTTTGAGGAATCAGTATAGTTAATTCAATCTTGGATCAAATATATGGAGCAAACTTTATGTAATATATTAATTAAAAAGTGTATTAAGTATATGATCCTCACATATTAAAATAGTAAATTGAAGACATTAACAAATAATTATAATAAAACTAATTGTTTAATTCATTATTATAGGCCTACCTGTGCATAATTTACATCTAAATCAATGCCCAAATGCAAGAACCACCTTTCTTGCTTTAATAGAAGTTGAGTGTATCAATTGATGAAAACTTGTTTCAAAATGTATTTTTTTTATGTTAATGATGTTATAATGGTGGCAATCAAATATAAACTAACCTAATTTTTATAATGATGGTAATCAAATATTAAACCAATCTAATTTAGCCAACTAAAGATGGATTATAACTTTTTCCTATCCCCAATCAAAACAGGCACTGTAGAGGGATTAGAACTTTTCCCCATCCCACATCGATCAAAAGAAGCAAATAATGACGCTTTATGTTGCACATGCCTCCAACGCCAATTTGTCCCTTCAAGAAAATGTATAAATCAAGAATTTCAGCTTTATTTTTTTCAATAGAATTTCTTGGTGCTACTATTTTAAACAATAAATGAATTGAGAAATGTGTAAATTTTCCAACATAATTTCTTCCTACTACTTTAAACAAAAAAATAAATTGAGAATTGAGAAATTTGTGTATCTCCTTTTCCTCTTCTTAATGTTTTGGTCTCTACTCAATTATTTGTTATTTCAACCTTATCTATTCATATTATTATTATCTAAACAACAAATGGATTGAGAAACTTGTATACATCCTTTTCTCTTCTTCATGTTTTGCTCATTACATGCATTATTTTTGTACTCTCTTTAATCTATTTGCTACAATATGATCCCAAATTGTTTATTCTTTTCACCTTTTTTTTTGTGTGACAATTTCGATACTATAATTTTTTTATATTTTAATATATATTAGAGGAGTACATGTTATTTAACATTCAGAAACTTAAAAAAAAAAAAATTATTTCTTCTTGCATTTAGAAGGAAAACATTCATTTTGGAATGAATATAATATTATTGAAGAAAATATAAAAGGGTCTAAATTTGTGTAAACAAATAAAAATCTAAAAGGAAAAATATATTATGATACCCATAAATTGAGAAACAGTCCAAAATAGAATTTAACAGTGTTGATATCTGTTTGTTCTTTCAAGTCTCCTTTCAGGCTTGGAGCACGAAGTCCTTCCCTTTTCAATTTTAATGTCTCAAGTACTATTCTTTGGAGAAAATTCTTTTTGATTTCAAATGGAGGAAAAAGTTAAAAAAGAATAAGAAAAATGTAATATGGTTCTTATTTTATTGAATTTTGAGAAATCAGTATTGGATCAAATATATGGAAGCAGACTTTCTGAAGTGTATTAAGTATACAATTACCAGAAGAAAAATTGAATCAAGTATATGATCCTCACATATTAAAATAGTAAATTGAAGACATTAACAAATAATTATAATAAGAATAATTGTTTAATTCATTATTATGAGGCTGTGCATAATTTACATCTAAATTAATGCCCAAATATAAGAACCACCTTTCTTGCTTTAATAGAAGTTGAGCGTATGAATTGAAAAGCTGGTTTCATATTATGTTCCTTTTTCTGTTAATGATGTTATAATGGTGGTAATCAGATATTTGAACTAGTCTAATTTAGCCAACTAAAAAGGGATTAGAAGTTCTGTCTGTCCCACATCGATGAAAAAAACAAATAACGTTGCTTTTTATATTGCATATGGGGAATAATAAAATGTTGTTCCTCTTAGGACATCTGATAAAATGGAACAATTAAGAGGCCATGAATAAGAAGCATAAATCGAGAAATTGTCCAATTATTTTTCAAACTAATTTCTTCATGCTACTATTTTAAACAACAAACAAATTGAGAAATTCGTAGACGTCCTTTTCCTATTTCTTAATGTTTTGGTCCCTACTCAATCTTTTTTTCTTTCCAACCTAATTGATTCATGTTATTATTTTTGAGAAACTTGTAACATCCTTTTCCTCTTCTTTGTGATTTGCTCTGTGTTGAAATTTGATTGTAAATCATGTTAGCTCACAGCATGCATTATTTTTTTACTCTCTTTATCTCAAAACACATGATATATTTGCTATAATACGATGCTAAATTATTTATTTTTTTTGACCAAAATTTGTTGACAATCTTGATACTACAAAATTTTCATATTTTATTATCTATTAGTGGACTATATGTGATTTAATAAACTAATATATATATATATATATATATATGTATATATATATATGTATATATATATGTATATATATATATGTATATTATTCAATATTGCATTTAAAGATTAATCAATTATGAACATTCATTTTGATATGAATATAATATTATTGATGAAAATATAAGAAGGGTATAAATTTGTGTAAGAAAATAAAAATCTAAAAAGATAAGGACATTAAGAGAAATTATATAGTACTAGTTAGTAAATACCAGGAAAAAGAAAGAAAAAGTGGAGATGCGGGGGATCGAACCCCGTGCCTCTCGCATGCAAAGCGAGCGCTCTACCATTTGAGCTACATCCCCATTTGGTTAATAATGATCTTTCTAACTAAATTTCTACTATAATTCTTAGAATTTTTCTCTTGCATCTGCTCCGAGCAATTTCCAAGCTCCAAAAGAACACACACTCAAATTGGGTCCATAAACAAAATCCCACCATCTTTTTTGCAGGTTTAGGTCTTCGTTTCTTGCTGAAAAACACGCACACACACAGACACACTCACTGAGTGTGAGAGAATCGATGGATTTCCAAGTTGTTGTATTAGCAGGCGGGTTTTCGAAAACACTGGTCCCTCTCGTTTCCAAGGTCTTTTTTCCATTCAAATTTTGATGGGGAAAAATTTAATTTTCTTTTGATATCTCGAAAATGATATTATGCTTCAAAAATATGCGCAGGAGGTGCCGAAAGCGCTTCTGCCAGTGGCGAACCGGCCGGTTCTTTCTTATGTTCTGGAGCTTCTGGAGGAAAACGACCTAAAAAATGCCATTGTCGTGAGTCTCTTTGTATTTATTTTTATTTGTGATTGTTTCCGTTGTACTGTGTTGGAGGAGAGGAAATTGAGGATGGATTTTTGCTGTTGTAGGTTGTTGAAGGGGAAAGCGCGGCTCTTTTGATCAGTTCTTGGATTTCAAGCACGTTTGTTGATCGATTAAATGTTGAAGTAAAATCCTGATTGATGTTATTTCTGTTACCATAACTTTTTTCTGTTCGTAAATTATATAAATGATTGGTTCATTTTGTGGAATAGATTCATCTAAATGACTGAAAAGGAGGGAGATTGGAATATGAAATTGTGATACTAAAAACTAAGAAAAAAATCATTCAAGTAATGAAATTAAGTTTTATCTATTGTATCCTGCAAATGCATTAGTAAGAAAACTATTGTTGAGCTAGGAATAGGATGCTGTGTTTATTCTCTTAGTAGAATTCTTATAATTATTTTAGGTTGGTGTTAGCTGCTGTGAAGGGTGGACAAGAATGCACGGCAAATCAACAATTTAGATGTGTTTAAATGTAGGTATTAGACCATGTAATTTGTGGACTAGTTCTAGGTTTTAAAAAAGAAAATTGGCAGATATTGCCTCCTGGATTTTGGACATGATTTTTATTTTTTCAGAAAAGGGGACATCAAGGCACAGAGATTTGGATCCTGAGCAAGTATTTTAAGTATAGGAGGTTTCAAATTACTAATTTTAGATTCTCAGCTTTTGTACCGGTAAGCAACATATCAGTAAGATTTGGAGTTGCATGCATCCTGCAGCCTCTGATGGTTTTATTCAGTTGAAAGGAATAGATATACGACATAAGATAGGATATCAACTTTTACTGCATAAGGTAGGATATCAAATTTCTTGCAGTTTACTATGTAAAATAAAATATGCATGGAATAAAGGGCAGGATAAGCCATACCATGTGGACGTGGTGAAAATCTGTCGGAGTTGATATTATGGTTTGTACAAAATTAGTGTAGTTGGAAGTCTCCGATGATTAAATCGACCAATTGTATCATGGAGCCATGGGAAATGCTTGATCAGTGCTTTTTACTTGCTTAAAAAAGTCTCTATGTTTCTAACTTGTATGGCCAAATCAAGTTCTTTTTTGGACCAATAATCGTTATAATACTAACTGTCCTTTTGGCTGCAATTGGAATGAATCCAGAAAGCTGAGTTTCGATTCCTCTCCTCATAAAATTTGGAAACTTATAATTCTGCAATATATATGCTGATTGTCCACGTAGGAAATTATAATTTCCTACTGCTGATTCTCTTAATAATGTGGAGTGGTTGAGATGATGAGATCTGTTGATGTCAGATAATCAAGCCACTGTGTTTGAATTTACTTGGTGAATTTTCTATTATAGTGCTAGAAATATTTGAATCTTGTGTAAATATAACTCATGTTTTAAAGTTAGAGTTCTGAAAGCATTTCTCTGCTTGCTGAATGTATTTCTGTCTATGGTATGGAAGGGTTGACTTGGCTTACATAAGTTTAACCTTGTGCTTAATCTCATAATAGAGCCCATTCTTGTATCTTGAATCTTGAGACTCTCAACTTGTCTTATAGCTTAATTGAAATCTTGATATCTAACTGCTGCAGGTAACTGCAGTTCCTGAGGATGTCGGCACAGCTGGTGCTATTAGAGCTATTGATCATCGCCTGACTGCAAAGGACATCTTGGTTTGAGTTATTCTCTTACAAGACTTTTGAGTTTCTAGCAATGCTCTGCTTTGCAGCAGCTATAACTGGTATCATTATGTAGGTTGTGAGTGGTGATCTGGTAAGTGAAATTCCACCTGGGGCAGTGGCAGCTGCTCATAGGCGACATGATGCTGTGGTTACTGCAATGCTTTGCTCTGTTCCTGTCAGTGGACCATCAGATTCAGGCTCATCTGGTGCTAAGGACAAAGCCAAGAAAACAGGACACTATAACATCGTAGGCCTGGATCCAACTAAACAATTTCTTTTGCATATAGCAGCTGGTAAGATGTTCATATTTATGAATGTTTTATCTTCTGTGTTATTTCAATTTTGCTGTCACTGGACATCTCTGCAACTTGTGATAGGAGCTGAAGTCGACAAAGGTATTCGTGTTCAGAAAAGCATTCTTCGTGCTGTTGGCCAGGTAATTATTGGGCATCTATTGGTCCAACTGCATTGAGCGCCAAAAAACCTCTGAGACGTACTTTGCCATCTATGTTGCACTTGCATGAACTAATTAGTATCGGGCATGGAAAAGTGTTTATATATGTTGAATCTTCATATTCTGGGAGGTGCAGACGCGAGAGTATTTTGTACATTTGCACCAGTTTATTTATTGAAAATGGGAAATGCATTTTGGGTTGATGCAAAATGTTTTGTTTGGCTAAATCTGACAACAAACAAAATGTCTTTTTCAATTAGCTTTTGAAATTCAGTATCCCGTCCTAGTGGCAAGAGTCCATTTACAGATACTTTATACATGAAGGCCATGCATCATTGCATAGGATAATGAGCAGCCAACAACTGTTGCAAAAGATTTATGAGCTTCTGGTTTGCTTTTGCTGAAGTTATCCTTTTGTTCTTGCTCTCTTCCTCTCCTCTTTGCTTATGCAGATGGAAATTCGTGCTGATCTAATGGACGTTCATATGTATTCATTCAAGAGGTTCGAGGTTTTGCTCTATGGTCCAAGGAAATTATTGCTTCTTTTATTGCAAATCAATCTTCTTCTAAAGTTACACATTTACCTGATATTCTTATAGATCTGTTCTGCAAGATGTACTGAATCAGAAAGAAACTTTTCAAAGTTTGAGGCGTGATGTATTGCCTTATCTTGTCAGGAGCCAGCTGGTTAGTTTTTGTACCATGATTATTTTGTTATAGTGATAATACTAAATCGAAAATTTGTTCCAAGTTCTGAACTGCATGTTCTTGATAACATATCAGAGATCTGAATTATTGTTAAATGGAGCACAGTCAGATGAAAATGGAATTGGCAAGGATGCTCTCCGGAACAGTAAAATTTTGCCATCTCAACTTCTGGCGAATGCATCTACACCAAGTTTTCATGAAATATATGCTCTGGGTTCAGCTGGGTCTGCTCCTATTTTAAGAAAAACGCATAAATGTTGTGTTTATATTGCTAATAAGAGCAAGTATTGTGCGCGATTAAATTCAATTCAAGCATTCAGTGACATAAATCGAGATGTAAGTCTTCATAGTTGAAGTTCTTGCTCGACACTTGGCTTCTTTTTTCCTTTGAAATGGAATTGTTCTTAAAATTGTATTCCATGATTTATTGGCGCAGTTAGTAGGAGATGCCAGTCACCTATCAGGCTATACTTTTTCTGCCCAGAACAACATAATTCATCCCTCAGCTGTAGTTGGATCTAAGACCACTGTGAGTTATGTAACTCATTCACTTCATCTTGCTTTGGAAATCACAATTACATCATGTAGTATGGCCTTGTTTATAGGGGCATTGATGACAATCCAGATGAATGTTGCTGGATATATGTTGTTACACGAATGTTTTCTGTTTACTGCCATTTTTCATATATGCTTGAACGTGTAAATAATTTTGATTTAGGTTGGACCACAATGCATGTTGGGAGAAGGTTCACAAATGGGTGACAAATGCAGTGTGAAGAAGTCTGTCATTGGCCGTCATTGTCGAATAGGTTCAAATGTGAAGGTATTTGTCAAGCTTTTGGCGAATTGGCATAAAAATATATTTATTTTGATTGCATCCTTTACAAGAACAAAAGTGTAAAGCAGAATAATAGAAAACCAAGGGATCTATGCTGCAAGCAAACAAATTTCTGGTATATGAATTAAACGTCCTTATAACAAATTTCCACCATGTGACGTGCACATCCCAATTGTGTGTGAAATTATTTCTTTTACCTTACTGTTTACTGGATCCTAAAGCCTACTGACTTTTTGTTCCCGTGTTTTGCAGATTGTCAATTCTGTTGTTATGAACCATGTCACGATTGGGGATGGTTGTTCAATCCAAGGTTCTATTATTTGCAGTAATGTACAGCTCCAAGAGCGTGCCGTGTTGAAGGACTGTCAGGTACTCTCTTCGTGTAAGGCGCATCTCTGTTTTGTGTGTTGCTTTATATGATTGTGTTCGTCTTGATTCAGGTGGGAGCAGGTTTTGTAGTCACTGCTGGCAGTGAGTACAAGGGGGAATCCTTGGCCAAGAAAGAAAAACAATAATGAGTAGCTTCCTTGCATTTCATCTCAAATGTTCTTGGAGCATCATAGTGCTTATGTGTGCTGTTTGTGCTCTCATTTCTTGTTCAAGTGTAGAGGGGAAAGTGGTTAGCACCAATTTTGTTTGTCATTCTGCTTAGATGTTGCGGCCAAGTGCTGACTTTAGTTGTAAAATCGTTAGTTTGATAACTTTTTGACTTTTTGTTGTGGAATTAAAGTGTTTTGACATTCATTTTACTATGTGCACATAGGTCTTTGAATTAGACTGTATACTTCAGTTGAAGTTCTGAATTTAAAATTATTCTAGGTATGAGTTGGAAACTTGATAACATTCAAGTTTTTTTAACATTGTGGTGAGTATTTTTCATTGTTTTAGTTCTTTTTTCTCACTGTCGGAATTGAAAAAGGTAGACTTAATCTATCTAGGCTGCGCATCAGTATTATTTACTGCAACATGGTGTAATTCTTAGTGGGTGGGTCTCACATGTGCGTCTCACGCGACGAAAACGTGATTGAGCCCTCTCAGTAAACACCTTCCCCACTTCAGGCATTCTATTACTTGATCTGTGTGATGATGTAGCATAACATTGATTGGTCCAAATTTGGCTGGACGGAATTTATTGGTGTATGAAAATCAACACTTACAAGAACTGACTCAAACTAGTCTTCAACTCCACAGTTTGAGTTGGAGAGTTCTCCTTTACATACTTCCTCTTCTCCTCAACCGGCAGCTCAAAGAAATTAGTAGCAGCCTTCATCACATTTTCAAGATCCTAAAGAGGGGCGCCATGATTGATTTGGAAGAAAACCTGCCTTTGCTGCTGCCTCACATATTGATTTTGTCAATTTCGGGTTATCCCATTTGAACACATTGATAACAGGTATGGATTCTTGGCATACAACTTGGTTAGGGTCAAGTCTTTCTTCAAGGGGCTGGATGTACCTACTCGGAATGGTTTTGGGGTTCATGTGGGAGAGGCCTTTGACTCCATTGCCTTAATCAAGGAGGTAATCTGGCTCATGGAATGATGGTGACATTTTCTCAACCTGTCTTGAACAATATAGAATGCTCTTTTACTTGCATTGGGTAATGGATATTGAAGACATGCTTGTGGTTTGATCCAAATGGTTTTATAGGTAAGTTTGATCCAGATATATGGATCGAATGGATCTTGTATAAAAAATGCATTCATTTGCTTGCGATGTGGGCCATTGGAAAAATGTAGTTGTGTAACGTTTCACAACATAATTTGTCGCGTTTTCTTGGACCCGATTCAGCAATAACTGTGGGGTTATGTTGGAATACATAAGGTACGTATAAATCACATACATAATGGCTGTGTGTGAATACGGCCTCATAGATAGGGACTTTCCAAGAATTCCCACAAGATCATAAGTTCATTTCTTAAAAAAAATATCACTTTCTTTAGTTATTGGGGTAAAATGCATTTTGCCACCCTGACTATCCTAAATATCTTCCTAAACAAAATATTGTACCATGCATCCACTAAACTATATCATATAACACTTATCTCTTCCATATTGTGTGAATTGTCCTTAATGCCATTTACCATTACTTTTTATACTATTTTTCCTTTCTTTTACACCAACATAATGATATAATTGAGGACAAGGGGTAAGTGGTATAAAATTTTATTTAAGAGATACTTGGTACAATAGTTATAATTCAGGTGTAAAATTTTATACTATTTATTTTTTAATGCCATTTACCATTATTTTTTATACTATTTTTCCTTTCTTTTACACCAACAAAACGATATAATTAAGGGCGAGGGTAAAGTGGTATAAAATTTTATTTAAGAGATATTTGGTACAACAGTTATAATTCAAGTGGCAAAATAAATAATTTTCTAATTCGAAAGTTAAATTATTTATGTGGAAGTAAATTAGTCATAACAATTTTCAAATGAAATATATCAATTTAACAATTTTGTAATAATTCATGTATCAATAAAGTTGAAACACTCCTCAAAAGTCCAAATTTGAACCTTCTTAACTAAGTTACATAAAAAAAAAGAAAGGGTATCAATTATCAATCACTTTTCCTTCTCCGCGTTTGGATAGCTTAATTAGACACCGACGCGCGATTCTTCCGTTGCTGCCCCTCGCCAACCCACCCCACCCCTTTAAATACCCGTGCTTGTTGCCTCCTCCAACTCACACACACTCACGCAGACAGTTGCAGCCGGTCTATCTTCCTTTTTATCTGTATATTATTACGAGAATGGCAACGGGAGGTATTCGTCAGACTGAAGGATCTCGGAACAGCCTTGAAATCGAAGATCTTGCTCGTTTTGCCGTTGATGAACACAACAAGAAACAGGTTTTTTTTTTCTTCCCTTCTGCTTGTTTTTTTTCTTTCTGTTATATAGAGAATTAATATTAAAATTTCTGTTCTGTTTGTTGCCTTTTTTGTTCCAAAGTCTTGAATTTTTTGGTGCATTTTATGGGTTTAATTTAGAAAAGATTGAATTTCATTATTCATAATTTGGGTATTTACTTGGATCTGAAATTTGCCTAATATTGTTGGATTAATTATGGTTGATTTTTTCAATTCTCGTTAGAGTAATTGTGGTTGATTTCTTTTCGGTGTATAGTGAATTACCATCAAAATCTTGTTTGTTTGTTGCCATTTTTTGTTCCAGAATTTTGAATTTTCTTTGCAAATTTGTGCATTATATGGGTTCGAATTAGCAAAAGCTGAATTTCATTATACATAATGTGGATATTTACGTGGATCTGCAATTTGCCTAACATTGTTTCAGAATGCACTCTTGGAACTTAAGAAGGTAACAAATGTGAAGGAGCAAGTGGTGGCCGGGACCATGTACTACATAACACTGGAGGTGGCCGACGGAGGGCAGAAGAAAGTATATGAGGCCAAGGTGTGGGTGAAGCCCTGGATGAACTTCAAGGAAGTGCAGGAATTCAAGCTGGTTGGCGATGCTTGAATTTGCTTCTTGCTGATCCGAGCGCACTGGTTTGTATAAATAAAACTAGTGCATTTTGTTTGGCTGCTTGGAATTTGAATAATATAAGTTTGAAGAGCATCTGATTTCAGCGAGGTTTAAATTTAAGGCAATGGAATATGGGATCATGTAATGTTGGTTTTTGTAGACTGATGTGGAAATGATGTTAATGTTATATATGTGATTCCTATAAAAATTAGCTTGTCTTTCAAAGTAATTTAGATGTAAATAAAATGTACCCTCATTTCATTGAAATACCTCTTACATGAAGAGAGCTCTTAGACTTACATGAAGAGAGCTCTTAGAGACGGGAAGGTAGTTACCTTGTCTAACATATCCTTTTTTATAATCCAATATCAAATTTTTTATAAGATTTGTTTTTTTTTTTCTTTTCAAGATTGTATGTTTATAGGACTTTTCTAGTTATTCACTTAGGATTATCCATTGCAATTGGTATTTTATTTACACATTATAAATACATGTCATATGTAATGATGGTATTACACTAGGAGAATAGAAGATCTAGAGTGCGAAAACAATCCATAATTGTATTTAAGTTTATTATTTTGAATACTAATTGCATTACTAGATTCTAAAACATTCTATATTTGTATTTAAGTTTATTATCTTCCATTTTAATTCTAACAATTCATGACTTTGCTAGTTTGGCCCAAATAGGCACCTAGGCCCAAGGATAATTTGTGGCAGATTAATATGGTTGTTGCCTCCTCCTCTTATAGGTGTATTTTGTGCGCGTTTATGCGAGTTTTTGCCTTTTCCTCGGATGATCTTTTGTTTTATGTGGGTTCCGATGTTTGGATGGAGCGAAATCAAGTGTTCGTGTTTATTATTATTATTCCTTAATCATTGGTTCCATGTGTGGTCTTTCTTGCACAAGTGCGTTTATGATATATGGACACGTATACAGTACTACAGAGCACGATGATGCTTGAAAATATTAGGATACGATACGGTTGAAATACAAGTGACCAATACACACACACACACACAGACAAGCAAACACCCACGCACTTATAGGTATAATATATAACAAGATATACATATATGTATGTAGTTTGTAAAGGTCTATTTGTCGGTGTGATGATGTTAACCGTCGATCATGGACAATTGCGGAAAAAAATTTTATTACAAAAAAAACAAGAAAAGTGAATTTTTGATTTGGTAACACTATTTTTTACTTATTTTAGTAATTTTTAATTTTATTATTTTTTTTATTATCCTCTTAAACTTTAAAAAATATGAAAAAGAACCAATCGTGTCTGAATATGATATCGGACATGCCATCAACCATTTCTCGATGCCATGTTAATTGGAATTCTTTTTTAATATCTATACACGCCAAATACCGAGTGATTTTTTTGGATAGGTTTTCATACACATATTGGGGACATCAAATGTTCCTCAGTTATATGTGGAGGAAACACAAACATTCTGTTACTGCAAATAATGTGTAATACTTAGAGAGGGTGGGTCTCATTCGTGCGTCTCATGTGATGAAAACGTGATTTAGTATAACCATTAATGAGCCATTACAGAATTACAGAAAGACAGTATACTAATTATCCTAGACAAATTTACTTATTGAATGCAAATTATTATTATTATCGTAATCTTGCTATATTGCATAGTCAAATCATTTGGTTGCATTGATTCGAAGTAACTTGAGTAAGATAACTTGCTTATAGTCTAATAACTGCATTAGTTGCAAGGTGCGCAAAGATGGGCAGTGTAACCCTGTTCTTGCTCTTGCTAGCAAATGCACAAGTAATCAAATCCATGCACATGCAAACGTCTCTGACTTGGGGCCTTTGCTTTTCAATTAGAACTCCAATGTTACAACTAATCAGATGACTTTGAGAGCCAAGTCTTCAACTTGATTGGTGGTCATTTCCAGCATCTCAATTTAATTGCATTAGCCAAATCATCAACTGCTGCTTTCTTCTTTCACTAAGGAATTCAATTGTCAGGCCTTTTCTCAAATCAATGATCTGCCAACCGCCATTACAATGCTTAACATTTAAGAACTCTTTTGATTGGATGATATATGCAGCTGCCATGTAATTTTGTCCAATTATAAATTATTTTTAATAGTCACTGTTAGAGTAGGATGCCCAACGCCCCAATTAGATTGGGTGTATTATACTCTTTTGCTTTTGTAAAGACAATCTTATTGGGAATTATATTAATAAAATGGCATTTTCTTTATCTTATGTCTTGCATTTTTTATTTCTGCACATTAGATAAAGTCTTTAGACCAAATTTAGCTACGGGGCATGGTCGCGCATATGATGGCGATCATGGAACATGCCTCTAAGGCTTTGGTTTTAAATAAGTTCCGAGTCGAGAGTTTTTTGAGATGGGATATCAAATAGCTCAGTAAGACTCGTACATATAATGCATGCTCGTGAGACGAGGATGTCACATTCCATTGGCATTAGCGTAGAGACGTAAGTGCATATATGTGGGTGCTTGTTAGGAACAAGTACACCGAATATGGCCCGCAAGAAATTCTTAGTTGGAGGCTTTGCCCGTCGAAATAAGAATTTCTGTGTTGCGATAGTACACGACTAGTCCTTAGACTTGAGGCACGATGGTAGCCTTGTGTGCATCCTACAGCACTTTGATATATCTTCTGATTGCTTGACAATCACAAAGGGGGTATGTTGGGTGTTGCACTGGTGTGCATGGAGGTTTGTCAGTGGCCACATAGAATTCGACACTTGTTTTTTTTTTTTTAAATAAGGGAATCTCCTGTGTTTTCATAGTTCGTGATTCAAAGACCTTGGCCAAGGCAGAATGAATTATGATTCATCAAGAATCATTGGAACTTGAAATGGGATCACAGCAATTGAATCATTTAGGATTTCGACTTATAATCCATGCCTTAGATTCAATCAGGAGATTAGCTGTCGAAAGGACCGTACGTGTATGGTACTCGCAACTGAAATAGGTTTACTCGCTATTTCACCTAAGACTAGTTTGCCATGATTACTTGCTAGGTGTTTTCATGGATAGTGAGGTTCTTGAAATTAAGGAGTTGATTCCAAGCGGATTAATTAATTGGATTAATTAATTGGAATAATTGTTATTCATAAGTTGCAAATGTTGCAAATCCACTACTAGCTTAGTAGTGAACCTAAGAGGGTCACACATCTTTATGAAAAGTAACATTTTTAATTTTAGATTTTATCCAATGGTTGGAAATTAATTAATTAATACTGATCAATTAATTAATTAAGGGTTCTATTTAATTTAATAGTTAAATTAAATTATTCAATTAAGTAATTGGATTATTTAATTGGACCTAATTTGATTAGGAAGCCCAATTGGAGTAAATTAAATTAATCAATTGGATTGATTAAATTGGGATTGAATCAATTGAATTGATTTGGGGATTTTTTGAGTCCAAGCCCAAAATAAATGTGGATCACTTAAGAAGCCCACTAAAGTATGAAGAGAATAAATTAAATAAATATGATTTATTTAATTAACATATTTATAGATAAATAAATAAAGTGACCAATTTTATAGGATAAAATAGGCCACTAAGATTTAATTTATGTATAAATATAATTATAGTATATATATATGATATATATCTATCTTGATATTATTTGAAGAGTTCAAATTAATATCAACAATGTATGTAGACAGTTTTGATGATTAATATAGTCTCAAATTAGTCCACATACAATAGAAGAGTGAAAAAAAGAAGAGTTCTTGAAAGATTTGGAATCCTTCCAAGATAAGGTTTTGAAGTAGTTCAAAATAGAAAAACTTTCCAAGAGTTGGAAAATGATTAAAATTTTCAACCCTATATATATGAGGATGAAAATTACATAATTCAATTCAAAAATTTTTGAGCAAAAATATTTTGTTTAAAGTCTTCTATTTTTACTCTTCAAGAAAAAAGAAAAGAAAAAAAAGAAAATCAGTTTCTTGTTATTTTCTTCATATTATTGTTTCAAGAACATAAAGAATCAATCTTTATTGTTCTTGAAAATATACTCCAATTCTAGATTAGTAAACAATTAAAAGGATACTAGCGAATCCTTTTGATTGGTGTTGCTTTTCGTATCGTGGACCTGATAGAGGGGAGACACTTGGATCCCTGCGAGTTCTGATAGTTCAGGATAAGCAATTGATTGCTTCATTCCCTACAACAACCGGAGTGCACGAAAGGTATAATCCGATTTTATATTTATATATATATTCACTTGAATAAGCGCGATCGTTAAAATCGCTTTCGAATCAAAGGGGTTAAATTTATGTTTGATAAAAATTTTAATTTTCTGCTGCGTATACCCCTGCGATTATAGCGAACCCAACAGTCACATGGTTCCAGCCATCGCCTTCAGGACTTGTAGGTAAAGGCCTCCTACATCATCTTGGAGGAGGACAGTAACCGACAATATATCACAATGTCTAGTTGCTTCGGCTGCACTATCAGGGCTTCGGCACTTGGGGTTGTGGACGAAGTTAAGGGCTACTAAACTCATCAGTGCTGATTCATTCACTTAATCAGTTTGCTTCATGTTGAGCTAGCCCTCTTAGTAACACCTCTAGTAGCTTGCAAATAACGGGTTTTGCCCAGTTTAGGTTGAAGTAGCATAACATTGATTGGTCCAAAATTGGCTGGATTGAGTTCATCGAAGTACAGCAATCAACATTTAAATAAGCACTGATAATTACATGGAACATGAGGCCAAAATTTGCAATCGTCAATTTTTTTGGCAACAACAAAAATGTGAGAGAATATCCTCCCAGTGCAACACCTTCTCAACCAGAGGACTCAAGCTAGTCTTCAACTCCAGTTTGAGTTGAAGAGTTCTCCTTCACATACTTTTCCTCTCCTCAACTGGCGGCTCAAAGAAATTAGTAGCAGCCTTCATCACATTTTCAAGATCCTCAAGAGGGACGCCATGATTGATGATCTGAAAGAAACCCCCACATATTGATTCTGCCACTTTTCGATTATCCCATTTGAACACATCAATAACGGGTATGGATTCTTGGGATACAACTTGGTTAGGGTCATGTCTTTCTTCATGGGGCTGGATGTACTTACTCAGAATGGTTTTGAGGTTCATCTGGGAGAGGCCTGTGACTCTATTGCCTTTGTATAGTAAAGAATCAAGGAGGGTAATCTGGTTCATGGAATGATGCTGACATTTTCTGAATAGATCTTGAAACAATATAAACTGCTCTTTACAGGCATGGGGAGAAATGCAATAATTTGCTTGCAATTGGGGACCAATGGAAAATGTAGTTGCATGACGTTTCACAGCATAATTTGGGGGTTTTCTTGGGAGGTCAGACATATTGGACCCGATTCATCAATAACTATGAGAGTCACATTGGAATACATGAGGTTCATATAGATCACATAAATAACGGCAATGTTCACATTCGGGCCGATAGATCGGGAAGAATTCCCATAATCTAAATAAGCATATCATAAATTCACTTCTTAGAAAAATCACTCTCTTTAGTTATTAGGGTAAAATGCATTTTGCCCCCGAACGATACTCTACCAAGTATCTTCCTAAATAATTTTTTGTACCATGTGCCCACTGAACTATACCATATACTACTTTCATATTGTGTCCTTAATGCCCTTTATCATTATCTTTTATATTATTTTCCTTTCTTTTTCACCAATAAAATGATAAATAGTGATTTAGAGTATCAATGACAGACAATTCACATGTTGTATAAGGGGGTAAGTTGTAAAATTTTTGTTGTGGAATAAAGGGATAAATCTAAAAAAGCCCTGCATTTTAGCAAAATTGCTAAAACCCCGTATTAAAAAAATAGCCATAAAACCCATTTTGTAATTTTTAATTCTGCACACTCTCCCTCCTCGTCTTGTAAAATTAATGGTATCAAATTTTGAACTGAAACCCCCGTTATGCCCTGAAAATCTTAGCCGTTGAATCTAAGATAACAATATAATGATCGTAGATCTTATCGAATTTCTATCAACCGTTGATAAGTGCATATTTTTATATATTTTTATATATTGGATTAAATAAGTATCATAATTAGAACAAAATGACCATTTTTGCATAAGTCCACCTTATGTAATTCAAAATATAAATAAAAAATCACTTGGATTTTGTAAGTGATTGT
This sequence comes from Paulownia fortunei, assembly GCA_019321725.1. Lineage (NCBI taxonomy): Eukaryota > Viridiplantae > Streptophyta > Magnoliopsida > Lamiales > Paulowniaceae > Paulownia > Paulownia fortunei. The sequence continues at coordinate 6,134,356 of CM033109.1, read as the reverse complement.
TGGGCTTGCAAAATCAACATGTTTATAAATTTGCACAGTGTTCGTATTTTGGGCATAACTTCATGCTCAAAAGCTTTATCAACCTTAATCTTACTTCTTTTGAAAGCTAATACATAGAATTACAATTTTTATGTTGGAAACTCAATCCAATTCAATCTTGATAAATACTATAAATTCGTCTAAGTGTGTGCATTGGAAAACATCTATCTATGCTAACATATTTTTTTAAATTAAGCATAACGTTTTCTCTAATGATTGAAATTAGGTGATTCAAGTTGAAAAATAAAACTAACAGACAAAGATACAAATTTCATGTTGACCAATTTTGCAAAATAAGCCAATTTCATGAAGAAAAATGTGTACCAATATTTGGATCCAAGAAGAAATGTGAATTTAGAGCAAATTTGAAGTGGATTTGGAGCAAATTTTGAATGTATTTGGAGTGAATTTAGGGCACTCTTCTACTATAAATAGAGTTTCATAGATATTATTTAAGACAAACAAAAAACCATAAGGGAGAAGAGAGTATTAAGTTTTAAAAATATAGAAGAGAAGAAAAGGGTTTTAAAAGGGAGATTCATCGACCAAAGGACCTCATTCATATTTGTAATTTTGTAAAATTAAAACGCAAAATTTCATTGCTAAAATAAAAAAAAGTTAATTCAATTTTTTTGATCTTAACTTAGCTACGAAATCGTGTCCGTCCGTCGCCAACTTTATAAAAAAATTAATTTATCAATAAAGTAAATTGATTTTTTTTACTTAGCAACGAAAGTGATTATATTCATCGCTAAAATAAAAAAAATTAATTCAATTTTTTTTAAAGTAAACTTAGCGACAAAGCAATGATTCGTCGCGAAAATTTATGTAAATTTAGCGGTGACATAATCTTTTTCATCGCTAAGGTAAATTGATTTTTTTTACTTAGCAACGAAATTTGTTCAGTTCGTTGGTAACACTAAAATACTTTTTAATTAATTTTTTTTTTATCTTAACTGAGGGATGACATTTTTTGAATTCATCGCTAAAGATGACTTAATTTTGGCTGAAAATTTCCTCTTCTCCCATTTGATTTGCGAAATTTCCTAAGCCCTAAATCCCTCTTCCCTATTCGTTCATCTCCCCAGAATCACCGGCCGCGATTCAGCTCCGACATCCCATCTCCACCGTCCAACTGTCAGTAACAAGCTCCACCTCCACCGCCGCCCAACCGTCAGCACCAAACTCCACCTCCACCGCTGTACCCCCGCGCGAAACATAAAGCTTTGTCTGAACCTGCCACCGACCACCACAACCATCAGAAAGTGTTTGATACTGAATCCTGATAATTTGTGGTTCACAAGGTCAAAGCGTCTCTGGAGGAAGGAAAAGATGTCCGCCTGGTGGAGTGGAAAGCTGCTGATGTTGAGATCTTGAATACTTTTCAATTGCTCGCTGCTGTTGTTTACTTTGTGAGTAAATAATATTAACATCAGTAGAAGGCACAAAATGTGGAAATGCTTGTTTTTTGGGTCTTAATAAACAGTTAAGAATAATATTCATTTTCCATATCAGCTCTATGGTTAATTACGGTTTATTTATTGTGAGTTCGGTATTAGTTATTGTCCTCCAAGCATGTGAAAGTGTCAACTTATTTAGTGATTCAGAAATCAGCAGCCAAATCAAATTGGTTTTCTAAAGAGAAATTGTATGCTTATGATGTGTTTTATTGCATGATTTGGATGGAGAAGTTAAGTCAATGATTTCCTTGTTATTCATTTGTTCGTCATTCATAAGATCTACCTTAAAAGAGGAAAAATCTTGATAAGGAATGCTCTTTATGAGAGATGATCATGTTATCTATTTAAAATACTTGCAATCCATTCCTTAAGCTGTAGCTTGTAATAATAGGTAATGTACTTAGAAGAACTCAATTTGGTTGCCAGTTTTACTTCTATGTAAAACTCATGGAATTCCAGTGAATGAGGGCTGGAGAAAGGTGCTCCCTAGATTAATAATTATCCACTTTGTCCTTATGAGAAATAAAAACTATTTAGGTTAATGTAGTCCATTTGACGGGTTAATACTTCTCCAAATAAGTTGAACTGGAATAGGAGAGATATGTCTTAATGTTTCCTTGTTGCCTTCCTCCTGGATTTGCCACAGTGTGCCTGTGATTCCCCTTATGTGATATGTAAGCTTTCTCTGTTTGTATGTTTTGGTTGTGATCTGGAACACGTAAACATAAATGAGAAAGATGAAGAAAGAAAAAAAGAACAAGTTTCAACCAAAGATCCATGTTTGGTATGTTTCATCTCTGATATCTCCAATTCTGTAGTCTTCCTTGTGGTAGAAACCTCTGCAAGTGCTCGTGAGAGTGTGTTCCTGCAATTGGAAAATTGCTGGCCTGAACCAAAACATAAAATCTCACATTATATATGATTTTAGAGAGAGTATTTCTGTATCGGGTAGGCTTCTGCAGGATTCTTTCAATAAAATTATTTTTTTTTCAAAAAAATAAATATTAGCGACGAATTTCACAAATTTCGTCGCTAATATTTTTCTAATTTTTTAAAAAAATTTCTATTAATGACGAAATGTTTAATCTTTGTTGCTAAAATAAAAAATATTTATTATTATTTTTGTTATTTAGCGACGAATATTCACAAATTTCGTCGCTAAATTTTTTTATTTTTCTAAATTTTTTCTATTAGAGACGAAATATTGAAAACTTGTCGCTACAATAATTTTTTTTTTATTTAGCGACGAAGATTCACAAATTTTGTTGCTAATAGTTTTCTATTAGCAACGAAATATTGAAAACTCGTCGCTAAAATAAAAAATATTTATTTTTATTTTTGTTATTTAGCAACGAATATTCACAAATTTTATCGCTAATATTTTTTTATTTTTTAAAAAAATTTCTATTAGCGACGAAATATTGAAAAATTGTCGCTAAAATAAAAAAAATTATTTTTATTTTTGTTATTTAGAGACGAATATCATTTTTTTCAATGCTAAAGTAAAATAAAAAAAATTATTTTTATTTTTTTTCAACAGTTTAGCGACAAAAAATTTTAAAGTGTTCGTCGCTAAAACAAATTTTAGCGACGAATTTAGCGACAAAAATGTTCGCCGAGAAACTTTGCGATGAAAATATACTATTTCGTCGCTAATTATTTTTCCGACGGTCTTATTGCGATAATCTTAACGATGGTATTTTTTCATCACTGTTCCTTTTTAGCGACGAATATATGTCTTTTAGCTACAAAAATTGTCGTCTCTAAAAAATAATTTTTTTGTATTGTTACATTTCCTTTCAAAGCTCAAGTGATTCCTTATAATTCATAAGGTTAGTAATTTAAAGTTTTTTAGTAAATATAGTATATTGAAGCAAGTTTTTTCCTTAACTAAGATCTAAAATATTTGATTTTTTTTTCTTTTAGGCTCAATATTTTATGAACCTGTATATTGGGACATACAAGAGTTGAAAAAAATGACTAATTACATTAATTGTGGTGCTATAAGATTTGAGTATGCGCCACTACTTTTTGTTGCAATAATGACAAAATTAAACATGTACCTATTGAAGTTTCTGATGAATTGTTTGCTTCACAATTAGAAGAGGCCATCAAATTTTGAACAAATATTCATCTATTCAATCGCATATTTTGTTTTACCTCATTTGGTTTGAAATTAGATAAACTTGTATCTACAAGGCAAGGGGTTGATACTTTTTGATAAAAGTGATGGTGTATCATGACCTTCCAAGGTTAATACCCAAGGGAAATGGTCCTGGTCATTTCTAGTTATACTTTGTTTAAGTCAAAATTAGGTTGAGAATATAATTAATATACTCGAAAATTCAATTTTATTTGAAGTTACTATGATGAAACTCATAATAAAAGTTTTCGAGATAATTTCATATGCAAAAATCTTCAAAAGATTAAAGGATTATCCTTCAACGGATAATCTTCAGTTCCATATCTCAAAGGATATAAAATTAGATCAGAGAGTGTATATTTCTCCAACATTAGATCAAGTTGTGGCTATATGGGTTGAAGGAAATATGTTAATACCATTTGAACGTGACATTGTAGTCTATGCAAATTCAGGCTACAATCATAGAATAAAGCATCATTATAGATGTTATTAGCGATGAAATATTGAAAACTCGTTGCTAATAAAAAAAATATTTTTATTTTTGTTATTTAGCGACGAATATCATTTTTTTCATTGTTAAAGTAAAATAAAAAAATTATTTTTAAGTTTTTTTCAACAGTTTAGCGACGAAAATTTTAAAAGTGTTTGTCGCTAAAACAAATTTTAGCGATGAATTTAGCGACAAAAATGTTCGCTGCGAAACTTTGCGATGAAAGTGTATTATTTCGTCGCTAATTGTTTTTCCGACAGTCTTATTGCGACAATCTTAACGACGGTATTTTTTCGTTCCTGTTCCTTTTTAGCAACGAATATATGCCTTTTAGCGACGAAAATTGTTGTCGCTAAAAAACAATTTTCTTGTAGTGTTACATTTCCTTTTAAAGCTCAAGTGATTCCTTATAATTCATAAGGTTAGTAATTTAAAGTGTTTTAGTAAATATAGTATATTGAAGCAAGTTTTTTCCTTAACTAAGATCTAGAATATTTGATTTTTTTTCTTTTAGGCTCAATATTTTATGAACCTGTATATTGGGACATACAAGAGTTGAAAAAAATGACTAATTACATTAATTGTGGTGCTATAAGATTTGAGTATGCGCCACTACTTTTTGTTGCAATAATGACAAAATTAAACATGCACCTATTGAAGTTTCTGATGAATTGTTTGCTTCACAATTAGAAGAGGCCATCCAATTTTGAACAAATATTCATCTATTCAATTGCATATTTTGTTTTACCTCATTTGGTGTGAAATTAGATTAAACTTGTATCTACAAGGCAAGGGGTTGATACTTTTTGATTACAGGGAATGGTGTATCATGATCTTCCAAGGTTAATACCCAAGGGAAATGGTCCTGGTCATTTTTAGTTATACTTTGTTTAAGTTAAAATTAGGTTGAGAATATAATTAATATACTTTAAAATTCAACTTTATCTGAAGTTACTATGATGAAACTCATAATAAAAGTTTTCGAGATAATTTCATATGAAAAAATCTTCAGAAGATTAAAGGATTATCCTTCAATGGATAATATTCAGCTCCATATCTCAAAGGATATAAACTTAGATCAAAGAGTGTATATTTCTCCAACATTAGATCAAGTTGTGGCTATATGGGTTGAAGGAAATATGTTAATACCATTTGAATGAGACATTGTAGTCGATGCAAATTCAGGCTACAATTATAGCATAAAGCATCATTATAGATGTTATGACCCATTGTAATATACACTTCTTTTTCCAATGGGTGAGAGAGGATGATATCTAAACATTAAAAAACTTGCAGCCAAGAAATTCACTATTCCAGCCCATATTGCGAGTTGTGTTTGATTGACATCTACAATCGACGAAAGTAATGTTGGACAAGAACATTGTGTTTATGATTTTGTACTGAAAATATTTCTTGTGTAAATATTTTTGAAATTTTTATTTAATTCTTTCAATTAGCAATATCATTTGGAATAGTGTACGCTTAGTTTAGAATTTTTAATTAATCTTTATAAATTAGTTTACTTTCCTCTTTTAAGTAATTTAGGTTAAGTTGAAAGAATTGACTAAGAAAAATTAATTTTGACACTTTATAATTTAAAAAAGTAAATACTAAAAAAATAAAAGTTATAAATTCAAATTTTTACTTAATTATATTTGAATAAGTAAAAAAATATAATGAACTTCTACATTTATTGATCCATTTTACATTTACAAATTGATCATACTTGAAAAAAAGAATTTCCGGAGCACTATGTGTAGGACAAACAAGATATTTAGATGAAAGAAAGAAAGAAAAGTTATGTGATTTGGCATATAAATATTGAAAATACTATTGAAGGTGGAAGATATTATCTTAGGTTAATCTTGAATTTTATTACAGGGCCAACATCCTTCCAAGATTTGCTAATAGTAAATGATATATGATTTTTCAGATTCAAAGAAGCAACACAAGAAAGGAGTGCTAGAATCTGATTTAAGTGTTAATAAATATTTAAATGAAGTTGTTACTTTTCAAATGCCATATGACCTGCGAAAACTATTTGCAATCATCTTAGTATATTGTGCACCAACAAATGTGAGAGTTTTTTAGGATACATACTTTGCAACAATATCTGAAAATTTTAAAAAAGAATTAGAAACCTCAGCTGAATAATAAGTTGCCAAAACTTTGAAAAGTTTGAATTTTTTCTTAAAGAGCATGGGAAAAAGCATCAATTTATATGGTCTTTCAAACATTCCTATTGATATATACAACATAGATCGAAATTTTTCAATAGAGATACAAGATGAAATGTTAATAGAAGTACCTCCGAAAGAATATGAAACAATGCTAAAATTGAATCCTAAACAACATAAATTTTATTCAATTATCTTAGATTGTATACAAAATGAAAAGGGTGAAATTTTCTTCATTGATGGGGTAGGTGGAATAGGAAATACATTCTTGTACCATGCATTCAAGAATATACAATAGTTCGCAAAAAATGTAATGTAGAATAAGTAGAAACAACACCAAGATAATAATCAAACTATAAATGTTTAAATAATTTATCCATACATCAGGATGCTAAATATTGTTTCATTAATTACATATAAATATTAGTGTTACATGTCATACAAAGAGATAATAGTGCATTCATTATAATGTTTGTGGAGGCTGCAAATATATATGTTGGATGTCCGATACATGAATACCTTACATCAATCAAGCACATAATTTATTAAACTAAATATTGTTTATTTATATCTTGCTATTTTTTATTTTTATTTTTTCATTAGGTTTTGGGTAGATTATAATATAGCTGATTAATGTACATTTTGATAGAATCATGTATATAACATAAAAATTATATATTTTTTAGTTTGAAATATTGGTCTTTTATTTAGAAATAATTAATTTATTTATACCATGGGTTTCTAAAATTTATTCTGTTAATTTGTTTAGGGAGAACATGAGTCCAAATACTATAGGGGATTGAGCTTGCAATCAACTGAATTTCATTTTCTCGTTGCTTGTAACAAAAGGGCACAACTGGCTAATGAAAAATTGAATGTCATAGCTGGTACAATTGAAATTGAAGAAGGAGATAAAAAGTGAAAATCAGTTACATCAACTAATTGTGCTCGCGTGAACAATGCAACCAATCGTGATGAAATGAAGAACGCGATCAACCACGATCAAGTGAATTAGGATAAAAAAAAGAAAGGTGAATAAGAAAGAATATGGAAGATTACATTGAGATTCAAATTTCAGGTGATGATGAAGGGACACTTAACAATTTAAAAAAAAAAAAACACGAAGAAGTTTGTGAAATCAAGTAAGAAGACTTTTTAACCACCAAGATCAAAGCAAGATAAGAATTAATGTGAACTTGAATTCACATAGGACTCTATTAGTTATATTGTTATTTAGATTTTGAATTTTCATTGAGTTTAGTTCTTTGAACATTTCTATTTAATCATTCATATTGACCCATAATTAGTTTATGAAATATTTTATAATATTTTAATTTTTGTTGAATACATTTTCATTTAATATTTCTTTATTTATGAAATAGCTTGTAATATTCTAAAATTTACTCAATTAAGTTACTAAATAATATAATTACTCTATTAAAATTATATTAAAGAGACGGGAAGGTAGTTACCTTGTCTAATATGTCTTCTTCTCCTTTATTGATTATAATCCAATTTCAATTCATTTAGAAGATTGGTTTTTCAAGAATTGTATGTTTATAGAGCTCTTCTAATTATTCAGTTCGGATCATCTATTGAAATTGATATTCTATCTCCTTCTATAATATCATGAATGCACTCAAAGTATACATTAATGATGTCATTCATTTACACATTATCAACACAAAGCCATGTGTATTGATGTTATTGCACTAGGACAATAGAAGATCTAGAGTGCTGATACAATTCATATTTGCATTGAGTCTATTATATTGAATACTAATTGCAATACAAATTCAGAGTGCAACAATCTATATTTGTATTTAAGTCTATTATATTCCATCTTAATTCAAAAAATTCATGAGTCTGTCAGCTTGACCAAATAGGCACCTAGGCCAAGGATAATTTAGGGCAGATTAATATGGTTGTTGCCTTCTCCTCTTACATGTGTATTTTGTGCGCGGTTATGCGAGTTTTTGGACGGCGCGAAATCATGTGTTCGTGTTTATATTCTTATTCCTTAATCATTGGTCCTACATGTGGTCTTTTTAGCGCAAGTGCGTTTGGTAATTCCAAGTTCCATATGGGGACTAAGAGACATAAGATTCATGTTTGTGATTCTTCTATTGTTAAGGTTCTTTCAAGGAGTTTAGTTTTCATCTATGAGACATGGACGTGTATACAGTACTACGGAGCACGACAATGCTTGAGAAGATTAGGATACAAGCAAACATCCACGCACTTATAGATATAATATAAATAACTAGATATACTTACATATACGTATGTAGTTTGTAAAGATCTTTTGGTCAGTGATGATGTTAATCGTCAATCATGGACAATAGGGGAAAAAAAGTCTAATTAAAAAAATAGGAAAAGTGAATTTTAGATTTGGTAACACTATTTTTTAATTATTTTTAGTAATTTTTAATTTTTTGTTAATTTTTTATTAACCTCATAAACTTTAAAAAATATGAAAAAAGAATCAATCGTGTTTGAAAATGTATATGTTAATTGGAATTGTCTTTTTTTTTTTTTTTTTTTTTTACTTTTTAAATCTTTGGACATGCCAAATAACGAGTATTTTTTGGATAGGGTTTTCATACATATATTGGGGACATCAAATGTTCCTCAGTTATAGGTGGAGGAAACACAAACATTCTGTTACTGTAATATGGTGTAATACGTAGGCGCTGGGTCTCAATTGTGCGTCTCATGTGATGAAAACGTGATTTAGCATAACCATTATTGAGCCATTACAGAATTACAAAAGACAATATAAATACTATTATCATATGCTTGTTGTATTGCATAGTCAATCATTGGCTGCATTGATTCGAAGTAATACGAGTAGACAACTTATAATGCTTAACATTATAAGAGCTCTTTTTATTGGATGATAAATGCAACTGGCATGCGGTTTATCCAATTACAAATGATTTTTAACACGCCCTTTTAATTTATTATTTTGAGATTAATTTGAAATTGCTCAAACTTCTCAGAATTGACGGTTTTAGTAAAGTCATCTGCTAACTGTTCTTTTGTGCTCACGAACTCCAACTAAGATTTTTGATCGTTCATAAGATTTCTAATGAAGTGATGATAAAGTTTAATATGCTTCGACTTTGCATGAAAAACGAAATTTTTTGTTATCGCGATAGTTGACATATTATCAAAGAAAATTATTTTGGGAGTATTTTGTTCTTGTTGAACATTAGTCAAAATTCTTCTAAGCCAAACTTCTTCACAAGTTGCATCAGTGGTTGCAAAATATTCTACTTCTGCTGACGAAAGTGATACTGTCTTCTGTTTCTTAAAGTCTCATGTAATTATTTTTGCACTTAAACAAAATACATATCCAAATGTACTTTTACAATCATCAAGTTATCTAGCCCAATCACTATCAGTATATCTAATGAGTTTATTTTATTTTTCTTTGACATATTTGATGTTGAGTTTTCTCGTACCTTGAAGGTATGGTGGAATTCTCTTTGCTATTGTATAATGTAGTTCGCTCGGATCATACATGAATCTTGACATCAAACTAGACAGTATCAGACCTTGTATTAATTAAATAGATCAAGGAGTCGACTAAACTTCTGTAAGTCTTTGCTTCAGCTTTGACTGTGTCATCATTCTTTTGATTTTTTTTCATTTTGTCTTGTAGATCCATTTTACCCTGATCACACTTTTTTCTTCGGGAAAGTCTACGAGCTCCCATATTTTATTCTTCTCAATGCTTGCAACTTCTTCATCCATTGCTATTTGTCAAACTTCTTACTTAGCATAAGTCTCTGGCTCACAAACGAAAAATGCTACATCATTCATAAATGTCTCTTAAGTTTCATACTCTTTTGACTGGAATTTTAGATTCTGGATGACATTTTCCAGGTGATCCTGATGAATTAGAGCTTGGACTAGAACTTGAGCCAGTGCTTACATTTGTGATTGGTTGATCACTTTGATTTTTTGTAATAGTCAAAGGTGTTGGCACATACACAATCTTTATTTTCATCTTTTCATTTTCTTCCCAATTTCAGGATTGCTTTTATCTAGAATCACATCTCCAAAAATAATAAGTTTATTTTATTTTTAGATCTAGTAAATGATAT